>CM032885.1:22593258-23793258 GCA_019176425.1 Megalops atlanticus | reverse complement strand
AAGTATAATAGTCATAGTATAATAAATATAAGTCTTAATAAAGTCACAATAATTGACTGACTTTGTCCACCAACTAGTAAACAAATAAGACAATTGAGTAGTCTTACTTGCTAGTTACCTACCTTGCTTACTGTATTTCCAGTCAGATTTCCAGCTAACTGTTACTTAACTAGCTAGCTACCTTGGCAATCACATGTGCAAATGTACAGCATCTCTGACTTGATATGTAAACACTCAATATTTGTACACTAATCACCCTCATTGACATGCAGTATTGCCACCATTCCCCTGTTACAGTGCATCAATTGCCATGCATAGTATCATTCTGATTACTAACATATAACACCAACATAGATATTTCTGCAAAAATGCTTTCAACATACAAAAATGGCAAGTTACTCAACAGTTCCTCGGCACTTATTCTCTATAAGTCAGTGTAACACTTATTAATAGGTATTGATATCAAAATGAAGCCAAACTACATTAAACAAATTAGGCACTATTACCTCACACAAACTGAACAAGCACTAGTCTGTTCCAGAGTAAACATATGTGTGTAACATAGTCTTGTGTTTTTTCATTTTCCCATTTGTTGAGATTATGGGACGTGTCAAATTCATGTCTCACATGCTGAACAGGGTCAAGGTACAATATATGTTCTCTATTAACGTCATGGTCTGCTGCATTGTAGCAATACTTTGACATATGTATGCTCATTTTCTATTCTCTTATTTAAAAAACTCTTCAGTCAGTGTCACATGCCAAGCTGTGACTGACTGCTACATCCCTTCCCCTCATGCCATTTACCACTGGTGAAATGATGAACATTACCACCTGTGCATGCACGATATCACAAACAAGAAACACCAGTTCTTAGATTACAGCAAGAACATTACATATGTAGGTCATATTCCCATATGCTACGTATGAAGTGCTACAAAACCATACAACAAAATAAAACTGTCATGGCATAATCATCTCTTGGCCTTTTAGACCACATGTCATAGTGAATATAACATTTCACTTAATATAAGGCCTAATTATTATTCCGATTTTCTTCATACTGTACTTATCATTGCTTGTACCGAACGCAATAATTTCAGTATGTTTTTCCACGATTGTTGTTATAATTTCCGGGACTGTTTCCCACATTTCACGCTTGGAGGTAACACAAACATTGAAAGACTTCATTCTATTCAGATGGTAGGATTAGGGGGAAAGCAGAGTACAAAGTTAGAACTTACACCATCTGTTCTTGAGGCAAGAAAAAACATATTTGTATCGTTGTTTTTTGGCTACTCCTCTTCACTGCAGTTGCTTTGGAGACTCCCAGTTGCAATTGTCTCATTTTTTCTAGCACCGGGAACTCCGACCAGTAGAGGGAAGTGCATTGGATATGCGGACTCCAACAGCTCACTGTGGGGAGTGGAGAGGAGGGTGCAGCGTATAAACAAAGTCAACGATAGCTTCAGTGCGAGAGAGGGTGGATTTCACAGGGAAAAGACTTCGGTGTTTTCCAACGGAGACGGTGGAAATTCGGCTAAAATGGCTTCACTGGGGGAACCTGTAAGGCTGGAAAGAGGTAAAATTACACAATAGCATTTCCCGAAACAATAATGAACAGAGAGTACAATACAATCTCTCGCTAATTAGCGAGCTAGCTGGCTAACGTTAGCTAGCTGCATTTAAGATAGGTGTCCAAACACAATTGGAGCCAAAGTGATTGAATTAAACAGCACATGAAATGTTCATTACACTCTGTGGTTTAGCTAGTTAACCAAGTTTCGCTCTTTGGAAGTTACCGGTGATTAGTTTAGATAGCTGACATTAAGTGAGTCGAGACATTGATTTTTGCAGACCATGACAGCTGTGCTCGCAGTGAGCGAACTAGCCTCGACGAAAAAGGATATCTTACTATCGAACAAGATGCTTCATCGCGATTGTCAGTCCGTGATTAACTATGCCATAAATGTTAACTGGTTCAAATAACGTTAAGGTAATTTTTGCCTCGATGTAACAACCTAACATCATTTGCACAATCAGTCGGAGTAAAGACGGTTAGCGTTAGCTATGTAAAGTAGCTAACGTTAGATTCTTGTCATTTCAGGTTGCCTTTTATTATCCAGAATCTAGCAAGCTAGCTATGCAAGGATGAAGTGCAAAAACTCCATCACAACCATCCGTTGTGCGTGAGAAGTCTCAACAATTTAAGGTCGGCAATTACAGGCAAATCTCACGACTACGGATTAAGTCGTAGCTAGGAGGGGATAGCCATCATCGTCTTTTGTGTGTGCGTCTTAGCCAGCTAATGTTAGCTAGCTATTCGTGCTGTAGCCTTGGAGGGAGTTGCGTCTTCCATGTTAGCCAACCAGTGTCAAACGTTTGAGAACAATCGGGAAGGAAAGCCTGTCGAACAAGGAATAAACTAAACTTTAAGATAATGCGCTACTTTTTCACTATGAGCGTTATCGTGATAAGACTACGGCTACCGCTATAACTAGCTAACGTTAGCAGTTTTAGTTAGCTATGGTTAGTATGATTTGTGTGCTCGCTACCCGAGTGAAAGTTCAGGCGAGTCACGGTCTCTTGGTGAAGTTCGGTTGTTTGAGTTATCCAAGTATTAATTTGAAAGTCTTTTCAAAGGCCAATCCACAATTTGTGTTTAATACAATGAGAAAAATAACTTAATTGTCATATTTAATCACCGAGTAGGGAAGTCAAGAAAAACGCCTTCAGTGTTTACGTAAAGTTTCAAGTGTCTTGGTCATTACGTGGGTTGCAGTGCAAAACGGGATTCGCTCATTTTGTGAAAACCAAATGGTCTCATAAACCATTAGACGACAAACTGGTAATTAATCCATAATAGCCACAATACACAAATCAGAGATACCTTCATACAATTTCTAACTATAATGACAAACATTTGTTCCACAATTAAGAGTCCTTTGATGAATGGTATTTGTTGTATAGTCTGCGGCCGTATGATGGTTCACTTAGCGTGAAACAAGTTGTGAAAGTTTGTTTGGGTTTCAGTCCCTGGTTAGTATTTAACGACAGTACCCCGCATGCAGTTTTGTCCTTAGTGTTCCAGGAAACCGTTAGTGCACTAAAGGCAGATAAGGCTGGTTCCTTTGTAGAAAAATTAGAAAAACGCAAACAAAATAGAGCAGTCAAACCAGAATAATGTTTTGTGCTTGTTTTGCTCATAACTGGACCACCACCACTTATGTAATGCTTTAAGGAACCTGAAGACCTCCGGCCATAACCCATCCAACCAGGGAACAGCATCATGCCATTGTCATGTTGTGGTCTGCTGTGTCATGCTGTATAGTCTCCCCAGAGATTCAATAGAAGCAAGATCCCTATGTAAATCTATTTCTACATCTTTCAAAGAGTCCTACAGCATATGTGTAGAGAGGTGCTGACCAACTGTGGAGTTTATATCTTCAGGTAATTCTGTTCATTCAAAATAGCTTTTAACCATGAAAACATAGTGCTGTGGACAAACCTTGATAGTCTCCTATTAACCAAAATACAACAGAGACACGTTTCCTCTGCATAACCTCATTCTGAATCACTGAACAAGAAAGCTTCCCATTTTTGCCAGCTGGCTTCCGGTATAACATAACATATTTTTTAATCTTGTCAAAATATCCCAATGTAGACAGGCAGATACCCTTTTTCCTGCCTAGTGGCTGATGTTGAGCAGGGTAAGGCTTGTTACTACTAGGATGGGAGACCTACAGGGAAAATCAGGCTGCTGCTGGAAGTGGTGTTGATGAGCGACTTGAAGGCAGTCAGTGACAGGGACACTGTGCTGTAGTTTGAGATGTTAAATCAAGGCCCTTATTCACTGTGATTATTAAAGATCCCAACAAGCGCCTTTGAAGTGTCCTGGCTAGATTTCCAGTCTGGTTTTCAATCTGATTATTTAATAATCCCCCATTTTAATTGTCTGAAATAATTCACTCTGTCTCTACCTCAGCTGATGTGGTGAGCGTTCTTTCACAAAATGGCTGCCAAGCATCCAGAGGTGTTGTGAGTCAGTTGACTTGGACCCGAGTCAACTGGACTTCAGCAGCAGTTTTGGAACTCAAGTCTTTCTTGACACTTGATCCCATTTTGACTTGACTTGGACTTGTACTCTCTCTTGATTTGACATAACTCAACTTTAGCTGGGGAGATGCTAGGATCATATTGAAAGCTACCAAAATAACAATGTACAGTGATTGATGTTTTCCACTGCCTATTTGTGACCTATCAAAAGCTAATTGACAGGCATGTCTGCCGGGGAAACTGTTTGATTGGTTCAGAAAATTACCTGAACCATTGAAATGGTTCCCTCAGTAGGCTCTGTAGTGGGCATGTCAAGCCTGCTGGTTGCTCTTCCCCTCCCCCAGCTTGAACTGTCGGTAAAGACAGATGGTGCAGCGACCACCTCCAACTACATTTGCCGCTTGCGCCAAGTTCATGCCGCCAGGTTAGTGGTAGCAGATACAGAGATGATTCATGTCAAGTTTTTTGCACAGTGGTTCTTTTAAAGAAGATTTTTCAATGTTCTTGAAACCCTTGTAACTTGATGTATTTCACTCAAAAGGTATCTTAGTCTGCAATGTTTGATTTTATGAATTAAATGTTAAATTTTAACACATGAATTAGTATATTTAGCAGTTATCTAGAGACGTTATTTCTTGTGATACACACATTTATTAAAAACAACTTCAAAAGTCACAATCATTTTGCCACACAAACTACTTGACTTGACGCTGAATGCACTGACTTGCGTCTTGACTTGGACTTGGCTTTTAGTACTTGACACTTTGGGTCTTAAAAGAATGTGACTTGGTTACACCTCTGTATGCATCAAGTAGGTGAGTGTGACACATTAAGGTGGTTTTGGTGAGTCACTCCCATCATGGTAAGGTGCTTTGAGGTCCTTGAAAGGTGCTTTATAAATGTAATTTATTATTGTTATTCACATTAGTATTATAAAATGTGATGTAACCAAACACTGTTTCATCACTACATTAAATCTGACAGATAATTTGTTGTGATAATGCAAATGTTTTTGTGAAAAACACGCAAAATGATGACTGATATCTTGGGCTCTTGTGCTGTTTTTTTTAGACATCTCTCGGGCCATTGAGCTGTTGGACAAGTTACAGAGGACCGGAGAAGTACCTCCCCAGAAACTCCAGGCTCTGCAAAGAGTCCTCCAGAGTGAATTCTGCAATGCTGTGCGAGAGGTGGGGAGAGCAATGCTGCAGACCTGTTTATCACAGGAGCAACAGTGTTTACACCAATGAATAACATTCATCAGTACCACGCTGAGTGCCACAAGTATTCTTTCATGAAAATATCAGAATACTGCTTACCATTGTCTTTAAATATATGAATCCAGTGTAGTTTGGACTGAGTAGTGAAAATGTGTCAGAATGGGGCAAAAATGTGCCATTCTGTTAAATTTGTCAACTGAGTTCCTCTTGACCAGAATTATATTTCACCCAACTTCAGGCAAAACTTGATTATACTCAATGTATGAGAAAGGGAGGCTGTTAAAATGATCTGCTTTAGGAAGGTGTATGAAACTGACTAGCTCCAGCTGATTATATAATTCTTCCTTTTTTAATGGGAGTAAGAGTGTGTTCAGTCATTTGTGAACCACTATTATAATATACAGATATTTATAAAAAACCTGAATACGTAAATGGTGGATGCCACAACTTCCTTGCAATTTCTCACCCACACACTGACCAAGTTGCAGCCATAATTATATGAAGGTGACAATTCGGTAATGCTTTTGAAATGTGCAGTTCCTTTCATGAATTAATGTAAACCTGATGGTACTTTTCAATATCTCAGGTATGATATAAAAACATTTTTATGTAAAATGCCAGCAAAACTGCTTCAGATCCTTGGGATGTGATTTGGCGCAAGGATTCCATGAAGTGAAGGCCTTTCACAGGGGCAGGGATGTTTTTGAGAACATTCCCATCTTTCCTTCACTTCTGCAGCGATGTGCCTTTGTGCTGGGCTGATTATGCAGAGCTTGCAAATTTAAGGATGCCCGCTGGAGGATTTTCTGCTTGACTGGGTAGCTGTTGCTTTGCCAGGCCAATAACACTGTTTGACTCTGCATACCCAAGTAGCTCCAAGCCTGTAATCTTTCCATAACAGCAAGGGGTTGACATTTTGCAGCTACAGAATAACCTGAATAAAGTCACCTTCTGTTTAGATGCAGTCAGTAACATTAAAGGGTTAATCATGTCAACCTCTAGCACCACATTTTGGGCTTTCAGAATGTTTACATTTCAGTCAAAATGGATTTTTCTTGTTTTGTTAATGCAGTTCATGAGTGTAATTATTACAGCATAAGGCATTTTATCAGAGAGGGACCTGTGTAGAACATGCTGACACAGCTTAAACACGAGTGCTCTGGTATGCTTTGTGTCTTTGTTTAGAATTGTCATATTTCTCTTTCTGAGTAAATTTACTCAAGTGTGGGGGTATATAGCTTTGTGTTTTTTTTCTTAATGGCTGTGTTGTCATTGTAATTAAAAGGAAAATGATTACTCTCATTGACATGGCAGAAAAAGATATGACTGTAAATGGCATTACAAGAACATGATGCATTTGACAGGCTTTATAGGAGGAAAAAGTTTGTGAATATGAAGCCTAAAAAATGGTAAAGTGGTTCAGTGTGATATTTTACGCTCACTTTTGCCTGAATGTTGTTATATTACACATAGAGTTTTGTCATTTTCATAATATTGTGTATATTAGCTTATGGCAAACCTAAAAAAAAAAAAAAATGTTATTGTTCCAGGTGTATGAACATGTGTATGAGACTGTGGACATTAACAGCAGCCCAGAGGTCAGAGCCAATGCTACTGCCAAGGTAAATAAACCTCTTGTTTTGTTCACTATATCAATAGGGGTGCACAGAATTCAGAAAATATAAGGATCTAGCAATAAGTCCTCAATCAAATGCTTTTCTACACAATCCTAAATCCTACACATTTTGTGAATGCAAATATTTTACAAGTGGTCCATGGATTTACAATGTCGCCATCATGTCAGAGGCAGACAGCAGAATGTAGGTGTGAATGTGCATGTACGCTTGTGTGTGCATGTGTTATCAGAAAACAAGGCATTTAAATAACCCCTGCCCTCATTATTTCCAATATCTAATGCTTGCCTTTACATGTCTAATGCTGCTGATTTGTCAACAGATTCTCTATGGCATTAAAGCCTCATACATAACAAGTGCCATTTTATTAGAGGAAAAAAACTGTAAAATGGGATTTTGTTGTAAATCATGTTAATCCAACATCCACTGCAGTAGTGTAAGGCTGCATATAGTAGAATTATGGCAGCTGCTATTTCTGACTGTGTACAGACTGTCACTGGCCAAGCAAATGCTTTCATCCTTCTAAAAGCAATTGAGGTCTTTGGCCAAATATGAAACCAAATTCTGGATGTGGCACATCCTTATTTTTCAGACCAGCTAATCTGGTCTCATTGTTCTTGTTTCATTGGGGTTTGTTGCTCTGTATATTAGACCAGTTTTTACTTTTTTAGCATTATAGACTGTCTGACATTGTAATGGGCAAGGTGCAAGCATGTTAAAAAGGGTTATAAAGGCAAAAATTAAAGTTCCCTCAGCATCCAGGGCCACGTTTCATATACTGCAAAGCTTTCAGGGACTGTGGCATTTTAAAGACTTTCTCTTGAGTTCTCAGCATTTGGGTCACGCTCTCAACAAGAACAGGATCGTGATTTCAGCTGAGATGGTGTTACTTGGTTCCTGAACTCTACTTGCACTCCCTGCTGTTGGAGTCTGCGCGTCTCATTGGCTATGACTGCCCCAAGGGCTGGAAAGATTTAAAACTGTTCCAAGCTTTCAGTATTGTCACAGATGGCAAAGGCAGGTTTGCTAAAATCTCTGAGGGGCTACTCAAAGCGCAGTGCTAATTGTAGTGTGATTAACGATACAAATTGTTATGCTGAAGCCATGGAAGAATGGTTTGAAAGAGCATTGATTTCTACCTCTGGGAAAATGTATGACTTAGTTGAAATGGTTAATATTGTCTCATAGCCAGACACAAATCTTATAATTTAAGATACTCCAGCACCAGTTATGAGAATAGCAAATGTGTAAATTTCCATTTTGGCTTCCCATATATGAGGATGTCGTGTATCTTTCAATCAAGTGTTGAATGCTTGTCTACTATTCCCCTGTATGTGAATCTATAACAGCTTTCAAGTATTGTGGTACCTTTTCTTTTGTTCTTTTCAATTTTATACAACATTTTTTACATGCCCATCATATGTTTTTACTTGTCCCGGGCAACCATTAATGTCAAACCCTGCTCAATTTGGAATTTAATAGGTAGCCAGCAGAGAGAAGCTAGCACTGGGGTCATGTGCTCAGATCTCCTCATTCTGGTTATAATGCAAGCAGCTGCATTTTAGACCAATTGGAGATCTTTCAAAGAGCTCGCATCTGCTCCTTTTGGGGACACAGCTTATTGAGAAAGGGGAAGATTTTTTTTGTTTGCATTTTTCCTATACAAGATTTTGCATTAATTGCTTCGCTAGCTAATCAAATTTAAAAATGCACAAACTTAGACCATGTTACCATGTTGGGTGCAAAAAATGCCACTCTTATGATGTTTGTGTATCAGGTTTATATGCTAAATATAAATGCATTGATCAGCCATAATAAAAGACAAGTACAATAAGCAGTCAGTTGTTATATTTAAAGACGTCGTTGATCTGAAATCAAATTAAATTCAATGTTTACCTTGAGTTGGTGTTGGGGGGATATTATATCACAGTCGGAGCTAAATATGCTGAAGAAATTATTACTTTTTAGTTATTGACTGTGTCGTTGCATCTAGCTGTATGTACACATCAGCTCTGGGGCAATTTGTATTTGTAATGTAGCCACTGAAGCTTTAGTGCTGTAAGGTATATTTATAGACTTAAAAACACATGGGGTTGCTTTTCAGTGTTTCATAATGGTAACCTGCCACATACACGTGTACAGCACACATCATTACCACTGACTAACTAGAATGATAGAACAGTGAATAGAGGCTGTGTCTATTATGGGGACTGTTTCAGTCAGCACATTGTAATTTGCAGCTGAATGTGCAAATTTCAGTAAAGTATTACCTGTAGTATGTCTCAGAGGGGAAATTACACTCTGCTGTGGTACACAACATATATTTTTCCCTGTAGTAATGCAGGTCCCCCAGCTGTTTTCCAGAAATAGTTTCGCTACCTGCAGTTGCAGAAAAACATGCATTTCTCACGCTGATTTTTATGTTACAGTAATGTGAACTAGTTAACTGTTTGTTATAGTGAAGGCTGTATAAGATACAGTGGAAAACCAATTTTGGTCATCCAGGACTATTTTTTGCCTGCCTTGTTAAAAATGTTTTCTTTGTCCACCTTCACGGCTGTTGGGAGTTCTTCCTCTTCCATCTGTCCCACGGTTGGGAGCATCTGTGCTGTTATTTACTCATAGCTGGGGGTTTTGTTGGTGGATGCCAGGCCGTGTCCTCACACCAGTAGGCCTGCACATTGAACCTCTGGGGCCAAAGCTCCTCTGAGATCTCCTGCAATTTGGCCCGAGTCCATGTGGATTCATTCTCTGTGACTCGCCGCAGGGATGTCATGGTGATGGAAAGGTTAGGTACTGGCAGGAGAGAGGAATGGATTCGTCTGTCTTGTCCCAGTGGGCATGCCCGCAGTGTCAGCTAAAAGCAAGAAAAGTATGCACACACTTACAGTGCTCCATGCTGGATGCTTCACATCACTCTGTGGCATATTTAAGCCCTGCCAATATGCCACCACATCCAAGCTGATGTTTTTAATCATGGCCACAGATGAGCACAAGGAGAATTTCAGCCCTCTACAATATTGTCTACAACCACGCGATTGCCTGTGTGCTGTATGAATTTTGCTTGTACAATTTCTAAACAATTCTGTTGTTTGAGTGGCATAATGAAGTGTTTTACAGAACACTTAATGTGGCATCCTCATCTGTTCAGTGAGTGTTAAGTAGGGTTATGGCACTTTTGCTTTATATATTATGTATGCTGGAATAATCATTAACTAGACCAACCAATTTTATGTAGTGTATTGCTCTTCACAAAGTAATTACCCCAGTGCAATGCAGAAAAAATACCGCAAAATATGAAATAGTCCGATTTAAATTTATTTACAATCCAATTTTTCATTCATTGAGTAAGTTAAACAATATGTACATAAATATTTGATGTTAGTAAGCATAAAAGAGATTTATCTAATGTTTATCTGATGTCTGTCTAATGTTAATGTAGGCATTTCTGACATAGACAATTCATTTGTGACAGGGTCGAATAGACATCTTTAAGCAGGAATACTAGTAAAAAAACTTTGTACCACTCACTATTCACAGTGACTGGCTTTCAACAGATACGATGGCTAAGTGAAACTGAAACAAATAGCCTGCATAAGTTGTATTGAATCTTCACGCCAACATTCTGAATAAAGCCAACATTCTCAATAAAATAAAGCAATCTGTTGATAAAGTACATCTTTAAGGGACCAAATTTTAACCATTGGTGGCGAGCAGTGAGCTCCATCAGAAAGGACTGAAACCAATCTTTTTATTATGTTGCCTTATTTGTATATAATCCAAAGAGGAGCTGTATCTTCACCTGAAGAGATGGAGTTTTTTTCCCTTCAGAACATCAGCAGCCATTGATGTTACACAAATGTTGGAATGTGGCAATGTATTTAAGATATACCCAAGATACAGATGGTGATCGTAGAGCAATTCCATAAACACTTGTCCAAGATCTTTTTTTACTGTTCAGTAGGGTTAGGGTTACTGGTTGTGATGGGGTAGGTTTAGGGTTGGGGTACGGGTTGTGACCGGTTAGGGTTAGAGTTACCAGTGATGATCAGCTGTGCCCAGTTGGCCCTCGTTGTTCAGCCCCATGTATTTGGAAGAATACTTGGAGGGGGGTTTAGGGATAGGGTTGGGGTCAAATACCAGATTAAGGCCCTTAATCGAACCAAACCAGTTGTGACTGGTTGTGAATCTTTTACAAATTTCCATATTGGTGGTTCAAAAAACATCTAAATGTGTTAAGATAAAACCCTGAATGACCCGATTTGTCCCCACTCAGCCAACCAGAGTGTTAAGTGGTGAAGAATAACTCAATAATCCCAATCCCAGTAACACTATGAGGTAAATGCAGATGTATTTTGCACCAAGTTATTGAGAGCTGTCCTTGCTCTTGCCACCTCGGCAGTACATTTTGCCATTCCCTCCGTTTATAGAATATGTTTCCACATTTTTCCTCTGCTTCTCAAAGACATGCTGTACTTAAGACATCTTACGCATTCTGTAACCCAGTTTTGCAGCATAACTGCTGCTTTTTCCTGGAGCAGTTGAGGTAGCATGAGGTAACGGACCTTTCAGGAGGCACAACCACAGTGTTTCACGCAGAATTCAAACCCATTATAAAAGAAGTGGAAGAATTTATTGAAAAATAGCACTGAAGACAGCAGGTTCTGTTTTAAGAAACCTTTGCTGCTTTTTATGATAGAGGCCCAATTATGCAAGTGAAAAGGTTTAGTTGGGGTTATGAAATTATTCCTGAAATGGTTGCAGGAGGAAAGTTAAGTGTGTGCCTAAATCAGGTGCATTAAAAACTTGCGGTCCTATCCCTCTTTAGGCCACAGTGGCAGCGTTCGCAGCCAGTGAGGGCCATTCCCACCCCCGTGTTGTGGAGCTGCCAAAGACAGAGGAGGGCCTGGGTTTCAACATAATGGGAGGAAAGGAGCAAAACTCACCAATTTACATCTCTCGCATCATCCCTGGTGGTATAGCTGATCGCCATGGCGGCTTAAAGAGGGGGGACCAGCTGCTGTCCGTCAATGGAGTGGTAAGTTTGCATGGATGTTCATGGACTGAACTGACGTGCATTGTGCACAATATGTATGCACCTGACCGTACTGTAGTAATTTTGTTGCATTCAGTTGAATCGTTTGCAATTTTGTTGACATTTTCTTTAATGTTAGCTTGTCTGATTCTATCTAAAAATATTGGATTGTGTAGCAGCAGGATCAGTTGGAAAACAATCAGTAATGTGGGGCAGCAATGTAGCATAGTGGTTAAGGAGCAGGACTCATAACCAAAAGGTTGCCAGTTCAATTCCCCACTGGGGCACTGCTGCTGTACCCTTGGCCAAGGTGCTTAACTCACAATTGCTTCAGTAAATATCCAGCTGTATAAATGTATATATGTGAAACTGTAACCTATGTAAGTCGATCTGGATAAGAGCGTCTGGTAAATGACAATAATGTAATAAGTGATTTGCAATTGAATTTGATCTTGGCGTAGTGATGTGAATCTGTGTCTCTCACAGAGTGTGGAAGGGGAGCACCATGAGAAGGCTGTGGAGCTTCTGAAGGCTGCTCAGGGTACAGTCAAACTGGTGGTGAGGTACACCCCGAAAGTTCTGGAGGAAATGGAGTCGCGTTTCGAGAAGATGAGATCTGCCAAACGTCGCCAACAGAACAGCTACCCCCAGTAGTGTCCTTACTCTGACTGCCAGATCCTTTTCATCTTTTTTTCCCTCACTTTCCTTCTCCAGCTGTCTCTCTTAGTTCCGGTTACTATCCTTACCTTCCTCGTAATTTCTTCTGTCCTGTTTTTCTATTTATTCTATCACTGGATTTTTCACATTCCTTTTTTCCCATTCCTAACGTTCTATGTTTCTTCACCTTTCAACACTTCATACATTGTTCAACCATCTCAGCACAAAAGGAGAACATTTTTTCCAAACAATCTACTTTCTTACTTTCACATAATATGTGCATTATTGATGTCTGATAGCAATGTCTGTGCTTTGGAACTTATACTTTTGGAAGGGTTTTTTGATGACTAGTGATACTTTCTGAAATGCTATGAATATTCATCTGGTATTTGAAATTAAGGCAAAGTACAGCTTTCACTAGATACCTGGGATGTATTCAGACTAGAATAACAAAAAACTGCTCATATTCAGCACTTTGCACAATTAATGTAAAAATGGAAAGTGTCACTTACAGAATATGTAAATAGTTCACTTGGCAACAAATAATAATTTCACTGAATGTTACTTTGGAACTGAAGATTCATCTGACTTTGTCCTTATTCTCCAATCTTTTAAACAATTATGATGAATTTTAACCTTAAATTTCAGATGTCTGTTCTGCATATATGTTGGGATGGGATGAGATAGGCCTGCACAGATTCTGTTGTAATTGTATGCTATAGATTGTCTTCATGGTTGATTTATTTTCTTTAGATAAATTTATATTGTGGTGTGTTTGTGTTTTGTCTTCAAGCCCACAAGTACAGTTGTTCCTTAATTCTCTAAAATGACACTGAAGGAAACAACATAAAATGGATCCTGTTAAATAAATGATACTTTAAAATTAAGCATGAGGAAGGCATTATGATCTGCAAGCCAAAATCATCTTTATTAGGGCCATCATCCTGAGCAGGGACGTCTACTCATACTGTGCTTTAGTTGTAGATCCCCCATAATATGGTTCAGAAGAGCAACCTAAAGCATCTTCTTAAAGGACCAATATGCTGACATTTAACATGCAGCTTTCTATTGATACAATCCATTATGACTTTAATGAATCACATTGAGTTGTGAAGAAGGGAATGAACTTGTGCTGCACAAAAGTGAGTTGGAAGGGCAAACTTTACTGGTTCTGGCACTGAGTTCAGTAACTGGTTGTGATGTTATTTAACAGATTTGAACACTGCAGATATAATTATGTTGACACTACTAATGATCATGCTGATTGTATGAATTTTTAAAACAAATGTGAACCATTTGTGTGAGATGCGGAAATCGTTTCTGGCTGGTTAGCCACAATTTAGTAGTAAAATCATTAATAGAGGTCAACCATTACAACAAAATTGCAAAACAAAATCATGAAATAAACCAGAATAATTTATATCAAATATCGGTACGGCTCATTGTGATGTTACATTTGAGGCATATTAACACTATAAAGATAAAGAGTTGCTTTCTCTATAAAACGCACCCTTGTATATTTCTTTGATAAAATGGAATTATGTACTACTTATTACATTTAAATTGAAGATCCATCTTGAATCTGGTTTTGTAACGTAAGGCTAGGATTGTATCTACAGGATTTTTGGGTAGTAATCTAAAAGCAAACAGTTGGGTTCAGAGTAACATATACAATGTAAAGTAACCTGTTGTATTTCAGAATTTAAAGGTACACTAAGAAATTTTTTGCATTTATCTTTTATCCCATCAATATCATAAAGTACATGCAGCTCAGGTGCAAAAATTAATGGTTATGCCTGTAACTAAAACATTAAACAGAACGACATAATTCTGAGGTTAAACTGGAGCAAACGGCACGAGTGGTGCATTAAATATGACTACGTTACGTTTCTTTCATGTTGAGTATTAGTGTTTTTTATACCAATTTTTTGCAAATGTATAACTTGTTTTTGGTGAGGTAACAGTACCATCTGTATTTAGGGAAGCAATCAAACAGATTATGCTAGCTATGTTACCTGTTCATGTCACTCAACCTGTGCTTGCCTAGTGGTGTTTTTCTATTTTTTCCACACTATAAGGCAATTCAGAAGCATGACAAAAGTCATGTTTTATATCGCTAACTAGATATGCTATACAAATCAAACACTATGTAAACATTTTCACAAGTAAATGAAACTCATGAAGCTTTAAACTGAAGTTTTAAACTTTGTTGTTTGTGATGCATGGTTGATGTAGCAATTAAAACTCTTAACTTCTAATATTTATTAAATGGAAAGCTAAATTAACCAATTGCCATCGTAACTCTTCATGAGTTTTGCAGGCTCACATAGCCAAATGTATCCACCTGAGAAATGCATCTCCAAGTGTTACGCAGGACTTTCTCCTCTTATTGTCCTGATTTACCCCATACTGTTTTATTTATTTTTAGAAAGATCAGAGAGTGCTCTCAGAGGCATCTGTTTGTCACTTACCATTGCTGTCCCCCCATTAGTTATGGTTTTCTCACTGACCTGCACACAAGATGGCACACCTTGCGTTTTCTGGCAACCTGTATCCAAAATGTGACTTCAAGCCAATGTGTACAATGATCTCAATTTCAGGTATTTTTTTTCCATCATGATAGCAAATGACATTGCACTCAGTTTAGATAACAAATGTTAAAAAAAAATGGCAATTGTGATTAGTGTACCTTTAAGTGTCATTAACGGAACTTCAAACTGTCAGGCTGTGAGATACCTACACCTGAAGACTTTGTAGAGAAAATATGAAATAAATTAGAACACTTTCAATACTGTCAGTTCAATCACTAATAGTTTAGACAGCCGCTTAAAGAATTTTATATGGTGATGAGGGGGGGAAGACATCTATCTCAGGTTGTTCATGAATTAGATTTGCACTGCAGGTTCTTGACCAACTGAGCTTAAATGCTTTTGTATGTACTGTATGTACAATCAGTTTAGCTCAAGTGGCTTAAGTTTTTACATCAAGAGCTCCTACTTACTCTGATCAAAAGTTTGGTAATGAATTGGCATGCAGAACTCTAATCTGTTTCTGACAAAGTAATAAATTCTGCAGCTACTGAAATATGAATGTTTTTATTGTCATATGTATTTGTGCATAACTTTCATAAGTGGGCTGTCTTCAAACCATCAGTTATGTCTGGTCTGGTCTGGTTTGGAAAGTTTGTTATTTCAGAATTTTCTAGCACTAAATTCATAGAGGCAGCAATATTATGTGGATGATTATACGTATACATACTGAGAGACTTTGTAAATCGCTTTGTAGTGTTGTTACCACTGATATCATTCAACATGTATTTAGGATTTGTTTTATGTCATTTTCACATCTGAACTGTTATATCATCTTTGTGTTTTAGCAAAAATGCGTTTGCTGGAAACTATAGCCATCTCTGTTTAAGATTACAGATGGGAGAGAATTCAGAAGGGATGGAGTTGTCTAATCAATGTGTCACTGTTGTAGCTTTCTTAACATGTCGTGTGAAATTGCTGTTAGATGCAATTACTTTTTGTATACTGTATCTATCTAAATACTGCCTTTTTTACACCGGACAATAATCTTCAGAAAGAAACTTTTTGTCCTTGCCTGGAATGTTTCTGGATTTAAATTTTCAGATGTAATTAATCCAAGCAATTTATTATTAATTGAACAATCCTATGCAAGCATCATCACATTATGAGCAAACTACTGTTGGTTTGTTTGTTTTCTTAATTCTTGATTTGAATAGTGCTGCCTATTTCAAGAGAAGTTCAAATCATCTCAGCTTTTCCAAAAATCAAAAATTAAAATGAAGGAAATGAAGCAATTCTGTGCATCTATTTTTGCTCAGAAAGGCAGGTGTTTTAATGTCTGGCAAGCTCAGATAACCCAGTCTGGATTTTGCCCTTGCTCATAAAACATTTATCAACCTTCTAAATTTAACATTTGTACCATAAATCTTTCACAGTGCCCATTTAAAAGTATATATGGGCAGGTTTTGCAGGAAGGCTCTTTTTATGAAAACATGCAGTGAACTAAGAATGTCCTTCTGTTGATGAACTTGAGACAGATATCATGTTGAGGAGCAGTGCTCTGTGTTAGAGACTGTGTTTGAGAAGATGTAGATGATGGTAGTGTCACTCTTAGAATTTTTAGTCTGTGTCAAGGCTGTTTTGAAATCTTGGACAAAAGAGCAATAAGAGTTGAGCTTTCTTTTGTAACAGCCTTTTGTTTTTATAATCTCCTTTTTGATAAGTGGTTTTCATGGGAAATTTGAGACATTGTGTATTCGTGTTTTGACTGCATTACCTGTTTCGAGTAACAAGACCAAACTTAAAATTATATATTTTGACTGTTCAGCCTGTTCATTTCGACTGTTATTTAAAGCATTGTTATGACGTCTTTAAATTTCCTCTTTCACGTTTTTTTTTTTTTTGTGACATTGATGTATATGTATAAAATACTTACAGAAAAAAAATAAATGATGACTGGATGATACGCAAAATAAATTATGAGAGAAAAAGGTTTTCTGTGCTGCTCTGTCTGTTGAAATAGTGTATTGTATACACATGTAATGTATGCTAATAAATGTACAAAAGAAACCGCTATGAAACCAGTAATTAGCATAAGAAAAAGACACTGGTGGTGGTTGTGGTTGGGGGTTAAAATTTGTGCACAGTTGGCTTCTCTACTCCATTTCTGTTATAATACATGCAATATGCACATGTTTTGTTAGTGACTAGTCCATAGGCCTATACACGAGTACATAGGGAAGCCACTATTATCACCATTATAGTGTGATCTTTGCAATTGCCTTCAGGTATCACCAGATTTTTTTTCTGTTCCCCAAGTTGTCCTCAGTGTTTTTCCATTGTAAGCTGCCTGAAGTCTGTCTGATACCTCTGGTAAAGCCTCTGTCCAGAGCCACTTCTTGCATAATGGTAGAGTAGATACATTCACTCAAGCAAGTGGTGGTAGTGACGTTTGGCCAAAGGTTATTTAGAATTTTGTGAGGCGATAGTTTTGAAAGGCAAGTTTGGCTTTAGATGTTTAGATTTCTACTTCTTGTCCTGGCCTTGCTTATGTGAAGCATTAACGGGGCTGAGAAGTTGTTTAAACGTAAGTCCCAGAATACAGTTGTTCATCTTTTTGGTTGGAGCACTGTCACTTATGTCTGTACTTAGTTCTGTGCTGGCCTATGGATTTATTTTAAAATAGTCTGTTAAGCCCAGAACAGACCTTTTGGTTTGAAAACAGTGCTGAGGTTTGGGGTACAAATAATCACCTTGCTTCAGATCACGCTGTAGTTTTTAATTTTTGGCTCCGCAATCCCACTTGTCAATGTGAACTGCCTTATTTCAGTGAAAAAGGGAAATGATGTGATGCTTTGATCACATGGAGAAACAGACTGGGCTTGGCACCATCACATTTACATATGAAAAATCTATTCATCTCCACCTCTACTACTCAGTAAGTGGCCTATAATTTGAGACTCTTGAAATCTTTAGACATTAAGGATGTTAATTTGAATTTGATGTAAAGATGTAAAAAGGCTTTCATACATTAAGAATTCTAAGTTCCTAATCATTTGCCTAAAATAGCTAACAGGTTGCTAGATCTACTAGCTAAAACTTAATAGAGGAACATAACATAAAGGAGGACAGAGGAGCTATGAAATACTAGCTAATAATATTAACAACATGTAGCTGGCTACCTAATTATAATGTAAACCTCACTAATACTTGCTGTGAGAATTTGAGCTAGCTAACTGTGATAAGTAGCTGAATATATGAGTGACACCTAAAAAGCATGTTACAAATAAGCTTGCAAGCTATCTATGTAAAGAGGGAGATTACATAAATGATAGTTAACTACCAATAAATAATATAATGTAAAGGCTTAGCACAAAGGCATGCTGCTGTGAGCTAACAAGCCATTTGTAAAAACTGACACATTACTGTTTAAGTACAGCCACAGTTTGTGTTTAGCAATTTTGCTCCTAACAGCATTAACAGATCTTTGCCAAACTTCGTTGCTCCTTTCCTTTATCCTGACTATGGCAACACTGCTCATCCACTTACCGCTACATAGCCAGAGCAATATATATTTATATATTTAGCACCATAATTAGACAAACTTAGCACACGAATTTGAGTTCTTCAATCCCAAGCATTTTAGTTCATATCATATTTCTCATCGTTTACAGTTATCTACAAGGAAGTTTTGAAAGAAAAAAAAACATGCCACTGCAAGTTACCTATAGGTCTGTACTGTACAGTGTATTTGTTACTTTTTCAAAAAATGTGTTCCATTGTTCTCTTTCACTACAGTTAACACACCACAAGACAGGGTCTTGACCCCAACAGCCAGGTGAAGAGAAGCAAACAAATGACTCACTAGGAGGTGATGTCAGCTACAATACATCATTTTGTACACCCACACACTAAACCTCTTTTTTTCTGGGTTCTGCTAGTTCCGGTATCTTTGGTAGGTTCCTTATGTCCTTGCAGAGGGGACCCTGCTGTGTATGACTTGGCTTGTTTTTTCGACATTATATGCCCTATTTTCACCTCCATCCAAGTCAGCTGAGTTTCAGGTGTGCCCACGCACCTCAGATGAATACATATCACTAACCCCAGGGTTAAATGGCTTCTCTGTCTTCTTCTGTTCTGTTCTTTCTTCTGTCTGAGTGTTTTAATTGTAATGTCAAAACTCAGTCAAGCACAGCCTCTTTGTCAATGAGCAACAGCCATAAGCTTCCTTGCCACCTGGCTCCAAACAGGACATTGCCTGAGAGTTGGTGTCTGTGTTCAGTGCACTCACCAGGCTTTGGTTGCTTCAGAGTAACCCTGGCATCTCTACTGAGGCAGAATTGTGAGCATGATGCACCAGGGCTGCCTTGCTTTTATTCTGTTATTGTCATCTGTTGTGTGTAGACTGTCAGCTGAAGAAACAGCATGTTTCTATGTTTTCACCATATTGTGAATCTCAGTCTATAAGGGTGAATACTACCATAGGGTTCCCAAATAACTATTGTCCATGCAGCATGCTGCCTGAGAACTAGTCTTGATGTTAAGGCGTATGAACAACAAACTAGTGTGAGCCTCTGCTGCATTGAGAGAGTGAATGTTACGTTAGGCTTTCCACCCTCAGATGTCTGCCTCAGGAGTTGGGCATTTTTGATGAAAATCCATCATAATTTTAGAACCTCACCCACCTGACCTCAAAAAAAAAAAAAAAAACTGATACTGACGTTAGTGAGATGTCAGAGAGACTGTTGGACCTCCTTGCTACTGTAGGTAGTGCTGTTGAGCCTTCTGTACAGTTGCCATGATGCTTTGCAGCCCAGACGGTCTGCCCCAGGAAGGACAAACAAAAACTCTTAATCTTGGCTCACCTTATAGTTTATTGGCTTTTGACATCTGGCTTCCAGGAGGGGGTTATTCTGGGGCCACTGAGCTCCAGCATGATTAAAAATAGCGATAGCTCCTTGATGGGGTAGGATTTAGTCTGAGAAGGAAGGTTGTTCCAAGGTTGCTGTAGCCCATCCTTCAAGTTGTACAAGGGCATGATGTGTGGATCTGGATGGAACACAACTGGATAGAATCTTAGTTTTGCATGCTTTGTTTTGCATGCTGTGCCCCTGAATGGGAGGTCCTTAAGGCCCTCAGCCTTGATCCCACAGTCATGAGCATGTTGCAGGCCTTTGTTGTGTTGTCTATTTAAGGTTATGTTTAAAAGAAACTGGAATATATTTTGTCAATTGTTTCATTCAAGAAGACTGGCTTTAGCTTTGTGCCACATGCCAGCCATTTTATTATTGCTCCAGTTCCTCCTAGAGAGCAGATTGTCTGAATTCATTTAAAAATTACTCAGGAGCTATTTCTGTCATGGTAAAATCAATAGTCTGTCAGAATGGGATATACCCTCTCACCTGCCAGCTTTTAATGGGAGCAAGATGGCTGCAATTTCCTACATCCTGTTCTCTCCCTACACAGGATCTGCAAACTGAGCCTAAAACTGCTTAGGATCCACAATACTGACCATGTCGGTGAGCTTCTTGTACTCTCCTCACACAGTCCAGATTTGAAGTTTGAAGATGGAGTCCCTTGAGTTTCTCTCCTCCCATCTTTCTCTCCTCCCTCTTTTCCACTAAAGGTTCTGTCTCATTCCTTTGTATCAACACAGACGCCTTTCATCCAGCTTTTTGTTAATCTGTCTCATGCATCACAGAAGGTTGTAAGAATGCATAAATTATGCCCTGTCTGACCCTAGAACCGTGTGACTAGAGATATTGAGGTTTCGAGTCACCTCCTTTGGAAAGTCCCGTTGAGATAGAAATCTCTTTGTTTGGGTCTCCCTTGTAAAAGAGATTTCTATCTCAGTGAGAATTTCCTGGTTAAATGAAGGATAAATAAATAAATAAATTTGGTTTGTGTACCCCATTATTCTGTAGGTGAATGTATGTCGCCTGTCTGTAGTTGATTATGGGTCTTGGAACTAGTATATCCCCTCAATGACTAATTTTTTTAATTTTTAATTTTGTGTGTGGACAAAGAACAAATTTTACATAGATGACCATAGTTCTTTAAACAATAGTCAACACACTATCACTTGAGAGGCACATCAGGCTTTCACCATTAAAATGTACAAATTTGGTTAGCAGGCTAACAGTAAGACATACAGTAGTTAATGTTGCCCCTGCTCCTAAGCATTAGTTTGCCAATAGTCAGTTGCTAGGTAATTGAGTATTGCAAAGCAAAATACAAATCATATTACCCGTTTCACATTAAATGACATCTCATTGATTGTTGAATGACAGAATAGGAAGCATTAATGGGGTGACAATAGTGTCTGGAGTTATTCGAGACGGTGGTGGCGATCAGCTGTTCTGTGTCTCCTTCTTGATCCCTTTCCCTCCAGCTGTGATTGTCTGTGGCTTTAACTTAATTTTTACCCCAGATAAAATCACTTGCACCTTTCTCAAAGAAATCAACACATCTCTGAAACTCTAAAGGATAAATGCAATGTGTGCCAAAAACCCAACACATTTCTGTCTTATTGTAGATTAGCATACTGCATGGGTGACTAATGCCAAAATAAAAATGCAAATGCAATGTGTATTATTTTAGCACTTCGCTTTTTGTTTGCATTATTTTTCATTTGCTTGAACGTTTTCAAGAAGTCTTTTCTGCATTTATCAATATCTGTAGCAGATACAGTTTGCAAGCTTGTTACAGCAAAACAATTGATACAGACTGCAGAAAAATCATGCCTCTTAATACAATAGAATTGTAGTGGCAGTGCAACAGCTGTTCATGTTATTCATCATAATAATTACGAAGGCCATTAATATTCATTTAGACAGACAGAATAATATAGTTAAGCTTGACAAAATACATTGTTTTATAATACCATAACTTACATTTAGCTTTGTAAAATAAGTAACAATAGTGTAGCACAACCAGCTGTTGTAAATTAAAGGGCTGTCACATGGAAGACCATAAGGTTCTGTCATACAGCCAGCTGTCTAGAATGAGGGAAGAACCAAGTGTCTCCCGTTGACTCTGGTGAGTGTAAACACAGTGTTATTTTAGGACTTACCACAAACTTTTTTTCAGCGGTTAAAAATCTCACCAAAGCATATTTCCTTGTCCACTTTAATTGATTCAGAAATGACTCTCCCTTGTGGCACTGGCATTGCACTGTTGCAAACCATCCTCTGGAGCAACAGGTGGCAGCATTGTACCATATGTTCTTCCCTTCATGTAAAAAATAATGCCCTGGATTTTATTCTCCTTCAACTGAATTACTTACAGCTCTTTGAGCACCCACAACTATACTATTTGACACGTAAAAATCCAGATGATTTTTTTCTTCTAATTACTATTATTTTTAGGTAATTATATTTGCTTGCTTCCAAACTACTGGTAATACAACAGTTGTGCACAACATATTCCCAGGAAAATATGTGATGTGAAAAGGCAGTTATAATTTTGTGAACCCAAAATTGTTGGGATGGAACTAAAGCTTTAATGTTTTAAGGTCAGTGCTTTTACGCGTACTTAAGCATTAAGTTTCTTCTATCATTGTATGAGTAAGTGAACATGAAACACAATGCATTATATCATAAATTTGCAGACTTACACAGTGAAACTAGGATCAAAGCAATGGATTTTAAAAAGGAAAAATGGATCAACTGTGTAAAATGTGGAATATCTGTTTTGATTACCATGTTGGTTGTCTCATCCTCAACGTGGAAGGCATATTTTTCAGGTCATTGTCAACAGCACTGTTCCACTCTGCTCAAACTGGCGAGTGTGGACATTGGCGTACTCTGAGCACTAAGGCAGAGATGTGTGATAGGCCAAATAAAAGTAATATCATAAAGAGAAGATAAAGATGGTGTCACATCAAGAAGCAACTCTACAGCCACTTTGCACTGCAAGAATGTCATTGGTCATCTTTTTTCTGTGACTTTATCTGTTTAAATCAAAACCAGAATGAATGTGCCCTATATCCTCTTTTGATGATAATGCAGCTGGTGAGGTTATTATTATTATTATTATGTTCCAGACAAGCCTAATATATTATTTACTTATTCTTACTCTGAATGTTCTGAATGCATTAACACACAGACAAGACAGCTTTGTGGATTCATTACCCTTTTGAAGGACATGTCACTTAATTATGCATATACCCATAGTATTCTCCTCTGATAAATGGTGGTAAGCTGAAAATTTTATATTTGAAAGTTGGGTGATGTTAATGCTATACATTGTGAAATTTTGCAGGTTTGCAGATCAGAAAAAAAGGGGTTAGAACCACTGAACTAGGAGATATTGGTGACTATGTGCTATTTTGCAGTAATTTGTTTGGTAAGCTATGTGTGCATTTAAACCATAAATTTTCACTTGTATTGAAGTGATATTATTTTAGCTGCAAATATTATATGCTAAAACAAGTGAAAGAAATGCAAATAATTTGGATGTGGTTCAAAATGTGTATGATATTATATCATACATAAATTATTGTTCGATCCATTTTCAGACACAGAATTTATACATGCATTGTGCTTAACTGCTATATTTACGTTTTCTTTTACTTAGAGGAAAAATGACCTGACTGCTGATCATTTATAAACTGACTCATTGACAATTGACAATTGACTCATTAACATAACCACACCCTTTGCAAAATAATATAAAACAGAGAAATCTAATTGAAATAATTGTTTGTTTTTTTAAAGTTCATTTCCTTAATGTCTGATCAGTACTTTAAAAATTTAAAAAGGTACCATACTTAAGCCTGGAAGTGACATGCAAAAACCCCACCCTCTTCGCAAGATAATGTTGAACCATGTTGTGTTGCCAAGTAGTACCGCCAGGTGGCACTGCCTCTCCATTTTGTTATTGATTGAATAGCGTTGAATAACATCAATATCAACCTGAGCAATTCAGTGATATCACAGACTGGTAGATGAAATTATTACACAATTGCATTACATTTGTATTTGTCATTAAGTAGATTTTTTAAAATTAAGATGGACTGACAAAGTGCGAGAAAAATGTATATCTAATAAAGTGGCATGAAAGACTGTAGATACTGCACACCACAGACCATATGTGAACATGCATTAGCTCTAAACAATGCAAAGATAACAAGTACACTCATGTTTTGCTACAGAATGCAATGCATATACAGTAAGACTACAACACACCTAACAGAAAAGCTACAGCATACCCTTCAGTAAAACTTCAATAGACAACAAACAAATGGGAAAGGAAAGTTTGTGCTTGTGCAGGGAGGCCAAAGTGCATTCTTCAGTCTATTGCCACCGACTCTGCAACTGGAAGCTTGTTCCACCACATTGGGGTCAGAACAGACAGAGGATGCAACCAGGACCTGTAGCTACAAAAGAGGGGGGACTTCCACGCATGCTGAGGTTGTAGAATAGAGTGACCTGGCTTTTATGTAGGATTGGACTGAACATAAGGGGTAACCGTTCCCCATGCCACCCAAAAGACAAAGACCAGTGTTTGGAAATGGAGGCGAGCAGTTAACCAGTACCCAGCAGAGGGACATCAGGAGGGGTAAGACATTGGAGAACACAGGAACCATTCAAGCAACAGCATTCTGGATGAGCTGTAGGGATCTGATCACACATGCAAGGAGACAGCAAAGAGGGATTGCAATAGGCCAGGGAGGAGAAGACCAGGGCCTGGACCAGGAACTAGGCTGAGTAAGTGGTAAGGAAAGGATGATGTTCTAATGTTGTGCAGGGAGAAACTGCAGGCCCCACTAACCACCAATATCTGGTCAGTAGGGTCTACAATTATTAAGGTCAACATTCCTCCCTGAATGGATCAACTTAATCAGGTCAGTCCACAATCCAGTATGTTCATTCTGTATGATTCAGTATTTGCAAAAGTGTGTAACACAGAGAACTAGCAGGCCCAAAATTCTGTAATTATTTTTTGACCATGAGACAGGTATAGATTTTGAAATCGATTTAAAAACAGCTGTTAAATCTTATGGTTAGACACAAATCAAATGGAAATATGTGTCTGTCCACACACTGGAGTAAACAATAAGCTAATTTATTGTTTGAAGTACCAGCTATATGTAACCCTCTAAACACAGATGAAAATGAAGATTTTTTTTTACTCATAACATTATAACCCAGTTTTCAAATTAAACTACAAACCCTTCATACTCATTCCTAAATATCACTTTGAAACTGAAATAAAATTTACATTAAAAGCTCATTAGATTAACTTTAGTCTTGATCATCAGGTTTAAAGTTGACACATGGATCTAAACATCTTCAGAGAAATGAAACCTACGTTTAAACTAACCAGCATGGCTATAACACCACTTCAGATGCTACTTCCTGTTGTCATCCCTTTTCCAGTTTTGATACAGATCAGTAATTTGATCTGTTTCCAAATACCTGCTGTCTCCCTTCTTCTCATCATCACATTCAAAAGCCAAAATTATTTATTACATATTTAAAAGTTCTCATATGAACCACAGCACAGAAGGATTATAGTTATGATGATGATAATCATAACAATGATTAACATCTAAATAAATGCTCAAAACCTAAATGTAATTCAGGTAGGGCTAAGGTATTTCTCTGATATTTTTTAAATCCAGAGCACTCAAATGTTTAATACAGGACGTCACCATCATAATTTTTATCTGCTTGTTCCCTCTTTTACCTATGACCACTCTCTGTTAATATGAGCTTTCCAGAGTCATCACACCCTCACACCAGGGTGCTGACTACTGTCATGACCTTAACCTTGTCATGAGTCCTTGCAAAAATTGTAGCAGGTAGGGTAGACCTTTCACAGGGTATCATGGGGACAAAAGTTACCCTCATTTATTCAGATTGTGAGCACAAACATCTGAAGGCATGTTTCTCTAAATCCACAAATTCATACTTTAAATGCACTGCAGAATTAATAAATGAAGTATGCAATATAAATTATAGATCAGATGGCCACCCTTTTCTTAGGTCTCCTTGTCTCTGACACTGCTTTGATAAATCCATTTTGATAGTCACTGTCTATTTATGTACTGATCTAGATATTTGCCATGTAAATGTATTTCAGTTCCAGCTATTTCCTTTTAAACTATCTATCATAACATGTTGTACAAGTGCCTTTTCACCCCTCACTGACGAAAGCAAGTTATGCAAATATTATTTGCATGAAAATGTACTACCTGTTCAGACCTTTTCTTTCTTTCTGCATTTTTTGTGAGTGTTGATAAGTGTGCTAGGATGTAGAATGTGTGCATTCATGCTAAAACTCCATCATCACTGTCATGTGGAAGATACAAATTTAGCTTTTTGTCACTAAAGCCTCTTTTATTTTTCATTTTCTTTGTGTAATACATATTTGAGTGTTATTAAAGCTCAGGAATGTGGCACTAGAAGGTGTTGGAGGTGCTCAGCAAAAGCATACTATCATTTAAATCCAACCAAGCACCAATACATCTTAGTGATTGCAAATAGTGCACATTAAATTGCTACTGGTGAATGTAACTATATAAATCTGCAACCTTCATATAAAGTATTAAATGTACTGAATTAAACTTGCAAAGATGCAAAGATAATGTTTAATTATTATTAGAACTTGAATTATTTAAATAAAAATTAAATGATATATTGTCAGTAATAATGTGGTAGTGTTGCATGTACAGGTAACTGCCAAAAAAAGGACACAGTTGAGTAAATGAGGGATACAAAGTGCATTGAAAGCAGGTGCTTCCACAAAAGTGTGTTTCCAGAGTTACTTAAGCAATTAACAACTGATCATGCTTAAAGTCATGTCTAGAAATTATGGGAAAGCACAGCTTCCAAGTGTCTTGGCTACTGTTGAGAGAGGAAGAGGTCTTGGTGACTTTGTGAGAGGGGTGGTTCTTGGGGCACATTTGGCAGGAGCTTCAGTGACAAAGACTGATCAACTTGTTGATGCTTCACAAGGAACAATGGCTAAGGTAATGTTGGCATGTAAGTCTGAGTGAAAGACATCATGGACTAGGGGCAACTGTGGTCAAATGCTCATAGTCCTTAACCGTGATGTCTGTGCATTGGTTCGAGGTGCACGGCAAAACAAGCAACCCTGAATCAGATGACTGAAAATATCAATCTAGGGTGTGGGAGGGCAGTTTCATTGAGAACAGCCTGTCAAGAACTTCACAGAGAGGGATACTATGGTCGACTTGCAGTGCATAAACCCCTTATTACACCTAAAAAGCCATGTTTGCAAGTAATGTGGTAAAAAGAATACAGGCAGTGGTCTGAGCAGTGGAAAAAAGTCAGATGTTCAGATGAGTCATACTTCACCCCGTTCTCAATAAGTGGACGAGTGCACGTGTGGTGCATGCCAAAAGAAACCTACAGGCCCAAGTACTTGCACTGTATACAAACTACTAATAACCATATACATAAACAATAATGTAGATTTGCTCAAGACTAACAACACATGAACCCTGCAGTTCATCTGTAAAATATAATTTCAAAAAATTACATTGTCATTACATTTAGCAGTGAATTGTATTAAATGCATGGACTGAGAGTCCTCCCTTCATAAAGTTCATGAAAATTTATGTAAAAACACAGTCATCATAAAAAGCTTGGACAGGTGCACAGGACATGCCAAAAATGTCATAGATTGATTATTTAATGGACCATCAAGTTGGATTTTTGAGACATTTTGGTAAAATCATCAAATCCTTTTTAACACCTGAATGCCCAACATTGCCAATATGAAACATGAAATTATTTCAGTCATTTCCCTTCAAAATGCCAATGTGGTCCACTTTGTAAATATTAATTATCATCAAACTTTTTTTTTTTTTTACATTTTTTACCTTTGTCACATCAGATAATACAGGTAATATACTAAATTACTAAAAGTGACAGTACCTTAAAACCATAAGTATCCTTAATTGTGTATATATGTCATAAACAAAAGACACTTATTTATAAATGTTTATACACTGAGCCATACTCAATTCTTTTATATTAATGTCAGAAATTGTAAATGAAGAAATATTTTGGCACAAGAAAACCAAACATTTATACTTATATATATGACAGCAATCGAGCAAACAAGCAGTGATTCAGACAAATAAATTAGGTACATTAATATTAAAGGTCAAATGTAAGCGTTGACAGTTAACATGTTCCTCTTTCATTGACTGAATGTTAACTGTAAATACATATTTGTACAAATATTACATGATGACGCACTCCATTAAGTAACTAAAAAAACTGATGACAAAAGACAATTTTGAGTAAATGAATGCCTTAATGCCACATTTTTTTCTTAGCCAAGTCTTTTGAGGAAAATTTAAATTTGATCCTGTGGATTTATTGGTTAAATGCACAGTACTGAACATGGAGGTAAAATTTATAGCACTGGGGTTTTGAGCCTTTTTGTGGGCAAATCATTTTTTATGTGGGGTATTACTTTCTGGGTTACCCCTTCACTAAAGAAGTACTGCCAACCCATTTCCTTGCACTACTGCAATATACTGTATGTGCCAAGTTAACTTCAATCCCTAGCATTCAGCAATAGTGTCCCCCAGATGTTTACTAAATTTTCATTTAAGTTTCACATTATTTAAATCATACATTGTTAGGAGATTGTTTGACTAACTACATCTACTTTGGAGGAGACCGTGATGCCTAGGGATATAAGAGTAAAAATGGATGGTAGAAAATGGCCTTGCCATTTGTAATAGTGCCCAGTACATTTACTGATGGAACAACAAGAATTAGATACTCATTTTCTGGGGCAATGATTTGGAGCCCACCTGAGCCCTAGATTTCTGAACTTTTGTTCTGTGTTTGGGTTAATGCCTCAACCCAAGTTCAATGATTTTTGATTAAATTGCAAGTAACTTTATCTATAGCTATTCTACTTACGATAAATAAAAACTGACAAAAAAGGAAATTCAAAATTGTACAGCATGGCCTCTGGAATATGCTGAAAAATAATGTCACAGGAGCCCATATAAAATTTGTGGCATAGCAACCTCCAGAGCAAGTGTTTCCACTTATGCCAAGGTATGCACTCGAATGGTGGAAAGCATGGTGTTTTAGCTTGGTTGCACATGTACAGTAACTGTAGTTACTCTATGTGGTGAAAGTCTGAGGGGTGAAATTAGCTGGAGTACTCTTTTCAGTGTTGTAATATTTACAGTATTTTCTGCTCTATGTATTTCTAATTTTCCATTTCTCTTTTATATTTTGCTTAAGTGGTTCATCTTCATAATCTATACAAGTATAAGCCATATTGGTATTTTTGTTTTACATTTATCACTTAAAAAATAATAATGCAATACTGGCTAGGCAGGTGGATGTTATAACACTGAGCAAACATACTAGACAGCCGCCTTCACTGGACTGCTGTCAAACCCAGTATGACGTTATGTGTGTAGGCTATTCATAATTGCGATGTTGCAGTAATTAAAGAATAGCACTCTTGCTACAGTCCACGTGCTGATTAACACTTCAGTCCATATAGCCTAATTTAAAAAATCTGTTGGTCCGCATGCCTCTGTTAGCTCCAAAAGGTGAGTCTCAGAATGTTTTAAGAGGTCTGAGAATAAAACTAATAGACGAAAAATTCGCGCTTCCCCGAGCAGGACCGGTGCTATGTATAACTTCGTCTTCGCCAGCGTGTCCGTGTGCCTTGCCCGTGCATAACTACTTTTATTACACATACATAACTCTATTCCAACACGTTTGCCAATGAGTGACGTCAAGAAGTCATTAATATGTAGGTTTAATTTACATATTCAGCAGGTCGTGTTGCTCCTTGTCCCGCAGGGCTTCGAACGAGCGAGCGAGAACGAGCGGGGTTGTAATGCTGGTATTGAAGGAGCTAGGGGAGGAAACGTGAGGAATGGCTGAAAGCTGACTGTGTTTTCACAGGAAACAAATCACAAGAAGCAAAGATAGTGCGAATACGGCGCAGCTTATGCTTTTGTCGCGGTTTAAAAACCTGCGCGGTGATTGTCGAATTCAAGGAAACTCTGTGGAGCCTGGTTCCCTGCTTTAATGGGACACCGAAAACGTAAAAAAGCGAAAGGTGTTGATCTGTTTACCGTGGTGCCGCTTGGTTGTACGGAGCTCCCACTCTACGAGGAATTAACATAGACGGGCAAATTTCGATTATTCTTGGCTGAAATTCAGTTCGGTTCTCTTTTAAACAACACAAAGCTCAAGCAAAGAGTGATAAGGGAGTATGTGTTTCTTTTTGCGGAGACTGGATCGTGAAGAGGGATTTTCATTTTTAGATGATTTATGAGTAGCTAAACGAACTCATGGATTTTTCCGTTAAACATTGATACAAATGAGGTAACCTGTATAGGAGGTCTGTATTTTCAGCAGCCTAATAAAAGGGGGAAGCTAAATCTACTATTTTTAATAAAAGAGAAGAAGAAAGACTCGTTTTGATTAACAGAACCCAAATACGAAAATGCGCTTGTTGATCATTCGGATATTACTGTCGGGATGGTATTTAATATGTGGCAGTGGTGCTGGACAAGGGCAATCTACTCCAGCTCTTTGCTCGACTTCGTGTCGCTGCGACGGAGACGGAGGTGCTGATTGCTCCGGCAAAGGACTCGCAGCCGTTCCAACGGGACTAAGCGCTTTCACTTACTATTTGTAAGTAACTCCTGTTCATTATTTCAAATACTGTTTTTAGTTTTTGAACTGAGTGACAAGCCCCGTCGCGCCAGAGGCCCCAAGTTTTGGGTTTTATACAATTTAAGTTTGGCAATGGCTTTGGTAGGCTATCGCAGGAAGGAGCTCAGGCGATAGGCGGTAGACTTACACGGGCGTCAGTTAGGTTAACTTTTTACTCCCTAGGCTGTCAAACATGGGGTCTCGAAAGCATCGAAGGCCTTTTCTCTCTTTAACTGTGTAATTATTAATATTAAGTTAAAAACAACGAAGGCTTGCTTAATTTATTTTCCACAGTAAATATTATTAAAATGCACGCATAACATTTTTGTTTGTTAATCAACCTGGGGATGACATTCCCCCTCCACTTGACGTAACTTGCGTTTGGAACGAAGTTGCAGGGATATCCATTGTGTGGGCGATTGTAGCAAAATAACACTGAATATTTTGATACAGCCTTTTTACTACGATGTGCGTGTGCACAGGTTGTAGTCACCAGCTAGCAGTATATGCTACAACATCATGTGGGCTCTCTCTATAAATCATGAAACCTATTATTAGCATTTTTAGCATAGTTAGTTTTAAGAAGTGATAAAGACGCGGTTTAACCAGTAGCATAAGCCATTTTTAATTTCTCTAAACGGGCATCTGTAACCATTTGGCGCAAATTACAAAAATGTCTCATTATTTTGTCATTGTGTTTTTAAAATGTGAAATAGGCTGCATGTTTACTGTCGTCATATATTTCTGATCCTGTCACTCCAAAGCTCCCAGTGCAGGACGTTTCTGAACTGGATGTGTCTAAACCGAGTGCACCTGCAAGCTTGGGATTTAATATTTAAAGTATGTGAAGCAACACAGAGAAAGCATCTGTTCCCAGTATTTGTTCATGCTTTCATGGCACAGAACTAAAGGGGGCTGTGAAATGGGTCGCAGCGTTTATGACACTTCAGATGAGTCCATGGGAAAGTTACTACCAGTGTTTCACTTTTTCATATTTTTCAAGTATTTCATATATATTTTTTAAATTGTACATCAAAGGCACACTGAGGGTGAGTTTCAGTATGTTTTGCACATCACTACTTTGAAATCACATAAAACTGATATGTGCAAACTGCAAATTTTCCCATATCCCAATGCAACTCCATGACACTGATCTGATTATCGACACCTCCGCTCTCTGCCACATAGGTGTCTGCCATGTTGGATAAATCTGACATTGGTGTATGTCTCATAGACAGAGCAAATCTTTCCGAATAACAGTGGAGATCAAGTTTCAGACCGTCCAAGCAACACAATTTGTAAGATACTGAGATTCTATTTTTAGCATTCAGCTATTCTGTTCACAAGCACACCTGATAATATATTATGGTTTGAATATATGTGGTTTTTGGATCATTAACATAAGATTTTTGTAAGCAGAAAAGACCCTAACCATTTGCAGGGGCTTCCAGCACACTCTTGAGATTCCCATAAATGTGGAAATCAGTAAATCCTGTACTGCACTGTACTAATACTAAACATTTATATGCAAGGAAATATTTGCTTCCAACACAACAGCAACCGTAACTGGGGTGTTAAAAATGTAATAATGCAATAAATATGTAATTAATATGTATATTTAAGTAGTATTGCGACAAAGAAAGGATTTGTATGTAGAGTATATGCAATAATGAGTCAGGATGTCTGAGTTTTACTTAATGGGAATACTCAAAACTACTAATTTAAATACTCCTAATATGGGTTTGTCTGCCATCTCTTATATTAAGCATGTTATATTTTGGTTTTGTCAGATTGGTTTGTCCAAATATGTTTGCATAAACGTACATGTTTACCAACTTACTTTTTGAACAAGCTAGCCAGCTAGTCAGGTATCTTTCATCAGTGGTATGAAGTACATAATTATATTTATTGCATCCTGTTAAAATGTACTGTTAAAATATACTGTGCATTAAAATATATTGTTGCAAACTAGCTTTTATATTCTTAAATGAAAAGCTTGTAGCTATTTATGTAGTTGCCAGTAGAAGGCCAATGCTCCTTTTGCAGTGTCAACATTGTCTTGCCCTACAGGTGAGCTTGGGCCATAAAATAGCAATTCTCAGTTACTAGCCCCATTAATCATTACTTATCCAATGGGAAGAAACTGACATTCAGTTTTCATGGTTAATTGGCTTGCACTAGTAAACTGGCCTAAAGATTTCGCAATGTATTGGTTAATGATATACTTGGATGGCATTCAAGGCTTCAACATGACTTGTGGAACATGTTAAAAGCAAAGAAACTAAAAGAGAGGAAAGTTAAAGATGAACAGAAGTGAATTTACAATGAACTTTGAGTGGATTAAATGCTAATAAAAGCAATTAACATGTGAATATACTCAGCTGGTTTAGCATTCTGCTCAAACGTAGGTAACTTCACACCATCTCATTTCTGGTATTTAAATATTAACAATGCTATGATAACACAGATGTAAAGTGTTGTGTACATCCCACAGTGGAGTTGTCTGATATCATTCATAAATGTCAATCTACAAGCCTTTTGCCTAGTTTTGTTAATGGTTCAATGAGGCAGTTAGGCCCATTCCTGTCTTTCAGTACCTTCTTTTGGTTAACAGAGCAAAAAAAATGCAACTGACAAACATAGGTATGTTATTCAAGAGCTAAAAAGCATTGAAAGGGTATGTAGTTTACAGGTTCACCAGTAACAATCAATCATGACTTATTTACCTTTTTAAATTTTGTTCATTGCTCCTTTAAAATTTGTTGACCCACAATAGATTTGTGGAAAAAGTTTGGTTTCAAGCGATAAGTGACAGAAACGTCAGGACACCAAAGACAGTGTTTTATACTTGTGTGCACAACTGCTGTAGCCTTGAGTAACACCTGCTGCTGTTGGTGCTTTATGTTGTCCTGGTGTTGTCAGTCATATGAGGGCTCCTCTATGGCACATCTTTGTATTCAGTGAATGCTAGAAAGACCAACAGGAAAGCAGTGTGGCTTGTGGTTAGCAGCCTACTGCTCTACATCTGTGAACTGAGGAACAAGGTTTCAACCATGAGAAGGACCTTGCTTTTGTACTCCGAACCACATGCTATACGTGCCCAGTTTCAGTATAAACACAATATTGTGGCTGCATTTTTCACATAATTTCAAATATTAAGAACCTGAAAAATTTACATGTTTGTTAAACAAACATACACACAAAAGCGGTTTAATGACATTGTGCATCTCCTGGATGCTGAAAGCTGTTTTCTTCAAAGCATCATGATCCACAAGCTGCTTTACAATGTTCTTTACTTTTGGCACAGATTATCATTATAATAATAGTTCTTCTGGATGTTTGGATGTTAGTTGTAATTTTCTTAATGCATATACATTTATGTGTATACTACCTGCTTAAATTTTCACTCATACCTCTGTGTGTTATAAAAATAAGAAAATGATCTTTATTCTATGGTAGATTTACACAGCCTGTTCATTTGTAAGTTACCTCAAGCACAATGTTACTGTAAAGTACAATATATTTGAATTGAGGGAAAATATTTGCAATGTATCTCTTTTGCATTTGTTATTTCAACAATTGAAAATAAGATAACTTATTTTCCCTTGTCATCTTATTGTTCATGAATAATTCATTTTCCTGTATTTGTCTTGGAAGAGGTTACTTGATAGCTATCTTACACAGGTAGAGAATTCCTTGCACAAGAATTAAATGTGCACTTTTCCCCCATTTCATTTAGATCATTGTTCAAATTTGGGATTCTCATTGTGTTATCCAACTTGCTAATGCATGGTAACAGGAATGTCATACTGTAGCACGTTATCAGTTCAGTTATGTATGCCCTAGCAAACACATAATTTATGTCTTTGTAGGTAGTTAACTAACTACAGCCTCTGTCACCTATGAGATTTCAACTGTGACAGTTGTCAGGTATGAGTGGACAGTTATGTGCATTATGAATATAGTTATCACTGAAAATTTTCTGAAGTGCAGGCCTCTCTCTGTCTCCTTTTCTCCTTCCCTGTCATACACACACATTCACACACACACACAGACACACAGGATGGGGTCAGAGCCTGGCTAGCATTCCCATACAGCATAGGGTTAAGCCACATGCTTGTTCATGACAGCTTTTTAGCTCATAACTATGTGACATATCCAGTTCAAGTCCTTAAAATATTTGATGGGTGGACTGCGTGCAGCTGGCTCTGTGTTTCACTCTGAGAGAGAGAGAGAGGGAGAGAGAGAGCTATATCTCTCTGCAGGGTGTTGTGAGGTCAAGGGTTATGAATGTCTGAGACACAGCACAGCTTAATAGCAGAAACAGCTCTGGCTGTGGGTGTTGTGACTGGGGAGTCCCTAGCAGGGGAGGGGGGTATCACCCACGCAGGAAATAAAATCTACCAGAGGAATATGCAGTATATTACATGAAAACTATTGATAATCCATTGAAGAGAAAACTGGTGCTTATACAGCTATTCCACCATATTAAATACGGTGTTGCAAAAAACATACCAACAGAACATACTGGCATCTAAAAAACTCAGGTGGGTAGATTCAGAAAAATAGTGAATTCATAATCAAGGAGTCCATACAATAAGCCTCAGCCCATATTCATAGATACATTTAATCATGAATCTGGCACTTAAATGTATAAAATTCAAATTGTGGAAATTTTTTAAGGTTATGTATCTGGCTCAAAGTGGTTCATAAATACCTTTTAGGACTGTTCAGTTAAAACAGGAAAACACTTGGAGACTACTGGCAATATACTTGCATCAGAAATGGTTACAGTAGGCCAAGATCAAAATGTAAGGTTTGTAGTTGTCATATTATTTTGCAATGGGAAACTTGTTACTAGGCATATTGCTTTTAACTCTTTGCAAAATTGGATACTAAATGTGAAAGTATCTTAAGTTCATTTTTAAGAGTGCTTGTAGGATAGTTATGAATACAGACCTTCCTATTTAGTATGATGAACAGAAATGCTCTACAGAGACCCACAGAGCCAGCAAACTGAGCAATCTCTTCATCAGATCTGCTGAATTTGGGAGATTTGTGCTGAGCTTGGTGTTCTCTGTTGTTAAATTTGAAACATTTATGACATGATAATCAACGCACTAAATGACAGATTTTGGTTGCATTCCCCTTCATGCAAAATTAATGATGAAGGGGAAGGCAACCAAAATCATCCTTGAATATGTTGATGATAATGTCATAAATATTTTAAATTTAGCCGCAGTGAACACCAAGGTCAGTGTTGAAAACAGTGCTGAAAACATTATTGATCAGTGATATATATGTAAAAGCATTTTAGAACACACTGAACCAAGCGTAAATGAGCTGTGGGACAGTGCATGGAAACAGATAGCACTAGGTATATTTTAAGCAGTGGTGACAGCAGGCTCTAATTTGAGAGAACCTGTGACCAGGCTTTCTAGTAAATGTGTGTATTACAATGCCTCAGCCCCTTCTCAGATTCTTCTTCTTTTCCGGTCCATTAAGTTGCTACTGAAATCTGTCCCTTCCACAAACTAAATGCATGGTTTGTTTGCTGTGGCCATTTCCGCCCTGTAAATGCCCCCATCTCCCGTCCGGATGGTCCCTGCTCAAAAAGCATGGACTTCTCACGGAATGCGCTTCCTCTGCCCTGGTGTCCCGTCTCCATGGCAAAGTTGCTCTGACCCTTCCCTCCAAATCTGCAAGGCCAACTCTGCTGTGGAGGTCTGGCCTTGATTTGTTGAAGTAACATTTCAATTGGAGGATAGCACCAGATTATCCAACCTTTCAAGGGCAGTTTGCACAATGCCAAACATTTTAGTAGTAAGTGAGGCCGTTGGTACATTATCCTTTAATGATGCCAAGAGAAGGAGATCATTATAACATTTATAAACAGAACGGTTTGTGTTGGCCTATTTATGTTATAATTGTTTTGTTTTGACTACATGTGCTTCATTGCATAATGGCAAAATAAAATGTGGATCATTTAAAGAGTGTCTCTTCAGTAGGCGGTGTATAAAAAAGTCCACCAAACCAGCCACTCAAAATGTGCACAGGGATATTTGTACAGGCAGTGTTTCAGGAGTGAGCAGCCTAATTCATGTCTCTGGTAATTATCCAGTGTAAATCCCCTGGAGGCAAAATGTTTGCTCGCTCTCTGGTGTTTTGATTCTTTCCACAAATCTCAGCATTGTTAACACCTGTATGCATTCCACCATGATAATTATGCATCTGTGGAAGTGGAAAATCTTAAACATTCTCTGATCTTTGTATCTTTATTATAATTTTCCATTAACCTGCATTTTGGTAGGCATAACATCAGCTGAGTAAAATGTGTATTTTTAGAGCACAAATTTCAAGATTCCACATTTGTGATTGACCAGTTTATACACAGTGACCTGAAAATGACAAGAGATAATCATGCAATCAGACACCCCAAGAAATATGTCCTGCTACCTTAAATGGAGAAGCATTGTACAAGGCAAAGTTCAAACTGTAAAAACAGCAGAATTATAATGAACAGGTGCTCAATTATCATGCCTGTGTTTCCTGGTAATAGCATTACATTTATTGTTTGAAAATTTGGAAGTGTGACATAAATGCTGACCCCTTTGCCTTACAGTGCACCAGTCATTTGCAAGCTGGGTGTTCTTGCAGTTTTGGGAGCAGAGGCAGCTTGTCAGACAGCCTTGACTTGTCCAAAAGTTAAAGTTGGGTAAACATTTACATACCAGTAATCGAGGGTGTTTAACTCCTCCTTACTGAATGGCTGTGTGCACTGTATTCCATTACCTCACATTCCCTTAGTTTCAGTTCACTTGGTGGTAGCTTTAAAAGAAAAGAAAACAGTTAATATTATGTTTACTAAAAAATAAATGATTTATTAAACCTCACAATTCCAAATTGTGCTAGTAGTTTTGTAGTCTATATCTAGAGCTCTTCCCATACAAATGTAGTGAAAATGAAAGGTTAGTGTCACCAACATCTTTCCAGATCTGACCGTGCCAAATGAAAAGTGGCTTGCAAGTGGCTTTACATTAAATATGTGAAAAGGGTGCACAACTGTGGAACAGCTGAAAATGGATGCTATAGTATTGATAAACATATCAGATTTGATGTAAACATATGCAAACAGGATGTATCTCCTTGATGTGGGAAAGTCTAAACTTTCTAAAATGGGTTTGCTTGATCATACCATTATGTCAGCAATCAAGACTTCCTGTAATTTACAGTTGGTCTGCCAAAAAATAATTGTGAACCACTGACATGAATTGTGCACTTTTCTTTGCTGTTGTGGTATCTCCCCAACTATGAATGTGCTCCACCCACTGTGGGTTTCTTGATCCGTGCAGTGTGGAATATTACATAGCAGTGCTCTTTCACAACCCAAGTGTGAAATATAGCTCCTGTGCACACCTTAACCAAAAACATTTAAACCCTGATCACGGTTAAACAGGGGCCAATAAAAGACCATTTGAGATGGGTAAGGAACTCCTTAAGAAACAAGGCTGATACATTTTGTGATATGAAATAACTCATCTTATGGTTCTGTTATAGTACACATTTATAGTTCATTTTTTGCCATCCTTTGTTTTTAGGTGCTACAAAATATGTTGCTAATACCTAAATAAACGTGACAGAACCAACTTAATCATTGACAGGATTAGTTCCAGATAGTAATGTTTGCATTACAAACACAACATATATATTTCACTTCACTATTGGTACCAGTACTTGTCAGAATTTAGATCATAAAACAGAAAAGCTCTGAAATTCAAGTTCTGTAGTTTAAAATCTGTAGTTTATTCCTCCTTACTTGTATATCTTATCTCAGCAAAAAATGCCCTTTCTATTGTTAAATTATGAATGTCTTATCCAAAACTCTTGTACATCTGTTGGGTGTCATGTGCCAGGTAAGGTCCTAAAACATGCTATATCATCTTGCGTGAGTACCTACAGGTTATATATTCCAGTTCCTTAAACACCTCCTGGTTAGTGGTTCAGCTGCAAACAGCTGCAGTCTAATCCAGTTCAGAAGCTGCATTATTGAATTGTTCTCGGAAGTGCATGTTCCTTATTGAATGTGGTTCCCTTTTCAAACTAAAGTGTTTTGTTGTCTACAATGATGAGGAGCCATGACAGGCACTGGATAATTAACACACAGCTACAGTATCAGTTTGTGTCCACCCTTGTGAATTGTGTTACATTGCAACTGGTGTGAAAATATTTTGAATTATTTCCATTTATTGTAACAGTATCTTGCAATATGTTGTACTTTGTATTTTTATCATACTACTTGTTAAAGTTATAAAACTGTAGCTATACAAGTAGTTTTGGATGATAGCTGTTATCATATATTATATGAATGGGTGTGTGCACTTTACCGATAACTGTAGCTCACACTGTCAAAGTCCTGTTGAGTATTTCCCATGAAAATAAGTCATATCTAAATAACAGCTCAGTGTGATGGCTAGCTAGCTGGATATCAATTTACTGTATCTTGCTTGGTACTTACCAAGATTTCTGCTCTTGTAACCATCAATTAAATGATTATTTTTGGTAAATTTGCAGTTGGGGAAGTGCAGTTAGTCACAGAAATGTGTCTTGAGCAGCAAATAGATATCATTTAATCAATTTGAAACAGTAAAAGGGATCATTTTAAGGCCTGACACACTAGCAAGACCAAAAAGTTTTCCACTCAGAAATGCATCACATTTAATGGTAATACATGGAACCATGAATACATCATGCTTAACGTGGTTGGTAGTTCACTAGCTAGCTAACAAGCTAACAAGCTAGCTAGGGAATCCAGCAGCACAGTTTAGATAATATTAGGAAATGTTTCATAAGAAACTACAGGTAACTGCCAACATTAAAAAAAAAAAAACACTTAAGTAAATGAGGGACTCAAAGTATATTGAAAGCAGATGCTTCCACACAAGTGTACTTCCTGAGTTAATTAAGCAATTTAGCATCCCTTCTTGCTTCAGGCCATGTGTAAAAATGCTGGGAAGGCCCAGTTGCCCATTGTTATGACTACCATGGCTAGAGGAAGAGATCTCAATGATTTTGAGGGAGGTAATTGTTGGGGCATGTTTGGCAGGAGCTTCAGTGACAAAGACTGCTCAACTTGCAGATGTTCATGAGGAACAGTGGCTAAGGTAGTGTTGGCATGTAAGTCTGAGGGTCTCACTGTACACAGTGAGGTGTTTAACAGTGCCTGTTTCACATAGTGAAAAGTTCTGGTGGCATTGTTGTGATCTGGGGTGCATTCCCATGATAGGGTTTAGCTCCACTAAACCCTTAGGGCAGGGTAAGCACTGATACTTACAAAGCCGTTCTAAGTGATTACCTTCATCCTGTGGTGAATATTTCTATTCTGATGGGAATGGGCTCATTGAGGATGACATTGTCCCTGTCCTCAGGGCACGGGTGGTCAGTGAATGGTTTGTTGAGCATGAAAACGATGTAAGGCATATGCCATGGCCATCTCAGTCACCAGATCTCAAACAAATTAAACACTTGTGGGCAATTCTGAAGCTGTGCCTGAGACAGTGTTTTCCACCACCATCAACAAAACACCAAATGATGGAATTTCTTGTGGAAGAAATAGAGTTCCACACACTTGTAGAATCTATGCCAACGAGTAGCTGTTCTGGTGGCTGATGGTGGCCCAACACCTTATTAAGACATTTTATGTTGGTGTGTCCTTTATTTTGGCAGTTACCTGTTGGTACTGTTCTCATCGGCGGTTTCATGTAATGAATACAGCTCGTTAATTTCAGTCTCTCTTCTTACTTAAGTAAGATGTTATGGCACTCAAACCTGTGGTGGATCATGAATATTGGCTTGGCTAGGGATTTGATATCTAAAGAAAGGAAAGAAAATTAAAACTTGTTCAATCAAAAAAAGACTTTTAAAATATTTTTTGTTACAACATTATTTCACGGGGAATATTATTTTGAGAATTTTTTTTCTCATGAATTCCATTTCGAAAGATATCATATTGTGAGCCGAATATATCATCTCTTGCCTAATACTGGTAGTACACATCTGTTAGTGCAATTTAAATGTATACAGTGAAGCTTAGGAAACAGTTAACTGTAGCAAGTGTCAAGAGATCATTATGTGTATTGTGCTATGTGTGCTGGACAGCACTAAAAAGGTGCATCAGCCCTTTACTTTACCAGTTCACATACTGTATGTAATTGGTTGCCACATGTTCCTTTTCTTCACTTTCTAATTGTCAGTAGAACCTTTACAATTTCTCATAACTTCATTGATCATAAATATGATGGTGGTGACTTAGCCTTCAAATGCTGAGTTTGTTTAGTTTATGAGGACTAAAAGCTAATTAGATATAATCAAAGCCCACCCCCAGTGTGAACTGCTTCATGAGATACTTGGAGGTCATGGAGGTGTTAGTGCATGCTGGTCATCAGGGCAGTGCTCTTCCCTGAGTAGTTTGTTATGATTGCAAAGGGAGGGGGGGTTCATTGGCAATTCGTATGCAGAGAGGGTGGGTTGGGCATCACAGTGGAGGTAGCACAGAGGTGTTAATTACCTTTTAAGGGGCATCTGCTAGAGAAGGAGGCAACTAGCGTTGGTGCGAGGGGAGAATAATGTGAGCTATTAGGCTTTTTCAGGGCCTACTGCTGATCTATGGCTGTACTCTAGTTAAGGCCAAGCAGTGTTGCCCTCATTTCCAGTGTGAGAAGAATAGGGCGCATGTGCTCAAGCGCGGGGACACACATACACACTCACACATCCTTGTGCCGTAGTCCTTGTAATTAGTTTGAGAAAAATGGTAAGGATGTAAATATGTAGATAGTATTATCCCTGTTTAGGAAATATTTGGGAAATTACATTGATAATATGTGCAATCTACTTCTTGCATTGCAAACCCTTTCTGAAAATGATAAACCCTAGCCCTCAATACATCTACACTCTGAACATGATCATAGCCAAATCAAGGATCACAAGGATCATTTGATTTTACATTTACATTTACATTACATAGTCGAAACCTTTTTAAGCAGTTAAATGGTAGAGACAGTGTGACAGGTTCACACTGCCTGGTAAAGGGAGCACATGAGCAGGAAAACCGAAGGACCCCCTTACCCCTAGGAGAATTTGAAATTACTTCCCGATCTTTGTTAGCTTTTCATTCCCGCTGTGCTACTGTCCAGTCAAATCCACTTCTCCCGACCGTGGCAAAATATGAAACGGAAAGCCATCCCATGCGATCGAGGAGGTTAGGGCAAAAAGAAGAGCTTTTCGCAGAGGAACGGGAGAGGGGGGAAGGAAGAGGAAGTACACATGCTCGTACTCCGCTCAAGTGCCTGGGATGTGTCCAGGCAGAAACGTCTGGGCTTCAGGTTGGCACAGTTTCTTCCCAGATTGTAGTATCCACTCCTATCTTGTCTTACGTGGCACTTTCATTGGCAGAACGTCAGCCTCACCTCAGCCAGCACCCTTCCAACACGGGTGTGAATGCACACCCCACCTACACCTGATTATGGCCCGAATTACACTGCACCTGTCTGTTCACGTCAAATGTAGCCAGAACACAATAGGTGGAAATGGGCATTTAAAAATAAAACACTGAAGAGGTGCAGGATGTCATAAAACTAGCAAGGGAAGTTTTTAGCTACAAGTCTTTCAGGATTACAAAAAAAAGGCTTTTGTACCAGCTGGCCTTGTCTCAGTGAGTGCCGACCCTCTTAAATGCCTCCATTAATTTGATGCTGTGTAGTTGCGTATCAAAAGATATTCAAGGAGATGCCACTTCATCACCATGTTCATCAGCCTCAGTTAAATTTATTCTTGTGTGTTACAGTAATGGTAACTGGCTTCAAATTACAACAAGAAGGCAATGCAGAATACAAAAACTATGTTATTCCATGCTTCGAATAACAAACACAATCATAGGAGCTACTCACACCTTGTCAGTGAATCAGTCTTTTTTTTAATTTGCTATGTTTTGCTAGGAAAGACCTGTTACTGAAAGTTATCCCTGAGTCTCAGTTTGTTTGTTTGTTTTTCAAGTAGATTTTATTAGAGGTATACTGTGTAATGGCTACAATAAATCACTGAGTGTACAATCATCTTAAATCAAACTTCCAGTGCTTTTCAGGTTAACTTTGAAATTTTGAATCTGCAATGGCATGAAGAGGTATGAAAATTCCATTTTTGAATTTGGGTATTTTTTTGTTATTTATACTGCAAATTTGGAAATAAATCTGTCAGTGTGTTAATGGCACCACCATGTTTAAAATAATACAGTACTATTTCTGTACTGAGAGATGTTGACTTGCGGAGAAATATTGTGTTTTTAGCAGCAGCCACAATCTCTGGCTGAATGATGTTCGTCTGTCCCTTCATTACATTTTTGAGTGACATCCCACGTTCCATTAGTTCTTTATTTCTTCTTTTTCCTGTGTTCTGCCATGCATATCCAAGGGTAACTGTGTTGTGAGCCATCTGCTATAGATCTCAAATAGTTGCTGTCATCTTAAAGTATTAACTGAAGTGCTCTACACTGTACTTTGTGATAAATAAGGTGATTTTCAAAAGCAGAGGTCAATTGGCAATTAAGTTAGTGTAGTGAGACTTTCAAAGACAGCCACACTGTGAGTGTGTACATATGCTGATGCAAGCATGAGTGCACTCACAGCCACAGGTGGAAACCTGCTACCACATGCAAAATGTATGTTTTTCAGTATTCATCAATTAAATGTGGCCTACTTAATTTATACAATTAAAAATTGTTAGTTTGTCACATCTGGAGAAATTGTGCATTCTGTCAAGCAAAAATTTATTGTTAGCACAAGCTAATGCTTCATGACATTAACTCACAGAATGGAGGGGGAGGGGTATTCATGTGAATTTAAACAGCTTTGGCAGCTAAGAAAATGGAGCGTAACTGCTTTGGACAGGTTAGACAATTTTCTGTGGACAAGGAAGGCACAAGGATTAGGAAATAACAATTGTCCATTTTTATATTTTATATGTGTTTCTTCTGAATTTCTCCATTGAAAAGAGAAAAAGAGAAGACAAAAGAAGGAAAAAAGAGCTGAGCAATGGCGGCTTAATGAAAGCTCAGGGGGTGCATTGCCCACGTCTTAATTAAAGTCTTTTCATAGCCTAAACAAGCAAAAATAAAGAAAGAAAAAGGAGGGGGAGCCACAGTGCCATTGTTATTCCACTCCACTGGTTCAGCTAGTTGACCATCCGTTGGCGTATCCTATCCTTTTGAAACTGAATGACACTTTTGTTCGTGGTTAACAGAGGTGAAAGAACCCAGTTATTGGCTCTCCTTCTCCACCAGGGCAGCTGCTACTTTAGGTGGGAGAATGTGAACTCTTTCTCGTTCACACTGCTTTCTCTTTCATACTGCAAATGTTTTTACTCTGCAGTTTAATTAAAATCATTTTAGATGCACAGAAATGAGGGCCAGTTCCCAGCTGTATAAAAGTTACATTTCACAGAAATGCAGGTCTACATTTCGGGGGGTTTCATAGGTTTATCTCTAGATGTGCTTGATTCAGTCACTTTTTTACCACTTTCTTTCCTTTTTTCATTCCTGAGGACTGAATGCTCGGCCTCCCCTGTCATACGCCTGTGTTGAAGGGTCCATGTAAACAAAGAGCCCTTGTCCTGATCTCGCTCGTCAAAGACGAGCTGTGTTATTTCCCTTAGCTATCAATTATACACATAATTTTCAAATGTTAAGTGTTCTATTACATTATATTACTGCATTGTTTCCCATGAAATCTGTGGAAAAATGATGCTCTCTTGCAGGGTTGGTCAGGGGGTAGGGAAATTCTTCCTGATACAGTTCTGAAACAACCCTGATTTCAGGTGCAGCGAGAGATGGCAAATGTAGAAATGATGAGCAGTACCCGAGGGGCAAACCGTGTGCTTCTCCTCGGAAAATATCTTTTTGATCTTTGAGGAATCAAAGCCCCTAACACAGAATAATTGAAATATTCATTCGCTAGAATATTCATGAGGTTTGATTCAGAGCTGTCCATGCACCATGAATCAATATTCAGTTATTTCATAGTACTAGATGGAGGAGAAAAATCTGTACACAGGCAGTCTCAGCTCATTTATGACATGTATAAAAACAATGCCATGAATTGTTCTGTGACACAAAATCCAGATTTACAATGCATGTTATAACCAAACTCTGAACACATTTTCACTGTCCTTTGGGTTGCAGTCTTGTAGGCAAATTCTCAATCATGTTCATTTTGTAGCAAATAAGCCAGACAAATAAAAAGAAGCCCACATCAGCCAGCAAGTGATGTTTCGAAAACACAGGAAGTCTGTAAATTTGGAAGTGAAATACAAAATAATTCAGTTGTCAGACAGTGGGAACACCAAAATCACACAAAAGTTGAGATTGCCTCAGTTGAGAGCAGACTATTATCTTTGTTTTATTTTGCATATTTTAGCTAACTGCATGTAAGAGTCATACACTGATACTTGGTAAATGATGCCTTGGTACCGTCCATTCACACATGTAACTCATGCTTAAAACCTACACAATGCTTGTATGTCTGGCCTCTTCATGGTGTTATAAAGTTGTCAGGAATACATTTGTATTTTATGTTGTTGTGTAACTGACTATATCAACAAAGTTGCTGCAAAAATGTGTCCAGGTCAATGAGTGAATTAATCTGTAGCAACATTTCTAGTTTTACAGTAACAGATTCAGTATGAACCAGATTATTTATTAGAATCCCTGGCCGACCTACCCACCACTATCTGTCGCGGAGCAAAGCCAGATTGTCCTGACACAGCAAGATCTTGGTCATTGTTGGCAAAGGACACAGTCGGTTTTGGACTTGGGTCATAGTGTTCACCGTCACTCAAAGCGAACACCTTTCCAATTAAGCCACTTGAGACCCACCACTGGCATTATTTGTAATGAATCATCTATCACAGTAGCTAGTTCAGGACCTACGTCAGGGAAATCCACGGAGCTGCACTGTCAAATGACACTCAACCTAGCTGGCTACATGACCTCTAAGTGGTTGGCTAGCCAGCAACTTTTTCTATTTTGAATCTAAGAAATTACCTAGCTGTAGCTAAGATAGTCAGCTACTTTGATAGCTTCCCTCAAACAAGTTGGCTAATGGGTCTTAAAGATTTTAAAGGTATGATGCATCTATAACACACACCACTTAAAAAACAAAAAAGGAAAACTAAAGTAACAATCAGCTGCATATTATGGTGTAAAACACTGGGCCAGAATCATTTCTGCAGTATGAAAGCACATAATGAAAAAAAAAAAAAAATTAATATGCAGGTTTTTGTTTGTTTTCTTTTGTAAGCAATTGTATAAAACACTGAAACCATAATATGTGTTTTGTTCCATGTTTGAAGGAGGATAATTCTCAATCGACGAGAAGAAAAATGTTTTTTAAAAACTTCCATTCAAATCCTTTATTTGGAACTCTGATTTTAAAATTGCTTGGTAGGATTGCTTATTTATTCTGTTATTCATTTTTATTACTCAAATCAATTTCATATAGTTCATGATAAATTAATGTACAAACTGCATGCAGTTGGATGGGAGGAAGTCTCCATCACTGATATCAGCATGCTTTGAATAATAGTATTGAAACTAGAAGCATAAAATACTCAGTAAACATGTAATTCTTTTCTGAATTTCTTTTCTGTATTCCTTTCCTTTCTGTGTGGGTGTAATTTAACAATTAAATTGTTAAACTATGTTTAGGTAAATAACCAATATTTGCATGTGACTGGAATGTGATTATCTCAAGAATTTAACAATTCAGCAATCAATACCTTTTTTATTTTGAAAATGTATATGTAGAACTGCATGGTAAATACTGTTGCAGATAGGTATAACACAGAAAGGTGTTTGCAAAATGACACTCTAATTAAAGAAAATATTTGAATAATGAGATGAAAATGGTAAAAAATATATAGTTTTTTGCCAAATAATTTTTAAAAATGGTAAATCAGTGATAATGCCTGGACAGTTCCATTGCAATTTTAGTTTAAGTAGCAATATATTCCAGTGTCATGGGAAGAAGGGTTTTCCGAATGACAACCAGAGCGGGAGGCTCAAGTTTCAATTTTGCACAAACCTTTGTATCCCACAGGAAACACACCTGGGAGCATTTTTTGAAATCAAATAGATTGAGGAAAAATAGCAATTGAACATTGGCTCCAACTTGGTAATATGTTCAGAACTCTCCTTTCTCTTGTTGACAGAGGAACAAACATGCTGTTCCTGTTTTGTTGTGAAGTTGCTGATTTTCAAAAACAATTCTGTAATTCTCTTCAGTCACTTACCATGGAAGTTTTTCCCAGGTTTTACTGTGCATTTATGTTGTTTCAGGTAGCAGTTTTTTGATATTTGTAATGCAAGCTGATTTTCTGTACTCTTCTTCATATTATTATTAATATAATATAGATCTTTTTCAGTGCATAAAAATGGCATCGCAGACGAGAAAATGTTTGCAAATACCCAAACAAACATTTTTCTTTTATTTGCACTTCCTTGTGCCATGGACAGTTTTAGGTACACGTAAAAATATTTGGTTGCCTATATACCTTCGAAAGTCATTCCGAAGCTTCACAAGTAGTGTCTGGTGCTCCTCGAAGGCTGTTTGCTGTCCTGACTATACATGAAATATATCCTTGCTACTCAGACATTTACTGTGGGGAGCATCAAGCAGTTGAGTGGGAAAATCATATTGAAAATGAAATTTAAGTCTCCATGTGTCTGTGTTTCTTCAAATATCAATAAATTTATTGGATATTGAATAGGCAGCGCCTGTTGCTGACTCAAAGGCGGACTGAAATTTTAGGCTGCAGAGCTCTGAATGTTTTTCATTATATTGTGATCAAAACACTCTCAATAACTGACAAAATCAATCCACCAGAATCCTGTTTGTTATCATTATTAACTTATTGAACTGTTCTGTGATGTTAGAACATCAGTGGTACCAGTACAGTACGGTGGATAGTGGCTCTGTAAGAACATAAATGGGAGACCTTAACCTGACAGTATCATCACTGATTCAGTAATCCCCCACTAAACACCAGTCAGCAGACCTTCAGAAGGGCCTGATGAGAAAACCTGCACTTTGCACAGCAATTGCATTAACAGACCTTTTTCCCTGTCCCATGGCCTCACTGTCAAGGATTGCAGTAAACTGCCAATGTGGGGTGAAGGGGAATCCTGTTAGCAATACAAAATGTATCCGATAGACCACCGACGGTGTCGTCCAAGTAGAGGCCAGTGACGCCAGCAGGTAGAGGGGTTTGATGCCCCATTGAAACAGCCTGCACGGTAATTCAATAGCAAGATAACCATGGGATTGTAAATAAAGATAGCAGGAGGACGTGAGATGTGCCTGATGGCTAGATGTGGAGGTAATATGATCCGCCCAAGAACTGGAGCCCATATGTGTACTTGTTACAGTTGGGAGCACTTGGCAGCAAAAACCAAGATGGGCTATTTAAAATGGTTTCACTTCATTAACTAACACAGGATGTTTGTTCTGTTTTATCTTGCTCTCTTTCAACATCTGCTGTATATGGGTTCTTCTTTGAAGCCAGCGAATGGATTCTTAATCAGGATTTCTGTAGAAAAAATTCAGAAGTGCTGAAATATTATGGAAAAGATTAACAAATTAATGTGCAATGTTATGAGAAAGCCATATGCTCATGCCTTTAACCATCATGAACAATCATTATGGTTACTGGAAACAAACATATCAGTTCAGATTAAGTGTTGCTGTATCAGGTGCATTCATACAGTGGTAGAAACTGCATGCCATCCTCATGGATTAATCTTGGTTTTGCTGCACACTGCCAATATCACCGGTTTTCCTGTCTTTTTTATGAAGACACTGGAGTTACTGATGATCCTGAAATACACCTTTGAATCAGTTTGTTGCAAGCTTTCCAGGGGAAAAATAGTGTGACTTGCCTTGATGAAGATCAGACCTTACCAGATGAATAATACATCACAGATTCCCTCATACAGATACATTCTTGGTATACTATGACCTTCTTTGTCTTTTTGTCTTTACCTGGAACACCATCAACATGCTTAATATTTTAGAGAAGCTGCGAAGTGGCATTCAATAAATTTCAAACTGCGGTATGGAAAGTGGTCAAACACAGAAATCTGTTTAAAAAAAAATAAAAATGGATTTTGCGGTTTTGTTGCTATTCAAGACATATTTAGCCCACTGAATCATGCTTAAGACTATTTGTGTAGTCATACCATTCATGTAGTTTGTTTTTGTATTGTAGTCAAAACACTGGCATTAGTACATTTGTTCATAAATTGAGTGTGTTTAAATTTCTTTTGGACAGTTTGTGCAAATGCTGAGTTTAGAGTGATACTTTGATGCTCCAAACAATGTCCTGTTGCGTAGCATGGGAGGACAGATCTAAACACTTACCTGGAAGTGCAGCACCCAAACCTCCCCCCTTGTAGACCTCCCGTTAGATTTTGCCCGCATTTACGTCTGCTGATTAGCCTCTACCTGGCTTAATGCAGAAGTCACATGTCAATAAAAAAAGAAAACATGGGCCTTGCCTGCATATTTGTCGTGCAGGTACATGCCTGTCCCTTTCTTTACTGTGTGCTGAAAACCCAAAAGCTGTCATCCCTCTTGGCTGTGGGTGTCTCAGGGGCCTTTGTGTGGGGCTCAGCCTGCAGATCCACATGCATGCTCATGTCGCCAGCCACAGGAAAGAAGGGTAGCAAGCAGCCCACCCCCAAAGAGAAAAAGAGATAACTGAAGTAATTATACACATGTAAGCCTAATTTTGCATGTGAAATTGCAGAATCAATGCACTTTCCTTCTTTTGGTCCCCCATTCAGTTGTAGAATACAGAGCCTCAAAAAAATCAGTTGTTCTGGCAAGAAGCAGAACAACTAGCTGTGAAGAGCCTGCTGTGTCATGTAAGAATAAACCTTATATGTCTGTTTTCTGGGACTAATGAATATATCTGTATTTTTAGGGATATCAGCATGAACAACATCACAGAGCTCCCAGAGAATGTCTTCAAAAACTTCCCATATTTGGAAGAATTGTAAGTATTCAGCTCTTTTCTTACAGTTTCCACAACAATGCATGTTAACTGTGCATACGCCTAACTGTACTGTAAAAATACAGTTTGCACATCATAAAATTGTGAAAGAAGTTGTTGTTTCCATTGGACTTTTTCAAGGCTGTAGTGGCAAAATCAGTAGTCTTTTGATGAAGGTCCATTAAACAGTTTGCTAAATTTAATTAACTTAAAAATTTCCCTTAATTCCGCTTGACTACTTTCCTGACTACCTACAACAGTGTTTAGTACCGAGGGCACCATTAGTATTACAGAAATTATAATCTATGCCAGTTAAATAATTGGCATGGCATTAACAATAATATGAAATAAATACTTTGAGTTTCTATAGGTTTACTACTTATAGAATTATTTGGAGGGGTTAACATTAAAGGGTTTTGTGTGAATGTTATTCTTATGCACTGATAAACTGTGACATAATTTCCTTAGCAACTGCATAACAACCACACTTGCAGACTTCAACTGTCTTTGGCTATCTTCTGCCATTTCCCCCATAAGGATATGCTAATGTTACAATTCCAAAAAAAGGGGATACAAAATTTTGTGCTAGGAAAAAATTTGATCAGGAATGTGCTAGAATATATTGTAAATATGCTAAATATATATTTTACAGTGTTTATGGATTGATGAAAGGGTACAGTGATTTTGTAATTACTTTAGAGCTAGAGTTCCAGCATTTTGGCTTTGGCTGTGCATGATTGTAAAGGAATTCGTAATGTGCTTGCCCAGACACATGCAGCAGATCATTTACATTTTGTTGCCTCTTTTGGGTTCTTGGGATTTGTCAGTCCTGTTGATCAACAAAATCATCAAGTTAAAAATAGTTCCCTTGCTAAACGTCATTTTTCACAAATAGAGCAATTACGCATTATCAGTAGTATCCCAGTATTAGGAAGATGGGTGGAGACAGCCAGGGTTAGTGGACTTATGGAAGCTGTTGTCAAGCAGCTATTAAAGACATGACCAAGTAACTTCCTGCATACTAAAAACCTGCTGCCCTCAGAACAAATTTTATTACTCTCACAAGCTTACTTTACTGCTCTAGGCACCTGTCCTGTTCTTTGTGGTTCTGTGTAGATCAGGGGCAGGTGTTGTGTGTGTTGAAATAAGTGTAATGGGGTAAGCGTAGCTGAGGTCATTATGGTAATAATATTACATTACAAAGCATTAGCTTTAAGTGTTCTTTATAATTGTTGGAAGCCAACAGCTCTGATCCTTTTTGTTTGTCATGACAGGAAGATCAGTGTGTTTTTCAGGATAGTGGTATTGCAGCTTTATGTGGTGGCTGCCGGTGTTTAAATCTTTTGATTCCTCCATTTTGTTATTTCCAGTGTGCCTGGGGTGATCAGGATGTAAAGGGAAAATCTGTCTACTGGTACATACTCGTCTATCAGTTAATGCAGATTTAAGTGGGAAAATGTCCACCTAGAAAATATGGCTTCATTGTTTCATACCTTGTGTATCTTTCATCCGGACCAATCTTTGTTCCGCTCTTTGCGCAAACACTACTTTATCTCTTTTGTCAAAGAGCAATTTGCTTTTCAGCATGTGTTGTGTGACAGGAATGCAGGGGAACTGAGAGGAAGGGCGAGGAAAACACATTTCCTTGACAGACAGCGGCTAAAAACGTCGCTGTGGTTTACCACTCACATTCAAAGATACTAATTAACGTCCTGTGTGCTCCTTGTTGCTTGTGGTTGTTCAAATATTCATTAGTGAAGGGAATAACATTCAGTTTGACACAGGCTTCATATGTGTTTTCCTGATGTGCAAATTCTTACAGCTTCTTCATCAACAAAGGCCTACGTTTTTCCAAGAAGAAATTCAGCCAAAGGCTTTTTACTGAAACGGTTATGGTTATTTTCCTTTTCTTGTGTCACCCAGCACACATAATTATAGATGGATTACATCATGGCGAGCTTTAACTCCCATCTTGGTCCAGGTGTGCCATCACAAAAAATGTTCTTGGTTCACAAACACGCAGTCCTTTAGAAAAAAAAATATGTAGCCTAATACTGTGTATTTCTGTGAATTTTATGCTTATTAATGTTTGGGTCTCTAAATTAAATCATATTGAGATGGGATGTGCTGTAGTATACATTTTAATGGTAAATATTGACGCAGCCAGAAACCATTCTCCATCGGTGAATTTTGTCATCATAAGACAACAATGATTTAGAGGTGTTGTTTACACAAAAGAAAAGCAAGAACTACAGCCACCACTAAGACTACATAACCTACAGACACTCTCATATAGGGCACAAAAATAAAGAATTACATTTGCTGGTATGGAATGACAAATGGGAATGGGCATATCTTAATAGTTAGTTAACAGTGAGGAACCATCAGTGTCAGGGAAATCCTCTTGACTGAAAATTCATGTACTGTTTGACAATTGGTAAAATATAGGGGAAAAGAAGTGTTATTAAGTTGAGTCTTTTCTTCTCTAGACAATGAAAGGTAATACCGGACTGCACAGTTCTAATTTTGGCACATGGCTCCTTCCACCAATGGGGAGCTAAAGAAAAGAGACATTAAGATTTAGAAACGGGAACACAAACTATGTCAGTGGAAGATATCACTGGATGCAGGAGTCTGGGAAGAAATGACAGATTTAAGATAGAGAAGATGCAGAAGGCTAAAAAAAAGGTTCAAGACCAAGGGTGAAGCTAATGCAAATAGCAGGGAGGTAGTGGAGGGAACCGAGCCACACAGTAGCATCAGAGAAGAGGGGTAGAAGAGAAACAAGTAGAGTTAAGCTGAGTACAATCCTATCTGAAACCTCTGCATTCAGGAATGTAAACAGTACCACACTCAACGGAAGTATCCTGATTAGAATATTATGCATTTTATGATCAGGCTTAGGGGTAGGATTGATTAATTAGATAACATACAGCACAATACAACACTACTATGCATGTTTGAATCAAATAGTAGGTATGTTTCCCATGAAGTATAAAGATGATCTGTTTTAAGTGGGGATAATTTTGAATGTTATGAGACAAACTCACCTGTGAGGTCTTTCTTTAAAATAAAAAAGTAAAAATCTAGCATTCTTTAACGAAATATTTTCATTTAGATGTTGCGTACACATGTACATGGACACTTGAGTAAATTATATTAAAGGCCTTATTTTACATTGCTCGACAGTATTGATGTGCTTAACATATGCCCTTATCGGGGGCACATAGCTCACATTTTAGACATTACTCATTTACTCAGCTGGATATTTACTGAAGCAGTTCAGGTTAAGGACTTTGCTCTAGGGTGTTGCCCCACCTGGGAATTGAATCTGCAGCCTTTATAGAATGTACAATATGCACAGAACCCCCTTGGAACACATCAGCAAAGACTCATTAACAGAATGTTACAGTATAGAGTATAAAGCGTGTTGGACATCTTTCATTGGTGTTTGATGGGGCGGGGAAATGAATAGGACAGGATGTATTTGCTTATAGCAGGACTAGCTTGCTTATCCCCCCTAGGAAATGACACAGTCTCTCTTACCTGTCTTTCTCTGTCCGGTTTTGCCAGAAGGCCCGAAATGTGTTGTATGAGTATGGGTCCGAAATGTGTTGTAAAATGTTTTTGGAGGAATTGTTGCCAAAAGCTTAATTTGTCTCGTTTTACTAGTTCGTCTGTAAAATTGGCCCTCTGCGGTTTTTTAAGGTGGCCCGGTCAGTGGTTAACATGGGCTGCTATAGGAAAGGTGAAAGTACACCCTTAGTATTCTGGATAGCAGCAGGCCAAATTCTTAAGAGCCTTAAAAGACGCCTAGAGACTTTTCCGAAAGAAGTATCCATAGTTTACTTTACAGTTGTTTATCAAAGTGTATATGTAATTAGACTTTGACATTCATTTTACATTTTCTGGAAAAGCATAAATAAGGATTGATGAGCAATAATTAAAAAATATTTGTTTCAAAGTAACTTGCAAATAACACCCACATCAAAAAGGCACAATGGATAATTGCTTTGAGTAAATGAGAACCATGCAAAGTGCTTGGCTTGATGTACCAAGCATTCATCAAGTCGGCACTGATTTATTAGTTCAAATGTTTCGCCTTGGGACTGTGCTTTGCAGGACAAGGGACATCAGAATGGTAGAAAAATAACCTCTTGAGTCCGTGTCTGAATCAGTGGAGCATTTAAAACTGCTTGATCCGTTTCAGTTCTCTATTCCCAGAGCCTGCAGTGAACTGTGGTGTGTGTTGCGGAGGCCGAGAAAAGGTCGCACTGAATGGTACATTCATCAATTGATGCAAATTAGCACCTAATGAGGTGGAAATATGAAACTTGCCTGCAGTTTGACCTGCAATGCCTTCCTGAAGTGGAGCTGTAAAATGCTCCCATCATTTTTTTCTGTTTTGATTTTTCTCTCAGATGGCATTACTCAGGGAAATAATGAGAACTGGACTAATTCTTGCATTGCTTAGGACTATAACAGTACAACTTTCTACTTTACCTGGGTTATGAACCCTTGATCCTCTCATCGAGGGTCCAGTGCACTAGCACTTATACAAAATTCAATACTACACTGTAACTGACTGGAAGGTGAGTAAAGGCCTTTTTGTGTTGAGGTGGTTGTTGCAGTTTGTCTTGTGTAGTTTATTTTAGTGTGATACATTAGTATAAGTCACAGGCATGCAGTTTTTATTGGATGGGTTTATTGATGGTTTGAGTGAAGCAGCTGGGTGCTGTAGTCAGATAAATGATGTTTTCCCTATGATTTTTTTTTTTTTATAGACATGGCAGTTGTTGTCTTGGGTGATGGGAAAATGTGCCTCATTCCCAGCTGTGCAATGCGTACCAGTAACAATAGTGAGGTTGCCTTTGCTGCTCGCCAGAGTATTTTTGGTGCAAGTGAATGGAACATGGGCAAAGAGGATAGCAAAAACAAGTGTCCAAAAGCTGTGAAGTTGATGAACTCTGTATCCACGGTGGTGGCCCTTCACACCATGGCAGCCCTACATGCCTGAGCGGCAACAGGGGGAAATGCTGATGAGAGCACAGTAGCCAGGGGGGCATACGTATGTCCCAACTCACTCCCGGCCGGCTGAATAAATGGGAGCTGCCTTGAGGTGCACAAGAACATTCCCTTCCTCACAGTCACGCAAACCTGCATCCCTCTCGCTCCTGTCTCGTTAGCTGAAAACACACCGTGGTCCGCGAGCAGTCACTGACAGATATACAGCAGAGAATAGCGATCCAAGATTCTTTGTGGGGTGAGAGCTTGTAGGAGTGGTGTTTTCTCAAGCACAAGGTGAAGGGCTGTTTTTGGGGGGTTGGGGGGAGGATTTTCCAGAACAAGGCTGGGCACATTCCTCCCTGTTCAGCCTTGGGAGACGTGTCCTGACTTTGTAGGGAGGGGGGTAGGAGGGGGGCTTTGAAATGAGACTGAAACATGAGTTGATGTTTTGGCAATTTGCTTTTGTGCAGGTTTCAGGTCTCTCCCTCCCTCACAATCTGTCAACATTTCATGTTACAGACTGAGTGGTGCGAGCATCTGATACTGAAATGTGCCTCAGACGTCTTTCATCTAATGTCTGTGGTGATTTCTTAACAATTAACAACACTGAATTTGCAAAAGTATTACCTAAATGCAGTGCAACATTGCAGATGAAGCTTATGTCATCTCAATGCCTTTTACCTGTAAATATTTTAAATGTAGTTTAACAGTTTTGTGTTGCAAATGTTAGTGTTTGTTTATTGGCTGGTTATATTAAGTTATCACCATGAGTGTGGTTGGGAGGAATCCTGGAGTGGTTTCGCACTGGCTAAGAGAGTACTTTTTCAATTAAGGATCCACTTCAGTAGTTTGTTTTTATTAAACAAAAAAAACAGGACTACAGGAGTGTAAACAAGACAATCTGTATATTTATTACCACTGAACTTTCATTATTAAAGCAAAAAGCACTCCTAATTCTGACAGCCTAAGAGCACTGAGAAAAGTGCTTTAGGCCTTTTGACACAGGACAGGCTTATTATTCATTAGCGTAAATATTCAGTGAATATGCACTCTACAGGGGTTGGGGGAATGGGCGTAGGTGCACACAGTAATCCCTTGCTTGTCAGAGTTTGTTGGAACCAGAGGTATGATGGATTTGCAAAAACTCTTATAACTGAACACAAGTGAAAATAACTAGCTAATGCAAAGTTTATGCACCTTCTCCATTAGCATGCTATGGCGTGCCCAGGCATTTCAAGGTGAGCAGGAACAGCAAAAATTCTGCTTGTTTAGTACAGTGTGAACCTATGGCTGAGGAGCTGGAAGAATGACATCTTAGCAAAACCACAACATTACTGCATACCATGTGCCACCAGGAAAGTTGCTCCATACTACAGATGGGGCATAAATAATGAGGGCTCAGAAGCGTGTCCCTGAATTCACACTGCATGAAAGTGTGCTGCTTCTGCACCTCTTTGTGTGGAGGTTGGGGACGAAATTCCCCATGGTGTTGGGGACGAAATACTAGTTTATGTTCAATAAGTAATACCTTGCTGAAAAGAAAGCAGAGAATGGAGGGACGTGGCAGGGACATTGACCGTCCTATTTTAATTTATTTTCAAACACAGATTTTATTTGTTACGGCACTTTTTTACAATTGAATTGTCAGAAAGCCCTGAACATGCAGCATTGTCCAGAGGGAATCGAAAAATCATAAAACCCAAGCTAATTGGGAAAAACTGGAAAATTATTTCCTGACCCTGGGAAGAGGCAGTCTCAAGACTGAGTGGAACAGTGGAAACCAGTGGAATGTTAGCAAACAGTAGAATGGTATGAAATAGCCGTAAATGCATTGGATAAGTTCAAGTCCTTAAGTGTATCTACGAGTGTCATGGTGGGCTCAGGCAAGCTATGAGGCGGGTCTTCCATTTCAGGGATTATGGCATGGAAGCAGATATGATTTTTTGACAAAAGTGTGAATGCAGGGTTTATTACTTTTTGTGTGGTTCTTTTTAACAGTGAGAGAAATTTATGACTACATTGTGCATCTGACTATTGTATGTGGTGTCATTAAGCCTACCACACAGTACACGCTTCGCCAACTCTGCCCACGGTTTTGGTCACAGTGAAACAATACACACAAGCAGAAATTTTACTGTTTGTTGCTCTGCGGGAGTGCCAAATTCTGGTAACAAATGCAGAGGATTTTTCTTCTAATTTTGTCATACAGCACACCGGTGGATATTACAAAAACATGTGAAACAGTTGAACCTGGAATCATTTTATATAGCCTTTTTAATTACAAACATTCAGTAAGTTACAAAAGAGAACAAAAAGGAAAAATACAGTAGCTAAAATATTTCACATTAGTATAATGGAATGTTTATAACTGTATACTTTGTTAAAAAACAGCAGGAAGAAATCCAATGTGCAGAGGAGAGTATACTGGCACGTCTATCCAATAACTGGCAATAAAAAGGTTACTAAAATGGAAAAAAGCAATATCAGAGATGTAAGCTTTCTTAATTCAGTCAATTTTGTTCCAATAATTTCAGACCGTGTAGCTACTGTTTTTCATGCTTTAATGTGGATGATGGTAAAATCTGATTATTATGTTTATTTACACACATTCTGAGTGCATGAATAAATAGCTACCCTGACTAACTTAACTTTGTCGATTTAGGCCCTGACTTCTATTCTTGTGCTGCTTGCATTACAAGTATGCTAGCTGCAATGTTAGAAAGGTGTTTGATGTAACGTGTGAACACTTTTCAGCTGTGTGAAAAGTTTTGTCAGGATTTCTGTGAAAGGAATGCATTTTCTTGTTTCATCAACAATAATGTGTTCATTGGCAAAGTTTGCAATATTATCTTTGGCGGGTGGAATGGGCATTGGGACATAATTCGGAAGGAATTAAAGGGGTGGCTGGCAGCAATGTTAGTGTGCTTTTTTAACTTAAAGGGCAACTCATTTTACATAACCAACATATATAACATTTGCTGTATTTGACATTGGCGGTGTTCCAAATGAAATATGATTATTCACTGCGCAGACACTAGAGTAGTCTATGTTGCTCAGTTGCCATAGAGGGTTCAGTCTATTGAGGGTTCAATGTATTGAAAGAGTCATCAAAATGAATTGAAGATGTGCATCTGCACAGCATTGATCCAACAAAAACAAATCCTAACTTTGAAGAAACTGACCAACCACATGACATCATTCAGATGATCACTGAGGATTTGGAATCAAGTGGTGAGGTTTCCTCCTGCCTCAATGGAATGACGAGGATTGCTCTAACCAAGAGGCAGAACAGCCATATATATTAAAGCCACTGTGTAACTAGAACAGAAAATTCCAGCAAATTAGCACTCATGGTTTAGAGTGATATTTAGCTCCCAAGCAACATTGATTGAGCTGCATTGATTATCTCTAATTATAACAGACATTTGCAATGTGGCAAGTTAAAAAAAAAATAACCCATAGAAATGAAGCCAGCACTGCTTGAAGAAGACAATAAAACTCCAGAACTAGAACAGTACAACAAAGTGTTCCATAATTACACCATGATGCTGCCTACTCACTTGATAGCTGTGCAACTCCCTAGTTAGCTACTAAATCTTAACCTTTGGAGTGTGTACTTTCTTAAACACTGAAGTCAGTGCTTGCAATGGGTGCATTGGGTTTGGGAAACAAACCAAGATATAAAAGTACACCCACGCACTGTTATCAGCTGGGAGAAAAAATATCCCACCAAATGAAATAAGGTAAATGCAGCATCAGCAGCGTCAGGTCTACCTGTGACTCAAAAGTTAGAATGCCTTAATATGGGATTGGTGGGCTAATTAAAGATAACAGGCATGAGAATCTAATTTAAGAACAGGTGGGATTCATCATCATACAAGCGAGGTTTCGTGTGAATTTTTCCCAAGAACAAAATATTCTTGTCTCTGGAAACATTCTGATTAATGAGGCCCATTGTGCGTTGACAGCTGAAAATGAAACAGTTTTTTAACAAAAGGCAAGAAAAATTAACTCAATATTAATAAAATATTTATACTGTACATTAGTACATGACTTTCCCAGGAGTTCTTCAGCCATATGACAAAAGGTCGCAGGGTAGTATGGTTGCTGATGGTGTAAATGTTATGGTATGGTTGTTATTTACACAGGTGTAAGTCTGTAGTTGAACATTTTAGTTGTGAATGGATTTCTGAGAAGTGGGGACCGATTGAGGAGGCCTTGAAGTCTAGATACCCCAGTGGTGGACAGATAGTGTCCTTAATATTAGTTTTCGTGTTCATATTACCAAGAGTGCAGAGCATCTGCTGTCCATCAAGTTTACAGAGCAAAAACAGATTGAATCTGGACTGCACAACATTAAATCCCCCTTACCTGCAATGGAAATGTATCCTCCATCGCCAAACGCAGGGGAGCCGGATGTGGCAAAGTAGGAAAAATAAACAGGAAAGAGCGATTCTCATGTGTTGTATGGTTTCCCAATGCATGTGTCTGCCTCCTGTGCGGAGGCAGTTGCTTTCCATCACATTAATGGAATTTGCAGATACACATCCCTTGTCATGCTTGCAGCCTGCTAATTAATGCTCCTTTTTGCTGTTTGTTTTCCTTGTTCGAAAGGAGAAGATTAAAATGAATTGTACTGTCTGTGTCTCTTAGATTTGAACTTTTGGAGATAAGAAACTAAAATATTTTGAGATGACAAACTCGCTCACACACACACACACACACACACACACTCGCACCCACACACATGAGAGTAGTGAGTGTATTTGGGCAACTGACTATGTTGATGCACAAACTATTTTTACCTCTTGTTATTTTAGTTTGTGCAATTCAGGTGCAGGATCTTGATCAGGACTGGGGGTTCCATGGGGGGAGTGAGGGGTGTTGTAAAGCTCCCAGCCTGCTGGCATCCATCCAACTCCTATCAGCTCTGAACGAATTGAGCCTCTGGGTTTCAAGTTTCAAAAGGTGATAAATCTCACATTAATCTCCTGGGCCAGATCTGGAGAAGGCATGTGCCCTTGATGGCCCCAGTCCCACCTCCACACATTTATAAAGGATAAAAAATTTTCAGCATTGTGAAGGAAAGGGTAGACGAAGCTGTGGCATAAACACGTCTGCACGCCGAGACTCTACGCATATGTCAGCAGAATCACACTGAGCATGCTGTCAGCTGCAAATTATTATTAATTAATCTATCACTGAAGCGTTTTCCCATTCTGTGGTTTTATCTGTTTTGTTCTGATGTCCAAAGCGGGTTGTAAGTGATGAATTTTAACTGTAAAGAAGAAATCCTAGATGTGCTGTGACATTAAAGATGTATAATCTTACCTCAGTTATAGTATTTATCTTATATTGCATGCATGCACTATTTGAAGTGTTGTTTTTAAACTGCATATAAATGTCATTGTATAGTGTAGGTTGCCTGCAAAGGTTGAAATGAGGCAAACATTTTTCCTTAACCACTCATGTGATCACTTTGCTAGGCAAAATAGGAAGCAAAGGAGCAGTCTGGAATATAAACATAAAGCATGAGACAATACGTTCAGCTCATGATATGATATGTTTCATGAAATGGAGTTCACAAGACGAAATTATTTCAAAACCATAATATATCCCTAAGAAATAATGCTGGTAAGAAAACAAACATAATCTGATTGAACAAGTTTTCTTTTTCTTTCCTTTCATCAGACATCAAACTCCTATACTTGCCAATATTCATGATGTACCACGGGTTTAAGTGCCTTATTATTTTTATAAAACAGATCCACAATTGGCTGAAATCTACTTAGTTACAGTCCACATAAAGAAGGTAGACCAAAATGAACAATTTGTATTCATTGCATGAAACCATCTAAAGCAGTACCTAGCTTGTTATAATACTTATATTAACTTTCCTAACAATATCTAAATGGTGCTGCTGGGTTTTCTAGATAGCCACTGAATGAGGTAGGCAACAGGCTGGCTTTTTAGACATCTTTGTTTATTTCATAGACTATTAATGTTACACAGTAGAGTTTAGTTGCTAGCATAAAGAAATACTTAATTCTCAGAAGAGTTGGTTTCCATCTTTGGTAACTGAACTTGCTGTTAGTGATGTGGAATGTATCGGTTACAAAATTTATGTTTGTCAGTGCACAGTGATATTAAAATCACATCCAAAAATTCCATTTACCCATGGAATATTGGTGAATTTTGTCACAACCTGAAATCAAACTGACCAAAAGGAACAATGGATTGTGACTAATCATTTTATGAAGTACTTTTTGTCATAGCACTGCTGAGGAGTAATGGACAATCAAGTAAATCAAGTAAATCAAGTAAAAGATCCACTGAAAAAAAAAAATCAGTCAAAATTAAGTCTTCTCATGCCAATAAACATTGTCTTGCACAAATCGATGTACCAGAAAATGTCCTGAAAATATATGCTTAGCTTATTCACATTTTCTCCTTCAATTTATTTTGATCTGCATCACATATTGTCCTATTGTCTTTCAGTGAGACTAATGAGTGGTTTCATTGTTATTCATTGTTAACCTCAATAGAAGTATAATAGATTTCTTAAGCAAACTGCTGTTGCTATTTATTCAGGAAAAAATAGCTGGACAGTGAAACTCCTAGTGGACATTTTTCAAAAAACAAATGAAAAGCAACAAAGCTTCACTTTGACTTGCAACAATGAGGGTAATAATGCTAGGGTACAGTTTTTCTCATCATGTTGCCACTGTCTTTCTTCTCTCTTAGGCGGCTGGCTGGAAATGATCTGACCTACATCCATCCAGAGGCTCTATCTGGCCTGCACCAGCTGAAAGTTCTGTAAGCACTCATAAATCTTCAGAAATTAATACATGACACTGTCCAGATAAACACCCAAACTGTACACTGATTACTGAGTCATAAGGGGGAGACTGCAGTAATACAATATCAAATGACATGGCTGCTCTCTCCCCTTTTCAGTGTCCAGTTTGAGTTTTTACCTGGACAGAAGCATGTGATCATTTATGAAGGTTAATGCAGCAATGTATATTGACACTGTAAGATTGATGAAGCATGCTCAATCTAAAAGCTTCACAAAGTATTAATGTTTGTTCTCATATGCTGATACTTCTTAGTGAACCAGAAAAGGTTGTGTCCCCTGAATCCACAAACTATAATATATTATATATCTATATTTACATACTTATAAAATTATGTATTTTTCATGACTTTCAAAACACCTAAGTAACTAAAATAAATGTTAGGCATGTTTTATAAAATCACACCTATTGTGCGACCCTTTCTGCTGAGATGGAATTCACCCTCTTATCCAACCTTCACACTCATGCAAGAATTCTGCCCATACACATTTAGGTGCCATGTGCCTTAGGTGCCTTTCTGCTGAGATGGAATTCTTGGCCACTGGGTAATTTTAAGTAGAAGATTGATGAAATGCCAAGAACGTCCCAGCGTAATATCTGCAGGATGATGCCTGCATTGGTAGATGGCAGAGTTGGGCTTGTATGAAGATATTTCTTCATCCATTGTATTAGAAGATAATTCTTTGAGACAGTGCTCATTGCCCTATATGCAGTGTCCATCTCATGGAAGGAGCATTACTGACAGAAGAAATGATGTCAGTTGATCCCCCACTGACTATGGAGGGTGTTCAAAATCAGTAATGTTAATAAGTAAGTAATGTATAAATATTTAAATCAATGAGAACAAATAATGAAATTAATGAAAACGTAGTGTCAGTAACAATAAAACATAAAATTGTATTTGTTCATTTATTGATTCATTCTTTTATTTACAGTATTTATTTTTGTAAGATTTTTTGGATTATTGACAGTAAAATGACACCCGGGATGTCCCCTTAAAAGAGAGATCCAGGATGGCTCAACAGCATCAAAGAAAACATCTTTCTATCATTATAACATGCATTTCTGATGAAGAAATATCTTTTATTTTTCCTGTTTGGAGCTGTTGTATTTGTTAGGGCAAGGCTACTGAGTTGACAGTGGGAGTTTATAGAGATAGCCTGTTAAAGATGATGTTGCCAGGGTCTTTTTAATGTTATTTTCAAAACATTGCATACACGGGTAATTTATGAACAATTGGCATTTATCAACATTCCTGTAATGCTCCCATACATATTCTAAACCAGCAATGGACAAGCAGTAGTTTATTTAAAGCTCTGAGTGTGTTAGCTCTTCAAAGGGGGGGGAAGAGAAAGTTGAATGTCACTTTTCACACCCAGCTTCTGTACACCATGTTCAACAAGTAGGGATTACATTATCAGCAAACCCTCTGTAGCATTCTGAATTCTGTTAGAGACACGAACAAAGGCCATTCAGAAGTTCTTACCTTATCTCTTGCCAGGCCAGTGTAGCAGGCTTGCAATTTTAGGGGCTGGACGCTGAAAAGTCCTTGAATACTTTAGCGTCAGGGTGTTTTTGATAACCAGCCCAAATATTTGACAAGCTGCCATTATAATGAAAAATTTTTTTATTGTCCTGTGAAAAAAACAAAAACTAACATTAACACTGTAACTACAACAAATTGTAGCAGTTGGTTATTAAGTATTTTCATTTTAGTATTTCAAATAAGTATAATATAGTATTTAGTGTAATGTGAGTAGATATTTAGTTTGGTAATATTTTTGTGCATCTGAAGCCAACAAAGGCATAATTAATTTAAAAGGAAATGGACTAAAATAATCATGATTACCACTTTATAGAATTTTATTTAAGTAATATTGATATTTTAACTGCTGAGAAAACAGTTACAGTCGCAAATACTTTTATGTAATCATGGCACTAGTTCATCCATATTCATAATATGTATTAACTCAGTCCTTCGGTTTCTTGTGCAGGCAGCGTACATTGCTGGGTAAACTCATATTTTTGTAGGGGCACAACTGACTGAACAGAAAGGAAGTGAGCTGCCTGAATAAGATTGATTATATAAGAGTGAATAAGGAGGGACTTTCAGAGGGACATGAACAGTGGTGCATAATGCATTATTCAAAGCCCGAGCTGGAGGAGCACTCATTGAATCCATTAGTCTGTTGACAAAATAAGCTCTTATCATGGCAAAGTGACTGCCATTCATTCCTAAATGTAGCAAATACGTCATAAATAGTGTGTAAAGTTGCCTAAAGCAAAACAGTTTTCTTTACTGGTTCATTTAAAATGTTTTGCTTTTTTCTTGGTTTGGTGTTAGTGTTGCTTGTTCAGCAAGAAAAATATGGCTACTTTGAATAGCAGATTCTCATTCCTGCTGATGCTTTTAATGAAAATGCTGTTACAGTAGTAGTTACGTGATTGGAATGTATTGTTTTTTTGTAGATTGAAACCAAATGGGAAACATATATCAATATGTTTTTATATGTTAATTAAAGCCATAGGTACAGATGAAAAATATTTTAAATGATCTACCCATGAAAATAGTAGCAGTCTATTCATATAATAATGATTCCAAACAGAAATAGAAGCACTTTCAATGAGAGTTCAATGACATCTTATTTAATATCTCAGAGAAAAAAATGATAACAGGTTTTTTTTTCAGTGAAAACAGCTTTCACTTTCTATTTATTGCTAATGGTTAAACACAACACACAAGCCTTGTCCATTTTTTCACCTGGAACCTGTAACCACTGAGTTACAATGTTAAGAAAAGGTAACATAGAATGCCCTGGGCATGATTATAGTGTTTTTATGAAATCAGATTTATTGCAGTTAACTATTATGAGTATTACTCCACCTTGTTTTTTGCTGTATCAAAATGAGCTGTGTCATGACCACATGTGTAGCAAATAAACATCTTTCTGTTTCCATTTAAAACTTAGTTTGAATCACATTGGCAATGAGTGTTACACCCATAATGCCCTTCTCTCTCCATACATCCTCATATCACTCTTGCTTGTCATCAGAAAGGAAAACAAAAACTGCTCCATGGACACTGTAGTGACGCCTGAATGAGGTGATAAGGCAGAGGAAGAGAGATAGGCAAGTCTGATTATGTCTGAGCACAATGACGTGATACTGTCGGCCAGGTATTAATGTAGCCCTAAGGCTTCCAGAGATCAACAGACAAGCGGCCACACATTTGCGCTCACTAACTGGTAGAGAGCAGAGGAGCCATTGGAAGCATTCAGTGTTTCTGCTCCATAGAAGAATGTCTCACTTCACAATGGATATGTTTGCCAGAGAATATTGCTTCGAAGAGAGCTACTGTCTTTCTGATTTGTGTTTGTCTGCTAATGATATGGAAGTGTGTACAACCATGACAGGGATGTTTTTTGTGTATTTCTTCAGGATGTTGCAGAACAACCAGCTGAAGACTGTACCCAGCCTGGCTCTGAAAAGCCTTCACTCCCTCCAGTCTCTGTAAGTTAGACAGCCACCTTATTCATACACCTGTCAACATCCTCCCATCCATCAAATGCACCAATAAACATGTTCATTGAAGATTATTATGGGGGAGTACCATACCAGTGTTATACCTTGCTGCTTGCAGGAATTTATATGGGCAACATGGATATGCTGTCTTATTTATTGTAGTCTGCAAGGGAACCACTTAGAAAATGTTCTTAATAGTGGCTGATGCAGGGCTTTGGCCCAGGAACTTTCATTTCCATAAATGTAACACAGGAAATGTCCTCAGTGAAAGGAGGGAGGGGGGCTAGGAAATGTGAGAGCTACCATTTAAGATATGTTGCACTAATGACCAATGAACTTTAGAAAACAAGTGCATGGCGTGAGAAATGCTCAGTGCCGCCGAGATGCTAATCTTAAGACAAACTGGCCAATTACTTTCCATTAACGTGTTTATCCTCTGGGCTTCAACTCAACTTTGTCCAGTAAAAACACAGAAATAAATTAGTTCGATGAAAACAAGGTGAAAGAGTAGATGGTGATTACTTACGTGTTTCCAGGTGAAGTTTAAAAACAATGTATCTTGTGCTGCTTATCATAATATCTTTAGTATTGGACCATTAACAATGAAAGTGCCACAGACTACCAAGTAATACCAAAGGTGGAATTAAATGGCCAGATAACACACACAGAATGATACATGGTAGTAACTTGATAATCTCAAAGATGAGAACAACAGACACAAATGTAATGGTAAGTAAATGCAGCTATTACCAAAACAGCAAACACAAGGACCAAGCAGGGAGAAGAAAAAGAAATTTGCTTAATACATGGCAGTTTGTATGTGTTTTAGGTGTGTGTGTGTGTGTGTGTGTGTGTGTGTGTGTGTGTGTGTGTGTGTGTGTGTGAGAAGAGTGTACTCATAGTCTAGCTCCTTCAGATCATTTGGTTTTCATTTGTGACCAGCTTTCTTGAATTTAAAAAAAAACATGTATAGATTGAGGTGGCCAGTTCAGAATATTTATTCTGTTCTCACTTAAGTGCTTATATATATATATATACTAACTCAGATGTATTGGCCCAAATATAAGGCAGATTTCTGCCCTTGAAAAATATATTTTGCAATACAAATTGCCCTCCATTTGTGTACTAGTCATGTCTTTGTCAGGCTGTAAGTTGTCATCAGACACATTTGGCAAATCCTCCAGTACATGTTGGCTTTCCTGTAACAGACTGTGGGACTTGTAGTGAACTATTTGCTGCAGGCAAGTAGTGTGTCGAAGGATTGCACACTTTCTTCCTGGGTGAGTGCAGAAAAAGTTGTTGTTTTTCCCATTGAAGTTATAGGTTTTTTGCTTGATTAAAAGCATTTTTGTCATTTGTCTGTAAAAATAGTAAGTAGGCTTTTAATCTGTACCACTGTACCATTTGGGCCAATACAGGTTCTGCACGAGACGTCAAAATAATGGGTGCAGCCATTCTGTGTGTCAACTTTCGAAGGTTCACAGTGATGAGCAGAAAAATATTTCATATCATGTTTATTCATTTATTAACTAATGAATAAATACAACTGTGTACACACTGGACAATTATTTATTACTTTACTCTCTAGCTAGTTAGCTAACTCACCAACCTCTTACAGCTCTTCAATGAAGCAGCTACTATAAGCATGTCCTGCTTGATGACCACACTCATGGTTCCACATAGGGAAATAATTCATAGCTAGGCAGATAGACAAGACTTTACAGTCAGCATTTGCTAACAATAAGGTGGCGGAACAAAATGGCTTGTCCCACTAGGGACAGGGGTGGGGGTTCAGCCAGGATTTCCTTGTCTCACCACTGTCAGGCACCTTACAATTTGTCAGACAAGCTGCACAGAGTATTGGAGGATTATATCTGTCTCCCCTTAGAGCTCCTGAACACGAGTGCAGACGTTGTCGGAGAGAGACGAGCCTAGTGTCCAATTGCCTATTCTACAACAGGGCTGCGTAAAGACAAAAAGCAGTGTGGTCATCAAGCAGGACATGTGTGACATTAGAAAAGCAAGGAGAAATTATCTGATGTATTTGGTACATTTCTTCACCAGTGAGCATGAAAATCCATCAGATTGATACATTACTTTCAAAGGAATCAAAATGAGCCACTTCATGCAAACCCAGTGTGAAAATCCCCCCCCCTTTTTTTGGAGAATGCATACTTCATGTTTGATGCTTTTTTTCTTGTGATTATTTCTTAACTTGAACTCCAGAAAAAGCTTGACATAATTTTAAGCCTAGAAGTCATCCTCTAGACCACATTATGAAATAGCTAGTTTTTTGATCACCAACAAGATTTTTAATCAACACTGGTAGCAGCTGTTAACATAGGACTTTTAACACAGTAATGCAGGTCGCACCACATAGATGGCCACAGTCTTAGTAAAGATATCCTTGCCATTTTTACTCACCCTCTGAACTACATCCACAGACAGCTTACAAGATTGCACAACAGTTGTAGGCAAGCAGCCTGCTTAATAACATAATTGTTGCAAATGTGCTACGGATGTGTTCCTTCACACCTATGGAACACATCTCTGGTATTTGTCTTCATTGTACTCATTTTTCCTCCTTTCCTTAGGTGCTAGTGCCTCAGTGAGTTTGCGGGTATCTTTATGGGTGTGACATTGAATTCTGTGTCTCTGATTAGCATAGTAGAGGATCCCTTTCAAGCAACCTCTCTCATTATTGCGGTACCAGATCTTTCCAAAATCAGCCTGTGTGTTTTTCCTTTCTTTGTCTTCTCTTTTTTACAGATGTCTCTTTTCCTGTCCCCAAGGGGTTAAGCTTTGTAGCTGAAGTAATGTGTTTTGGCAGAGTAAAGCTGGTTTTGTAACAAGCCTCTGAGAGTAAGCTGTCAATCAACACGCCTTTTGCCTCCTGGCATTGAGTCTAAAAGGAATTAAGAGAGAGAGAAAGAGAGACAGAAAGTAGAGGGGGTGGAAAGAGGAGGAAAGGAAAGAGGTAGAATTTTCACAGAAAGAGATACTTGAGGAGGGGTGGACTTTTATCAAAGCCTGTTTCAACAGCAGATTGATGGATGGAGATTTAATGATAAACAAGTGTATAATTTGGTAAAAACTGTCCAAAAGGAAACCTCTTGGGAAAACTTCCTGTGGTCAGAAGTGTGCATGCAGATGACATTGCCCTGATTGTCAATTTTAACATATCTGTAAATGGGTGGCAAGGAAAATAAGTAAATAATGACCACAATGTTTGTATTACGTGTTATGTAAGTGATTTAAATTAATTGAATTAGACTCCAGTCTGGCTGTAGGCAGAGGTGAGACATTAAGTACTTTGCAGTTAGTTAATTTGCTTCTTAAACGCAGCTCAGAAAATTCCCATCTCCCTCATCCTCTGGTATTACAGCAAGAGACAGAGGAGCCATTCCTATTCATCAGCAAGATGAGTGATGGCAACACATTGATGGGGTGCAGATAGACAAGAGGTGTGTGAGCAGAACAGTGAGAGGCAGTGTGAGGAGGGGTGAAATCTTGAGTCTACCCTATAAGCAGTGATACTTGAGAACCTTGAGGCCTGTGTGGGGTAAGGTGTCACTTTCTGTAACTAGCTCTGTAATGACAAATTATCATTGTAAATACATAATTGTTGTTTGTCCAAGTTAGAAGCTACTCATTTCAGTGCTGAAAAGCTGGGAAAAAACTGTGTGTGCATATAGTATAGAAAGGAAGCTGGAATAAACAATCCACATAGCTCACTATGAACCCACCCGAAAAGCCTGTACAGAGTCCAGGTGCACCAGAAGCATTCTTGTGTATTGGTTCATTGGATGTCAGCAATCTGTCTAGTATCCCAGCCATATGCTATACATATGTTGTATATTTGGGCTGGTGTACAGTTTCAGATCATGATTACATGAGAGTGCACACTTTTAGACCTGCCAGTAACAAAAAATTGATATGTCAGTCCTCAAGTTAATGGCCAAGGAAAGGAAGATTGTTGATGTGATGAGGAACATCATGTTTAGTGGTTCGATGGTCAGGCATGTTCAGTGGTCTCGTATCAAATGTGGTTCAGTGTTGAAGATACAAATGCAGGGCCTGCCATTTGCTTTTGTATTTCACATAAATTGAGTGGTAGAATCGCTTTTGTTATTCTTGTTTGAACCACCTTGATCTTTTAACTGCATTAACTCATAACAGATCAGCACCAAAGAAGGCTGAAGCAAACACGAACAATTTTTGCTACAGAAACACACAAAGTACTTACTGTTAGCTTCAGTTCTTAGGAAACATTTTATTGTTCTCATATTTTGGCAAGGTTTTTGTCATCTCAGTTAGCTACTCCATCTTGACAGGTAGGTTGATATGGTCCAAACAGTACAGACAGAGTTGGGTGTGTTTCTTGATCCCAAAATAGGTAATTACTACTGTCTGCTCTGCCATTACCAAGGTCAACACAACAATTAAGTTTCTCAAAGAGGAGCCAGGTTATGGCATACCAGAGGACACATCTTTAACCACAAATGTTCAGTGTTTAATTAATAACAGGAACAAAACTAAATGCCAACATTTCAGCCTTTGGGCTGAGTGGACCAAAACTCAATCAGTGCAAGACGCTCTTATGTACACTTTAGCAAATGCCACACCCAGGTTATGCTGCTTTCAGAACAGAATTTATAAAACCTCTGTCTTAACTTGTTTCTTTTAGATAAAGCCAAATATCAAAACCATGAGAGCAAGCTTAGTTGCAAATTGAATATAGTGATAACTGGCTAGAAACATAATTAGATAGCTTTGTGGTATTTGAATTCCAGACGTTCCACAAAGATATGAAAACAGAAAAAAATATGTATGTGCATATTTTGGCACATAACTCCGGAAACAGCAGAGCATCACAGATTGTGGACATTGACGTCATCCTCACGTGTATACCCTCATGCGGTCTTTGTGACTCTGCCTTCAGTGGAATATGAGTTTTGCTTAAGGCTAAAATAGAGCACTCCACTTCATGTTCCTTTCTGTCAGATCAGGATGTTTTGCACTTTTGGACAAGCTGTTGGACTGCTGTTTGATTTTTGATGAGGTTGCCTGAGGTTGCGATAAAGAGTCTAATGAGTTGATTTTATGAATGGCCTTGATATTTGTAGGTGTTAATTGATCGATGTCAGATGATATTGGCCCCTTTTTTAAGTTATTGGTATCTATTGCCCTTGGGAAAAATTATGTTGTCTTGCATGGCAATATATTAGTAACTTGTAGCTGGGGTTGTTTTGTGTAATTTTTAAGTGTGATCCATGATAATGAGCCATTTCCAAGATATAGCTGCACTAACAATATAGTTGTCCACACTGTCTACCCAGAAAATGAATCCAAAGTCCACTCTAAATTATGAGCCTGACTGGCCTGACTGTAACATTAGCTAACTGGCCGTTACATTGTGTTGAATTAAACATTCACAGGGAAGCCTTCCTTGGTTCAGGCTAGGATGAGTCTCTCTAAACTCACCTTCCTGTATGATACTGGACTGGCTAAAAGTGGGCCGAGTGGAAGTAGGTGCTTATTGTGATATTGTGGAATGCTGATCCGGCAAGCGCTCATTTGCATAGCCCAGGACAGGAATGTTGTCACTTTTTTTTGTTTCATTGTGTTTTTCGACAGATTGCTGTAGAATAGAAATACTTTATGAAGTATGTTTTTAACTGCAGATACATACATGTTTAAGGTGTTTTTTATTAACTACAAATGTAGGTGGTTCACGTTCCATGGTCTGTTGTGCAAGATGGATGATACTGCTTGTGAACTAATTCCACCATTGCAAGCTAGACAACAAGTTGTGAGTTAGCAATTAATGTCTCACACCAGATGGACTGATCATATTGAACAGCAAATATAACCCAAAATGTGAAGCTGAAATCATGGCCATACAATGGTCCACAGCCATTATTAGCTACAATACCTCTGCAAATACTCAGTGGTGAACAGACTGCCTGCTCCAGTCCATGAAAGAGACCAAGGGAATATCTGATTCTGATGATAAACTGATTTTGTTCTTTTGTTAGAGATGTCCCTGGTGTTGAAAAATTAGTCGTGTCTTACAAATACTGTTGAGTTCGGTGCATCCAACACAACACTTTCCCTGAGGTTTCTGCTTATTGGCCTCTCCCAGAAAACCAAACATGAATTTCAGGCTTCAAATAAAAATGCATCTTTAATGACAGATGAATCACACATTTAAGGACTGTGGTCAGTAGAATACCATATATTCAAGAATTTTTGCACCATAAAAATTGAAATGGCTGGAAAACAGTTTTACTATTCAAAAAATGTCACATATTACAAAATGTGATTTGTGCATGGTGCAGTGCATTGTGATTTGTTTCATCCAGTTTTGTCTTATCATTTAGATTTCCCTGTTTTCAACATCAGGAGAAAAATATTTTCCATTTACACTCTCCAAAATTCCACTCTTTGTTTTCATGGTTTCCTTCCAAGAGGTAAACCTTATGCTGTAGAAAAGTTCCGCAAAAAGGGCACAATTAATCATATTGAAAAAGCAAAACCTAAAAAATATCTGCTCAGCACATTTTTCTTATTTCATAAAAGTTAAATTGTGGTCAGTGATTAAACCTAGTAACCTATGTAGCTGTAAATCAATGTATGTCCTGAAATAATATGTAAACCAAATGCTGCATCTTGATTACACATATATGTCTTTAAATCATCTCTTTATTCAGTATTTGATTAACAGACAAGCCATTCACTCTTCACGTTTCCATGAGTACTTGGCAGTTTTATGCCTGGGCATCCATCCATTGTGTTACACTTGATACACTTGATACACTTGATACACTTATGTATTTACAATGTAGAGAAATAATCACTATGTAGCTGCAAACAAGCATTGTGTAACTGATGTCCAAATATGCATTTTCACATTTCTCTGGTAATCACTGACAATATTACTTGAGCATGGGGTTCTGTTAAAAGTTTAAGTTTTGAGGTTGGTTTAGTATTATCGGGAGAGCAAGGATTATTCAGATATCCTGTGCCATTGTGTAAACAGCAAATTTGTGTACCCTGTTAATAATTGTTCAGTAAGGTACTGCCACCTACATGCCTGCTCCTCATTACCCCAGAATGTCTGTCAGGGAAAAGGAACTGATTTGGACTAATTTATTGGCACAGAATCATCTCAATCTGGAACTGATTTTAGTGGTTAAGTTACCTGATTTTTTCAAATGCAGTATCTTGTCATGACCGAATGTTAAAACTGAAATTTGTATTGAATGAAAATAGTGATTGTCTATGGTGATATAAAGATATCAAATATTTGAAATGTTTGAAATTCTCTTTTATACCAGAGATTTGCGAGCGAATTATTTTCTATTTTCTCATGATTATTTGATTATTAATATTTCATTATTATTTGTTTTCATTTTATTCAGATAAGTACATGCACCAAAAGTAATATTTCTTTTTTTAGGTTTTTTTACAAACTCAGTAGCATTGCTGTTCACAAAAAAGATGAAAGAACTGAAGAGTGCTGTGCTTTTAAGAGCATTAACAGTGGTTTGGAGTCCATTTTCTCTGGGGGACAGATTCTCTGTTCAACTCTTGCTGAGAGGTCATTATGTAGCGGGGGTAAAAGGAGGTTTGCCATTCACAAACAGGAAATAATTTGGCTTCAATTATCTGGCGGGGACCCTCATTGTGGTCGCACAACTGAAACCATTGAGGCAGACTGGTGTCTCTGCCGGGCAGCTGGTGCCTGTTGGCTGCGGGGAGAGGGAGCTCGGTTCTGGTCGCGCTGCCTGGTTTTGTGTGATGCATCTCGACGTGGAAAACCACTCAGTCGGTGCAGAGGCTTGTTCAGCGGTCTCGCCTGACTCATTTACCCTCAGCGAGAGATGCGCTCTCAAAAGGCTTGTCGTATGAGATCATGGAAACCGGAGGTTTGCAGAGATGGAGAAAAATGCTTGAGTGCGAAGTGACGTCTTTGCACCCGCTCGACAGGTGCCCCCCCCCCTTTTACGGGCTGGTATTCACAAGCTGTCCAACCCTCATATGCTCAACTGAATCTCTTTGGAAATGTTGAGTGATTCTGGATTTTCGGAAGTTATTCCTCAGAGGTAAAGAGCCTTTGTTAAGCCTTTCGATGCTCAGTAGTGATTTGCTGATGACGTCCTACTCTTTTGATGGGACATTCATACTACTTTTAACTACTGCTTTGAAGATAATGATTCCCTATGCCATCTGGTATTGATGTGGGAACATTTTATCCAGTTAGAAGATCAGCAGTTGAGTTCAGATAATGTACACATCTGATACTAAAGGCACCCTTTATTGTCCTCTGAATAATGGGCAAAAATGATCTCAGTAGCTTAATTTGACTTTTATTACACAAGCTCTAAGAAATGCAATCATCACCCACCAAAAACTATGCAGGTTTGGAATTGTGGATAAAACAGAATATACAAGAGAGGAGAAAAAGTTGGACATATCCTCCTTTTGATGAATATGGAATCAGTGAACAGGGCAATTCTAAAAAGAAGCCAGCAAACATTTTCTATAAAGGAAATACTTCTTTGAATGGCACAGGTGAAGAGTAAGCACCAGTTTCCCATGACAGTAGGATTGTATATCTGTAAATGACTGAAAACATCACACTCCTCTATGTGAATGATGGGTGCCTTCAACAAATAAAGGGTGCCGCATGCTGTTAAATAAAGAGAATTGCTGACGGCTATTTAATTATGATTGGACAGCCTTCCTTTCTAAAGAGGAAGTTTTATTTTGACGATAAAGTACATTAATGGACATGTTTACACTAGCCAGGATGCAGCAATACATCCATTTGGTTTGGGTTTTTTGTCATACAGCAGGTATACATCGGCCCAGACTGGGACCTGACTCTCAACCTGCTTTCTCACACGTTTTCTGGACATGAGCTTTTATTTTTTCTCTCACACTATGGCACATGGATCCTATAAACAAACAGAGAAGTATTTCTTCATTGTGTTATGTTGCACTGCTATGAAAAAATTGGCATAGAAGTTTTGAAAATTTGCTAGATAACTGCTGTTTTCATAATTACAGAGCTGTATTTTAAACAAGTAATGCTTCCCCAACCATGTGGTAATGCACACTACTGCTTAATAACTAGCTACATTAATAACAGCTGTCCTACAGGTGTGTAACTGTGGGGTGTGCTGACAGAAAACTGAGTTAGGGAGACACATTGCCATTGAATTCTAAGCAGGGGTGTAGTAGATAGACACGTAGCTGGGAAAACCTTATATTTAGTAAAGCATAAGTGTAACTCCAGTAATTACCTAACATGAAACCCTTAATTTCCACAACTTATTGTTGAACCAGACTATTGATAATTATTTAGCAATCCAGATAAATAAATAAAAACAAAACACCTGTATGAAATGTATGCAGAATACTGAAAATTATAATGATCACTCCATTGCCTTAATTTTCCTAAGCTAATTTTCAAACAAGCTACCATGTGGACAACTGTAAACTTGTACTCACCAAAAATGTTGTAATTTGGAAGCCTTGTCTTACTGTATTAGGAGCTGAAGTGTAGAAGCATAATAATTGATGCTGCTGGGATGGATCTGAAGTAAGGCATACTTGCAGAAATTCAACAGATATGCAAGCTCCAAGCTGGCATTGTAAAGGCATGCCACACTTTATCAGGCCATGTAACATTACACATCATAAAACAGAGTGCTTTTCTTTATTGTACACTTCTTATGTTCTTGATGCTCTGATGTGATTAGTGTATTATGCATTATGTTAAATTATTCATGTTACATTATTCATCAGATGTCTTTAAGTGAAATGCCCTTTTAGGCTGATCCTTGGAGGAATAGGTCAGCTGTTGTGTTGAAGAAGTTCAGTTTGTTCAACTCATTCAAATTGTTCAACTCATTTTAGCTATGCTTGCACAGTAAAGGTTGTATTTGTATAATTTATCCTTACTGCAACTCAGAGCAGGGATTAACACAGCATCAGTACACTTACCTTCCTTATTAAATTAAAAATAATTTAAATCAATAAATTATTTTCTGCGAACAGACAGTTCATTTCCCACATTTAAGTTTACAGTTTTACTCTCAAGAACTCTTTTGTACCGCTGGAAATGTCTTTGTCTGGCACAGTTTTGCACCCTGCACAAGGGTGCAGGAACTGCAAAGACTCTCTCATTTGAGTCCAGGTGTCCAGAGGCCTAGTCACTGCTTATCACATAGGATACTGGGTCACGCAGTTGATCACACAGTTGTTTTCTCTGGACCTGATGAAAGTGTTGTCTCTTTGCAGGCGGTTAGATGCCAATCACATCACAGTGGTGCCAGAGGACAGCTTCGAGGGTCTGCAGCAGCTACGCCACCTATGGCTGGATGACAACAGCCTTACAGAGGTGCCAGTGGGACCACTTAGCCACCTGAGCAACCTGCAGGCTCTGACTTTGGCCCTTAACCGCATCTCCTACATTCCCGATAACGCCTTTGCAAACCTCTCAAGTCTGGTAGTGCTGTGAGTAACCACTCTTCATAATCTTGGTCTTGTTATCATCTCTGCAATATTTTCAAGCCTTATGTGAATTAGCATTTATTCTTTTAGGCATCTTCACAACAATAAGATCAAGGAGATTGGAAGAAATTGCTTTGCTGGCCTGGACAACCTAGAAACACTGTAAGTACCTTTAAACAAATACAATGTGTTCAAACAATGCTGGTTTGTGAACAAAGATGTCCTGATGTAACGTTGTTTATATATGATTGTCATATGTAATATTTGCTCTTGAAAGGCCAAAAAGCCACAGTCGGTTTGTATATTTTACATAAACATGTTGATGTCCCTTAATGGCAACAAAGTTCAAATTTGCCTAGCCAATTTGTTATACCAGAGGATTAATCTTCCCTTAGAAACTACAGTATGATGTAACAATTAAAAAAGGTAAAAAATAAAATACTGTCAGCTATTAAGAATTGAAACAGAAGAAAATCAAACCAGAAGTCATGGGCTTCTGTGAAAAAGTATTGTCAAACAGATTATGAAGCTAGCTAGTAATTTCTTTTCATGTTGTAGCAATGTCTTCCAGGGCAGATCAACTGAGTATTGTCTTGCAGAGGTCCAGAGTAAGATAAGATCTCTGCACTGTTGTCTTGTCTATGGATGACAAATGTTGTATTGCTTTAGATAAAAAGGCTTCTACCTGAAATGCTTTTTGTATTTTGTATTTTGTACTTCAATCTAAAGATCAGGGCCAATATTTTTCTTGGGGTAAATTTAGTAAATATTTCTGTGATCATTTGGCACCTGGAATCAATACATCCAAGTTACTCAGCATCGTTTGTGCCTTTTATGTTAGCTTAGCAACTGGCAGAACTTCATTGACACTGCACAGCACCACCTCAGCAGTTTTGCATAAGCTCGGATATTATAAAGGATTGCTCTATGAAAACTCTCCCTCAGATTCAGAAATGTACAGATTTTCTGTCAGTCTGAGGGCACGGCTGCCTCATTTGATTTGTTTTGTTATATAGATGATGAGCTCAGTAGAACACAGTTTCTCCCCCTGTAGAGCAGGACGTTGGTGTATCAACTTCCTCTTATAATTGCTGCCAAGATAAATAGTGTATAGTCCAAGATTGCTATCTAGTTTCCCCTTTCATTGTTCATTTCCTCCTGTATTGCTGAGGATTAGAACGCCTTGACGTCTTTAGCCTGGAGGGACCCACAACATTTTAATACCCTTGGACCTGTTATAGTTTTTATATATATATGAAAAGTGGCAAACTGGATTTATATTGAAAGCAACACTATACCGAATTGTTTTCAAATATTTTCCTCAAATTTCTTGCCACTTCAGAGCATCACCATGGCCTTAACCAGTAATATTTAATATTTATCGATCTCTTAAGTTGACCAATTGTCCAGACATTCTGTCTCAGCATAAGTTAAGCTGACAACTGCAACCATTAATAAGCTTGTTAACAAACACTGCGTTTATTGCCCATAAGTTGGAAATAACTGAGAAACCTGTAATTTCTGTAACAATTTAATTGTCATAATTAGTATAAGCTAATAAAAACAGTTATTTAATTAGCTATGTAGCTGTCATGCATTAGTGTGATCAGCTGGCAAAACCTGAATAAAATACAGAAAAGCATGAAACTTTTGTCTTTACTGAACAAGCACCACATAAGAAAATTAGTAGTTTGGTGTGAAAATATCAGACTTTATCTATTCATTTCAGTTTTTCCTGGAGTGCACAATATCATTACTCATCACTGCCTTTGACACAAGTAATTGTAACATGTCCACATAAAACTGTTCTTTTAAGTGTACACTCTTGTAGACTGTTGAAGAGGGCAGTTGAGAGCAGATAAAACCTCCCATTTCTCTGTCACGTTTCAGACATTAGTAACTGTGGCAACCTCTACCCGACATTCAAAGGGCAAGTGGAGCTGATCTTAGTTTGCACTTTGGATGGGAGCCCTCTGGGAAAAACAAGGTTTCTGCTAATTGTGCTTATTGCAAAGAAGAAGGGGAATTAATATATAAGATTATTATTGTATATCTGAGAACCAAATAGAGTACACAGGTGATGTGAAGGAGTGACATGATATATCCAGCGTCATGACATATGGAATTGTTGTCTCCTGTGTTAAAATCCCAACATAGATCTATTCAACGTATTGTTTCTTTAGAATTATTTCATTAGCTAATGTTTTTATTGTACCATTTTACTTGGCTAGTGAGCAGTCTTGCGACAACAGGTACAGAGAAGCTTCTGCACAATTTCCCAATTTAGGAATAAGTCTAACAATTAATTTACTTTGTTGCGTGTTGTTTTGAATATACATATTTTTGTGAGGATGTAACACTAGTACACAGTTTTTAAGTGTTGAAAACAGTCATGATTCTTCAATAATCATTATTGAAACATCTGCTTCTTACAGTTAAATAAGCAGAATTCTGGTATCATTAAACACTGCACATTATTTCTGTGCATAATAACACCAACTGCTGTTAAAGATATATGTGTAATGAGCTCCACACAGGTATTTTCTTTTTAATGAAATAAAAGATTTATTGGGAATGTGGGTAGAAATAGCATTTTTATGTAGGGCATGAAAAAAATCTTATTCAGGCTCTGAATATGATCATACTGTATCTACGTCTTGCCATCAATCACACTTATTGCACCAGATTGTACATTTCAGACTTTATCACATTGTATGAGTAGTTCTCTAATGGGGTCATATCTTATACACTTAGCATTGCTTGCAAACTAGTTATATTCTTCCTTGTCATCCGTTCAGTATTTAGTTAAAAACCAGTAACAGTGTAGGATTCTGTGGATGTTTTGTAGCACCCAAAGAAACAACTCATACACAGGAATTGCTATCATCCTTGGGCCTGGACTCCACACTTGTGGTTGTGGGATTTTGTTTTTTCATGGGTGGGGCTCTGCTTTACCCTTCAGTGAGGTACTTTACCTCAGATGCTCCTGTATAAATAGTTTACAGATTGTGAAAGTAGTTAAATGTTGCTGTTGCAAGTCACAAAGAAAATAGATAATACAATGTCATGCTATTGATATAACAGAGGACAGGTTTAACTTAAATGTCCAGTTCAGTTAAGTGATACTCCCTGTTACTGACAAGCTTTGAAAGAGTTTTACAGGAGTTTTGCTCTTTTTTATAAGACGACTGGTTAAAACCCCTGCCCTTTTTTCTTGGCCATTTCCCAAGCACGGAGGTGTTTTGGCTGTACAGAAATCCCATTTGCAGCTATGTATCTCTAGGGAGTGGTGTTTGCTCAGCAAGGTATTTGCAAGGAGAGTCAACAATGAAGCCTGCCAAGGGATGATTTGCAGAGTGCATTGCAGTGCTGTGTGCGACTCTGTTGAAGCTATTATTTTGATGGAAAGGTACAGCATGTATTTTGAACACCCATCCATGCCAACTGTGTGTACCTTGGTGCTCTAGCAACCACTGGCTCATTTTTTGGGGGTTGCATCACATGGACATGGTGGTGCATTTGCGTTCAGCTTGACAGAATATATGCTGAAGAGGAAAAAGTTAAAAGATGCCCATTTTCAGTTTTTTGTTGCAGCACCTCAGTACTAGGTTACCCCTAGCAAAACCGTTTTTGTAAGACTGCAAATATGTAACAGCATGAACAAGCTTTCAGAGTCAGACACTATACTGTGTATTTAATTTCATGAAAATTTATGTTCTGTATGAAAGCCCTTAATTTGTCATGTTGCTTCATGGCCCTCTCTGAGCATCATAATGTGATCTAATTGTCAGATTTCTAAATGTGAAATGGTAAGTTGGAGTGAAAGAGAAATGTTGAAGAACTGAGCACTTTCTGTACTACTTTTTTGCCAGGGATTTGAACTTCAACAACCTGGTGACATTTCCAGAAGCCATCCAGGCACTTCCCAAACTGAAGGAACTGTGAGTTCAGAGCAGCTGTCCAACACACACATGCTCATAGAGACATATAAGCACACACAGTCAGCCAGGTGCACACGCACACACACAAACACAGACAGCCACTGTATATTCAAGGACACACAAATGCACGCATTGATAGACTCACTCAAACGTAAACATGCTCAAACTCCCCTGAGACTCGGACAAGCTCCTACACACCAGGCCATTCACACACTCACTCAGCCACATGCAGAGATACGCACACGTTTGCATGCTTGACTGCTGGTTGTGTATATTCAACATTGATACCTCTTGAAAGTAAAACAAATACAGATGAATGTTATTTTTGGTGTTTAGTACACCATGCACATTTTATGGTAAGACTGAGGCTGTTAAATTGGATGGGTGTGTCCTCAGAGGAATCTGCCTTCTTTGTGCTCCTCTGATGAGCTGTGAAATTCAGCACGGGGGTTGAGAGATTGATGAATTGTCCAGATGGGGCCCAAAGATTACAATCCCCATTTTTGTTATTCTTTGACTCTGTTTCTATAAGAGCTGCAGGTCAGAAAAGCTTTTAGCAAGAGGAAGAAAAATGAGGGTGGTGTTCATTTACAATGGCACCATGATCCCCTGGCTTTGGAGAGATGAAAAAGAGACATGCCTTGCTTGCAACCAGAAAAAACACATCACTTATCTGTTCCGTGTCTCTCCTAGCCAGGTGCTAAGCCTTTCCCCATCAGCTCAATAAGAGGGAAGGAATCTAAAGAAGTGGGGCTGTGTATCTCAAGTCAGCATCTGCCTGTCATCTTCAGACAAATGGCCTTCTTATAACTTTACAGCCCTGAAAGCATTCCTGTTGCCTGTCTATCACAGCATTCAGAGAGTGTCTTCCATGTCAACACTTCACAGCGTCATTCCCTTGTTTTTAACAGGAGGTAAACCAGACTGAGGACTTTTGCCCTCAGTTTACTAATATTGGGGGAGGGATTATGTTGATTTATCATGTTTTTTTCCCCCAAACTTCTAGTGGATTTCACAGTAACAACATTGCAGTCATCCCAGAGAGAGCTTTCCATAGGAATCCTTTACTCCGTGCGATGTAAGTGTTGACAGCATATTCACCCTGTGTCTCTTTTCCCCCACTTTCTGAATTCATCTGAACTTTCTGGATTATAGGTTTTTAGGCATTCATTAAATAAAGCATGCCATGCTGGGTGAGAAGTGATGGGTACACCCATTTAAAGCAAATTGAACCAGTACATCAAGACCACCAGTTACACACACACTCATTTTTAATGCTGGAGTGAGGACAATACCCATACAAATAAACATTTAATTTACTTTAGCTGGAAAATTTGAGAGTTGTACAAGTTCAGTTTTGTAAAAGTTTAAGGCTCAATGCAGTGGTGGTTGGTTTAGATACGGATGTTTTTGAGTCTTTTTCCACATCTCGAACATTCATTGACAGATGAAGACAAGCTTTTATACACAGCTTTTCACAGAACAAACAGTGACATTGTTTTTTTTCATAGCCAAGTTTCGGGTATGAAGCCAATCCAACAGTAGCAAAACTGATCCAACACTGTTGCAATTGAACAAATACTTACTCCGTATGTCATTCTTTACATTTTGTATGTTCACAGTAGAGGACAAGGGACAAAATCAATCTGTAGTAAATATTATGATAAGTAAATATGTTTCAAATTTCAAATAAATAAATGCTTTTTTTTCCAATAACATCATGTGCATTATAGCATTGCCAACAAGGCGATTTTCTAATAAACATAATTGCATCTTTATTTATAGTGTAATTGAATATTTGAAAGAGCTAATGCAACCAGCCATTTGTTTGGTGTTCATTAAAACTACCCAGGCTACAAATTTTTCATAAGGTTAACAACAGATGACAACGAATGGTTGAATTTCTTAAGCTGTGATTTAATAGTCAATAGTTACAGTGTCCTGATTTACAAAGAGTCATATGCTATATGTTGAATGTTTGAAATAAATATTTGTGTGAAAAGTTCTAAACCATTTAAATGCATGTGTGCACAAGGTGAATAAAGGAGTATAGGTGAATTACAAATGCATTAGAAATGTTGTCCTATGTCAATGTCATGTAATGTCAAAATATTGAGAATGCAGTTTTACCAATGCAGTGGGAATTGCTGGTTGGTTCATAGTAAACAGCTGTCCATAACCTATGGCTAATTAATTTTTATAGAAGAGTGTGTTGAACCTGAATGAGCAGACCTCCATTTCATCTCAGAAAATTATTGTTGATGATACTGAATATTCTTGTGTCTCATATTATTCTGTCTTTCTACCATTTTGTCTTACAGCCACCTGTATGACAACCCTCTCTCATTTGTCGGTACCTCAGCTTTCCAGAACCTGTCAGATTTGCATTCTCTGTAAGTGTGCTCAACAAATATCAGAATGCATTGAGATAGACTTATGCCTGTCTCTTAGTTTTAAATTTTTATTTTTAAAGGTTAGTAACATTATTTATTTAATGTTACATTTACATTTAAATGTATTCATTTGGGAGATGCTTTTATCCAAAGCAACTTACAAGTGAGGCAGTATTACTGGAACAAATACTCAGTATTTGTTCCAGTCACTTGGATTTTCTCACACCTCTTCGGGAAGAAGGGGGGACTAATTAGCAAAATCAGCTGGTTCAGTGCATGAGTGGAAAACATACATGCAAGTACATCTAATTTTGAGGACTGGAGTTTTCTACCTCTGGTTTAATTGGACAGGTCCAGTGTTTTTTAAGGTCCAGTGTTTTTAAATCTGACAGTAGTTAGTAGTTACTAGTTATTAGTGTCATTTACAGTATATAAAAATTGGTGGTTTCATAGGTACATTTGTTTAAAAGGCATTTCTCTAAAACAGGCACATATGGCACAACATTTTTTTTACTTGATGGAATTACAATGGATAAAACATGTAACAGTACCAATCACATTAACTACAGCCATACAATTGAGTAGGTGCTCAAATAATCATTTTACATAATAGTCACTTTTTGGAACTTGAGCCAGGTTGAACCCGAACCACAAATCCCGTTCCCACAAGGTTCCCGTTTGCGTTTCCATTCCATTTCCTCTCACAGTGCCACTCCTGGTTGCTCCTGGCCATTGCCAAGCCCAGCCAATCAGGGAAGACCATATAGAATCAGATTTCTTTAATAGACAGTCTCATGGTGCAGAAATCACAGAAGCATGTCATTATTCTTGGAGCAATGTCTGGTTTTTGATTCGTAACAGTATGAAATATTTATCTTTGACCTGTCCCAAGTTTAGCCAGCTACTACATGTACTCATAGCTTGCTAGAAATTATGAGCTGCTCTCTTTCTAGCTCCCACTGCCAGTATTTAAATTGTTTCCACTTGAGACTTAACTAATAACCATTTTTCTGGTAAGGTGCCATTTTTCCCAAAACAGCAAAAGCTTTTACCACCAGGCAAAATGAGAACAGTTTAAATACTGGCAGTGGGGTCTAGAAGGAAGCATTGCGGCATGTATAGCCAGAAATTTAAATGTTTTTAACAAAGGACTGCTTCAAGATTTTAGCAAGCTGTGAATTTGTTTTGAGCTGGCTACTGAATGTCTCAATCATCCTAAAACAAGTATTTGCATATGTGCCTTTTACCTGCCTGACATACTTTTTTAAGAGATCCGATAGTTCTCACTGTCACCTGATTTGCTGTGTCAGACAATTCAACATGTAGGCACAGTTCTTGTTAGCTAACTCCAGGTTTATTATGGGTCTGAACCAGCATCTCCACATTGTGTGGCTCTTATTCAGCCCGAACAGAGAAGACACTGGCAAACTCCCAGGAACCAGAATGTGGTTCTGCAACATTCCGGTTCCTGTTCTGACAGTTGTAAAGCTCTGATTCAGTGTTTCACCCCATATGCTGGATGGTGAAGTTAGAGGTGGAATGAGATGTCTTGTACTGTCTTGTACTAATGGAAAATGACTACTGAGGGATGCAACAGTTTTACTAGTGGGGGTCAGTTTTATGATCAGATCTGGAACAGTGTTTGAAACTGCTCCTTATCTCCCGCAATTGTTTCAGGATGCTGCGTGGAGCTAGCATGATGCAGGCTTTCCCCAGTCTCACTGGAACGGTCAACCTGGAGAGTCTGTGAGTATTCAATACACAACACAGACAAGACTTTGTGTTACTATCCATTGTGCCATACATCAGTTACATCCACCAGTGCTTGCAGCCAGTCAGTCAATCTGGAGAGTTTCTGAGCCAAGTAATGGTCCAATTACTAAACCTTATGCAATACAGTTCACACTTAAACAGATGCCTGAATTGCATATTGTACAGTGTCAATCAGTTTGTTCATATTGTCTTATGTTCTGAGTTTACCTCTCAGGAACCACATATGTTGCTTTCTGTATATAATCAACATTTTTTTCAGAACACTGACTGGGACAAAAATCAGTACCATCCCAGCTGGGCTTTGTGAGGAACTGAAGCTGTTGAGAACCCTGTAAGTTACCCCCAAACTTGAGCAGTGGTTCATCCTCCTGTTTGAGAATATGACTGATTTCTAACTCATAATTATGTTCCTTTTGCCTCATCAGAGATCTCTCCTACAATGAAATAAAGGAGCTGCCAGGCTTTCAAGGCTGTTTTAAGCTTGAAGAAATGTAAGTCTGATGCCTATTTATTTATTTATCTCACGTGTTTATTTGTTTAATTGTCAGACACCCTGATATGGGACTCTTTGTCCAAATAAATAAAATCTACAATATATTATATTATTGTAATATTGCACTCCCTGCATGAAATATGAATTTATGATGTTCCATTGAAGGATTAACTTTTAGATTTTAGGACACAGACTGATATGAAATGAGAGTATACAATTGACACAATTTCAAATTCTACAACACTAGCTGCTACATTTAACAGCATTGAGAACATTAACATTAACAGTAAGAATTCATTTCTAGTTTTCAGTATGTCAAAATATCATATAAACATATCCTGTATCCTGAATACTTTTTTAAATATAATGCAACAGGATGAGACACAGTTAGCTCACACGTGTAATATTTACACTAATAATTCACACTGGTATTTATTATCTACCCAAATTTCTATTTTAAAGGTGAAGAATGCCTCAGAATCATGCTGCAGTGATTCTGGAAAGCTGTGATGTGACTATACTATACCCTGCCTAAGTTTCATTCATAAAAGCTTTCAGAAGCTCAGTCTTCATGTATAAATGCAGAGCAATGCACATGACCGTAACTAAAGTCCACATCACTTCTACAGGTGGGATGGGCAGAAAAGGTCTTGCATCATTCTTTCGGTTTAAAGGACGTTGCGGAAAGGCACTGCAGTATTTTTGCTCTTCGTATTGTGTCTGGTGTGAACGGTCCATTATGTTGTTTTCTTTGGATGCCAGGTTTGTTTTTCCATGGCCTGCATTTGAGGAACTGGGCTGTGCAGAGGAAGGGGGGGAGAGAGAGGGAGGGATGAACAGCACAGCCTCTGGGACAGCATGAGGACAATTTGATGCCAGATGGCTTGCCAAACCACTGCTCATTAAAAACGTGTAACGCTGGTCCAACCCACAAACGAAGAGCCAGCTGAGCGGTGCGCTGTCAGTCCTGCTCCCTGCCTACCAAACCCACTGGCTTCTGTTCCGTCGCAAACAGAGAGCGGCACAAGCTCACATAGCAAGAGAGCACTGTTTACATAAAGAATGACATGTAATTATGCAGTAAATTTAGATTTATGACACAGTATCTCATTTTTCACTTTTACTCCCCCATATGAAGGCAACCCCTACTCATAAGTAATATACGTTGAAGTGTGAAATTAAAAAAAAAAAAATTAGGAGTGCATTTTGTGACAAGTTATTTTTTGTTCTTTATGCCTACTTACATCTGGTCTTACAATTTTTGCAAATCATTTGTAACACTTGCCTTTTTATTTTACCTCAGAATTTGAGGAAAAAAATACCTTACTCAAGGGTAAAATGACAGTTCCCTCTGGTAATCAGACCTGTAGGCTTCAGTTTGAGTCTAGAGCTTTGATAGCTATACCACCACTTATTGTGTATAAATTGTAGCTATAGTGATGAATAAATTATTGGTTAGACTGTTCCAACTAAATCTTTATATTGTTTTGTTTTTATTGATATTGCAGAGGTATCATAGCAATGATATTATAATGCTAAAATGACTTTGAGCACATAGAGCACACTTTTATGGTAAAATATGTTGGATCTTTTTTATAGCTTCTCCTGTTTCATAATTCACAAATTCAAAACACAACTTTGGTCATGCTCCTTCAGTGTAGGATGGTCAGTAATAGTCATTGCATTTTAACACCAAAATACTGTTTTAGTGAAGGAAAAAGCAGTTTCAGTAAGTCATTGTGATAAACAGGCCAGTGCAAGACTGTTGTTTTATCATTAAAATTAATTGATCAAACAATGGATGCTAAGAAAATCACCAACACAGACAGTGCACTAGACACCAGTACAAATGTATGTATGTGTCTGTCAAATCTTTTATACAGCATAAAAGAGTGTCCAGCAACCAAATGCCGAATCCGACAGTTTTCGTAAATGCTAGACTTAAAAAGATTAAAATGGATTCTTTGTCCTTTTTGAAAGTTCAACTTTTTTCATTAGAATATTTCTAATTATTACCAGTAACAAATCCACTTTGTGTGTTGTAGTGTGCCTGTCGCCAAAAAGCCTCATTATTAAACTGCACTACTGCGTTTGTAATTGTCATGAAATGAGTGTGAAATTAAGCAGATGTAAGACTCTGTAGTACGTCCATATGTCACAACTAATTGCTAGTGCCATCATAAGATTCGCTTAGGTATTTCATTCTGGCCTCAAACATGTGGTACTGTTTTGTGATTGGAAAAAAAAAGCCTGAAGGAGATAATATACTTTGGTTCAACAATTGTAGCAGTTGTACAAATCAGACGTCCTGCACAACAGAGCAAGGGTGCACATCCACAGCAGTGGTCTTGCCAGTAGCAGCATCAATCATTTTAGTATAAGGGTTGTCCAAAGTCCACTGCTCTTTTCAGGCTGCAAAGTGCAGCAGTGCTGTTTGAGCTGTATTTCCTTTCTGGGTCTGAGAGCTCTGTGGCATTTCCATGGTGCGGTCAGTGGAATCACAGCATCTGCCATTGCTCCCTGCAGTGGGCCTGTGGCTGGCCAAACCAGTGTTGTTCTCCACAACATGTTTCAGACGCAGATGTTTTGCTAACAGTCAAGTTTTGTGTTGCTTCACCTCCTGTTCCACTGTGAGGATCTGCTTTGCATATACAGTAGCAAATGTCATTTTACTCAAATCACCCTCTGGGAAGTATTGTCAGACTGGGCTTATTATAGCTGGTCTTTTCATTTTTCCCCTATTCACTGTGGTTCACTGAGGCAGACAATGACCAAAATGTAACTGCTAATGCCCTTGCATTTGTGAAACCTAAACTGATCAGGCATCAGGCATTTTGTTCATGTGCAGATTTTTTGTTCCATTCAAATGACTGATTCTGCCATTGCTAGTTCTGTAAAGCTATAAAATGAAGTTATTTTAATTTGGTTTGAGGAGAGTAGTTATTTAACTTGTCTTTAAATCCAGTGTCTTTAAATCTTATTGCCAGGAAAGATCTACGGTAAAATCTATGGTACCTAATTTATTTTCACAATTCATATTGAAAATATTAGCTCCATATACAGTATACGTGTCATGTCACAAAACTTTAGATTTCAGGAGGCTGCATTTTGCTAAATTTAGTATAATTACTTGAATTTTCTGTCAAGACATAATATGATATTAATTAATATCATTCTAATAGGTAATCTATAATCTGTAAATATAATCTGTAATCAGGCAATCCAGGGAAACTGGGCATTTTTGTATTTCTTATGATTTGTCTGCAGTGTGTGGTTTTGTGTTGTGAGGGGTTGTGAAAAGGCACTGTACTTGCTGAGGGAGGAATGTGATGCTGAAATGCTTAATAACCCCTAATTGAAAACTTTTGCACATGGAAGAACTGTTGCAGTTGGAGTGTAATGTTGCTAAAGCGAGTAAAATAGCTGACAAAGGACACATCCAATCACAAACAGCTTCACTGTTTATGATGGATACCAGTCAAGTCATTTCAGCTCCCCTTCTGAACAACAGCTAATCAAAAGTGAGTCATGGTTTGGGGCAATGCAAGGAGGGAGTGTCTGTTTATAGTGGAGGAAGAAAATGAAATGGGGAACATCACTTCCTGAGATCCTCTTGTACGATAGGCCTGAGCTTCCAGATGTTTGTCACTGTGTTTTCCTGAAGCAGTTTTTTTTTCCTTCTATTACTGTTTCTGCAGAACCCTGCAGCACAATCGTATCCAGGAAATCCACGGGGATACCTTTCAAGGACTGACTTCCTTGCGCATCCTGTGAGTCTATTTCCTTTCGCACATGGAGCACTTTGCTCTAAAAAATGCACGTTCCTCTGTGTTGAAATTGAGCCGTTGCCAGAATGTGTGTACGGAGAGTGCCAGAGAAAGTAATGCCATCCGTCACAGACTGACAAGTGGCTGTGGGCTCATTTATAACAGAAGCCTTGTTGGTTAAGCCCTGCATTTCTGTAACCAGGGGAATGGAATAGTTTCAAGCCAGGAAGGAGCAACAAGTACATAATGAACCAACAGGGAATGGGCGGACAGACAGGTAGATGCAGACATGTCAATATCAACACACAGCTGTGGAACTAGGATGATGTGGCATGAGATTTTTGCTTGTGTGTTTTTTTCTCTCTCGTTTCTATTTTTATTTCACTCCCTCTTTGTCTTGGATGCACTCCAAAATATACACCACAGAATTAATTCCTCAGCAGAAAAAAAAATCTTGTGAAGATTATTGGTGTGTCAATTCAGAATATGCTTTTTAGAAGATAAACTTTAGTATGTACCTTTGTTTGAAAATGGTGTTTTTAAGTAGGTGTTTTTTGAGATGTTCTCTTAAAAAATAATTTTATAGAGGTTGTGAGTATAAATATAAATATTTTAGTGAAATGGAGATGTGTTAAATATTTTTATTTCCTCCAAAGAAAATATAGTGACCCATAGAACATATTTACACTAAGGCCTGGATTCAATCACAACTTAACTTTGACCAAAAATCATAAATACAGTGATTTTTTTCAGTAGAAACAATTTGTTTTCTTTGATTTTGGTGTTTGCTGAGCTTATGTTTGTGAAGAAAAAAAAATATTTTAAAAAATACTTGCAATGAATTGAGGGTCAGAGTTAAGACCAATCTCGGTTGAATTTAGACATAAATTATGAGAATAAGCCTGTTGAAATTTGAGTGGGATATATCATTCATCAAAATCACTGGCATGTCACAGGAAGATATGAGCTCTTCTGTTGTACAAGTGCTCTGCCTATGTTTAGTATCCATGTGAATATCAGTCTACTATTACATTTCTTCCTCTGAATATTTTGAAGGGAATGCCCCTACTCAGATTCATACCTCCAAAAAATTCTTATACAGGGCTGCCACATTCTCTACTGAGAATCGGGCTTGTAGTCATTGCCTTATACTTTGCCATACCCAAATCCAGGATAACTTTTGTTTTACACATTATGCATTTGTACAGCTGCATATTAGGCAAAGCAATTTAGATTATGTATTTTGCTTGATGCTATAACAGCACAGTAGTCAGTATTAGAGCCGGAAACCTTTCTGTTCCTCTTGTACAAGTCCTTCTCTACACTGCCATCTCTGGTGCTATAGCATGAAGTACGCTATAGAAAAATAGAGACGACCAATTACAATGGCTTAACATTATTCATAGATTAATGTTAAGCAGCTACTGGTGGCAAAATATAATATAGGCACATTGATGCGACATTTTGTGTACCCCTGTGACTGTGATTATTTGTAAATAGCAGTAAACACCACCCTAAATGCCAATGTACAAACCTGCTCAACACCCCCCCACCCTTAGCAAAAACCATAAGCGAAAACCTTCAGAGGCCCCTTTGCGTAAAGGTGTGGTGAGCTCAGCGTAAAAGCCATTAGAACATATTTGTGATTACTGTTATTTCATTCATAGCTTTTTGTAGTGCAGACTGTGGCTGTCCACCTTGAAATTCAGCTGCACTGATGGGTTTCTGACAAGACCCTCTTGAAGTTCTCTAATGTTTAGCAAGCCAAAATGTAAGACTGTGAAAACCTGTATGATGTCAGCTAGCCAGGCAAATTACAGTGAATAAAACAGACCACTTTAGTAGACCAATTACATTTGGTATATTACAACATTGGTGCTGATTTCAGGGTTCACCTTTAACTATTACTTTATAGACTACTGTCTTGGCAATGATGAAGATATATAACTATACATGTTTTTGAAATATTTTGAGAATATTAGATTTTGTTATTCAGAGATAATGCATTTTTAATTCTTCCAGAGCAATGACCATAATAGGTTAAATGTATGTATTAACAGGTTAACAAGTAACAGGTGAAAAGAATTTGGCAATGCTGGTCATGTAAAGACAGTGTTATTTTCACACTCTGTATTTTGTGCATAGTTATGCACGGAAGACGACACAGTGGAATATTAATAAATATCCCTTTCTTGAACTGATCATCTCTGTTTCTTTCCACAGAGACCTCAGCAGAAATGAAATCAAGTCAATTCACAAAGATGCATTCTTCTCTCTGTCAGCTCTAACAAACCTGTGAGTACCCTTGTCTACTGTATACTGCGTGAAAAAAAAACTGTGAAATAATGTTCCAATATCATTTTATCTATTTCTAAATGATCAGAAATATACTGAAATATGCTGAAATTATGTGGGATCACGCCATGTGAATTATGTGTTGTGCAAGCCATCCTTTCACAGATTTTTCTTGGCATTTTCACTTAGAAATCTTCAACCTGTTGATTTTCAGATTGTCCTTGACAAGACAGGACGACTTGACAGTTTTTATTCCAGCTCCAGTTATACTCATTATCTGATAGTGAATTCAGTGTTTCATTTTAACACAAATAGATACAGATACGTATGCAGAATTACATATGCATCAATGGATAACATACACAGAAATGTCATCCATCCACATGCAAAATGTTTAGCTCTTGGTAGAGGTGAAATCATTCATATATATTCAAACATTAAATTGATATGCACTGGGGAAGTGAAATTCTATTAATTTAATACAGTGCACTCTGTTTATAAGGATTACTAATTTAAGAAGCAAATGAGTATGCTGTTATAATCTATTAAGGTTGGTTACAAGAACCATTTTGGTTTCATTCTTGACATTTACAGGAATATGTTATTCAAATAAAGTCCAGTGGTGCTTGCTAATGGAAACAAGCCATTTAGAATTTGATCACAGTCATCACAGTCTTGCAAGTTGTGTTAAATACCATATCAGGTAAAATATGTTGCCAAAAAATTGTTCACTTTAGATAAGTGCTTAGATGCCACTTGACAGGAAAAGTAAATAGTCTCTGCTGATGAAAAACACCACCTTCTTGAGGCATGCAATAGGGAACTTATGACTCACCAAAGAGAGGAATAATTCCAAAGTCTACACTGGCAAGGTACATATGACAGAGACTTGACCACAGTACTGTAACCAACACACTGCCACATATCACAGAGACAGTCAAAATGAGTCAAATTATTATTGTTCATAAGAAAAAAGTTAAAGACAAAGATTGCACCATGGCACAGTAGCCCACACTGAACCGACAATTTGCAGTGACACTCCCAAATAATTGATGTGAGACATATTATTTTTATTTATACAAATATGTTTTGTTCCATTCTTGAAGAATTTAGCAAAGGGCATCTTATTATTAAATCAGAAAAATGTTTGAAATATAAATCTCCTTTGAATTCATTCATTTTAATTCCCTATTTAAGAACACACCACTTTTACGAATCAAATCATCCTGGATGATTCTGATTCTGATGAATGTGATTCTTAAAAAAGTGGAGTTCACTATATTCAAATAAAAATATTCAATATTCAAAAATTAGGATCTCATTTTTCCCCATGCCAGGTATGAAACTGCAGGTATTTCTATAAATAATGTAAAAAGAATGACAATGCAAAATGATCTATATTCACTCACACTTTCATGGAAGAAAATGAATAAAATGAATTGCATTTTTTCCAGAATTCTCAAACTTTGAGCCGTAAACATTGAAGAATAAAACTGAATTTTTCTTAGCTTTTTGTTCAATTAACAAACATTTGATCATTGAACTTAGAATTTCATGATATCATGCCCATTAATTCAAACAACAGAACCATCTCTGATATCTAAATTCACGTTGTAATCACATGCTCTGTAGACATCTGTTCATGATGTGTCGGTTTCTGTAATTGCACTCTGATCCATGTGTTTTTCAGGGACTTGAGTCTGAACTCTCTGAGCAGTGTGCCGACGACAGGGCTGAATGCGCTGACCCAACTCAAACTGTCCGGGAATCTGCAGATGAAAACAGCCCTTGCAGCCAAGAATCTACCCAAACTCAGGTCTGAAGGGAAACTTTCTGAGTGGTCCGGCTATGTTGTATTATTGTCATCTCCTGTTTGGTGGTGAACATTGAATGAATGTTTACTCCCAGAAAGTCTTTTGGATGTGCATGAGACTTAGCTGAGAAAATGGCCCCCATATAGTTGCTGTATGTCTCTAGTTTAGCAGAGCGGTATCAAAGATTTATGAAGTATTTTTTTCAGCACAGAGGTTTATAGCTTGTCCAAGTTTGCAGCAGCTGCAATGATTTTCTGAGCTCAGACTATGTTGAGCCTGCAGTCAGATAAGCTGAGCTGGCTGGCTGCAGGAGAGAAGACACTTTGTACTTGATATTCATTGCTGCTTGCAGAAGGCCTACTACAGCACTACCATTGCATCACCATGGTAAATAAGAATCACTCTCCAGTTCCAGTGTAAGCCAACCAATGAAATCATGCGTTTGCTCTTCCTTTGGTTCGGCAGGTCAATATCTGTTCCCTATGCTTATCAATGCTGCGCTTTTGTTGGATGCGATACCATTGTGAGTGCAGCTGAGGAAGATGAGAGGAAAAAAGATGTGAGCACCCAAGTCACGGGTAAGTGCCAAGTAACCATTCTTTCTCTTACCATGAATGGTATAGCATTGTAATTGTTGACTTCTATGGGACAGTTCATTTGTTTTGAAATGGACAAACAGCTTTTCTTGAAAAAGCGCTCTGTGAAACATTGTGTAGGTTAAAAACAGCTTCTGTGCAGTTGAAGACTTAAAAAACATGTACTACAATATTCAGTATAAAGTATATAGTTCATTCAGTGTATAGTCTGTACAGTATATAGTATGCATATAGAGCCATGCATATAGTTTTGCTAGTAACACGCTCAAAATATTACCGTAAAAATTTCAAATTGTACAGTGCACATTGCACATTTAACAAAATTCATGAGTCTTATTGTTACAACTAACTTGAGTTAATCTGAGTGGATCATATTATCATCATACTATTTGTGTTTCAGGTTGGAATAAAATGATAAATTGAGTTTAATGCTAACCATTAAATTTTATTAAAATCTTTCACATTTGTTAATGTATGTGTATACAAGCCAAGCTGAGGATTTTTAGGACAAAAATAAAATGTCTGTTTTCATAGAGAGGTTATTGACATCAGTCATTACAGACACAAGCTATTATAAATACCAGTTTGAATGCCACAGTTTTCAACTGTTTTCTGTCAGATGAGCTACATGTTAGTGAGATTGTATTTGTGTTTCAGGAGGGGAAGAAGAAAGTGAAAGGGTTCAGCTCACCATGCACTGCTCTCCCTCGCCAGGTAACTGAATCTTTCTTTCTCTTGTCCTCTCATTATTTTCCACAGACCATTTGCATGAATTATAGAGGCTTATGGGAAAATGTGGTGAATTGAGGAGTAGTTACAACAGTCATCATGATGTCTGATAAATCACCATCATCTGTTATTTCTTGTAGGAGCTTTCAAGCCCTGTGAGCATCTCCTGGGCAGCTGGATGATCCGCCTGACGGTGTGGTTCATCTGCCTCGTGGCGCTGGTCTTCAACGCCCTGGTGCTGGCAGCCACATTCTCCCCTGGTCGGGTGCTGTCTCCTGCCAAACTGCTTGTCGGGTTACTGGCAGCCTCCAACCTGCTGATGGGCATCTACGTGGGCTTGCTGAGCGCTTTGGACGCCGCCACGTGGGGCTCCTTCGCCGAGTTTGGGGTCTGGTGGGAGATGGGGATGGGTTGTCAGGCCAGCGGCTTCCTGGCCATCTTCTCGTCCGAGTCGTCGATCCTGTTCCTGATGTTGGCGGCAGTGGAGCGGAGTGTTTCGGTACACGAGCTGCTGAAGAAGGAGGAGAGGCAGAGGGGCAGGTGTGGGCGCTTCCAGCTGGCTGCCGTGCTGCTGGCTCTCTTGGCCGGGGTGGCGGCCTGCCTGCCCCTCTTCCATGTTGGGGAGTTCTCCTCCTCCCCGCTGTGCCTGCCCTTCTCCACCGGGGAGACCCCGTCTCTGGGCTTCACCGTCACCCTAGTGCTGCTCAACTCCCTGGCCTACCTGCTCATGGTGGTAGTCTACACGCATCTCTATTGCGGCCTCGGGAAGGCTGACCTAATGGAGACCCTCCAGGCCAGCATGGTCCGGCACGTGGCCTGGCTCATCTTCACCAACTGCATCTTCTTCTGCCCGGTAGCCGCCTTCTCCTTCGCCCCCTTGTTCACCGGCATCGCCAACAGCCCCGAGATCATGAAATCCGTCACGCTCATATTCTTCCCCCTGCCCGCCTGCCTCAACCCCGTCCTCTATGTCTTCTTCAACCCCCACTTCAAGGAGGACTGGCAGAGGCTGCGCCGCCTGGGCTGCAGCTGGAGGGAGGCCAAGACCGTCGTGGTGGGGGCGGTGGGCGGGGTCACCCAGGAGGGGAGGCCCACCCCGGAGTTCAGCTATGACTGCAGTGTGTACTCCCAGCTCCAGGGTAACCTAGCCATCTGCGACTGCTGCGAGTCCATCCTGCTCACCAAGCCCTCCGCCTGCAAACACTTGGTCAAGTCGCACAGTTGCCCGGCCCTGGCCGTGGTGCCCTGCCAACGGGCAGAGGGCTATTGGTCAGACTGTGGCACCCCCTCTGCCCAGTCCGAGTACGCTGACGAGGGGGACTCTTTCGTGTCCGATAGCTCAGATCAGGTTCAAGCCTGTGGCCGGGCCTGTTTCTATCAGAGCCGTGGGTTTCCTCTGGTCCATTATTCTTACAACATCCCTCGCATCAAAGACTAAAACCCAGAGTCACTCAGAAAGGCTTGCTTTGTGTGTGTGTGTGTGTGTGTGTGTGTGTGTGTGTGTGTGTGTGTTTCTATGTGTCTGTGTATTTGCGCATGGCTGCGTGTACAGTCACAAAACAAACTGTAAGAATACAAACACTATGAAACATGTACAGGTTCCCTGTACACAAAATCCATTCAGGAAGCACTTTTCTTATCACTGTGTGACTAGAGACTCGCCTATCAAGAAGGGAATCTGGCAATACGCTAAACTTTTTTTGAGCCATGAATCTTTTTTCAATGCTTATTTCTGTTTGCTTTTGTGAATGCTTGTGTGTAATTATACCAAGTTCACTGTCAAAACTGAAATGGAAAAAATACCAGTGGTGCCTGGTTTACTAGGGGAAATCATTTATCAAAATGCCTCTTTTTGTCTGTCCTTATCACCTTCCACCTTTGAAAGCAGGAATTCATGAAAAGTGTCTGTTTAGAGTAGTGCCTACAGTACTATTGTGCACATGTTAACTATTTTTTGACTGTTCTGTTGATGCATATTCTGGCTATAATTGATTGTCCCATTTTATATAGCAGATATGATCATCTTCAATCTAGATTTTTAACTAAGAATGTAATATAATGGAATACCAGAGATGGCAAGTACCCTTACATGCTTACATGTCCATTAGAATAAAGTCATACTCAAGGAGGCAACACATATCTATTATGCACTCATGAGGCTGAATCTACTGTTATAGTCTAAGGTTCACAATGACAGCACTGATGTTTGACATGATTAACATTACTGTGTTTTCAGCATATGCAATATGGATACCAGCTTCACGACCTGGCAACTTCAAGTTTACATCTTCCAGTGAACATCAGTTTATGATGGTGTAGACCATGTTGACATGTATGTCATGCAGTTCTGTGGAAAATGATTTCATTTGATTAAGTATGCTCCATAAGTAAGCTCTATACCCAGTTGAATTTTTCTTAAATTGTCATCATATTTTGAGAGTAGGGCCTTATCCTTCTCATTTCAGTGTCTTTTTACCAGTAGATGGTGCTTGCAAAATAGTCAAGATTCTAATGTTTGGTTCAGATATTTGTGCAAATTGCATTTACAACTAATGCAGGGTATGGTGGCCATTTTTAGTAATCAAAGAAATTTTGATTGCTAAATTATAAATTTACTCTGGATAAGAGCATCTGCTAAATGACAAAATGTGAGTTATTATGTTACCTATTAGGGTTCTGCAAGTGACATCACAGCGATGGCTGTCGCCAAATTGGACTTCAGCTCTTGCATGCTTACTGTTGGATCCTAATGAACGGAATGAACAATGATTTTATTTAAGGGGTCATTCATGATGAAATAGGTTGGAAAAACAGTAGTGACTCAGTGTTGTACCCTGGAGTATAAAAACAATGCAAATGGGGTCTCATTCCCCCCAAGAAAAGGGAGAGATTTGTGGATCAAATCAATTTGCAGTGAAGGTCAGCAAACTGCAAATTCCTGTCCCCATAAACCTTTGAATATTTTCTTCATGTTTATAACAATGTCCACTGTACAGCAACTGAACTAAATGTAATCTCACTTAACTAATGTCAGTGTCATCTTGTTTTGACAGTAATGTTAGCCACCTAGCCAGCTATCTTTCCTTTCCCCTATTTTTGCCACTTACCATCCTTGCTGGTAATCCAAAATTTTTAAACTTATTTTATGATTACTTTTGGCCTTAATGTAAGACATAGTAAGCAATGTTGAAATGTTAATTTTGACTTTTCAAATGTAGCTGACATAGGTAACATAGCTAACTTTGGATTTATGTTTTGATCTATCTAGCTGGTTAATGAATAGATACCTTTAATTTGTCAGTTTCGTTTTATGACAATGAAACTTAATTCAGACCTAGCTGTAGCTCAAATGAACACAAATAGAAATGCAAATGAAATGAAGCTTATAGGAGCACATCAGTTTGACACAGAAGTTAAAATCCCTAGAGTCAAGACAAAAGTATTGAGTCATTTGTCAGGGATTGTGCCGTGTGGTTGCAATGTCTGAAATTTTATTGCTTGCTTTGAACATAATATTTTCACCAGCTAGTTAAATTTATCAGTGAATGATCACTAGCTAGCCAATGATAGGGATAAGAAAAGTAAGGAATTTTCACATAGAGATAGAATACAATTTTTTAATATCTCTCACAAGATTTGTAATGATAGCTGACTTCACAACAGTGCAAGACCAAGTGGTATTTTTTGGACCACAGTCTTTATTATTATTATTTTAATTTATGACATGTGTTGCTATATTATGTTCAATGGCAAAAAAAAACACAAAATTGACATCCAACGTAGATGTTACATGTATGTGACATCAGTGCAGAACCTGTATGGATGATACAGAAAACACAGAGGGCCAGAAAGGTTTTTACAAATAATTCAAGTATATGTTCCTGCTAAACAACACAGGCAAATGGCTTGTGGCAGCCATGGTTATTGACATAGGAACTTTTTCTTCATTATATATCTGGCCCTTTGCTTACAGATAATGCATAGTGAATTTGAAGGACCTGCAATATTTGGGCCAGTACCAGTTGCCATTTGTGCAAAATGTGCTGGTGGCCATTTCCTGGCATGAGAGACCATGCCTAATAGGTTTGATGGCAATCAATCAATGTTATCACAGAAATCAAGTGCGGAAAATGATACCAGCAAGAGCAGTCGGCTGTCAGATGGTGTCTTGGAAGTCTAATGATAACTTTAAATGTGGTAATACCAGCAAGAAAAACAGGTTTACAGCCAAGGCTTGTAAGCCCAAACATATAACAGGTCTTAATTCAGGGATGTCTGGACATATGTATTATAACAGAAAATACATCAGCACCCGGCACTGTCTATGTCAGCAGTGGTGAATTTGTTTAATTTACTGAATATTTTATCTGCAGCAATGCTCAGGACAGTTGGGATTAAACTTTTCAGGGTTTTGCCTCCCAAATGATTTCACAGAACCTTTTAATAGACAGACATCCTTTTAAATCCATTCCTAAAAGTACAGAATGATCCTGCATTAATTCATGATCTCACTGATGAAAGCTAAAGACCCCCTTTATTGTGGTGGAAACTTTTTGAGGCCACATTCAGAACTCTCCACCAAAGTGTCATGAAAGACTTTTTTATTGTGTATTTTGTAGACAATCAGTTTTGTGTCCTTTTTCCTTTCCCTGCCTTTCACTTGTATTTATTTATTGTTATGTGTAAAGAGATGCTTGGTAGTGGAACAGGGTTTATTCAGGTATTGTTGAGCCTATTGGCCCATGATGTGAATCCATCAAGAAAATAGGTGAAACAGCCTCAAAAGTCTACACAATGACAGGACAGAGGTCCATTGCTGGGCCATGACTAAACCATCCTTATAATGCTGTGAACTAAGCAAAACATACCAGCCATTTGACCTTTAATTTTAATCTGGGTAAATTCTTAGTTTGACTGGAAATTAGAAATTGGACTCACAACCCTATTGTCAGACTAGGCACTAACTGCAAGAAATAATAACAATTCAGCAGATTGATGCTTTTCTCAAACAAAGTAAAGGACTTTGGTGCACACTGCTCCATGTATACGTAGTCCACTGCCTTTCAGAAAAAAAATGAACTCAGTTTACCTCAGATTACGGCAGTCTGTGTGGCTGTTTCAGTGAAATGTAACTTCAGTAATAGAGTTGTCAAACAAAAAATCAAATGGACATTTGTATTTTCATGGCTGCCTTGCTGTTTGACAGATGTTGCAAAATTATGACATCGTCTCAAAATCATCCCCAGTCACCAGCAGTTCACATGAATTACTGATGTTGTGCACATGGTTTGGCAGTTTGGCACATATGCATTTCTTGTGGGAGTGCACTGATGATAAAGTATCTGGTGCCCATTCACATGAAGGCATTTGTACATGAGTACAGGTTTCAATACATTTGTCACGTGGTGTCTTTTGTTCATTCTCACTACATGCAGAAAGAGGAGAATACATGAAAGTCTGCATAGCCCCAGTTATTATTGCCTGAGGCTGTGTGTGTGTGTGCTAGGGATGTTGTTTGTGTCATATATCAAGAATTTGAATGCAGTTACATTTAGATAAATGAATTTTCTGTCATTTTTTTGCATGTGTGCATATAATGCATAATATTCAATCAAACAAGCTCCGCTGCCATATTGATATTATATCAGTATGTCAGAATTGGACAATAGCACCAACAGCCTTTGTGAAATCACAGCCATAAACTGTTGAACACCTTTAACACAGGTCTCATAAGGAGACAAAATAAGCTCTTGTATCTCACTCCAGGGGATGAGGTCATCTTCTGTAAAGGACTCAAATACCAGTTTAACCCACTTACATACAGATACAGTATGGATGATTTTTTTTTTTCTGAAAGCCGCTCTAGCAATTACTTTGCTATATGTCTAACTGACTGTCTCCCTTCTCAACTTGGTTCACCCCTTTATGGAGCCAAGTCTGAGTTTAGCAGTATCTTGGTATTGCCCCCCCCGCTTAAAATGTAAATATAGTTGGTTTTTTTGCATTTGAAAATGGGTGAAAATTGGTTGATGAATTCATCCAATTCCATAGCCATCCAGCATGGCACAGATTAGATAATGGCATTGTGTAAAAGTAGAAGCCTATCAACATTAACCTCAAATCGCATTGTTTTTAAAGTCAAACAAGAAATACATGGCTGCTAGGTTGATTCTACAAAAAAGTCCTTCTGAAGTTTGTAACCTAAATTGCAGAAATCCTGTGGCACTAAACCCAGAAAGGGATGGCATTAGTAGCTTATCTAAATGACTGCATTAATCAGGCTGAATATAAGAGTTTCACAAAACAGTGGGTGAAAACTATCATGATGGGCCTCCATTTGGGTGAAAATCAGTTTGATACAATCTGATATTTTTCAAAAATTGTTAAACATTCTGTGTCTTACCTATAATACATATTTGAGATTTGATCTCTTTCTCAAAATCATTTTTAATATACCCTGTACCATTTAGAATGCTTGAGTATCTAATTTGTAATGCCTGTTGTCAAGAATAATGCAAAAATCTTGTTTTCAAGCCAACAAAAGAAATGCTTGTAAAAGAGTAAACCAATCTTTTGTTCTTTCTGTTCAGAAAGAATTGTATTTTCATAGTCTCCCAGGCAGTTTTAATGGATCTGGGGATGTTGCACAAAGTTTTGCTTTCCATTGGCCATCGTACAGAGTCAGCTAAAGTTTTGGCCTTCCTCAGTCAATAATAAGTTGCATATCAGCCGTCATATCACCATTCCTCAAAAAATTTATGATATAGGCTGTAAGTCTATGATCAAGAGAACTTTTTTTTAAACACTAAATGTATGAGTTGCATAACATGCAGGAGAAAAATTCCGAATACATGTGTCTGTGTCTGTCTGTCTGTTCATTGTAAATTATTTGATAGATTACAATTAATCAATAATGGGATGCATTATCCAACCATGGAAGCTACCTCTTAAACTGTAGTGGCTACCAGTAGTGATATGTGAGGAATTGTGGTTTAAAATAAATGTTTTTGTTTGTGTTTTTTTTCTTGCTTTGTAAATAAGTCTGGTTGTACATCGTCACTGAATTAAATTCACACATCTAGTTTATACCAATTGTGGGAGGAATTTATGTACTGTATACTGTAATTTTTGTAAACCAAACCCTCATATAAACAATTGCTTTAAATGATTATGTGTGAAGTCATTCTTTTTCTTTCGTGTATAAAATATATGTGGACTTTTGTTACTTATTTTAAGGCTACACATGAAATTTATAAAAGAAATTGGTACTATACCATTGGTAATATTGCAAAAACAACTGCGCATTTGGGTACTGAGAGTAAACAGAAAAGTAGATAAAGTAGAACATTTTAAGAATTGGCATATTGTTAATTGGGGACTTGCCATTCCTACAAATTACTTGTGCAGCAGTACGCCTCATTAGCTCCATTCAGGAGAACTGACCCGTGGTGTGTTGGACCAGAGCTGCTCAGAAACGCTCTATGTATTTTTGTTCAATTTCCAAAAGTACACCTGACCTCAGATCCATTCCAGCAGTTTCAGAGGTCAACTATCCCTCATTCCACTGATACTGTACATGCCAGCTGGTAATACAAGGCCACAGAGAAGTGTTCACACATTTTTTGGCAAGTGCATGCTATTCACAGAAGCCCATTTGGACGCTAGCTCAAAAAATAAAATATGCAAATAGAAGGAGATTATGGCACTGTTGGGCTACGTAATTTTTTTGCATACTTCTGGTGGAAGTTTGGGCTTTATTGATTACTGCTGCAATACTTAAATCTAGTTAATGCTGGTTAAGGTAGTATCAAATTGCTATTTGTCAATAAATTAATCTGAAACTTGTATAAATCTTTGAAGAGTCAAAGTGCTGTTGCTAATAACATGAATACTTAATGAATGAGGTTTTATGGCCTGTGCTAGAATGTACACTTCTTTTCAGTGGTCAACAGCATTGTCATCTCGCTCAGTTTTCCATATTCAGGGCCTGGAGCAGCACACCCTGAGAATCACTGCTTAAACCGGCACCTCTATATATGCAAATTACATTACAATGTTATTTTGGAGTAATAAAACTAGTAGTTATAAGTATCAGTTTTCTAGACCTTTCCCCGTTATGTAATGACTGTTGCAGTAATGCAATTTAGCAAAATGCAAAGACCTTCCTTTGCTGCTCTGTTTATTTACTGAAGGTATGTGCCATGGTGTATGTACAAACATCCTCATTCCACAATGTCGCAAAAAGTGTGTACTCCTTTTCCAATATCATACTGGACATAGTCAATTTGGGCTAAGAGGAAGGGGACTTTTTTTTTTTTTTTTTTACTTCTTGTAGATTCAAAGATGCCTTCCATAAATGCAACCATGGACAAAGACTTACTTATGGTATGTCTCCAGCTAATAGGAAATATAAATAGCAAAAATGCACTGACAGAAAGACCAGCTGTGTGACAACCCATGAAGTCATGTTGATTCCAGATGTGTGGTGAGTCCTGGCTCAACTTGCTGCAAGATAATTTCACACAGCAACACGACCACATAAGACACATCCCCCGCATCCTCCGCAGCAAGGGCCAAAAATGACTGTAGCAGGTGGTAACTAAGATACTCTAAATGAATGTTGAACCTTAAAAGATGATGAGTGAGTTTGTCAGGTTAATAGAGTCAGTCTAAAAGAATCTGGTGATTTTGTTAAATGGACAGGAAGAGTAATCGAAAAGAAGTGATCTCAAATGAAGAGGGCTTAATTCAGAGCAAAGAGCCTGACCTAAGGTGAGATAAAACAAAAAAAGAAAATAACACATCCACCACGGTCCATTGAAATGGCCTGAAATGCTTATAACACTTAACTGGCTGCATTTAGTGGAATCAGTATCTGAACAATTTAATGTGTGTACTCCAGCTGGATGTGAAAGCAGAAAACCAAACTAGAGACAAAGGTTGCAGTTAAATGCTGTATGTTGATGCAACTAGTTACCAAACACCATTAAACTCTTGTTTTCATCAAATGAAAAAAACATATTGCATTGTATTGCACAAAATAGCTTCTCAATCATACTAATAAAACAATCGGATGACAATAGTGTGCTTAGCAATAGTGTGTTTGCAAAGCAATCACACTGATTTGTCCAGCTGATAACCCAAATTCTAATGTAGCAATATTATCTCAACTATCTGCAAAAATATTTTTCTTACTGCCTTTTTTTATCAAGAACTGTGCCTTGTTGTGTGTTCACTCATGGCATCTTACAAGATATACAATATAATTCTCATTGTTGATGTGCTGCTTCAGGCCAGATGCACGTGTACTCGGCATTTGACCTTCAAAACAGGTCATACATTTGCCGCATTCTTGCATACTAGCAAGCTGTATTCTCTAATAATACAACTGTGTAGACCTATCTAAATATTATCATGCTAACTATCTGACTTTATGTCATACACTATAGCTGGCTAGCTATAGTATGAATTAAAAAATTTACTTCTCAAAACTACTTCTATTTATTTGCTGAATGCTTTTTTTTTCCAAACTACTGTTGTCTTGCTAATTGATAGCCAGCTAGCTAACATTACTAATATTACCTTTCTAGCTAGCCGTTCCAAAGGGCAGAAAAAATATGCCATATATTCAGTTTTGCACATATTACATATAACTATGTTTAATAAAACAGGTACATAATTGACAAGCCAGCTAGCTCAGCTTTTTGCATTTCCTAAGAGCCTCCATATAGCTATTTGCACAGAGGAAAGCATGTCACATTTTCTAACAGCAAGCCTTTATGGGTGTGCTGAATGAAGTTTTCAGACCCAGCATGCAGACAGTTGGCTTCCCAGGCATGCTGATGCTCTCTCTCATCACCCAAGAGTTGGTAACGGTAGCAGATGGATGACAGTGAAATTGTAGCAACAAAAAAATGAAGAAACAGTGTCCTCATGGAAGCGACTATGGGGATTTTGTAGTTCAATGGGACTGCTACAGAATCAGAAATGGAGTACTGTGCAAGATATTGGAGTCAGCAGATGTATGGCAGCTAATAGCCTGTAAAATTCCATCCAGAATCCTTAGAGATGTTTAAGACCTCCACAGATCACTTTTGGGTTAACAAGACACTGGTGGAATATGACAGAGGTTTTTCTGGGTCAGACTCCACAGGCATGTGGACAGCTGGTGTGATGCTTGCCCTGCTAGAAATGAGCCACAACCACTAAATAATAAGCACTATGGGAGAAGTTCTCATCACCAGAGTCAGCCTGCCAGACAACATACAGAGTGACCAGGCAAAAATTTTGTATTTTGACTGTTTCAGGAAATATGTGGTCTTCTCTTCATCAGGAAGGGGAAGACCACTATGCCTCCACCTCTAGTGCCCTCAGCCTCATTTTGGGGAGGTACAGCATTACTCTCCTTGTCCAGCTTTCATTGTTTGTTCTGCAGCACAGATGAGATTGTACTGACTTGCAGCGTCTGATCATAACATACCAGAGTGCAATCAATACAAGCAACACATAGGCACACCAAATGTACGCCCGGTACTTGAGTAGCAGAAGGGCCAGCAGCAGACAGTGGGACTACATTAGGACAGACTGACCCCCTACCAGGCTGGGTAATGGGAGGAAAATGATCCAGAGGCTACCATAGCTGATGCCACTGTCTTGTGGCATTTTTATAACTGTCATAAATATGGATCATCATAAACTGTACTTATATAATAGACTTGAACAGTCTTTTTTAGTCTATTTTAGCCTATTCTATATAGTCTGCTCCAGCAAATGCTAGCAGCTAGCAGCTAACAACGCAGCTAACAATTGTAACTGATGTCAGGACAGAAATTACAGTAACTTGTAGGGAACACAGAAAAGGAGATAAATTTCCAAATTCCAACATTGTAGACATCCTTTGCATTGAATTTCCATCATAACTTATTAGTAAATGGAGACTATAGCTGTGAAATGGGGTTTACCTAATTAGCTAGCTGCCTGCCAGTTTCTTACACCTAACCTAAACTCGTTGTTTATGTGGGCTACAGACTACACATAATATTCCATAACCTTGACCTTTCTTCAAATAAGCAATTCAGAACATCTGGGATATCATATCACACCTACCATCACAACCACCATTTCTGTTTGTGCCCTTCACTGCATGCCACTGAAACCTGAGGGATATGTTGGATCTAGTATGCATGCATGCAGGTCAAGTGTCTGGTGTTTGTAAACTTTGAAGTGGGCTCTTATGTAATGGAGAGCAAAACAAAAGCCGTCAACACCATCTTCAAAAGTCACTCTGAATTATCATAAACAATAAAACATATGATTTTCTTTATGAACCTTGTAATTATAGTTTTGGAAAAATAACAATCATTGGAGGAAGTTTAGTTCTGTCATTTGAATAATCATAGTTTCTTTTTAGAGATAAGTTTTTGGAGTGTATCCAAGTCCTATGTCATGTAATACAGTACTTAAACTACCAACATGCTACTGTATGGTTATGTATAATATAGGTTTACTTCTATTGGCAAAGGCACTTATTATAATAAAAGATTTAAGAATAATCAGAATACTGCTTCTTTCATTTACTCTTGTTCATTATGGCATTTGTAGCAATAACTTTGAGTTATCCCTGTAGCCTTAGAAACTACCTCATAAAAGAGACGCTGAACACTCCATCATGTTTATGGTTGAGTTTTGGAGCTGCTCCACAGCTCCAAAACCTGCTCATACACCCAGCAAAACAGTTACATTTGCCTTTTTGTCCATTCACACATCTGCAACTGGGCCATTGCTTCACCTTTAAGGGCCAGTATGCGTTCAGATTTACTTGTCAGTGCATATTTCCCCTTATCATCAAACCCATCATTTCAAAATGAATCTGTTAAATTCAGGCACCCATGTACTGTGCCAGAAAATAATTTAAAGTATTGTTTGACCATTAAAATGAATGTTGACCCTCTTAATAGCTAGCTGGCTGCCAAGTTTGGAAATATTCTGCTGTAGTTAAATACCAAATAATATGTAGCAAGATATAGCAAGAAGTTGGTCCAATCTAAACTCCTCCTCTGTTCCCTCTGTTACTGACTTTGCATCAAAATAAAAATGGACTTTGCCACAAAATAAAAATTGACCACCTCTGTTAACTGTGGTGGTTGGGGGAAAGCCAGCGACTGGGCAACCTAGTTAATGAAGATTAGCAGTGGAGTTTTATGGGATGAGGAGAGGGTGCCTCCCAACCATTGAGAGTGGGACTGCTATGAGTCAGAGTGCAAGAGAAAATGGAGGTGCAGATGCAGGATGCATTATGATGTGTTTGTTTTGGACTGTGTGCTTACAAGGATTTATTTCATAATCACTGTTGACAAAACAATTTTATTTTTATTAATATGAGATGCTACATTTACACCTACAGTTTTACAGTTTTGAAAGTCTGTAATTTAATTTTCAATTCAAATATTTGTTTTTCTCATTTCACTATCTTTATGTAAACCTTATCTTTTGAGAAATCACATAGAGTATCTGTTTCATACATGCACTCTCCCAGCTGTAGGTGCAGTGAGCTAGCCTTGAATCCTTCTGGAAATCTCTGAGAGTGTTCACCTTTTTTCCCCTATTTTGGAAAACAAGACACTGGCTTGCTGATCTGTGTCTCCCTCCTGTGTTAAAACTAATAATTACATGGCCCGCTTCTTCTGAAAATCTGGTGCAGTGCAGCATACTTAACCTGTATCCCTTGGCTTGGGACATTCAAGTACCATGCATGTTCTTTGACACATTTGCCCCCATTTCTAGCCCTTCAACATCTTTGGTAATTCCATCTGCTATTGCTTGAGGCATTTTCTCCACAGTATCTAAAAACAATCTCTTGTTTGATGTATAAGGCTACATGAGAACCATAAACTAAAAACTGAAAAACGTTCAGCTGAAGTGCTTACACCAGTTTAAATGCTGGCAGCAAGGGATACAGAGGGAGGAGCTTTTACTGGCAAGGAAAAGTGAGCTTTCTTGCACGTTGCTATTTTATGATTCTACCAAGCTATGGGAACATATTTTGGATGGATTATCGAATGCTAAATCAAAGAGCATTTTTACTGCAGTAATGTGATCAATCTAAAATGCAGGCATTTGACAAATGACGGCAATTTTCTTCTTATCTTTATTGATGGATTGTTCAACATCTGTTTAAAGAATTTTTATGACTCTGTCTTACCTGATTGGATTGGGCCAGCGGGGGGAATGAAATGGGCTTTTAAAAGTTGAAATATTTTCCATTATCTGCACCCCTCCTCGCTCCACTCTGTGCTCTGCATGCTTCTTCTCTTGGTTCTGTGCTGTGCTGCCACTGCTTCTCCCTGTCTAACAGACTGCGTGTAACAGACATACTTTATGCTCCTATAAATATACAGTACCAGTCAAATGTTTTGACACATCGGAATAAGATATTGAGAAACATGCATTCAGACATTTCACTCTACATTTACATTTACGTTTATTCATTAGGCAGACGCTTTTACCCAAACGACGTACAAAAGTGCATATAGTGGGCAAACAGGCACAAGGACAAGATGTGTACAGGTCATACAAAGTAGATAGTGCTGAAGCTGAGCACAACAAGGTCAGTGTAGCGAGACAGAACTAATCTGATCTAAGGTTACATATATCATTACATATATCAAACATATCAAATACAGTCACTGGGACAATAAAATGCTGTTATACTACCTAGGCAAAACGTGCCACAAATACAAGGTAAAAGAAATACAAGCCAAGAATCTTAGATTTGCAAGGTAAAATGGCAAGGGTGGCAGTCCAGGTCGAGTCTGAAGAGGTGTGTCTTCAGTCCACGTCTGAAGGGTTGGAGTGAAGGAGTTGCTCTCAGGGGGGTGGGGAGTTCATTCCACCACTGGGGGGTGATGACGGAAAAGCGACGTTGCGAGGAGCGTGGGCTTTTCGTTCTTTTGGTGGGAGGAGCGACTCTAAAGACTTATGCTTATAAGCAGTTAAGTTGATGCCTATGTATAAATTTTTCTCCAATAAAAAATTAATTAATAAATAATATTTTGGCTACTAATTTGAAATATAAGATCGTTTTGATTTGTTTAGCACTTTTTTGGTCACTGCATAATTCCATTTGTGTTATTTCATAGTTTTGATGTCGTTACTATTATTCTAAAATATGGACAATACCAAAAATACAAAAATTGTTTAAAAAACGATGTATGTATGCAGGTTATTGTTTTTTAAACTCATGTATTTTTTTTTTTTTTTTTTTAGTTCGTTTTCATGGGCCATCCAGGTCTTGTCGAAACAGGGAGAGTAACTCCACTGTGACCGCCGGATGTACATCACGTTGCCGGTACTAGAAATCAAATATTACACCAATGGAAGTACAGATCGTAAGATGGACCAATCAGCGATGATGTTCGTGTGAGTGCCAGGCCGTCTGTTGAAACACGAAAACCAGTCAGCGTGCAAGTGGGAGCGATGAATTCGCTGGAGCAAGCAGAAGGTAGCTAGTTTGAAAACCATAGTTCTTAAGGCATAGTTACATTGCTAGACCAAAGGTCCAGCTAAAGGCTTTGGTATTTGCTAGTTTGACGCTTTAATTCATTTTCAAAATCATCAAGTGAACAAAGCTGTTACATTGATCTAGCTGGCTAGCTAATGGTAGATTTTTAAAGAAAGACTTGCTAGATCAAGAATAGAAACAACGCGTCAGTCCTGTTAGCTAATTGCCTGGATCAATATTAATTTTACAGCTGTCAGTAAAAGTATAGTTAGCTTGTTAACTTTGTGAGATACCTTGCTTGTTTGGTTTGGAAATGTTTTATGTGTCTTGATGACCCGGAACCGTGCTAAGTCATGTAATAGCTTGTGGGGGGAAAACAATGCTTTTCAGCTACAGATACCCTATTGTAACGACAAAATGCAGCAATTTGGCTGTCAACTGTGATATTTGCTGGCTAACTTCACGTTAGTGGCAAAATTTGCACACGCACACGAGCTAATTAGGAAACTACATATGCGCAGTAGGCAAAGCATGTTACTTCATTCATGATGTTTTAGATTTCTTATTACTGGTATCGTTAGGACTAGCTGTAGAAAGATTACAGCTAGCTAGGCAATCATTATAGGAGACTACGTACAGTGTTTATAGCGGCTGTCTTTGCAACATGGTGTATCTTAGAACAAGCTACCACTATTATTAAAGAAGAATTCGGCTCATATCTATTTTCAGTGTGCACACTTATTCAATTCAGTGTGAGCGTGCTTGGATTCCACAAGGGTCTGTGGGGAAGATGCAGAGTGGGGTTATGATGGTCATTTCTTGAGTTTATCAGCATTGTCCCCTATAGGTGTTTGCCTTCAGAGGATGTCTTGCAGATTTAAAATGACAAGCAGTTAATGGATTGTGCAGCAGTGCACCAGCTTTTCAGCACAGAGCAAACAAGCAAATGAAGTCCCATTGAGGACCCTAGTGAGAGCCTTCCTAAATGGAATAGCTTCCTTGTGAAATGTGGCAAAATTCCAGATGTGTGAATGATGGCTATGTGTTTGTTTGTGCAGATCTGAAGGCCTTTGAAAGAAGACTGACAGAATATGTTTCATGTTTGCAGCCTGCGACTGGACGATGGCGAAGTAAAAAAATCTTTGCCTTTCTAAGTGTAACTTTATTAAACGGGGCATCAATCCATAGCTTAGAAAAAATGGTTATTTTTTGGGAATTACTATTGGGCATTTCAGGTATGTAATACCTTCTCCTGCAACGTATTTACTGATATAATTGTACACTCTCTTCCACTCTCTTGTTTACAGTGATTTTGATAGTGGTGTCTGTCTGTACAGCAACTGGAGCTTGGAACTGGTTAATAGATCCTGACACACAAAAGGTAAGGATGTTTGATATACTTATTTTCTACTGAACTGTTCAGTGTTTTGAACTGTTAAAAAAAGTTTCTGACCTGTTGATTTTATTTTGCAGGTGTCATTCTTCTCTTCCTTATGGAATCATCCTTTCTTTACGCTGAGCTGCATCACCTTAATTGGCCTGTTCTTTGCAGGAATTCACAAAAGAGTTGTCGCTCCATCAATGTATCCTTTCATCTAAAAAATTACTTTTCTAATACAACACAGGTAATAGCAGGCCAAAAGTGCAGCAGAGGTATTTGATAAAATATTTGCTACTGATTGTATCTTAACTCACACTCCTCAGTATTGCAGCTAGATGTCGGACAGTGCTAGCAGAATACAACATGTCCTGTGATGATGTAAGTCTCATGAATGGCTGGGATTGGGTATTTTGGCTTTGAGGGTTGGTTTTTGAGGAGTTTGATGTGTGACTGTTGTTACAATTAGTAAAGGTTAAGAAATGGTTGGGCTGCTGGCTTATGATGAACCTATATGTTAGAGAGAAGGCTGAGTGGAAAAATAGATAGCTTTCCTGTTTTACTGAACTGGTCTCACTTGCTTCAATGTCTTTTTTTGTTGTTGTATCCCAATCATATTTTTCTCACTCTGAGATTAAACCCATTTAAAGCCATAATTCAGGATGATTTTTTTTGTTTGAGCTCATTCAGTGTTATTTATCAGGCCTTCTAATCCTTGTTTTCCAGACGGGGAAACTTATCCTGAAACCACGACCGCACATCCAGTAGCGTCGTTCCTTGCCGCAAGCTGGAATGACTTCCTGTAGAGTTAGTTTGTCAGTTAACACTGAACAAAGCAAAGAGCATACCTCACTGGAGTCATTATCCCAGTGAGAACGAGAGGATGATGGAGCATGTTGTTGAAAAGGTAGTGGTCAGTTCAATTGCTGTTTTATGAAGAGCAGAAGAACACATTAAGGTGCCTTCCAATGTCACACACATGTCAGTGTTATATCATTTTACAAGCCATCTTTGTAAAAGCACTGTTGTAGGTGCTCCATGAAATGTTTTGTTTATACATCGCAAGTTTTGCCTTGTCCATTTCTAATGTCTAACATTTGTTTTCAATAGATATCCAATTTTTAAACAAAACTAACCGTGAACATACAGTACATACAGGTCTTACCTGTATATATATAATGTGTGTGACCAGACAGCACACACCTGCTTTCTTTTACTGTATTTAGTTTGGTTTTGTAATGACCATAAATAATTTTGAACAACCAAGTGTCAGAGACCAAGTACGTGCATGCGATTTTTATCTTTTAAACAAATTTAAACGGAAATACCACTGTCATTTTATACCCCATTACTTTGATAGTATTTGTTGCCATATTCAGTCCAGGAAGAAGTGATACCAGAGTTCACTGTTGTCTGTTGCAGTTTGATTAATGGCAGTCTCAGTGGTTTCCTGTATTAAAAGGACTTTATTTAAAAGCAATTTTAGATTTGCTATTATCCTCAGTTTCTGCTACCACATGTATGGGCTTCATTAATGTCACAACTTAAATATTACTCTGAAAAACAGTTCTTTGTATATTTATTAAACTACAAAGGTAGACTGATTATCAAAATTGGTAGAAGAGCGTGCATTCTTCTCTCAGAAGATCATAAGTGAAAAACAAATTCCAGGTGTGTTGGTGTAGTGTGTTCACGGCAGCAACATGTAAGAACTCGCATTGTATCACCAAATTCCTTGCAATATGCTTTCAGGAAAGTGATCTTTAACTTTACATTTTTTTAATTCTCAGAAAAAGGTGAAACAAGGTAAAAAGTGGTAAAGGGCACACTGACAAAGCCTTTGCTTGGGTTTGTCTGTTGTGATGACAGTGTAAGGTTTTTACTCTTCTTATGACACTGCTGTTGGTAGTTATTGTAACAATTCTGCCGTCATATATATTATAGATCTGTCATTAAATCAATAAAAAAACTAAACACGTGTAATCAGAGGCAGTTCATTATTTTTCATCTCAGTTTATTCATCTGTTAATTCATCATTTCCTGCTTTCTTTTTAGAATTATAGTTTTAGACAGAAGAGTTTTTACCGTATCCTAAGATAAATTTCTGTAGATTGTGATAACACTTCTAGTTTCGTATGTGATCATGCCTGAGTTAACACAAGTGTGACATGTATCGATCAGTTATTTTAACATTGGCAATTTAATGTGGGTAGTGTTGCTTGGGGTTAATTAGAAAGGGGACTGTTACTCAGTGGCTGAGGGCTTGCAGGCTATAGTGAAACTTTCAATTGTTTATTTTTAATGTAACCTATGTTATTGAACAGTCATGGAACTCCACACTACAAAGTTTCGAGATATTTTACAGCAAGGTATACTTGTGTCATCATGTCATTGTCTGGTTATATCCAGATTTAAAAATGTCCAAAGACAAAGTACTTGTAGTACTTTCTTACGTACTTCTTAAACTGGGTTAAATTAATAACACCAGTGAAGTCACGCTTATTCAATGTTTAAAAACAAGGTTCTGCTAAACAGCGCACAGTACTTGCGAGGCTTTTTACCCTTGCTGCACAGATCACTGTTACTGTGGCATTCGTGTTATTTTTCTTTTACGACGCACGTAAAGCGGCTCAGTTTTGCGTGCGCAAAGATTTGTTTACGGCAGCGAATGCCATTCCCTTGCTGTAGCCACATGTTAATGCACTCTTATTGAGCAGACTGGCCTGTGAAGCAGCGGCGTTCGAGTTTTGTGAATCGGGCCTGTGTTTTGCATGTAAGGCAGAACACAATTTGTCGTTGTTTACTCTAGTAAAAACATTATGGGAAAAAGCAAGAACAAGAAGTTTAAAAGTCCCCGGTTTTCTGCCGAGGGGCTACCCGCATCTGCTGTAAAGGATGTCGAAGACGAGGAAGAAGTTGATTCTCCTGCCGGCGAGTTACTAGAGAAAGTACGTTTTGGTGTGATAGTAGCTGTGACGGCTTTAATACAGTTAAATACATGTTCTCTAATGAAATTAGCAAAGTGTCAGTGGTCATCTTCACGTTCGTAAAGGGGCTGCACGTGTCTACACCATTAAAGGTAGCAACCTAGCCAAGTGGTGACGCTCACGTTACTTTTTGCAGTTAGTCTAGTTAACAAGCTAAATAAAAAGCAATCTTATGGTTAAACTCTTTTTTAAATGTTATGTAGGAGCCAAATAAATCCACAAGCTGTCATTGTAACATCTCATTCCCTCAACGATTTACAAAGGTGTGAGAACTTTTAGAATAATTAGTTACCATGTTAATTGCAAACTGAATATCACAAAATTGAATATTTAGTGATATTTTAATACAAGCAACATACTTATGACACTTGTCCATCATGAGACCTATGGTGAGCCCTTCCAGTCTGGAACCTAGCTGGGTCTGACAGAATAAGCTGGGGAGATTTCTCATTGGTAGTGCTAGGATTGTAATATTTTTCATAACTTTAAGCATATGGAGATACACACATTTGGAGACTTGTATGCAGAAGAAAACATGCATGTGCTTTATAAAAAAAACATTCTGAAAGGCAGCGAAGCAGCTGTTTTTGTTCTCATCTTCCAGTCTAGATGAAAGAAAATGTGTAGGTCAAACTTTTTCCATGATTAACACTCGACAAACAGTTTTGATGCAAGGGAGCAAGGTGGTGATACAGACCTTCTTCTAAACTTCTTATAAACAGGTCACCACCAGCTTCATACTGTGTTTTGAGGAATAATGTAGGGTTACATTGCAAAGAGTCACTGTAGAGGAAGAATGCCTGACTTGAGTGCCTGTGCAGCTGCAGAGTCCCTGTCCGGATGTGCGGGAGTACGCATGTGCCAGCATCTCCCGTATGGTGCAGCAGAGCCAGGCCATCCCAGCCTTCTTGCAGCGTGATGCAGTGCGCTGTCTGGGACCCCTGCTGCTGGACCGCAGTCTGGCTGTGAGGGAGACTGCAGCCGGGGCACTCAGGTGGGTCACACAAGGGGAAGGAGCTTGCAGCAGTCCTCTGACGAGGCATTGGAATGTATCTGCAAGCACACAAGTCTTAAGAAGATGAGCTGGGAGTGAAACCTGGCCTTAAATTGTTCAGGGATTTATCAGACTAAAAAAAACATCTGTTCCACACACTGTCATTCAGCCATACATTATAAGAAATGGCTAAAAAATTTAAATGAAATTAGAATTGATGCAATTTTACATATTAATCCATTTAAACTGAATAATATAAGGTTCTGGGCTGATTGTGCTAGCTTTCAGATGCCATCCATTTGAATGCTCTCCTAAGGACTAGGAAATTGGAATCTTCAGAGAACTCCATGCAGGGTTAGACTTGCCACTGCAGGTCTTAATAGATTAAATGTAAATGATTTGGAACAGAAATGAAATTACTTGTAAGTCCCATGGAATGCATAATTTTGGTGCCAGTTGAAAGATACTGTATTCAGAGCCAGTATTATGCACACCTTGATTTACCAAGATACTGTTGTGTTCCAGTGTTTAATTGGTGAATACGTGCATTTGTCATGATAGGAACCTCAGTGCCTGTGGAGGGTTCGAGGTGTGTGAATACATGGTGAAGCAGGACATTCTAACACCACTGACTGCTTTACTGATAGAGGTGAGAGTGCATTCTTGGTTATTTTCTCTTTTACTTAATTTTTCATTTATACATGAGCACAAAGGGAAGGTATGAAACCGGTATGTTTTTTTTTTTTCATTCAACTTTAAACTTAGTTGCCTGAGTGGATGTTTGGTGGGGTGTCTTTTTAACACAGTTGGTCTCCTATATGTGGACTTGGTGTATTTGTTTTTCCACAGTGCTGCACAGGCTTTGACTCAGGCTCTGGCCTCTCACCAAAGTCCCAGAAGGACCAGAAGAACCCAAAGAACCCAGTGGAGGATGTAGCCAATGAAGCTGTGAACCTATTGTGGAATCTTTGGTAAGCAGTAGCACAAGTGCACTTTGGTCATGTACACAGAGTACCAAGATTTGCTTTTTCAAAATAGACCATGTGAACTGTTCATTCCCAAGGTTTAAAATAATGTGTTCATCTTAAATTATTGTATTGGAACAACAACACTTGAATACCATCTAAGGAGGCAAGTGTCTATTAAAGGGGATGCCTGCTGCTTGAAAATAACTACTTTGGGAGCAGTACCATGATGAATGTCAGCTGGAATGGCGCAGACCCTGTGTGCCTTTTTACTGAGATTTTTACACTGGCATTTTAGGATTAGTCATGATGGTCAAATATCAAATGTCAGTGCTGGTTTTTCTCAAAGATATGACCTGTTCACAACTGCACGTGTCCTGCTCTCATGCATTACTATAATATTGTCATATGCATTATCATAACTGACTGTTACTGTGAATGTGTGTGTCATGTTTTTTGTTGTTGTTCTTTTAAACTTTTATTTCATATTTATTTCTGCAGTGAAAGCTGTAACAGGGCATTGTTAGTGTTCAATAAAGCGGGCCTCTTAGACATGCTGATTCGATGTCTGGAGCGACACCCGCACAATATCGAGCTGGCCTTGTCTGCTGGTTAGTCTCACTCTGCTGTCTACAAATAAGTCAATTTTTACATCAATTGCGAAGGATATGATATTATTTCCCATGGACCTGGTAACAAGATCCGTTTTGTGTCTGTGTCTTGACAGCCCACTGCCTGCATACAGTGACTGAGGACAACACAGAGCTCCTGGGTTCTCTGAACACACCCGTTCTTTCTGGACTGGAGTCTGTGCTACTGTCCTCGCAACCAGGCATGGCACACATGCTGTTGCGAACACTTGCTGCTGGTATGAACAAAAGACTCTCCTTGACTAATTCCAGGTCATGTGCTTCTCTTTTTTGGTAGTGCTTGTGTTTTCTTTATAGTTTATCTGGTTCTTCAGTGCCACTGCTTATTGCCTCACTTTCTGACTCCCATTACCTAACACCTTGTGTCATGATGGGTTCAAAGAGTATGGGTGTGATTTAGATAGGAGCTGATGAACAGAGACTGAGCCCAGTGCTGTCTTGGTGGTGCCATCTCTATGCAGGGTCGATGTGGAACATGAAGAGCTGCCTGCCCTCAGACCGACAGGCGCAGACCCTCAGTGCTCTCGTGGCCACCCTCTCTCAGAGCCTGGAGCTGGACTCGGGCACGCTGATCCCAGAGCTGCGAGAGGCCGAGGCGGCCCGGAGCACGGCCGTCTCCTCCGGGGTGGAGATGGCAGAGCGACCGGCCGGGGACATGGAAGCAGAGGAGATGGAGGAGGAGGGAGGTGTGGGGATGAAGAATGGGAAAACAACCAACAGGGATGATGACATCTCTGATCTACTTCCTGTAAGTACTGCTTCTCCCTGTGGAGAAAACAAAAGAGGAAGTGTTAACTTCTCTTTAATTATATATCCAGCTCAGAATCAAAATTGTAAGGAAAGGTTGCATTGATGGCATTTGTATGTTGCCAATCCAATGGAAAGAACTCTCTTGGGGACTGACAGATAATGAGTCCTGATTGAGTACTTTTACTCAGAAAATGCTGGCTAAGTTGTAAACTTAAAAAGCATTAGACCTATGCTTTTACTTGCTTTGTTCCCCTGGGCAGAGCTCTACACTATAACTCATACTCGACCCATTAAGCTACAGCTGAATCCCGAGTAAAATAATAACAATAATAATAGTAATAAATAGGGATGCATAATGTTGGATTTTTGCCAATATCCAATGTGCCGATATTTTCAAACTCATTTTGGCCGATTGCCGATGCCAATACTGATATAGTGCGTGTGTGTGTGTGTGTGTGTATTTATATATATATATAGATATATATATATAGATGCCGCGTAATTTAAAAATGGTCTCACTCCCCTTCGGAAGCCGAGAGAAGCTTATCTGTCTTATTATGATCGCTGTGTTATTTCCCATCTCATTCTCTCCTTATGGAGCCGCGATATTTATTTTGAATGAGCAGAGACACAATAAAGTTACAGACTTTATTCGCTGTTCAGTGTCGTTGAGTAAGTGTACAAACACAAAAATTACGCCCTCTGTTCGAGTCCCAAAGCAGGAACTAGGCGCTTGCAGGTTGTCTTATTTTCCATTGCTGTCTCTGCTTCCGGAGCCGCATTATTTAAAAATTTTCTCACGCCCCCTCCAGAAGCAGAGAAAAGCTTAGCAGCACGCAGCTAGGATCCTCCCAGAGTGAGAAACTTAGCTATATATTTTACCCCTCCTCGCATCACTGGTGCTTTACAAGCATTGCAAATAGCAATTTTGTTGTCTGTTTCAGATATTTTGAAATACTTCCATACAGCTGACATGTTGAAGCTTGTTGCTGGCGCTCATAATAAATATTTAGCATCATCGCGTGCGCATAGTTAACGCGTCACCTTATCGGCCAGGCACATCGGCAGACATTTTTATATCTGCCGATGCCGATAATTAACTTTTTTTAAGTTTTTATCGGCCGATACCGATGTCGTGCCGATATCATCGTGCATCCCTAGTAATAAATATTACACTTTTAAAAATATAATTTATTCAGTGCTTCTTAACAATAAAAACAAATGTTCACATTCAGCAGGTCTGAATAGATTGCTTAAAAATTTGATTAAAAAACATATACCTTGGTAGAATTTACATGTGTAACATGTGAGCTAATATGTGGGAACTAAACATACAAGGAGAAACGGCAAAATCACTGGTATGCTCTTGCTAGCAAATGATTCTCCAGTGAATGTTATTAAGTGATTGTAGTCAAACCAGTTGTGATTCATCAGTGTGTTTCATAATAACTGAATTTTCCTAAGTTTATTTTATTTTCCACATAAGATAGCTGTCAGCTAAATGAACTGTTAAAAACAAACACCAATAAAACATTAGTTTAACTAATAATTTCATATGTGTGATGTTATCTACAATTGATCAACTTAGCTGGGTGCTTCCTGGAGGAACTGGACGTTCTTCTTAATAAAGAACAGCATCCCTGCTGGGTGCTCACTGGGTGCACTGTACCCAATGGGCTATACATTCCATAATTTTGTCTGTGGCTGCACCCTAGAGCTACCAGATGGAATATTCTACCATCTTTTTAAAATGTCTTCCAGCTTAAACTGCATCTTTTGTTTCTTGCTTGATGTCATTGTGTTCTTTAATGACTTTAACTCCTCCAGGTGCGATGCTTTTACTGCTTATTTCATGTCTCTCTCGTTTATTGTAAAATAAGTCCATATGCGTGACATTTGGACTCAGTGTGAAATGTTTCATCTGCCTGCCACATGTCACATTTTAGACATGTCATACACAGGTGTTGGAGCTGGTATCTGCCTAATTTGTGCAATACTGGATTTGGTACTTGAAATGCAGTGTAGGCCTGTAGCGAAGGGCGAGAGCAGTCACCCCACCCAGCCTTGAACCCGGGTCTACGGGGTACCAAACATGCGACTTTGACCGCGACGCCAAAGAGCCAGGCTCGTTGGCATGGCAGTCAAAGCACATACTCAACCGTAGTGACGGCACTCCGTCACACTGCCCTCCCCTTCGGGAAGCATGCCCATGCGCTTCACGCACCATGGCATCCCTCACGCATTCCCCTCGTACTTCTCCCATCCCAGGGTGCCCCACTCACTTGTGCTTCACCCATCTCTGGGGTCCTTCACACTGTGCTTCACCCATCTCTGGGGTCCCTCACACCGGGGTCAACCTAACCTGGGGGTCCCTCATACGGCTCACACATTGGGCACGCCTCCGATGGCCTCGTGGCCGGCCATCCCACTCCTGACACCATTTGTAGCGAAGGGCGAGAGCAGTCACCCCACCCAGCCTTGAACCCGGGTCTACGGGGTACCAAACATGCGACTTTGACCGCGACGCCAAAGAGCCAGGCTCGTTGGCATGGCAGTCAAAGCACATACTCAACCGTAGTGACGGCACTCCGTCACAAGGCCCATTACCGAGTACCACCAATACAATCAGTGCAACCTTAGAAGCAATGTACTAACATGTTTAGCAAATATGATTTTTCTGTGTGAACTGTAGTTCACTTTTATCTTTTAAAAAGGCAGTATACACTAGTGTTGAAAAACTTGTTTGAAACATCAGAATCAGTGAATTACTGCATTGTCATCTTCAATATGTTTTCTGTAATCTCCTTTTTTTGGCCAAAGAGTTGGTTATCTTGGTTTACTGGTGTGGTCATTAGGTTGACCTCTTTGAGATTTGTCATAGATATTGTGTTCCCACTCTTGATATACTTTGCTGTGTCTAATGGCGTTCACAGCGACTATGCAGTCACACTAGTCATTGTCACTGTAAATACCACTGAATATCAACTGGTGGAGCATCTTTTTTAGTTACATGACCGATCATGTCATACTGATCATCTGTCTCAGAAACTATTCTGGTAGTTTGTCTCATCTAATATTACAGTATTGAGCTGCTCCTCACTGTAATGTAAAACATGCCTCAAACTGACATGATTTCCCTGTATGAAGGACCTTGAAAATAGCCAGTTGGACGACAGGTCAGGCTGTACAGGGTGCAGACACATCTGTGCTCTGACCTTGGAGGCTGCACTGACCAGAGTGCAGTCCTTTCGGCCTCAAAACCAACATGAAAAGTCAGCAGCTTGAGTCCGATAGAAATGCACCCTGTTCAGCCTGGAGGCTGGCTGAGCGCTGGGACCTGGCAGCGTCTCTGCAGCAGTGTTACACACCAGGGCTTCAGCCCGCAGCGAACCTGACGAGACGGAGCTGTCCCCCGCAGCCACCGCAAGGGACACTCCCTTTAATTCTGGGTGACTCTTTTGGAGCCACCCCAAAATGTTGAGCAGAACAAAATGTCTCGCAGGCTTTTATGAGCGGAATCTGTCCAATTTACACTCGTCAGCCTGCAATTTACATTTGCAGTATGTTATAATTAAGATTTTATATTATAATTTTCAGTTTCTGTTTTTGTTACATTGGTCCCTTCAAGGCAAATTTATTTTAAAAAAGAATGGAAAAAACAGGGCTTTATATGTCCTGGAATAATATTTGCATTCTAGATCAGTGGTTCACACAAGTTCAGACTGCTTCTTGGCTCCCCTACCCAAGCATAACTTGCCTTCCCTTGTTTATGTAGTCTTATTGGTATTATTTATTATACTTATGTATTGAAACATGTATTCGCTAGTTATCACTACACTGTGTAAGGGCCTGACGCATATCCAAGCATGGTCAGTTGTGTCTTGTATGGGATGTCCTACAAGCAACTTTATTAGATGCACTTTGTTCTCTTTTTCTTTGTAAGTCTCTCTTGGTAAAAGTCTCAGGTAAATGACCAAATGAAAATACTTAGTAAGGATTGCAGCAGAAGAGTCGGTAATCACTGGACAGGATGTGCAGAAATGTGGTTGGTTTGCATTGGTCTTATGGAATAAAGATGTGTTGCTACTTGACGTCTGTTTATGCTGGACCCAGACAGGGAAGGAGGAGCTGAGGGAAGCCGCCGCACTGCTGGCAGCGCAGCAGACGTCCCTGGAAATCATCGTCAACATGTGCTGCTCGGACGGTAAGTGCTGTCGGCACAGCGTGGGGTGACAGTGATAGGGGATGACAGAGCAGCATCCAGCGCTCGCTCCATTATGACAGCCACCAGCGTCTATAAGAGTTCATTATCCCGGGACGCCTGGTGTGGGGGGTTTGTCAGCGGAGGCTGAGAAATGGCTGTTGTGTTAGTTTTGACGACAGGGAAAGTCACACGATTTGCTGTAATGTTCATCATGTCTGTGTGTGTGTGTGTGTGTGTGTGTTTGTGTGTACATGTGCATGTGCGTGTTCATGTGTTTGTAGACCCCTCTGATGACGAATGGGAAGAGATGTCCAGCAGTGATGAGAGTGAAATGTGTCCTGATGGTATTTCAGAGGGCAACTCCAGCTTACTGTCTCCCCTCTGTCTGTCTGCTGAAGTTCACAGTGCCCTGCTAAACCACAGCATCCCAGAGAAGGTATATCATAGTGAGGTCTATCATTTTAGCACAGGAACTTATAATTTTACCAGCTGAATACGTAGAAATCTAGTCAGGGAAATCTGTACACTCAGAGAGGGTTTACACAAGAGTTTTGCTTTGCAGCTAGTGTTGTGAACAATTGATTAACTCATTAGGAACAGTAGTTTGAACATCAGAGATAAATTGGAAAACAGATAAGCTTGTTGTAAATTTGCAGATGTGTTTTCAGTTCTTCTTTCATGCTCGTATTTGATACAGAATTTTCAGGATTTCACAGGTGTATATTAATTTCATGGGGTTCATGTCAGATTCATTTCTCGTGTTGATCTCTTTCTGCCTCTCAGCTTTGCCAATTATCTCTACATTATCTCTTTTACACTTTGTCATTCTTATTGATTGACAGCACCCTAATCATTGTTGTCCTTTTTTGTCACACTTAAGGTCCTTAAAAAGACAGAATTCCCCAGCAGTGCAGCCATTGAAGTCTGTGCCAAGAGTCCAGCTTGGAAAGGCCTTATAAAAAAGTAATCAATTCAACATCTTTACTTTCCTTTAATGGAACAAGGGATTGTAAAGTCCTTTTAGTATTGCATGGAGGCTAAACTACCTTTTGGTTATTCTGGTGTTCTTATACATGACAGGGTTTGCCTTTATTGTATTGAGAGAACTAAGAAGCAGTTGTAACAAAAAAAATCAACACATGCTTCATGTGTGTCATACAGCTCAGGCTGCTGTGCAGTGGAATTGTGTGTCCTTCAGCTGATAGACGTCTGTGTTTCCCAGGATGCAACGGGTGCAATGCCGGGCCCTCACATGCCTCCACAACATACTGTCCGCCATGGAGTTGGAATCGCTGGGGGGAGCGCCTGCTCTTCAGGCTCTGGCAGAGCATCTCTCCAAATTGGTCTTCAGTAAACCAGGTAAAACGGGAAGTACAAGTTCCCACCTCCCCTGTTAGCAAGTCCATGCCCTAAATCTGTATAATTGACAGCATGCTTTGTTTTTTTTTTTTTTTTTTTTTTTGCATCTTTAGAGATTCCCAAACAGGAGGAGTTCTTGGAGGCAGTCACCAGTGCGGTGAGGTCACTGTTACAGATCATGGCCTCCAAAAACATCCCACAAGTGAGACAACTTTTCTGACAATTCAGAATCTAATTAGCTAATCTGCAAACAGCTAATTCTCCTAACAACTTAAGTAACAATTGTGTAAATATCCTGTATTTACCCTATAATTGCTTATTTCTTAATTGAGTGTGAAAACTGGATTGGTCTGTAATTCAAAATGGATTGAAGGAAGTCATTGTTCTTCACCTCATCTCACATTTGTTTAGGAGCAACAAAGGATAAACATGTGGCAGCTCTATGTCCCCTTTTTACACAGCATGAAGAACATACTTTGATCGAAGTATTATGATGCATATTTATGGAAATAATGATTTAAAAAATGAACTTTTTCCCCCTCCACACGAGTTGTTTTCCTGACCTCCCAGGGTATTTTGCCTGATAACGCAACCCTGTTAATCTCACGCACTAGGATTAACTTTTGTACCTACGTGGGTGTCTCTTTAGCAAAGTTATGGGTGTTTCATCATGTGACTTTCATCACATGACACTTAAGGCATGACTCACCCAGATGTTTTGTAGCAAATCCTGATTATGTGATAGGAAACAACAATCATACAGTAATGAATACATTGTTACCAAGTACAGTGGAAGTAGCAGTGCACTAAACAAACCCCAAGTTTTTTTCACTTTACTGAAAATTTTAGGTAAAGAAAATAGGGTCAGCAAAATAATCAAGGCTAATGTCAAGAAACTTTGCTAACAGATACATTTATACCAGACTACCTGTGCTGGCATGTAAAATGTCAGTAAATACAGTAGTTCTGAGATATTAGGAAACTCGTCCCATGTGTTTAGATAATTTGATTTAGTACAAGAAGGGATTGTTAGGAAAACCCCATCCCATAGGCAGAATCCAGGTGTTAAAAATCAGGTGTGCAGTGGATCATTTTATTATAAACAAGCTCTGCCTCCCTCGTCAGTGTTATAACAGTGTCACCAGCAGTGTCTTCACTTTATCTAACTCCACGTGACTGTGTATGTGACAGTGCATGAGCGCCCAGCAGCTGATGAGACTGAGCGAGGCAGCAACACGCTGCGACACGATCAGCGTGAGAGTGAATGCACTGGCAATCCTCGGCATCACGGGCAGCACGTTGGCCAGGGAGGAGGGCACGGCAGACAGCCTCCAGGTACTGTACTGTTATTACAGGTGTAATGTGAGATATGCAAATCTACATTCCTTCCAGTAACTACAAAGTAAAGATCATATTTTCAAACATAAACAAGTGCCAAGCATACTGCAGCAGTGTTGCATAGAGATATGGAGTAGGGCTTGTAACCAAAAGGTTGCTGGTTCGATTCCCTGCTGGGGCACTGCTGCTGTACTCGTGGGCAAGGTACTTAACCCAGATTTGCCTCTGTAAAATATCCAGCTGTATAAATGGATAACATGTAGAAATTGTAACCTGTGTAATTCGCTCTGGAAAAGAGCATCTGCTAAATGACAATAACGTAATTAACATTTTTAAATAGAAAAAATAACCTCACTTCACAAGAGATTGGGGCACTATATAATCTTCTTTACTCCCCAGATGATAGGGAATGCCTTGCTCCAGGTAGCCTCAAAGGATCACAACATGGTTGTGTGTGGGGAGGCTCTGGATGCCTTGTTTGATGTCTTTGCCGATGGAAAGGAGGCAGAGAAAGCTGCGAAGAACATCCATCTGTTACCCTCCCTGAAGGCATTGCAGCCTGTCTTCAAGGCCAAGGTACAGCAGTCCTGTACTACACACACACAAGCTTTGTTATGTTTTTTAAATGTTACTGACTCCTTTCTACAAAGCTGTCTGTTGTAGGTTGCACATGCACTTCTTGTCTCAGAGTTTGTTTTCCAAGGATATCCAGTTTAATTCTAAATCATCTAGAACTGGTGTTTTTCCCCTTCTTCTGAAATGCTTGTTTTCCCTGAAGCCTTTCCTTGGCTTAAGAGCTCCTGACCATGAATTAAGAATGCCTTGCTATTGATTAATATGGCTTTTTCAGAAATGGAGCAATTGGAGGCAGAGTTGCTGCAGCAAAGCTGTGGCATTCAAAACTTTGAAGCTGAAGATCAGGCTTCGATTAGATTATATACTACTTTGTGTGAAATTTTTTATACCCCCAGTAACAAGCTTGCCACTTGTTCCACCACAGAATATAACCTTTAGAGCCACTAAATACTTTTCACAGATTCTTGATTTCACGGGACCATCTGTGACATCACTATGCTGTTCCCACCTAGCTCGTCACTTAATACCAACATACTAGACTGTGTATGGGTGATTTTCTATCCACTAGGGGGCATAAATCTGACATCAGTGTCTTACTTGTTGCATAAGCTCCTCTTAGAAAACATGGCTGAGTTTTTCAAACAATCCATGCTAGCTACTGACAAACTATATGCTACTGTGTGTACTGTTTGCAAAATGGCTTCTCTTCTTTTTTCATCATGAGCGGATGGGGGGAGGCTTTCTCTAGAAGGAATAAACGACTGCTTATTACAGCTACCCAATGGTGGGCAGGAAACTACTGTGTAGGCTGCGTACAATTACACATTTCAAGAGATGCATTTTGATATGTGCGTAGTTCTCATGTAATACGCAGCCCCTCCCCTGGATCATGCTCAAACATACCCTTGTTGCTTATTAGCACTATTTAGCAAGTCTTAGAGAGGTTCCATATACCAAACATGAAAGTTTCACTACAGTTTCTTCTGGCACATTGTTAACAAAAGTTCTTTCTCTAGTTTCAACTGTATGTCTGTCTAAAGCAGCTTTCTTTCCATCCCACAGTTGCGCAAAGAATGTAAGGGAAAGTACAGCCCAGACCAGTTGTGTGTGCTGGACAACATCAAAATAAATCTAAGAAGATTCATTGGATATCTGGAGACGCTGGAATAGACCTCCATACCTTACGATTGCAGCACTACAGTCTGACTAACCAACTGACGGGGGAAGTGCACAGGTGTATGAGACTGATGAACAGCCGAGGGGTTTGAGATTGGATACTTCAGAGGACTGGATAAAACACTTTACTGAAAGTGCTTCAGACAAGAACAAGAATATTTGTGTTTGTTTTTGTTTTGTTTGTTTTACCTATTATTTTTTGATGAAAATACCAATTTTTATTCAGAGGACTTGAAATCAATTTGTTTACTTAAAAGAGAGTAACAGTTAGTTAAAATAATGGCATGGTTACAATATGTTTTAAAAAAAAAACTCATTTTTCCCTTGAAATACAGTTTTTAAGTTTTAAATTATTTACAAATCTCCTAATATGTCATGTGACCAACTTTTGTTGCAAAAATAATATTGATACGGACCTAGCTGTTTATTGAGAAATATGATTTGAATCATTTGAATTAATAATGAATTAGTAAGTGCCATAGACAAAGCTAAGACTTGTTCCCAACATGTCAGTTTTTCAGGATCAGATGTTCTTTCTAACACTGCCACTCAGTGGGCTGCCTTTGCTTGTCATGGAACTTGTGACTCATGTTACCATGGAAAATTTAGTTGTTAAGCAGGTTATCTCCTGACCTCTTGTTTCTAGGGGTCAAAGTGCCTTTTGGCAGTGTTTCCATTAGTGCTTTACATGACCATTTCTTTTTCCTGGTTTTATTTAGCTTGGGAATAAACCACAGCAGAAAAGACCTTTGCATTACTTACAGTACAATACTTTACAGTATAGTACTCCTGTAGCTACAGCTGTCCAGAGTTAATGATTTACTAATTCTGAAAACAGGCACTCCAGCGACAGCACTATGTGTTATCCCACAAGATGGACGTCATTTATGATGAACTTGTAGGATTTTAAAGGAATATCTGTAGCCGCATCTACTGTAAACCTTCAGACCTTGGCTTAGTAAGTTTCTGTGTAAAATCATGTTGCCACTGGAGATGGTGGGCCATTTGGGGGCAGAGTTCACTGTGGCACAAGTCATGAAACATTGCCACTGTCCAATGATTTGAATGCTGTACTGTTGATGATGTCTTTTGGATAAGAGGTTACATTGAGGGCCTGATTGACTGGATGTAGTCTTCCCGTTTATGACAAAGAGTATGTGTGTATTCTGGTGCCATGGCTTAATTCCTCATCTGCCTCTTCCAATGTTCCCCATTTCTTAATCCACAACTTCAATAATAGCTGAGTACATCATTGACTCTTCATTACATCCAACACTTGGTGAGTGCTCTGACAAAATGCTGTGTGTCATCCAAGGTGGTAACACATATGGTGGTTGAGATGAGTCCACCCAACTATGAAACACTTCCAGATAAAATGCACTATGTCCATACAAAGTAGTTCTAAGTGTAAATGTTTCAAAACTCTCTTTGTTGAATGCTGAGGTTTTAGCAAAATGCTGAAATTCAACATGAAAAACATGCAGCATTAATAACACAAACTGGACTTTGTCAGCATATCTTGATTTTAAGATTAATGGGTTTTACTGCATTATGTACTTTGACAGTGTGTTCTCTGGAATTCCCCTTTGTGTAAAAACTGAAGACTATATCTTTATAGGGTTATCACCCTGAAGCTCTGAGTCTTTGGGGTCTTTTTGTTGGTATGGCATGCATGTGCTTTGCATTAGAATGATTTATAAAAGTTCATAAAATTCAGCTGTTAAGAGTCATTTAAACTAATGTTAACATATAATGTACTGTAGACATTACTGTTATAGTTATCAGCATCATCATTGTTATAGCTGTCATTAAGCAGATGGGCTAAAGAGCAAAGTGCAGCTACTAAATCTTATGACTTAATTGCGCACATCAACGCAAATGAAGACTTGTGAAGAACTGTAAGTAATCTTATGGTAAATTAAAACATGACACTGTAATGAAGAGTTATACAACCCATACTCAGTCCTCACAAGAGACCGCCAGATAAAAGAAGGGGCACCTACGCCACTGGCCCTAAAGGCAAACTGGTTGATCAGCACTGAAAGTCAGACATATGGGCGTGGCAAAACTCAGCTGCTGACTAATGGCTGAATGCATAACCTTACTGCCCATAATACAAATCAAGCATATGCATATCTTTATGAAAACTTTTCTCAGAACCACAGCCTGTGTTTTAATAGCAATAATACATAAAAATAACCATATAAGTGGTTGTGTAAACATTCATGACCAGGTAGGACAGACTGGCATTTCTCGACAAGTATCAACTGAAATTGAGCCACAGAATCAAAATTTTAAAGGACTTGTCTGACAAAAAAATCCTATCCTGATTCGATAGGCTTGGAAGGAGAATAGCGCACTGTGTGAACTGGGTAGCTAGTTAGCAAATTATATTTTAGTTGTGGTTTCAAATGTATCAAATAAGAAAAGTGTCGTCCTTATGTAACAAGACAAATGTTTTTGCTTCGTTGCCTAATGGCCTCGGTTGTCTCCGCCCAGTTTAGCCCCACCGCCCCCTCTTCTCTCCTAATGAGTCTGCGCAGTAGCTGCATGGTCCGCCATTGAGAGACCTGACTCGAAGTAAGGGGTCAGACACGCAGCAACAGGGAACGGACGCACGCTACCATCTCTCGGAATCCTGGAAACTGAACTTGTCAGTTTGTGTCTTATCACTATAGTAGTCCATCGGTTACTGTATTTTTCCATTATTTATGAACTGCCATCAGGCGGTGATTGGTTTGGATACATTTGTGCTAACTACAAGGCAAAATAGTCCTGCACAGCTAGTAGCTGGCTAACTAGTTAGCTACACAAGCATACGAACTGAGCCTTGCTCGGGAGGCAGAGTGCAGCATCGTTTGATGGATCCGAGAATTTCCTGGTTTCAGCCAGAACAGCTCGGACCTGCAAACAGCCTGTGGATGCAGATTTGGGAGACGACGCAAGGTCTGGGGAATCTGTACTTCAACAACAACTACAGCACCGGCTCTGGTACGTCAAGTCCGAAACAGAACAGCAACGGGGGAACGATTAACGTGATCACGCCTACTAAGACCGGGGCTGCCAGTGCAGGCACCAGTGAGTCCACGAACCAGGGGATGTCAAACTCAAGGACCCAAACTGAAATCGTGGAGCAACGAGACTTTATACCTTTGGAAACCAATAATAACCACAACAACCGAGCGGTGGGGATGGGCGGAGGAGGAGGGCTAGTGGGTGGTGGTGGTGGGGTCCTTGGTGGCTTTAGAGGGGGCTCGGACAACGGGCATCGCAACAAAAGGAAAAGAGATAACAAGGCAAGCACTTTCGGCTTCAACAGTAGCCTCCTGCTCAACAGCCCCGGAGCTGATGAGGTCGGGGGCGGTGGAGGTTACACGGGCACGCCTTGGAAGGCAAGGAACTACTCCGAAGGGATTTTGGGGTAAGTGGCTAGCTAGCTACATGGCAAGTTAACAAGCTAGCTAACTTGTTGAAACACTAGTGTTCAATAGCTAGCAAGCTAAAAGGTTGGTTAGCTGTCTCCCTACCTAAAACATCACCTGTCATGCACATGCTGACTTGCACTCTGGCTAAGCATTCTGGTCGTTTTCCCCTTTCTGATACTGTCACGTGATACAGCTAGCTAACGCTAGTTAAGGTTGGCTAGATAGGTAATTTACGCCAGCTAACATTAGTTTGACATACAAGATAAGCAGTCCGATCTGTACGAATATGCCGATATCCTTGGTTAGCTAACGTTAGGTAGATTTGATGATGGACAGTTAGTTTGTTAGCTCTTTTAGTGCACCCAAACTCTAGCGTTAGCTAGAGAATTTTTTCGCTAGCTAACGAACGTTAGCTAACTAGTTACCAAGTTCATCTCCATATAAAGGTGTTGGCTGGCCATCTAGGTTTTTTTAGTATCTGTCAGACTAATTCTCTAACGGCGTATTAGTATTGTAGACTATACAACTTATAATAATGCGTAGATAGCATGCTAACGCAAGCTAAGTTAGCCCAAATAGCTAAAAGTTAATTGACACCCACTGTTATTTCTGCGGCGAGAGCTCCTCATTTTGAATGAAGCTATCACAGAAACAGTTTTTAAGACGCCTGCCAAAGTAACTAGTCATCTAGCTAACTGGGCTGCCTTAAACTAGCATGCAGTTAAGGTTGTTTTTTTAGGTAGCTATCAGGTTAGCTAGGTGGTGACATAATAAGTATTAGAATTAACGTTAGCGAATTTGTAACACGCCGGAACTTGTGTTATGGCACTGTCATTGGACAAGAGAGCCTGAATTTGAAAAACAAGTTGCATTTTCTTTTTTTTTTTTGGCTGAGTTGATAGATTCATTTTTTTACACAATAAAGGTACTGTTTAATTAAGTATCTAAAATGAATACATACATATTGAACAAATACACTAATAAAGCTTAATATATTAAAATATTTTTATTATTTCATCAGTTATTGTAACTCATTGTACAGGTGCTGTGGATCAAAACTCCTGGAGATGTCTGTCCCCTGTGGTGAACTGCAGTGTATGATTTGTATGCAGAGCTAAAGACCAAGGTCCCCAGTTAAGGGAACTGTGTGCCTGTGAACTTTAGTGCCACCTTCTCTAGCAGGGGTTTATATGGTAACTCAAGCTTCTGAACTGCACTAGTTGAGTTGCTGAGAATTGAAACTTTAGGTTTACACAAATTGTTTGATTGGAATTGATCATGCTAAATAGACATGTAAAATACTGTAAGTTGCACAGGCACAATTGCTATGTCTTTTGGTGCAAGTTGCATTCCTGCTAAAATGTATGGGATGCACATGAGCAAATGTGTAGGCTGTATCAATTAGATGCGAACTCAGTGAAAATCATGAGGAAGATTAACATTTCATTACATTTAATTGAAGTAAATGGGCTAATGAACTATGCAGATCTGTTTTTACATTAGCTTTGAACTTGTGGTGGATATTGTAGCATTTAGATGTTGACGGATTGAATATGGATTTTAGCTATAGTAGCTACCAATTTTCAGTTTCATAGATCATCTTTTGTTCATATTTTTAACGAAAGCTCAGTTCAACAAATTAGCTGCTTTATATTGTTATACTTCTGCTGTAATTTAAAAACATTTATGTTAAGAGGCATTAGTGTTAGTCTAGCTAGCCGGGTCTAAAAGCTCTTGGTATGGGGCTGACTTGCAAGGTAGACTTACCTGCCTTTGTCGCACACAAATCATGCCTTCCTTTCTGTTTTTCCACTTAATAGTTAGCTTACAGCTACTGCATAGTGAAGTACAATATTATATAGTGAAGCTTCCTGGCAGTCAGCTGCCTATCTTTAGTTATGTGTTCATTGGTCAAGGCCCCTTTTTATCTTTCTAGAAGTGAAAAAAGTGTGGCTAGCTAGACAGATACTGCATTGCGTAGTTTTCTGTCAGTGCATGAGGTGTAGTCAGGAGAAATTAAACTCTGTTGTTAAAGCCCAAGATTTTTTTTTTTACAGATTTTCAGAAAAAATCCATATATTTTAAAAAATCGCCAAAAAAATTTCACTCATTTACTTTGTCATGCTCTGTTTTTCATAGTTTTCACCCTTGTGATCTCAAGCAACAGTATGTGAACCTCACAGCTGGATTTACTATTTAGGTTAGCGAACAGTCCCATCTGTTGAAGAAATCTCAACAGGTGGCATGCTACTGGGGGAAAAATCATTTTGTTGCTTCATAGGTCTGTGTTCATCGGTGACAATATGGTGATAGTTGTTTTGACTTTATGCACTTTCTATGTAAGTGTAATATATTAAACTCAGATTTTCATGTTTCATTTTGCCTGTTTGATTTTACAAATTAATTTTCACCCATTTATTTAAAGTAAAAGTAAAAACTAAAAGGCCTACATACTCAGATTTTTTTAAGAAAAAAAAAAACCCCATAGCACTGGGCCCTATCTGTTGTCCAGAAATGAGCGTTGGTTGCATCTATGTAAGGACACCCACCAACCAGAAAAAAGGATGTGGCAAAAGTCACTGCTAGAGGGAAAATTTGCAAATCCATCTCTGTTCTGCTAGTTTTCAGACCTAAGTTGTTGGAGGCATTTTGGATGGTGTTTGATTGTATAGAAATGTGGTTACAGAGTACAGACCAACCCGAGGCTATTGCAAGCTATTGCAAACTCTTTAGCAAAGTCTGAGATCAGGACTGAACCTCATTTATTATATTGAAGTACACTGTTTGGCTGTGATCTCAAAGGAATTTACTTGCACAGTTTGAGATTGTCTTTTCATTTTAAATAGGCCTAACAAAAACTATTTAACTCCATTTTATTAATGAAAAATGCTGCTTCAGTTTCAGTCTGTGTAATAGACTACTGTTGTGTACATGCATTCAGAGCTGTGTTTGAAGGTTCAGACACAATTCTTAACAGATTTTGAAGTCTATTTTTAAACAGCTTGTGTACATGTGCTTGTTTTGATGCATGATTGGTACTTACAAGTGTACTATTTAATCTACATGTTGTTCTGTACACCATGGTGTATAGGTCTGCTATTAAATCATAATTTCAGTGTGTGTCTTGAGCAAATGTGGCTGTACTTTTTGTTTTTTTATATGTGTTAGAACTATGCAAGAGAACAATGTCTCTAACATAACTGCCCATTCCCTGGTAAAGTATGCCTTTTATGCCTTTTCCAGAATCCTGTGGAAAGAGTTGCATGGACATTAAAAACATTGTTTGACATGTCTGCATTTAGGCAAAAATATAAGACAGGTTTTTGTAAATATTAGGTTAAAATATTACAAATAAATCATGTGTCTGAAAGTATGCAAAATTGTTCCTTCACATATAGATCTGTTACTGCAGTTGGTTGATAAGAATGTGCACAGAAGAGAAGAGAATGATATTCATTGCCTTGAAGGGGAGGCTGTGTTTACATGCTGCACACGCTGGACGAGTCCCTGCCCTGCTCTCCTAAACAAACCCAGCCCCTCTCTGCAGTGTAACCTGATCCGAGGCTTTGTGAAGTCACAAGCAGTCAGCCAACCACTTCTCCGCACTGGAGGGGTTGTGCTACAGCTGTTCTAATGAGAAGAAGCAGTTGTGAAAGACATACTTCTTCTGTGTGGGAAAAGACACTTTGTTCCTGGTTTTTTACATGCTACTAAGCTGGTCTAAATGAGACAAAGTGCACTGCAGTGACCAGGCCCCTGTTTTACATTCAGCACAAAGCAAAGCCACATGGCTTCTGCCAATAAATAAAAAAATAAAGATAAAAGCGTAATACACTAGTCAGGTTAAGAGTTTCCACATTAGAAATATATTGTGAGGCTGATGATCGGTGGCGACAATGGGAAAGGGCTAACTATTACATCAGGAACACAATGAGCATGAAATATTTACTAGGCTGTTATACTCAAAGAATTGCTCTATAAATAATGTGTAATAATGGCTATTGTTGGGCTGAGGAAGGTGATTAGTTGGTGGTTAGGATATGAAAGGTGTGAATAAAATGGAAATTTGGAGTCCTGGTGTTTGTCATTACTGGTGTAATGTAACATTTTACCCTTCCGGTGAGACATTTGATTCTTGACACATTGTTGTTTAAAGGCAGGGTTTCCTGTGTTTTCTGTAGCTATGTAGTTGATTGGCTGAATGACCCCAGAGTGGAAGTCGTTTTCCACCCCCTCTTATGGTGCAAGAATGCATAATACTGACTAGAAATGTCTGCTTGTATGCTGTGTAGATATTTCATGTGGTTTAATAAGTCTCTCTAGGATTTTGTACAATGTGTGAAAGCACACCAAAGAAGGAATAGGTCACTACCATTCCTTATAAAGTTATAAGTCTCACGCCACAGCTTTTGACATGTTAACTCTCTTCTTCACTGACAAACAGCAGACCTCCAGTAAGTTGCAAGGAGTGGTTGCGGCTGCTGCAAGATTAAAATTAGCGCAGGCTAATTGTGAACAATAGAATTGCCATTCTTAAAATTCAATATGAATGTTCCGTTCATTTCAGTCATAATATGCATATTTACATAAACACAAATTATCTGTGAGTTATACGGCACTTTTTCCCAGTGGAAGTTTATGTAATCCCTTCATAGTGGTTTATTCAAAACTAAAAAAACTTGAAATAATCCATTTAAGGCCTGTCTGCCCTCTGGGTTTCAGCAGAGAGGCTAGTGAGAAGAAGGAGGGTAGTGAGCACTAAGTTCTCTTTATCAGCCATGTGTGCAGGTGATGGGTCTCACGTCTTAGGCAGCAGCCAGGCTAGGATGGGATGGTTGCACACTGCTGGGTTTTTTTTGTGTTTGCTGTAAGAGCAGTGCATGATGGGTGTGGGAGGAACGTGGTGGAAAATAACCTGCAGTCACACGTGTGGGGAGCCCTCATGAACTCAGCCCCAGCATGTGCGGAGTGGAATGCGTTTCCATTTTTTGCTCCAGCAGTTTAAATCCTTCATTCAAGGATTTCTCGGAAGGAGCTGAAAGCCAAAGCAATGCAAACAGCACCGTGTTTACGCTTTAGGGTCAATGTGACATTCTCCTCCCTGCAGCGTGGCCCCATCTGTTTTTTTTTTTTTTTTTTTTTTAAATTTTAACCATAACAGTATTTTATGGTATGGGATGACATTGCATCTGGAGGTTATTATTTTGCTTTATGTTACATTAGAGGCAGAAACCAAAACCATTAAATTTAGATCTCCATTATAGCAGAAATGAGGTTGTTACACTTTTGTTATCTCTGTGGTTGAAAATTCCTGTTTAATGTGAGGAGCAAGAGCCTTATTTCATTTAACAGCTAGAACTGTACAGCTTATTGAACGGGCTAAATTTAAGCCCAAGGGTGGGATGAAACATGACGCAGAAGAGCTGTCCCTCCCGCTCTCTCAGCGAGCCTGTGAGTGAGGGAATGAATGAGTGAATAAGGGGCAAATTACAGCATTGTGACGGACACAAAAATGTTTTTCCATTATACAAAATAGGCCTAGTTGATGGTTCATCTGCTGTCCTTGTCCGTCTGAATGTGCACTGCTTTCTACAGACATGACACACAGAACACACCCCTGCCCAACACATATTTAACCTCATTGGTTATATATTTTGCGTCCTGTATTCCTATCTCCTGCAATAACAGTACAACAGACGTAGGACAGCCATATGATTTTAATGCAGAAGTGCTCTTTGATATGAGAGATCTAGGAAAAGAAAATGTCAAAAACTGAAGATGACAACATACTGTGCAGGGCATGTGGACATGATTGCCTGATTTTGGTGAGTGAAGGGCACTACTGTTTCAAGGGCTGGCTCCTCCAGTCCCAGCCATAAGCATAGTATGTAGGCTTGTACCAGTTCAAAAATTTTCACATCAAAATGCCAAGGCTGAAAACATCACGGTTCTTGGTGTCACCAGCAACTTTTTGGTCATCTTGTAAATGATAATTATTACTTTTACCACAATAAACGTACAAATAAATCACACTCCAGCTGTTTCAAAGTATTTATGTGATGGTAAAACATTTCACAAAGTAGCCTAAAAAGAAACGTATTAGATTTATCAGACTAAATGCTGTTGCCATCTATTTTAGAAAGTAAATTAATCAACCAGATAATTTCTTAGCAGTAAAAATACTTTAAAAAAAACAAAAACAACAACAAACAAAAAAAAAAAAAAACAACAACTACAACCAAGATTGCTCTGCCTGGGCTATTCGATGTTCCTGGTGAAAATCATCAGCTTAACCTGGTGTCAGGAGAGACCACCGTGGTGTCCCATACAGATGCATTTGTTTTTTCCTTCTTTTTTTAAAGTGATGTGAGTGTCTTCAGTTTTTAGGTAGCTGGCAAGGCTGTCTGATACACCAGTTTGGCACTTCACATTACCAGCACGTTCTGCTATTGTTTCATGTATTATTTAAGTTTTATTGTTTAAGCGGCATAAACCAGAAGAATAGCTGGTGTCCTGGTACAAAAACTGTACTGTGGTGCTGTTTCAGAACTGTACCGTTCGATATTGCTGAATACCAGCACAACTCTAGTAGGATATATTGTATCATCTTATTTCTGAAATGTGTGAGTGTTATTAATGCACCATGCTGTTCTTGATTTGGTCTCTTGAAGAGTTGTCGCATACCGGAATCTGAGGTATTCTCTTTCTTTGCTTAAGTGTCTTTGGACCTAGGTATCAGGAAGCGTCTTTGGACCTAGGTATCAGTAGCAGCTTGCTACTGCAAGAGCCAGCAGGCAGATTGAGTCAGAAGGAAGAAGGTCCTGCAGCTGTCTACCATATGATTCCAAGGAAATGGCAGCCTGTTTTTGTGATAAGAGACGGCAGCAATGAGGCAGGAACCCACGAGTAGAAGTCATCCTCCATATCCTAGCACTGTATATTCTGCAGGGACCTGGGACGTGAAATGATTTTTAAACATTATCTCTCTATTGCCATAAACCATGTAGACCTACACTTTCTTTTTGCAAAGGTTTGTGCTGTCTGTTAAGACTTTAAGAAAAGTACTTTCAGAAAGCTTTCAGAAAACTTTAAGAAATGGAAAAATTTCAGCCACCTGTAAGGAAATACTGGAACTGGCAATTGACTTTGACCTTATTGCAGCTGGCATTTTATGAGAAACATCTGATATAATTTTGTACAGATCACAAATGCTTTCAATTCACTGCAGTTTTCCATTCAATATTTTGTTTAGATTTTAAATTTTTATTCTTTATAAGTGCTGAGTTAATGTAATTCTGAAGTAAAAAATGTATTTACAATAAATAAATTATTCTGTTTTAGTTCCTGTTTTCCTAACTACATAAGGAGTTTGATTTATGTTATGTTGTCCGTGCCTTCTGGGTATCTGATCGACATTTTGTGCTCAGTAACAAAATGTGCCTAAATTTTGTATTGAATTGCTACTTTCATTGATCCATTGTTCTGCAACCTTTGCTTTCTCAGAGACCAAGCCAGAACGAGCATAACTTAAAATCTTAACAGAAGTTTACGGACAAGGCTGCTCAGTCCAACTTGACTTATTTTGCCTGTAACCTGTAGACTGTATCTAGCAATCTGTCAAGCCCCATCGTAAACACTCTAAGGGTCTCTGCTTTCACTGAATCCTGTTAAGCGTTGATATGCATTTATTACTCTGTGAGATCAGATTTTTGATACAATGAGCTTCAGAGCATGTGATCATCATGAAAGTGTAGCAGCAATTTCCTCTGCTGAATAAGACATTGTAGCCATGTGAAAAAATTATAAAAACAGAGACTTCTGAATTATTGTGTTGTCTGTGCACCACTTCACTGACAGAGCACAGGCAGAGAGCACTAAATGTTTCATTGCTGTTTACTCCACCAGGATGCCCCAAGAAAAAGGGTGTTTAGTAAGGCAGGGCAATTTGTCAACAAACTAGTTTCATCTACAACCAAAGAACATACAGGTGCTTCTACTCTTGAGTAAAGTAGTGATGCATGAGCTTGCCTTTGAAGTGAACATTGGACATTTTTGGTTAACTTGTCTTGTTTGTCACCATCTTATTGTTAAATTTGAACACAGAATTATATCCATATTGGACTTTGCAACATAAGCCCATTATGTTAAAAACATTAAATATCAAAAATAAATAGTTTACTGTTAGCTGTATTTGACTGTGGGTAAAAAAAAATAATTTGTATTGAAATAATTAGATGTAATGAAGTCCATTGGACACAATTGGACATTCATACAGGGACTGTCTTGGTCAGAAATACCTTCAACTTATTTTTAATAAAGATTAGAGAATTTATGTGCAGCATAAATTAAGTTCTATTAAAATATTTTTGATGTCATTTCATACAGCAGCCCTTGCAAATGCCTGTGAGCTTGACCTTGATCATTTACATTCGCTGAAAATGTCAGTGTTTTTGTCAATACCATTAGGTGATACATGGACAACACAAAGGGCTTATCGTCCCAGGTTCAGATATCTGTGTTTGCTAGGTGCTTTCCCGTGAGCAAGTAGCATAATTAAAGATTAGATGAGACCAATTGAGTTAATATCAGATTTCTGCTGTTCTGTTTGATGATGCAAGGAAAATGCTTAGAAAAGCCTTCTGGCCACATCAGAGCAGGAAAGCTGTGTTTTTTGCTGGGGTTACACATGGTGCTCCTAAGCTCTAGGAATGCAGGAGGGAGTGTTTACAAACAAGGATTCCACTTGCTTGTGGGTGCAGATAACCACTTGACAGCAGCAGGATCGTAAAAAGCTTCATTGCTTCTGTTTTTCTTACTGTTAAATAAAGTTATGGCAAGTCTCTGCAGTTCCCTCTGCATCTATAAATAGAGTGGTTCCAAACAGCCTAATGTGGAATTCTGGGATGAATTCCGTATATTGTGCAATTACACTTCAACGTGAAATTCTTATTTGTGCATGTGCCTCCATAACAAAAGGCTTTGCATGGCTTAGGGTGCTGAAATTTTGTGGATAAATATTTATGGTGTGGGGTTAGTGTGGGTGTGGGTAGTGTTAGTGGGAAATGTCCTGGTTTGGAAGGGCTAAAATTCCAGGTGATGTGTCTGATAGTGCTGCAGTTTTGGGCACTGCTGTGAGACTCAGAAATCCAGATATATTTTTGTCCCTGATTCCTTTCCTATTTATACCCAAATGGTAGTGGCCTGTTTTTTTTTTTTTTTTTTTTTTTAAACACAGTGTTGGCCATTCCCCTTGGCTCGTTGATTGTAGTGTAGTAGATCAAAAAAACAAATGATTGCTCCATAAATGGTTGTTCCTCTGAACACTGGTTAATCACAACTTGGTGCTTTTCATTCATGTTTATTGCCAATACTAGGCACAGATTACTTTATACAGACACATACCTTTGTACTTTGAGTGATATCTTAGTGTGAGAAGTTCCATTCTACTCCTGCAACAAGAACTTGTACATGCTGACTCAGCAGTTTCTGCTCTGTTTGTTTACAAGAGAAGGACCACACCCACTGCCTCCTTGAAGCCCTTCAGTAAACTTACTTTATCTTTCTGAGTGGAAAGGTCGCTTGTTAGGTTTTTCAGTTGAACAGTTAAGTTCTCTCACTGCTCACAAACTCGTTTTTCCCCTGCGCTTTGCATAGCATTTTGGTTTCAGGTAAAACATTTGGCTGTCATGCTATGCATTCAGAGTGTTACATAATTTTTAATAATGAAGGCTTCAAGATTCTGAAGTCAGGGGTTTTTGGGTTTTTGCATTCTTCAGCTGTGACTGTGCATTTTCAGTTTGTTACAATGGGAAGAACTCTTATTGTCCCTTGTTTTTTATTGGGAGCTAATTGTGCACTGGGCCTTTCAGCATAAATGAAACACTCTCCAGTCACAAGGCAGGTCTGTGTTTCATGTTGTGCACTGATTCATTAGCCCTGAAACGAAACTTACAGTTACACCATTTCTCTGTAAGAGGAGGGGCCTAGACTTTGAAATGACATTGTGTTTGCTCTGCTTTTCCCCATGGAACCTGGCTGTGGGCTCTGAAATGAAACTGTTTGTATTGGCATCGATATTTTCCCCTTTTACGCTAGCTTGTTTTCAGTGTCGGCACAGAAGACAGAAGAAGAGCTTTTGTATGGTGGTACAGGAGGGTGACATTAGCAGAGTGCCCATGCAGACCCCTCTCCATGTTGCAATGTGGCTCCAATGTCCAGAGTAGCGAGCCCCTCTCAGCATGCCTGTGCCCTGCCCGGCACCCTCACCCCTGCTGGTCTCCTCAGTCCACTGCTGTCCCCATCATGGTGACTAGCGGTAATGAGGCCCGACAGATCGCTTCTGCAGAGCCTGTGTGCCGGTGGGTCCTCTGCCCCATTTCATGAGAGATACGCCTGGAACCAGCCGACCTCAGGAACTGGGTCTTTTGCCAGTTGAGCTGCTGTGGGTTACACAGGGACAGAGTGTGAAAGTACTCCAAATTTACTGCTCTTTGGAGACATAAAAGCTCCTCTTCAGTTCAATGTTTTAATGACCTGAAGTTTTTTCTTTTAAAGTCAAAGAACAACTGCAGCTCACAGTGTTTCTTAGTGTAGCACCGTGTGTGGTAATGTTAGACAATGCTATAGAAAATGCTTCAGACTAAAAATATAGTGAGTTTTACTGGGACTAAGTATAACTCTAAATATATAAAATATAATTACAACTAAATTATTTGCTTTCATCATCCCAACAAGTTAAATTTTATGTAGTTACTAATTATTTTTATAAAGGAGAAATATCGGAGAATTGGATTTAAGGGAACATAATTTTCTAATATATCCAGAATGAGTTGACATTCTCATACTATATGCATAAATATTTAAATGTTCCAATCATATTTTGTTGTCAGCACTTTTCATTTGCAGCTTTTGTGTCCACTATATACAATAACATACTTTAAAATGAATAAGTTGGTTTCTTAGACAATTAGGGTGGACTCTGTTGTCCCATATTGTGTCCCATTAAGCCAACTCATCGCCTCTTTTTATGCTTTATTCATATTAAGATGTGTATCTGTTGCTTGGAGATATATGGCATGCATTCTTGCATATGTGGGCATTCTACACGCTTATCTGACTGGAGCCATTAAGAGAATGCAGTCTGCAGACCATTGCTGACACTGACTTCAATAAAGAATTGCTTGACGTAATCTACATAGTATTTGAAGAAATACAGACTTTTTGTTTGGATGCGTGCAAGCCTTTTGACGTGATACTTGAGCATGGCTGCCAAGTTGAGGTTATTTTCGGCCAAATTGGCTGAATTGTCACTGATTTTTGTACTGACTTGTGGGATTGAAAAGCCAGCTGGAATTTCAGCTTTTTCTGGCATTTTTCCACAAATTACTTCACCTTAATACAAACATTCATTTTGAGTCAACAACAGAAAGCTTTTTTCATTTGCAGAAATGCTCATATTTGTGTTTCCTTGGTGATAGTTGATAGACTGGTAGATCTTGTTGACAGTTTGGTCTTTTTTGTATTTTTTGGCATGCAGTGTCATAGTTTGGGCTTTTTTGTAAGACAGATGTTATCAATCTGTCTTAGTATTTTGAAGACAAGGTGGCAGTGTGAGTGCAGGCATGCTTTGCTTGTAAAGTTTATTGCAGACTAGTCAGACAAACACTGAAATGTAAGCAGTAACGTAAGCAGTGGCTAATATAAACTCATAGCTGTCTTGTAGTCATTGTAATGCATAATTGCAAAATGTGTCCTTGACTCAGGGTGTTTCATGTTCTGTTTGTGAGCTATCCCCAACTGCACCCTCTTGCCTTGCTGATGTTTGAGGTGAAATCGCTAAGTTGAAGATTTTTTTTTTTTTTTCAATCTGAGATCGATAATTTACTATTCTTAGCTGGATCTTATCAGACTGTGAGGATTACTGGAAGACCAAATGAAAAGGAATGTCATAAGCGTTTTCAAGATGTTTGCCTCAGTGATGCTTCGGTTTTGGAAATCAGTGCAGCTCTTTGTCAACCTACATAGCTTCCTGCTCTCTTTGAATAAAAAACAGACATGGAAAATCTGTCAGTCAAACCTTTAGTTGATAGAATCCTAGACTCATTGTATGAGAACGATGTCAAATCTTTTCATAATCATTTCAATATTGTCACACAAACGAACATTTCAGTGGAAGGTAGTTCTTAGGAAAATGTGACACCTATTTAAACTGTGATAGGGGACAGAACAGGTAGAACACAATCGCCTGCACCCTCTGGGCTTTTTATACAGTACAGGAAAACAGTTTATAGCTTGCTTTATTTCATACTTCCATATAGTAGAAGAAATAAATGACAGCCAGCCTGCACTCTTTCATTTTTCAGCCTTCAATGTCCCATTAGAAATGTGTGTGTGAAATGCATCCATTTTTTTCCTCAACGTTTGTTTTCACATGACAAATGATTTAAATGGCAGAAGTTGCTTTTTTCTGCATTTCCTGCCAGGGGAAGCTACACTGAATGGCTGCCATTGGAATCCTACTTTATTTACAGAAGCCTCCTGGTGATTCTGGCCAGGCGTCGATGGCCACATGTGGTCAGTGTGAAAGCCCGTGCTGTGGAGACTCTCAGCGCTGCGGCCAGCCTCCCGTCCACCGCACACTACCCGGGCCAAATAAGAACATCCCGGCACGTTATGTTCACTTGTGGCAAACTCATAAAGCCACCCTCGACCACAACAGTGTGGAGCTAGCCTACATTCAGGCGTTGCAGTTCATTATCTCGTTTCACAACCAGAACGTTAAAGAATGGAAGTAGGGAACAGCATGTACTCTCTTCATTGTAAGCTTCACTCTCCCCACCCAACTTTTTAGGGTGCTGCAGAGATATTTCAGTCAGTTATGTGAAGTGTGGTTTTCCAAACTGTCAGACTTAATGTTGATCAAGAGAGGTCCAGCATAGCTACGTAGCATATTACCTCTGCCTGTGAAACAGGTCACCCAGCCTACATTGAAGGTCAAAGCAGACCACTGCTCCAGCTGTGTTCACCCCCATTTTGTGGTCACTATAAACTCTCCAGTAAACCATGGCATAGACTGGATAGTGTTAAAGAGCCCCAAATGTGTACCTGTAGTTTCAGCTGAACGGGACCAAACTACACCAAAATGACAGAGGGATGTTTCCGAATATTAATTCTTCCATTTTAAATACAGCCTCATCCTGCTGCAAGTTGGTGGCCTGTGTGGTTGGTTTGGCCTGTGTGGTCAGGTTGTCCTGACGTGTTCTACTTTTTGGTATGAAATGTGGAATTGCCTTCGTTTACACCTTGATTCCAGCCCTCCTGTAACCCCATCAAGCCATTTCATTACCTCTCTCTTCCTGCCTCCAGCAATCAATGTGAAAAGTAACTACTCACACAGTACATCTATTTATGAATTGCGCCTGTGTAGAAGCCTGCTGACAGAAGGCTGCATTAAAAAGATGGTGCACAATCTTTTGGAATAAAATAACTAGACGTGTGAGTTCACAGACAGCTTGCTTTGAATGGGCACCAGCATTACCCTTCAGCCTCAGGCTTTTAACATTCCTGCTGAAAATTCTCCTGATTCACATGCAAACAGTAGAGAACAGGTGTGACTGGCATCCAGGAGGCTTTTGCGCTGCTTCTTTGATTGACAGTTCTCATCTATTTTTATGAAATCAGCATCCTATGAGAGAGAGCTGCATTTCAACTCAAAAGCAATGTGCATTGCACTGGGAGTCTGGCAGGTAATAATCATGGTTGGCTAATTAAGTCTTATGGCTATGTGATGGATGTGAGAACCGTTTTAGTGCGTCTCATCCTCATCACTTTAGAGTGTATAACTGGACCGCATGCAAGATACAACCTTATTTAATGTAGGCTGGCTGACTTAATTTTTCAGCCTCTGTGGAAGTGTCTATGAAATTTCATGCTACTGCATTCCACTGTATCCACTGTACTGCTGGGTGTCTGATGCCTGAAGTCCCGCGTCCCCAGCCCCCCTCGCTTCTGTCTGGGTCTGTGATCCTCTCTCATGTCTCATGTCCCTCTCTCTTTTCTTCTTTGCAGGCTGCATGAGGAGATCAAGGACTTCTATGAATACATGTCCCCTCGGCCAGAGGAAGAGAGGATGAGGATGGAGGTGGTGCAGAGGATTGAGGGGGTCATCAAGGACTTGTGGCCCAGTGCTGATGTAAGGGTCCTGCCTACACGGCCAAACTTGTGCTCAGTTAGGCCACACCCAGTCATTAGGTGATCACTGAGGTCATTAGATACAAGTCCCCTGACTGGCTTCTCGCTCAGACCACACCCACAGTTACTCATGTGCTTTGTTTCCCCTACACAGCACACCCCTTCACAACTAACCAGACAAAACTCAATTAATTATTTTAACTGCTGTAATTTTTTGCTGTAAGGAGAAAGGATATTGCTTTGTATGAGGATTTATTTAGTGTCTAGTTGTCACTGTGGTTCAGCTTTGCTCTGCAGAATGGTGACTGAAGGGTAGAGGTATAAATCTCAAGAATCTGCATGACACAGGCCCTGTGAAAATAGTTTTCAAAGCAGTTGTCTTATCTCCCTTGTCTCATGTGGTGCATTGTGTGGTTTAATCAGCTTCTCCTGTGGAAAATAATCTGCCAGGTGTCCATTTTTCCATCGACTTTAAGCCAACCTGCTGATAAGGGTGCTGTTTTCTGTACCCCTACTTTTGGAAACTGTTGTGCAGTATATGGTGAACAGAGCTGAGACCTGGGGCCAGGAGCCTCAGAGGGAGTGCTGCCTCCTGCCCATGTTTCCTCATGGGGTCCTGCTAGCTGTGTTAGTGCCTGCTGGTCATCTGGAAACAGGTCTATAGCAAATGGAAGCACAGAACGACATTAGAATCCAGCTACAGCTGATTAGGTTCACCTCAGGTCCCACGGCTATATGCTTTCCAAAGCAGCAGCACCAGAGATGCGGTTACCATTCTTTTCATTTACATCCAAATCACATGCTGCCTTTAAGAAGATTTAAGGTTTAACCCACTCTCATAATGTGGTAAACCGTGATTTAAGCGAATAGAGGCAGGTTTAAGACTATTTATGAGTCCACAGACAGAAGCCGCTCATGTTGTGACGTTGGCACCACAAGCCAAGATGAAGCATGAGATTAGGCAAGATGGGGTATTTTTTTTTTTTTTTTGCTTTCACCTTTCCTCTACAACCAAGCACTAAATGCCACGATACGTGATGTTTCTAAATAGTGCTTTATATAACTTGTACTTAATTTCCAATTAAAGCTAATTGGTGTACAGCGCGTAATTGAAATGCCGTTTTGTTTTTCAGGTTCAGGTGTTTGGAAGTTTTAGCACTGGACTCTATTTACCAACAAGGTGAGCCTTTTTCACTCCTCAGGTTTGTGTGCTTGTTCATGAGGTTAATATGCATTGTTCTCCCTGGCATCTTATCTGAATACCCTTCTTGTACACCTGCTAGTGCAAACTCTAGTAGACTAAACAAAGGTTGCGGGGGGAAATCTAAGCTTTAAAGGACAAATGAAATGGTTATACACAGATAATATTGCTGTTGGCAGGTCCCTTTTACCAGGATTAAGACTGTGCGGTAATTTTAGCAGTGCTGATCCTGATCCCTTTCTCCGTTTTCCCAAGACTTAAATTTGTCGTCACCATTGTACAGCACGGGGCACGTCAGCGGGATCAGTGTAATTAATCTGTGTGTGTATGGCTCGCGGCTCACTGGGACTCTGGACTGATCCCCCGTGCTCTGCTTTCAGTGATATCGATCTAGTGGTGTTTGGGAAGTGGGACAACCTGCCCCTGTGGACTTTGGAAGAAGCCCTGCGGAAGCGAAACGTGGCCGACGAGAATTCCATCAAAGTGCTCGACAAGGCCACGGTGAGTGCCGGCGGTGCTGCGAGCGTGTTGCCGAATACTGCAAACGTGGTTGTGCTCCAGGAAAGGGAGTGTGCATGGCATGTGAGGGGAAAGTGTCTCAGCATGCGTTTCATTCTCAGTACTTTTTTTTTTTCCCCCTCCTTTGCATTTAGTGCTGTGTGTGTTAATCTTGTTTTCAGGTGCCCATCATCAAGCTCACAGATTTACACACCGAAGTCAAAGTGGATATCAGCTTCAACGTGCAGAACGGTGTCAAAGCGGCAGTCCTTATCAAAGAGTTCAAAAAGGTGAGGGAAGACACCCCAAGTACGGAGGGTGTGAAAATGAGCCTGTTTCAGGGCTGTCTTTTCGTGTAGTTTTGATATGTAATTAACAGAACTCGTAACAGGCTTTTTCTTGCAAAAGTAGTTGGGACACCTGCTGCTGCATATTTCACCTTTCATGTCTCAAGTGGACCAGGGATAGTATGTGTTGCATGTCTGCAATGCTTTAGTAGTGTGCACCTGAGTGCAGGAGGACTGCCTCTTTTCAGATCACGAATGCCCAGCTGTTTTATCCATAAGGTTCAGCAGGGTCAAACATGTGCCAGATCCAGCACTAAAAGAACACAAGGAAATGAAGAACTATGTGTGTGTCTAAAACACCATCCACCTGGTGGTGCTGACATCATGTCCGGTACTTGTCTTTGTGCAGAAATACCCCGTGCTTCCCTACTTGGTTCTGGTGCTGAAGCAGTTCTTGCTGCAGAGGGACCTGAATGAAGTGTTCACTGGAGGCATTGGGTCGTACAGTCTCTTCCTCATGGCCGTCAGCTTCTTGCAGGTGGGGTCAGGCTTTCACTCTGAGTAGAGAAGTGAAAACCATTAGATACTGTATGTTTGAATATGCAGTGTCAAAATCATAGTTTGCTGTGTCTGAAAATATTTTTACTTCATGGTGATGTTAGTTATGAGAGAGTACCCAGTGAGCCTTGTCATTTGGTGAAAGCCTTCTGTCTGGGTGGAGAATTTGAGATTTGAAGAATAGCACCCACTTACTTTAAGTCTTTATCTGTCCAATAACATGACTCCCTTGAATTCAAGTGCAAGATGGCAAGAAAGTAACTTCGTTAACTTAAAAATAATCATGCAAACATTTTATCCTTTATAACCCTTTTGTTGTAATATACTGGTTGTATTTATAGAGGGGGAGAGCCTGACAGTGCATGTTTTGTTAATCTGTATTTTAGTTTGTGTAGGTTGGAGCTCTCTGACAGCTCCCCATGACTACAATAAACACAGCATTAGCGCAAGAGACATTTATTTTTTATGCTGGTAGCATAAAGAAGCAGTTCAATGTATGTTGTGTATCTAATGGCTTGGATGTGTACAGTATTTGATATGCATACAGAATTTGATACTTGAATATGAACGATTGCCTGTCACTCATCCTCCAGCTGCACTACAGGGAAGATGCCAGCAGCCCCAACACCAACATCGGGGTTCTGTTGATAGAATTCTTTGAGCTCTATGGGAGACATTTCAACTACCTGAAGACGGGGATCCGGATAAAAGATGGCGGATGCTATGTGGCCAAAGATGAGGTGCAGAAGAACATGGTAGATGGCTATCGCCCCTCAATGCTCTACATTGAAGATCCCCTGCAGCCAGGCAAGTGGTTCCCTACCAAGCTGCTCAGGCAATAATTGGCAATAATTGAGAAGAAAGGCGTACATTATATGCTAATGTCAGAGCGAAGCTTCAATTGTCTTGGATAAGGCTGTCAAAAATCTAGACACTGACCACCAAGATTCAAAATTTCAAGAAAGCTTCATTATGCATTACGTAGCACGGAAATGGCAAACGTATTGGAGCTGTCTGTTCTTGTTTGATGAAAATTCCATCCTTTCCTTCTTGTAACAATCATAGTCAATTGATAGCGAAAAGCTTCCCTTTATTTCCATACAGTGCCACCATACACACCTCACACTTCAGTGCTGATTGAAAATCAGATTGGCTAACCACAATTCAAACTTTTATTACAACAGAATTCTCTTATTTGGAGTTCAGATGTGTTTTTGCTTTTTTTGTTGTGGTATTGAGAAGGTATTGAATATTTTGAAACAAATCTGATTTCACATAATTCAAAACTCAAATATTGTGACAACCCTGGTTTTGGATCTTGTCAGCATTATATACCAGTGTTTAAACCCAACCAATTTGTGGACAAGGTTTAGGTGTAATTCCCCCCCATCTTCCCTTTTCTCTGAGACTACTTGCATCTGCAACTAACCATGCATCTGCGTTTCTCCCTATGCAGGCAACGATGTTGGCCGCAGCTCATACGGTGCCATGCAAGTGAAACAGGCATTCGACTATGCCTATGTAGTGCTCAGCCACGCGGTGTCCCCCATTGCCAAATACTATCCCAACAATGAGTCAGAGAGGTGAGACACCAGGGTATTATGTGGCAAAGGAATATTGTCATAACTGTTTTTTCGAAACATCCCTACCCTTTGTACTTTTTAAAAATGTACTTTGTACTTTGTTAACAGTATACTGGGCCGCATTATCCGAGTAACCCAGGAAGTGGCAGAATACAGGGACTGGATCACCAAACACTGGGGGGCCCAGTCTCAAAACGACCCCTCCTTTAATGGTATGAAATCTTGACATTTTTGAATAGTCTGGACATACAAACTGTTACTGTCCCTGTGAGGAAAAGAGCAGACCTTCTCTCAATCTCTGTTTTTTGCTCCTCTGCAGAGAACGACTTGACGTTGCTTGTGGAGCCGCGGCAGCTGGACAAGTGCAACAACAACCTGTCTAAGGAAGTGGTGGTGCTGCCGAAGGTCTCCCGCAGCAACCACTCGTCCAACTCCTCGTCCCCGCCCCCTTCCTCGCCTTCTTCCTCCTCCTCGGCTTCGTCACCCTCCTCCACGGCCTCCAGCTCCAGTGATGCTGTGAGTAGTGCGCCTTTCTCACCTCAGAGCTCTTTCCACCTGGACTCCACCAGTTGTTTACCAGACGTCCACCTCCACACACTCACCCACATGCCTCCTTTACCCATGGACTGATCTACATGCCTTCTCCCCCCTCATACTAGCTCTTATCTTCAGTTTGCTTGCTTGGTTGCAGAGACAATGCCAAGTCTAGACCTGTGACCACACTGGATGGTTATATTTATTACAATTAGTTATACATATTGTTGTGGACTCAGAGTAATTGCGTGACCTGTTGAACTCAATACTTTGATTGGACCCTTCTGATTGGGGATTTTGTTCTCCCCAGGACTCTGATGGAACCCCCTGTAAAACGGTGAAGCAGCTGGCTGGGCGGGGCTCTAGCTCACACAGAGAGACCTCCGGGGGTGCGTCCACGCACAGAGCACAGGGCCACTCACACAGCGGCCCCGCCAGCAACATCAACAAGAGCAAGGTAGGGGACCCCAGACCAGGCATGGAGCGTTTCAGCATGTTCATTTGGACGTTTTCAGCTGACATGAGAGTTAAGTTTGAGGTCCATGAAGCAGAACTGAAAGTTTTGTCTTTTTTGTGGGGAAAAAAAAAATCCCTACCAAAAAGCTCTTAAATATTTGAAATCTTAATATTTCTGAATTTGTTTTTATTACATTTACATTTTGTCATTTAGCCATTTATCACAGGCTTATTCAGTGGCCTACAAAAAGTACAACTAAGTGCATCATGTTTAAACTTGATAGCCGTTACCCTTACAGTGCTGTGATAAGTAGGGTGTGCCTGCTTCATTAACACAACATATTCTTATATCCCCATAAATCAACCGTTCCACTTTTAAACTAAAGAGACTTCACTTTGCTGTTTTCCAAGACAAACCAGGTTGGTAATAGAGGCAATAACCTGAAGTGTTGTTAGATTAATTAGAAGTAATATTTCTGTTTTTCAGACAGGAAACAGACAATTTCGCCCTACTAGCAAAAGCGCTCAGGGACAGCAGAGTGCCTCCACCAGCAGCAAGGCCCACCAAAGCAACAAGCCACATCACCAGGGCAATGGCAAGAAGAGGAAACCCCAGCGTGAGGCTGTGCATACAAATCTCTGCAGATAGGGGGCGCCGCCACCTCCATATGACTGCCAACCTGTCCTAGATCTGCTGCAGGACCCTTTCTTATGGGATTGTTGGTAGTAGTAAGCATTTTTATTAAGGGATGCTATTTTGTAACTGAAAGGAACAAAAACATAGACAAAGGGCACACGTTCCTTGATTTCAGCTGAGATAATGAAAGACCTTTGTTTTTATCACACACTGCCCTTCTGTGGAGCTTCTCCCAACCTCATCAACCAGTCTTATGCCACTGCAGGGCGCCCCCTGGTGTCTGAGAGGAGCAGAGCATGGCTCCTGGAAACAGAATCCCTGGAATTCTGAACCCCTACAATCAACTACAGCAAGAAACACAAAGAAAAAAAAAATACAAAATGCAAAAAATAACAAAAAAGTATTAAACTGAAAAAATGTATTTATGAAAAATTTATAAAGTAAAAATGAAAAAAAAAGAATAAGGATATACATTATGCATGAAGATTGTCTTTATTGATGAAAAGAGATGATTTTTGTATCTGTGTATACATATAGATAGATATATAGATACACAGATAATGTAATGATCTGTTGAAAAACTACAAAGCAAAATGTGGAAACAAGCCTCAGAATCAAAATGGGAAAATAAAGGTTTTGTATTACTCATTACTGGATGTTCTGATGTGGGACAAAAGTGTACATTTTCACTGCTAGTTGACAAAGCCAAGTGGAGGTTCTATTGCCAACAACAATCATCAGCATCTATTGTACCTGGCTGCTGTGACCACCTGTCTAAGCACAAGCAGCAGGCCAAATCGCTCACAGAGCCCAACAGATTCACAGCAAATGGTTCTGTTTTTAAATCATGATACTGTACGAGTGCTTTAGAGGCTTACAATAGGAAAGTGTTAGTAGGGATATGGCAAAAAAAAGAAAAAAAAACTTGCATTTTTTTTTTCTCTTGTGAGAATAGTCAGTACCTTTTCCCCATGTTTTACCAATTACAAAATAATTTGTATTTGTTAATGTATTTATTTTTTATTATATCAGAGGTGTGCGTGCGTGTGTGTGTATGTGCGTGTGTGTTTATGTGTGTATAGATATACATACACACAATATAAATATGTTAAAGTCCATATCTTTGTATGCTACTTGATTGATAGCTGGGATATGGGGGAGTGAAAACTGTCAGTTACAGAGCAAACACCATCTCAGTGTTTGTCTTTCAATGCCTCTTTTTTTCCTTTAAGTGACAGTTGTGTTCAAGTGACCAAGTTACTTAAGAAAGTTGAGTGACCATTTTGTAGTCATAATATGAAAATATCTGTTTGCACCTGGAGCATCTACTTTAAAAGGGAGATGGATTTTGGTTGTTTGCATCATAATTTTATTCAGTGCCCTGAAGTACAAATTTAAAGCTCTCATCTCAGTATGGGACTCACTGCATCTAACCTGTAGATGGCAGTATAACACAATGGACAAAAACACATTTAACTGTTGCCACATAGACTGAGGAATTATTACTGTTAAAGTATATAATCACAATGAAATTGATCTGCTTGACTTGTAGTTACTACAGATTATTAAATACATGCAATAAAGTCAAAAGGACAATTACTGAATAACTGGTACATTTATTTTATATCACTTCTGCAATTTTTTTTTCTCCAACAGTTAAGCCATGTCATGAGGTATATTTTTTATATACAGCAGTTTATTAACAGTACTCATAAGCAGCTTGGGAGGACCTTATATATTGTGACAGCATGTCACCTTGTATCTGTGAAAGTTTACAAAATATGATAGTGACCACTGATTTGTTCCTTTCTATAGCTTGAAGACAGATTTAAAATATACACCTAAATATACATCTGATATCTGAAAGCTGATCTAGGTAAACTGCTGTGGAATTGCCAGAATTTCACCTGCCCAATATTTTTTGTGCCATTAACAATGCTATTCCAGTCTGTAAAGTGCTATCTATGCCCATGGCCAAGCTTAATAATACAACCACAGTGAACTGAATCACCCAAACTCACTCTGTAGGTTCATTTTTGTATTTATAGTGGAGAATTAAATGGGTCCATCTGTCTGGGTGTGTGTGGGGGTGTACACTTACATCAAGTAGTTTTGTTTATTGTATGATTTGTTGAATGCACCTCTTGATTGAAGTGATAAAATAAATAGGTACATGCAAATGAATAGGCTTTGAATCCTCAGCATTTAAAGAACTGATTTTGCTCGCAAATATTGATATTTGTGTTTGCAGCTGTCTTTCCCCATCATTGTTTTTACCCATTACTAATGAAGGAAATGTTTACACTGAGGGGCGCTAGTGATTAGAATAAAACGGCAGCTTATGCCGCTGTATGTAATATGAAATAAGAATGTGGGATCACTGTATCTCCCCTGTTTTTGTCCTCCACTTTGAATGTATTCATCTGTCTATTATAATAGGTGCATTCATTTCTCCAGTATTGTTGCTGCTAAAGATGACTACTCCTTATCTTATTGACTATAAAGACAATGATGCATGTTTTCACTTGTTCTTTGAGGGGTAAAAAAATGTTTGTTTAAAATGATGGTTATTCAATGTTATCAAATTTATGCACCAAAATATTTTTGCTTCATTTCATAAACACCTACAGTAAATTGTCAAACCTGTGCAATTTTGGCTTGAATGAGTGACTAAACTATACCAGCATTTGATGAGTGGGTTGTGCCCAACATGTGACTGGATACATACTTATCCATATAGGACTTGAACTGCTGTATTCAGGACAAAAGTCAAAATTAAAAGAAAGAAAAATCCATCATGAAAAATTCACTTTAACTGCAGCATACTTTTTTTAGACAAAACTCAGCTTGTTTATTAAATATTGGGAACAGTTGAACTGTCCTTTTTCTTTGTGGTTTCCTTGTATGTATCACTGTCTGCCTGTCATCTTTGCATTCTAGTTGTATTTTTCGAGGATACAAAGAACTTTTGCAAACTATATTTTTTGTGAGTATTTGAATTAATAAAACTTTGATTTAAGTGTTGAAGCCCTGTGGGTTACATGGATTTAAAATCAAAAGGAACTTAAAATTGTATCTTTCGATATTAAAAAGCACTTTAATATTAAATATTTTGCAGTGTGTTATGTCTTGTATATTTCAAAAAGTGTAAATTACTCCCAACAATTGAACCAACATTTTTGGACAATAATATTTCCTGTGTTGATTGTACACATTGAGTGATAATTTGAAATGAATGGAATTACTGATTTTTTTCTTGCCATTGTAATTGATTTGTTGTCAGATGGCACAGGATAATATTCTCAGCCAAAAAGGCTGAGACATTTCCTTTACACATCTTCAAAAATATGGCACATTTCGGTATTATAAATGAAAGGATCTCAAAATAACCTATTTTCACTATATTTCACTGGGTTACCACTGCCTTTTACAATGTCTTTTGCATCTTTTAGTTTCTTTCATGAAAGGCCTGCACTGCAGCACTATTTAAGTACCAATATTCACCAGCAATTTACTACAATCAACTAATCAAAAGCATAGAGAAACATTTTTCTAACATGATTTTGGTTAGCCTAAATCAAGCGTCTAATGCACATACGTGTAGTCTGTCTCAAGAACTTTCGCAGTAATGTTTTAATGCTGCAAAGAGGTAATTACACTGTGATATTTAGACGCCACAGTTTGATGAAGTTAGACCACGTGTTCGTAGCAGTTGTGGCTTTTTACGTGCATGCTCATTGTAAAGCCTGGTTACTGCGCTGGTCGTTTCCGCATTTGAACAGCCCTCTTCTGCACCCTACAGTGTAAGCTGCGCGCTTGTCAGTTGGATAGGGAAGGAGAGAACTAACGGAACAATATCGAAAACAGAAATGGACATTTGTCGGAAAAGTATAGTTATATGACTGAAAACATGAAACATTTTCAATGAAACACTCTTTTTTAAGGTTTTACAGAGCCAGCATACACTCTGGACACAGGATAAATTACACGGCAAGATATCTTGGCACGCACATACTGGTGAGCGTTTGAAAATCATGTTTTGTTCTTCGGACGCGCAAGTTAAGTTGTACTAAGCAGAGCTGAAAGGCTCATTTTCAATCAAGAGCAGGTCCTGCATAGTCCACCAATACCCAATACTTAAGAGTTTGTATTCATCCATTGCTGAGACAGCTATCTCAATAGCATGAGCTTTTTTAAAATACATTATGAGCTGTGAAGTAATCCGACATGATCATCCCCATCTAAAATCAGTGTAAAGTTTAGTTGTGGTAATAGTGATGGTGCCTCTAATTAACAACTATTATTGTTACTACTATTACTACTAATATTTGTTGCCTATAATTAGCGAGTCCAGATGGAGAGCAGCATGGCCCATCAACAGGAATGGCATCAGTAAGCAGATATGCGCTCATAGAGAATTACCTCACAGATCACCGAACAGTAATTAAATCACAATCGTTAAATTCCAGGGACAGATTTCGTTTAAGAGGAAATGCTTGAATAGGAAAGACAAAGTTCGTGGTAGTTGTTCATAGCATTAACCTCAGTGTTTCGCTTCAAATTGGAAGTAGTCACGGTTATGCCATTACCGTGAATGGTATTTCGATTAAATCTATCTGAACTGTAAAATCCTGGTTAATGACGCTGATAATAGAAAATTGGGAATGGTGTCGGCTAAAGGATACGTTGTAAAGGTACCTTGTTACAACTGAGATACAAACTGGTCGCCAATACTTAGAAATTGATCTGCTGATCTACCCAGGTTGATATGGATGTGCAAACCCGTTCGCCTAATTCATAGGTAATTCGGCGCACGCCGTTCAACCACGAGGTATGTAGGCTATCAAGTAGTAAGTTGAATGTTGTTAAAACTGCATTTCTGTCTCTCGAAATGAATATATTGAAAATATATGCTCCAGGGCTTCGTAAAATGGTCTGTCATGTTTTATGAAAAGTGTATTAGGTAACAGACTACCGACATGATGCGCTTCCTGGTTCCTTTATCTGTAAGTTTTCGAAAGCTAGTGAACAGACTCTTGACACATTTAAGACGTCATCTTGTAAAAGCATAAAATTGTTTACTGTATTTTACTTTTGTTGTAGCATTTGGCAAGGAAATAAAAATACTATGGAAGTGCGCCTTGCTTTTAATTTTATAGAGAAAACCAGTAGTGACGGGAAGTTGCAGAGCTTGTACAATTATTTTGAGCCATAGCGTTGGTCACATGATGCCAATTTGATTTTTTTAATTCATGAACGATCATTTCGACTTTTTACTGAATAAAGATGGACGTCTGACGAACCTTACACTGCTTCTCTGAGCTAGTGCCCCATTACGCTAATGTAACAAAGTGTGTTTTGAGCATGTAGACTCCGGGAAAAGTCATTTCCGACATCAGAATTAATAACAAACCACACTGTGCATCTTTTTTTAGAGATAAAGTCATCTGTAGAAAATATGCCTCGCTTTGCAGTGTACTTTGGGGGCTATATTTATTGTGAGCACCTAATGTGCTCCCTCTATGTAGAGTGAATGGGGAGCATTAAACAATATAAAATTTCAAATGAGGGATACAATATGATTTTTAAATGCTATGCTAATATCTTTGTAACAACTTTTTGCATCCATTGGTGGTAGCATTTGGATCACTTTTATGTAAATGTTGTGGCTCGTTCTAACATGTTACGCCAGTCTTTCTCTCATCATGAATATGGCTATTGATTCAGTGGATGAGCAGTCAGTGGTGACAAAAGCATTTATTTATCAGATTGTTGACATTTTATATGTGACTGTGGCTGGCTGGGTGGTTGTTGGATTGCTTGATAAAACTAATATTATTATGTCTACTTCTTTGACAGAACTCCAATGTTCCAAAGGAAAAGACAGCCAAATTGTAAGACGTGCTTCTGCTTCTACTGTGATGATGTTGAATTAATTTTAATCCTATACTGTTTATTGCTCTGCCATTATGGGGAGGCTGTTTTGTGAAGCTAGAGGTAATTTGACTTATTACACAGCTGACCAGTTATGCCTGGAAAGCACTGTTGTTTACATCAGATATTTGTATGACTGAACAACTGGCTTGTTTGCTTGATTGCACCTCTGCCTTCAGTTTATCCACTTAATGGAGTTATAGATTTCAGTACCCTGTATTCACCCTGTTCACACTCTGTAACTCACTAAGTACTAATAGAAAAGAAAATTGCTAGTGTATGTAAATCAACAGCAAAAGTTGACAAGATATGAATTACAGGCAGTGCATCACTGTAGATTTCCAGGGTGCTTTTTAATACAAGTGCATTACCCCAAGAGTAGTAGAAAACACACTTCATTCATACGTGTGGAACAGAGAGGCTAAGTGGACCTGCCAGACTTGTGCATTTGTCCCGCTCATCTTTTAATGGATTAAGTAGAAAATGGTTCAGGTCTTCCCTGATGGCAGTTTATGACTGACTGTGTTTAAAGGAAAAATGTCTTCTGAGGGACTTCACTGTTGTCCAGTGTATAATGTTAAAAATGTAAATACAATGATCTACATGTTACTCCTTTCCTCAAATGTAGTCTATATAGTTGTTATTTTTTAAATACAGGAAAATCAACTGAATACTGGTGCACTCTCCCAGATTTTCATGTTTTCCTTATCACTCATAAGGAAGCTTGGAGACAAGAACCTCTGAAGTCAATGCTAGTTGAAATCTCCCACACATTCTGCTCTGCTCTCTGAGTCACTGTTTGAAAATGCTGGTATGATAAGTAAACTGTGGAAGTTCAGATAGTCTCCTTGCTCCTCTCCTTCTCATTCCCCTGCTCATCAGGGTAGGGAATGAGCCTTCTTTCCTCCCTCTCCTGTTATAAGGCTTAGGTGAGGGCTAAATAATATTCCACAAAGATCTTTGTTGCATTAAGGCCACTATACATGAAGTTAACTACAGGTGTTCAGGCATTTGGCTCAGAAAACCTGCAGGAATGCAGCCTTTAACCACTGAGCCAATCAGAGTGCAGGGGGTGGGACCTAAGGACAGTCTGAGTTTATATATGCAGTTATTATGATTGTAGAATTGTAGTAGAAAAGGTACAGCCAGGGCTGTCAGCATTCACTATCCAAAAATGAAGGGAAGCAAATATGAACTACTCTATCTGTCAATCAGCCTAAATTTCTAAGTTTTACTCTGTAGTCCAGCCAGATTTGAAAAGACCTCTCACACCTATTTTCCTCTCCTGCTGTCACTGTTGTGTATATTTTTTTCAGAGTGGAAGGTAGTAGAAGCAGATTTTTTCTCTCAGTCAGAGTGTTTTATCTTCACAGAGTGCTTTATCCTGCCTGCAAAGAATTGAAGAGCAGTCATGTCCGTCAGTTCTGTGTGGTCTGGTGGATATTGTCCCGTTGTTAGGTTAATTAGTCCACAAGGGCCATTGGGTTGATATGTTGAGGGCTGAAAGGCATGAGGAGTGAGTGTGAAGAATGAACATACAACAATGAGGCTATCCTTTTTCCACGACCTGTATCTTTCTTATATTGGAACTGGAACATTGGAATATTTCCTTTCCTCAGTACAGATGAACTTTACATCTGTAAAGTATGAACTTTCATACTTTTTAACCAACAAAAGCAAATAATGTATCTCTGTGGCAGGCTTGGATTGACATTTGCTGTAATTAGTGGTACGGATCAGGGTTTTGGAGTAAAAGGGCAGAGGTGAAACCATCCATAGTGGTTGGACTGATACTACACCCAATAGGGGAGGTTTATGTAGTTCTATGATGCATTTCTGTTCACATTTCATATTAAGGCAAGGCTTGCCGCCTGTGAGGCCACTTTCTGTAGCAGCACTGAACCCAGACTGAAATCAAAGAGGTCACTCTCCCACAAAGTTGAGGAAAAGGTCACTCAGAAACACTGATTTAAAAACTGTGGCACCTCATGAAGGTCCAGTCGGCAGGGCTGTTGTCTAAGGTTTTATGAGGAGCTGTCGAATGATGTAATATGAAGCTGTCCTTTACTGTTTTGTTGGATCAGCTTAGAGAATGTGGCCTGAGGTGACATACCTCCCTGTGGGTGACCATGTGAATTAATGCTGCACTTTCAAAGAAGGACTCTGGATTTATTTTCATGTGAATGTGGATTTCTTATCAATTCCATGTGTTCCTCAGATCCCATGCCATTCCTGTTGAAGGGCCACAATATAATACTAGCTGCATACAGCTAGTAATATGTGGTACTGAAGAAGCAATGTGCAGCTACTTCATTTGTATGTCGTAATACCTACATAATATTGTCACAAGAATGACACAAGACTGACATCTGTATTTCAGTTGTACAGGTGTGTGACGGAGTGCTGTCACTACGGTTGAGTATGTGCTCTGACTGCCATACCGACGAGCCTGGCTCTTCGGTGTTGCGGTCAAGTTACAGGTTTGGTACCCCGTAGACCTGGGTTTGAGGCCGGGTGGGGTGACTGCTCTCTCTCTTCACTACAAGGGGAAAAGAAAACATTGTAATAGTGTTGGTTATCCTTGTAACCTAGTAGCTGGAAATTGCAGAGCTAACACAGCCTTTGCATAGTGATTTCTGTTTTGCTGATTAAAGCTTAGGTTCAGCGCAGGCCACTGTGTCCGTGTGGGTACTTCTCTCTGTACAGTTTTTTGATACTAATTTTTGGGGTCACAGCTCATGGATGTTGTGTAACTCCACTGACAGATCCCCAAGTGGATAAGAGTGTCATACTAACATACAGGCAGTGCATGTTTTTACCACAGTTTTGTGGATCAGTGGTATCAGGTTAGCAAGTGACTGTAAATTATTGAGCAGGATCTAATATCCATAATATAATATCCAGTAATATCCATGTTGTGTCCATACACGGTGTGTGTACTATGTCTGGGGTGTGCACATCTTACAAAATACTAAGCTTTGCTAAAATTTGTTGAATGTTTCAAACTGCAGACAGATATACCTTTTTAGACTGTGTGCTGTTAGGCTGCTTTTTATTGAGGGTGGGATGAGACTATAAGATGTTAGTAGTTTAATAGCGGCCAGGACAAGTTTGAGATGCGTTTAATGACCATCCTGCTCACTTTTCTTTCTAGCCTGTGGATAGTGATCCAGTTCCCACTGCCTGAGTCCATTCAATTATGTATTGTATATTTGTTTTCATGTTGCCTTTCCTGGGTCATTTTTGTATGTGGATATACCTCAGATACCAAAGGAATAATTTAGCTTGACCCTTGTAGATTTTGTAGCAAATCCATAGGACAAAGGGGTGCACACAGTCACACTTTACTGTGCACCATCCTTCACGTGTTTCCAAATAATGTTTTTTTCACACATTCCATGTGTTTTGCATTGGATCAACCCAGGGAATGATCTCTGGTTAAGCTTGCTTTCAGTACAGAGCAAGCTCAGGTTAACAGCGTGGCTCGACCATGAAGGAAACACATGACTCATCAAACTATGACTATTCTTTTGTAACGTTTGAAATCATTTGCTGATTACAACAGCACGCAAAGTTACACATTTACAACAGACTGAAAAGCTATATTCCTTTGTTTACACAAAAACAACAGACCCTTCTCAATGGCAGTAATCTGCCCGGAGAATTCCCAGAGTCACTGTTTGTGGCAGAAGCTGCAGGAACATGTTCCACTGTCCTTAGCTAAATTCAGCAACCTTAACAGTGTCTGAATGTGAGAGTGAAAGTCCAGTGTGTCTGTAGTGCTCAGCTCATGGAGGATCATTGGTTTTGATTCTATTCAAGCAGACTTTATTTTTCTGTTCCATCAACTCAAGGTCCATGACCTGAACAAAGGAAAACAGAACTTGGACACAGAGAGGCTTCCCTTTTCAGAATACTTCCAGCTCAGCAAAAAGAAAGCAGGTTATTTTCCCTCCAGAATAGAGGAAGAAGGCTGCAGGCAAGGCCTGCTCACCCACGCTGTACGACAGAGTGAGAAGCACACCAAAGAAGGAAGTCCACAGTGTTTGTATAGGAAAAATGAGATGATCGTGCTTGTAGTTGCTACACTGGTTTTGAACAAATGAATATGTGTTGCTAGGGAAATGAGACTGGGTGGTTTCCGCCAGCCTTTTTGTATTGCTCTAAGGATAGCCTTGATGCTAGCGCAGGCTTTATGTGTTGTACTGTATGAACTCATCTCTTCAATAAAGAAGGTGCAGCACACATAGTGAATCTGACATCTCTTCCCTGTTACTGTACTGAATCTTCAAATTACTGCTACCACCTAAAGTGCCCTTTGACTGTCAACTGTGATCTAAGATGGGCTTAATTCTTTTGCAGATCTTTTTGTCACTGCATATATTATAATACCAAATTAGTTGATTTGTTTAGTAGACACATATGTAAGGCTACGCATGTAGGGACTGCAACCACCAACAGTGAGATAATGTGGGTGAATATTTGACAAATCAAAAAAACACCAAATCATGGCTTAGCCCTCTCAGCACATATTGAAGGGAAATGAATGCAAGTTAAGTGAAAAGAGAATTTGTCCAGCATATTTGTCAAGAAGGGGATTTTACAATTGTTTGTGGAACTCCACATTTATTATGAATTTAACTTGTAAACATATAAACTTGTACAAACTTGTAAACAGTGGCAAACTGGCCATAATTTCCTGAACACATAAGGAATGCACATAAAGGCACATACCTTTCTTTCTTATAAAAACATACCCATGTCTAGCTGTTATTTAAAAAAAGTTAATATTCCTGCAACCTACTAACAAAAATTAAAGTGCTTCTGAAGGTTATCAAATAAATAATACTAATAAAAAAATAAATAGTATAATAATAACATGTGCTAATTCAGTTGCTAAGTTACGGCTCCGTTATGGAATCGGAGAGGAAACTGAAATGTAGAAGAGAGAGCACACTATATCTTGTCAAGTATCACTTTATTCGCTAATGTTTCGGTCGACTGACCATCAGAGCATACAAAAATTATGCACGTAACGTGTGTGGTTAAAGCTAGACTATATTCACTGGGATCACAACGCGCATCGAACCGAACGTCCTGTACCGAACGGTACGGTACAAATATGTGTACCGTTACACCCCTACTGGTTACATTAGTTATGTTTTGCATACCCCATATTGTCAGAAGTCACTTCTTGTTTTTGTGTTGAATAGGAGTTAGGGTGTTCTCCCCTGACTCATGCTGATCTGAGCTCTCGGCTGAAGTCTATTTCATCAAACGTGTTCTGAGCATTCAAAGTAGCAGTTTAACAATCAAATGAGCACATTCACAACATGCTCACTTCCAAATGAAGACTATGCTAGCCTCAGTGATTAGGGAGTGTGTTTATTATCCACAGAAAGTCTTGGTTAAGAAAAAAAAAACAGATGACCACAATCTCAGGCTGTTGGAGAACCCAGGCTGGAGTATTTGTACCCCAAGTGCAAGTATGTCTGTTAAAATCCTGTGAAGCAGTTCACTTTTCCATGGCATGTTCTTGCATGCTATGATGCAGTTGTAGGACAACCTAGTTGTCTTGTACAGTGAAATATCTGTTTTTTTTTCTGGAATATACAGTACATAGCCAGACTTTGTATTCATTTAATTATGTTGTGCAATGACCCAAGCAGAGTAGTATCTCCCTCTGCAGAGTAGTGTCTCTCCTCTGTAAGTCCATATGGAGACTCTAGGAAAGGCACAACACAAAGCCAGCTGAAAGTAAACTAGAGCAACTTGCAGTGCATGGTGCCTTTGCATGTTGTCCTGTTTTCTCAGTTTCTGCCTTTTTAGAGATTCCTGGTCCCACTGAGTAATGTCACAATGTTCCTCTGTTTATCTAGTGCTGTGCTGCAAGACATGCATATGCCATATTGTCATATCAGATGTCATATGTGATGCATTAAAACATGAGGATAATAAATGCTAGTCCTCTATGTTAATTTCAGTACTGCTTATTCTTGAGGAATTAAGTTTGTTTGCTATGATGTGAATATGGATGTTTGTGTAATTACCCTGCACTGTTAGGGAATATTTGAGGTTTTTGAAATCCCTGTCCTTCTTGAAAAGAACAGGGCTGTCCTATGGATGCAGAAAGTGTCCTGTAGTAGTAGAGGCCTGGAGCAGTTGCCTGGAGATATGTCTTCTCAGAGAATTGCAACTGCCTCTTCTTGTAGTGGAGAATTCAGTTGTAAAGAGAACATCTGGCAACAGGCATAGAGAGGTAAGCTGCTGTGTTTATAATATCTCGCTCAGGCATAGCGGAGGTCATCCCGTCCCATGTTAAGCCAGGACAAATGATTTTGAATTTAGCGCTCACATTTCACATGAGCAGATGATGCCACAAGTTTCTCTTTTAGTTATTTCTCAGGATCCCCGTTGCAAAGACTTGCAATATAAATAGGTGCCCATATTGGCTCTGATTAGTAGAAAGAGTTGTGCTTTTTCACTGGGTCCACTGAAAAAAGTCCAGTTAGCGAAACCAGTGGAATATTAGGCTGGACATGCAGCTCAATATTATGCAAAGGAAACCATCGGAAGAGGTGCTGGGTTCTTCAGACATTCCCAGTTGTTTACTTGGTTGGCAGATCACTCTCCATGAGAAATGGTGGTGAATCCAGAGGAACATTTTTAGATTGAGTCCATCAGACCCCTGACCATACTGTCAGAAACTGGAGGGAAGAATGAATGATAGCAAGGGGATGGAGATCAGCATTCCAGACAGCAGCAAGCAGAATGGAAGAGTGCTTTAATCAGGAATCATTTTATCCTAGTAGCCATGAGAACACAGTCCACATTCCCAGGAAGGGCTATGTGCCACTCGTACAAGCTATTCGGTCTGGGAATGCTGCCTCAGACAGATTGCGGGGTTCTTGGCGTCCCACATCCTGTGCCAAATACAATGCCCAAATTGTACATCATCATTTACCAGATGTTCTTGTCCAGGGCTAATACAGTGCATGAGGTGATAACAATAAAAGAACATCAAACCAAATCCATAATAACAAATACATTTGAAAACATTGACAGCATGCTACACAAATCTAATTTTCAAATAGAAATGTGATCAGCATGCAGAGACATTAGAACAGTTCAGATTAAAAATCAAGACCAGTATGTGAATGGAAAAATGCTGTACTCATGTCTCCTGTGTATTCTTTTACAAGGTCTGCACAGTGTAAGGCGAGACAAGTGTTTCCTGACCAGGTGTGTCATGTTCGCTGCGTAGCCTTGCTGACGAGTTCACATGCGCTGCCACCCACCATGCTGTCTCCATAAGATAAATCCACCCCACAGCAGCTGTTAGAGATGATGCACAGCATCCCTGACAGGAGGGAGCTTTAATGCGCTGTTATATGCGCTGGCGTCCTCCCTTGCACTCCTGACCTGCCAGGACCTGCCTCGGTCCATGGGGGTGTGAATGCAGCGTACGCGCCCACTACGACAGCAGCTGGCCAAACAGGCGCTTGTCAAACTGTGAGGGGTTGCAGCTGGGAAGAGTGATGAGTCTGGTGGATAAACTCATTTAGCCCAATCCCATGTGGAGAGTCATAAAGGCGCACACACACACACACACATGCACACACACACACACACACACACACACACACACACACTTCTCCACCCTGATGGTGATGGTCAAAGTAGTGATCCTGGGGCAGCTGAGGAGCAGAAACTCATGTGGCGCAGGGTGCAGGACTCCGTTACATGATATACCCTCTGTGTTTCTCCCTCAGGAGTAATTAATGGATTTAACTGAGCGCTCTGATTTACCATCCAACATAACGGCCCCTGTATGAAGGAGTCTGGCTGGCCCGCAGTGCCTCCCTCCCTCCACATTTATGGGCTCTGATTTAGTTGAGGTTTAATTAAATTTAATCTAATTTAATTTAATAGAAGTTTAACTTTTAAAATTGAGAAAATCCAATTTACAGCTTTAAATTGGACCATTTTAAGACTTAGATAAGCTTAGTATATGTGGTACATGTTTGGGGGAAAGTCTGCTAGAAATGTTGCTTGTATAGCTGTTATTGACAATTAAATTCATTTAATAGATATGCATTCAATTGCTTTTGGATAGGGAGATTTTTGTTAATTTGTTTAGTCAGTTATGTAGTATTTAGGGCCCTGTTCTGCTGCTGGTGTTCCTAAAATCTGTTATAGGGACCAGTAGAGTTTTATGCTTCAAGTATATCATGGCCAGCTTACAGCCTTCAAACAGACCATTCAATGTGTAAGTACGGGCCTCTGAAGGCTTTGTTATCAGTCGCATTCTTACATATTATGTTACTAATTTTTTACTTTAACCAGTGTGAATTACACAGCTGTCTTCTTACATATTAACCAGTGATACAGCTGGAAATGTTCTGTGGCCACTGTGTGGAAGGAGTGAAGAAAGTCTCTTGCCATATACAAAACACATGTGTATGTATATTAGAATCTGTAATTACCATTGATGAAACAAAATCAAGATATCAAAATTGTGCCATTTCATTTAGCTAATTAACTGGCATGAGCTAAAACAATGACAGAAAAAAGATCATATTTGTAAATGTGTAGTTATTACATATAATTATTACACATACATTTTTACATTTAACTTTATCATTACATAATGATATCGTTACATTTATCATTTTATTCTTTTTTTCCCTTAATTCCCAAAATTCCCGTAATTTTCTCAGTAACCCCTTCAGTATGTACATGCTTTCATTTGACTCACAGTAAGGACAACTTCCTAGCCTACTCTGACACCTTTGATAGAAAAAGTACTATTTGTGCGTTTTTCCTGTAGTTTAAATCAGCCTGATGTATTAGATTCTTTGTTGACAAGAAACATACTTCAGAACTACAATCAAACCTCTTGCAACGTTAGAATTAGATAGTTAATCTCAATCTAATATCCTGTGTGTATACAGAGATAAGCTTGTAGGACATTCAGTAGTTTTCAAAAACAAAGTGAGTTTATAGTGCTTCACGTAAACAGCGTGTATGTGTCCTGATCTGTAGAGAAGCGTTCTAATGTAATATGGATATTAGCAAATGTACCCATTGCAGGCCAAATTTAGCTTGATTTGGCAGGTTGATAGGCGCTCATTTCAAGCCCTGGTTGTTCTGCCTGCTTGTTCGATAAAGTTGATGTACATACTCTCGGCTTCCTGTCGTGGCATCATACAGAAGAATTACCACAATGTAGGCTGTTGTTGTGAGAGGCTGCATTCGAACTTGCCCTGTGACTATGGGTGAGTGGAGCTGTGCTGTGGAGAGGAAGTGGGTAACTCAGTGAGTGACGTGTGAGCTCATGCAGTTTGCAAGTACAGTTTGTGTCTGTGGCAGGAGCACATTTGTCACGCCAGTCATGCCTCAGCGCTCTAGGTACTGTGTGTAAAGGCTGCAGGCTGTTTGTGTAATTCCTGTATGGTAAACAAAAGAATTGAATTTACATATCCTTGCCACAAGGATCTTCTCTCACTTTGGGTGGGCTGCCTTGATACAAGCAGCAATAGCTTTAGCTACAGAATTTGTCTAATTTGTCTATCTTTTGAAGGAATTTAGTATTTTCTACCCTGTTTTAAAACATGCAGAATCCATTTCTTTCAAATTACATTTGAACACCTTTTGAACACCTCAAATATGTGTACATATGTGTGTGTATGTGTATGTGTATATATATATATATATATATATATATATATATATATATATATATATATATATATATAAAAATTTATTTATTTCACAAAATTTCAGAAAATGCCGATGTACTCTCATGGCCAAACAGAACATTCACAAGTTCTGTGCACAGCCAGTTTTGTTTGGGATTTTTAGAAGACAAAACCATTGCATGCAAAGGAATACAGGACATATATGTCAAGGGCTCATACAGCAAAGTTGTTGTACTTTGCACTACTATAAGTAGGCTTTGGTTCTCCTTACCTCACCCCTGTGTGCTGTTACAAATCTTGCTTTTGAATGACAGATGTTAATTCAATATTAATGAGGAGCCAGGTCTCACCCAGTACTGCAAACATTTTGTAATAGGAATTGGTCATTTCCAGAAGCTGCAGAGATTAAACGTGATAAGAGTTGCTAATGATGTTTTAAATATTAAAGAAAAATTGGGACAGACTATTGTAGGTGTGTGAGAGTTAAATCCCAAGAACAGCCATACCTTTAAAATCACACCTATGGCCTCTTTATATTATTCTTAAAATTACAAGATTGAACTGGGAGTAGTAGCTCTGGTACAGACTAGTATCCTATCTAGGTGTTGTACTTTTCCATTTGCTACTTCAAGCCACAGTTATCATTATTACCATGAGCCTGACAACTCCCCTTATAAGTACTTACATAAGTTATAAAGCATTATTTGTTTAGTTGAGGAAAATGTTACGTTTTGTAAGAATGGCTAGCCTTTGTGATCAGTCTGTGTCAGACTAACATAAATCATGGCAACAAAACATATGTTCCAGACAGCTGACGTGGGTATGAGGAAAGAAACACTAAAGAAGAGAGAAAAGGTGCAGTGACCTTGGGACCAGTTCCAAAGATGTTGGGTGGAAACAAACAGATTGCTAGAGATCCAGCAAACAGCAAACAGTGGTGCGCAGCTCACTGTAAGAAGGACACCACCACCCAGAGAGGAGTAACAAGACCGAAAAAGACATGAAGTTATGAATAGAGACTGAATACACTTGGGTGCCAAATTTCAGCCTAGCGCTAGGTGCTGGACTAAACAAGTTTCAGTTTCAAAACCTACTTTGCCCACAAGAAACCAGTGATATCTGTAAATCTGTATAACCAAACACCTACCTGTATATAATCTGAAATTATAAAATATCAGCAAGGTGTGCAACTTTATTTTATACAATACCTTGATTGCCATTAATTATCTTTCTATAATAATTATTGTCAGCACTTCGGCCCCCTAGCTGTTGTTTTGGTGTTTCTCCCTGTCTGTCAGTGTCGTCCATGTGCTTTTGTTTACAGTTCCCTTGTGTTCCGGCCCTGCCCTGCTCTCCGCCCTGTCCCCACCCACCTGATTTCCTGATCACCTCCACCTGCCTGCCTGCTCACCTGCATCCCATCTCCTCATCAGCACAGCCCTTTATATACCCTGCTTGTCTCTGTCTTGTTGCCAGTTCGTCTCAGTGTTTTCTCTGTTGTGTACTTGCCTGATTACTCGTGTTGCTGATTTCATGCTGACTTCTGCCTGACTGCCGTCCTGCCTTGGTTGATCTGATCTGCCTGCCTGCCTGGTTTTGACCCAGCCTGTTCCTGTTGTTATCCCTGCTCCTTGTTTGCTCTGCCTCGGACTGCCTTACTGGTTTTCGACCCTGCCTGTTCTGTCTGTCAGGCATGGACAAGGACTCAGTCGCAGACCACAGAGTTCGATTCCAAACGATTTATTACAAACCGGCAGGCAGACTCGTAAACACGAAACGGGCAGGGTCGAAACCAGAGAGACAGTCCGAGGGGAAAATCCAGGATCAGGAACAGGAGCAGGCAGGGTCGGAAACCAGTCGGGCAGAATATCAGACAACAGGACAAGGCGGCAGGCAAGACTCAGGTCGGGGCACAAGCAAAGTCGGAAAACAAGCAAGCTGAAGTTAAACGCGGGAACGAGACAGGTAAAACACACTGTAACGAACTAGCAACGAGACAGGAACAGGCAGGGCATAATAAAGGGCAGAGCAGACGAGGTGATGGGAAACAGGTGAGCTGGCAGGCAGGTGGCGGCGATGCAGTAACGAGGCAGGCGGGGACTGGGCGGGGAACGGGGCAGGGCTAGAACACAAGGAAAACAAAAACACGTGGACAGGGGAAGAAAACAAAAACACACGGCTAGGGGGGTGGAGTACTGACACTGTCACCATGAACTTGCCCTGCGATTCTGAATAAACCGCTTGGAACCTGAACACGCCTGGTCTGCGTTTGAGTCTGTGCCTGTGCCCTGACAATTATAAGGGTTATTATGTCTGTGCAGCATTATTAAGCATAAAAAACAAATATTGAAGGCCCCACTTGTGCATTTGTAACAACACTCTTGAGGAAATGAAGAGCACTTATATGGAGGGGCTGCTTCCTCTAAATCAGGCCACATGCCCAAAGCTTGCACATCCTGTGTTCATTATAAACATGGCATGGGGGCAGAAATGAAAACAACCAAAGATAGATGTTAATATGATTACCTTTAAGCTGTTCTCAAGGAACATGGTGAATTAAATGCCAGCAGATAGTACTGTGGGAGAGATGAAAAACGTTTAATTCAATTTGAATGTGCCAAGGATATTTCTGTAGGCTGTGTGGCAGTCAGACTTCGGATTTGTATTCTGTTAAAATGCTCCTTTGTGTCTGAGAAGCTTTTTTCCCGAGAGTATCTTCAAGATCACAAGATAAGCAATTGTTTTGACGAATTAGATCCAAAAAGGTGTACATCCTATCATCCTTGTTACTGTTGTATAAGATGTTTATAAACTGATACAAATTAATGGCAAAGAAGTTAAGTATTTGTTGTAGCACTTCTTGCAAAGCAATATACAAAATTGATTGATGTAGAGAGCATGTTGATTCCATCCTGTGACACTGAGGGATCAGCAGAAAGTAACAGTAGTGCCGAATCACAGAAGGCCACATGGCTGTTTGCTTTGTCATGCTTGCTCACATCGTAAATCATGTTGATATAGTTTTATGACCCCGTGTTTAACTGAGATTGTCCTTCCCCCAGGGTTGCATCTCAGAGGCCTGCTCTGCTGTTCCTAGGAATGACCCCCATTGACCCTTTCTCGTCTGTCCTCTGTTCATTTCCTCTGCGTGCAGTTAAAGAAAACAATGGACTCCATATAACCTACAGCCGTGCATACAGCTTTTGTATATGTTCTTGTAAATGGAATAGATCCTTCAACATAGTGTACAGTTCACCACCTCCAACAGCAAATTTGTTGAAGTAGTTTCTGTTCTCTGAAATAGACTGGGGTAAGCAAATGAGGTACTGCTGTGGTGAGTCATAACTTGTTACAGAGAACATAACGTTTAACTACAGTATGTGCTTGCCAGATCCTTATTTCTAAATGTATAAATTCTGAATTAGTTTCTAACTTTACTCGTGAATAGTCCGTATGTAGCATAAGTGCCATGTCAGTCACCTCTGGCAGCACTCTGGCATACTTGTCACAACATACATGCAACAGAACATTGTAGCTTAAAACACATGGGCTTACAGGTTGTTTATTTCCCTATCTGTGTCTTTTTGATACTGTCCCTTCATTGTGTATTACATACGTTGTTGTTTTATCTTCATGGGTTGTACTCATGGGACCCATGATAACACAGGTTACACTATACCAAATTAAACTACAGTTCAAACACAATTTATTTAATTGCAGTGCATAATACACATTGAAGTCAGTTTCAGGGCTTAAATATGAAGCTGACTTTTTAGTCTGCTGTGTGTATTTTGGCTGATGATGGTTTGAGATGTCACCTACTATTTTCAGAGTGTATTATTTGAACTCTGCTGGGTTAGCCTCAACAGAGATGTCATTTAATAGAGGGATCAAAGACTGAATGTTGTATGGTGACTATTCACCATTTTGCTGGAATTCCAGTCTATTCATGAAGGGTGGCCTGCAGTTCCAGCACCTCTCAACACAGGGAACTAAGGAATTGTTGGCTTTCGTTCCTCACCATGGTAACATTAGAGCTGGAATATAAAGCACTGTTGGGCTCAGTACAATCAGCTGAAGCTGCTATGAAATAGATGAGAGCTGAGACAGTGGGTTTAAAATGTCTCTGGTCAAGGTTTTTTTTTGTGAACTGTGAATGCACTCAAAATGTCTATTTTTGATCCAACCACTACATTATTCATTTTTTTTTAAATACACATACAAATTCTATGCACTTAACCCCATGTTTGGTGACTAAGCAGTGAAAAAAGGATGGAATTTGCTCTCAGACCAGGTGGGGAGTGATGTGAAAGAGAAGCAAGAACCAGCATTTAAGAAACCTGCTGTGCTGAAAGTTCATTTTAACATGCTTGCAGAATGACTGTGCGCACACAGACCCCATCAGCTTCGCTCATGTCAGAGCTCTGCTGGAACCCAGGGGCATGTGTCAGACTGCATCCAGAGGAGCAGGCCCAGTGAGTCAGTACTGAAATACGAAGGACCTAGGATGAGGGGAGGTTGGTGCCTCTGCATTCTGATGTCAAGCACACCATTATGAGAGCAGATCTGTGGAGCCCAAGCATCCAGTCTGGCTCAGCATTGCCAAAGCAAATCTTTAAGGAGTTATTCAGTCTGCTCCAGTTCAGGGTTTCATTTATATCCATTTACATACAAATCACCATCCTCTTTTTAAAAAAGAAGAATGTAGCATCATTTACTGTTAACATGTACAGGGCAAGAAAAGAATAATGCCATTTTAATGACTACAAATAGACAGTTTGGTATTGACTACAAACAACCGCCACAGTGGGGTTTCTATTTATTTAAGTATACAGTAAGATATGTTACAGTATAGCTAAATAAGTATATTGTAACACTGAATATGGTACTGTTATCCTTTCGTGGGAATGTGAGTTAGAATAAGCTTTCACCCATCTTCACACAAATGACAAAACTAGAACTGGTGGCAGACTTTCACTGAATGAGGTAATGTTTGATTTTCAAGGGAGCCAAAGAATGATTGAATCTCTCTCCTTGTTCCGTTACAAAAAAGTTGGATGGGTTTCTTTCCCTATCTGTGAATATAATCTCTCTCCTGATTCAGAGAGAAAAAAAACTGTGTGTCAGCATGATAGTCACTGTGAACTGAAGTGGCTGACAGAATCTTAAACTTTAATGGACTGACTTAATAAGCAGAGTATGGACAAGCACATAAATGTGCTACTGTAAGATATTTCATGACATATCCAAAGTTTATACTCATAATTTTAGGTTTTGATATATTTTGTTTCCTGTGTTATATAAAACATATTTTTAAAATGAATTTTATTTTATGTATTTATACACTTAAACATAAGGAAAAAACACTCCTGAATTAAGTAATGACCTCTGAGAAATTGTAATACACACCATATGTATTTTTTCTGTTTATTTATTGATGTCTCAAATTTATATTCTTTAACATCATGTCTAACTTTTATAATCTAGCGGCTTATTGATTAGGCACTAATGACAAAAACCCGAGATTTAACATAAAATGAATTTTTGACTGGGTAGCACTTGCAAATATGCTGTGTACCATAGCTTGAACTGCAAGTTGCAGCTCATTTGTCCATCCCATGGATGTGGTTGTGTATCTTTCCATTTGTCTTTCCACAGTCATCCCTTCCCTGGTGCACAGTAATGTTTTCAGGAAGCAATGGAAGAACTTCACCGATGCTCTGACCTCTGTGGTCTATGAACTCCAAGTGGCTTAGAGCAAGAGTTCCTCTTCTGTGACGCAGATTACAGTGAAAATACGCTACACAGATTTTATTCAAGTTACTGCTCTATGGAGGCCAAAGCCAAACTTCGAATCCATTTTGGGTACATAGAAAGATCAGAAAGAAAATGATCTGCAGAATAGGATCATTAGATCTGCAGGTAGATCTACTGATTTACTGATCTCAGTAGTTGTTTCCACGATCAATGTGCATACTGCATACTGATTGTGGGAGCAACTGAACATTTTAGACCTGCTGATCTTTCTGTGTAAGCTGTTTACTGTTTAGATAAAATGATCAGATCAAAAACAATTTAGGGGAAAATCTTACAGTTTAATGGCTAATCACAATTCTGTAACATTAAGCACAGATACTGTGATTTGTGCATAGCTGTGGCCCAATATGTAATATTTTTTTGTTAGTGAAATAGGATTCAGACACAGCTGAGTGATGATGGTTTCCTTTATGGAAGAGCCATGTAAATGTCTTTGTGTTTCTCTGATAATGAATATATCACAGTGCCACTGCGAAGAAACAATCCACGCAGAAAATGAACAATGATGACCAGCTCTAAATTTAGGAATCTGTCTTCTGGATCAGAAGCACTATTGCTCTACACAAGGGAGCCTGTGGTTGTGTTAATGGTTATGATAGAACAAAAAGTCATGGAAGCATCAGCCTAATTCAGCAGCTGGCCCTTAGCCAAAACAAGCCACGCTGGCATCTTGGACTTTAGGGGCTCTGTGTTGGAGAAAGGACCTTAGGGGGCACAGACACACACATTAACTACAAAGACACAATACACCCACTGCTGCTTTTGCGCTGTGCTTTTCAACTACCCTGTAGCTTTAAGACTAGTTTTATGGCTGGACCCATTGGAAGGTTCACCCTTTGTGACAATACTTTAAGTCAATGTGTTTGTTTGTGTCTGGGGTTGGGGTTGGGGGCGGCAGGTGGGAGGTGCTAAGCATAAAGAGCAGCGAGTTTTATGACCTGTCAACAAAAACTAGCGCTCAATGAAAGCCTTTGTATGAACATCACTGATCGTATGTGATTCAGAACATCACATAATTATAGCTGGACTTTATTTGGAACATGAACACAATTGTTTGCAATTAAACATAACTTTGGTTTATTTCAGCATTGGCTTGGGAGCGTGCACAGTGCCGGCAAAAGGAGAAAGAACAGTTAGAAAGAAAGAAGTACTCAAAACTTATATCTGTAACTTCAATGTTCAGAGGGTTGACTTGTTATTGTGTATTCTGTGTTGTATCATCATTGTAGGAGTTTAAATTGATTCTGGTTTCCTCGTTGTCTGTTGCTTGTCCAGTCCATTGGTGTTCTGTTTTTTTTTTTTCTGTATTTCTAAATAGTGAGATTACCAAACATGTCATCCCTGGTCCCTTTTATCACATGTACAGATGTAATTAGTGGTGTGTCGTTTGGAATTAAAATTGTTTGTTGCCTACTGGTGCTGTGGAGAGATGGAGAGACAAGTGCCTGTAATTCACTGAAAATCTCCACAAGGTACAGGGGTTTGGCATACCATCAGTTATCTTGGCTGACATGGCCTTGTCATGTGTTTGTTTGTGGGTATGGATATGAGCAAGTGTTTTGTCGTTGTTGTTTGTTTTGTTTTCTTGTCCTATCTCCTTGTCTTTTTGTGTCTGATTTGTTTTGAAAGGATGTCATTTCGGTAAGCCTCAGTTTTTGGCACCACTGTAATCTGTGCAGCCTGACAATGTGTTGAGTGGACTTGAATTCTCAGTGCTCATGTTGTTTGTGTTTCTGTCCGACGACGATTCCAAAGTTGGCTCACCCTCTTTTCTCGGTCTTCTCTTCAGGCTAAACCTTTGACAGCACCAGCATTCTCTGGGAGGGGTTGTCACAGGACACTGGGAGCCAGAGAAAGGGAGACAGAGGTCTGAAATAAGTTGGTGGGAAACCCAAAATCCTGGTGGGATCTACCCCTCCCCTTTCCTCCCTCCCCTCCCATTCATTCTGTTCTCATCAGTCCACAATACCACCGAGAGGAACACAGCGCTGTAGCAGGCAGGAATGCACTGAGTGTGCCTGACATAGACTGCTGCCACCTAAAAACAGAGAGAGAAAGGAGAAGAGAGAAAACAAACAGAAGCTTAAAATATGTCCTGGAAGCTAAAAGACACCTACACCTGAGCAACATCTGTTGGATGCTATGGCGGGAATGTCAGTGTAGATATATATTTTTGCAACAGCAGAGAGACACTTCACTGGACTGTCTGTGTGTGAGTGAGTGTGTGCGTGCGTGTGTGTTTGTGTGTGTGTATGTGTGTGTGTGTGAGACAGTGTGCATTAAAACAACGTGACGAGTGGGCACCATGCTGGCCAAAGGGACGTACCTGTTGAACGACCAGGAGCCAAAGCTGGAGATGCTGTACCACAAGTTATCCTGTATCAGTCAGGACCAGCTGCTGGTGATGCACCTGGGTCTCTCCATCCTCTACTGTACCACCCTGCTCATCCTCTTCTTTGCACTGCAGGACGTGAGTACCAAGCCACCCCATGTCCTTTACAATATCTAGTCACTGTAGGTAATATATGCAAAGACACTGGATTTGATAGGTATGGCAAGGGATCTGCAGTGGGATGCTTGACAGTGTAATGGATGAGCTTGGCACACCAAGTATATCAGCATATGGAGCAAAAGTAAGCATGCAGGTAGAAAGGAAGAGAACGGGGAGATGACGTCTTGGACAAGTGTAATGAGTGGGTGCTGGAGACATGTGGAGGAATGTGTGGAACACATGAGAATGGAGGCATTTCAGCAGTTCAGGTCATTAGTACTATCAATCTGGGAAAATGAGAAATGAGTCACTGCATGGGCGTGTGAATAATAGTTGGACAGTGAGATGAACGATTAGGCATTGGTCATGGCCAAGATAGCAGTACTGTCCTCAGTTAAAGCCTCTGCCAAACAGCATCTGCGACATCCATTAACAGATTCCTATACTTGAACCGAGTGGAAGAGCTCATTTAATATTCCTGTCATTGTGCTGCTGGAAGACAACCTTGACCATATGGAGTCCTCAACTGGTTATTAAAGTAAAGCTCTCCCTCTAACACATAATGATTGAGGAGACATGATTGGGCCAGTGGTTCGCAAGAGTCCAGGGAAAGTGTTTTCATGTCAGGAGGTAGTTAAATAATAGCCTGCCTTGTGGACATCACGGTCCTCGCCTTTTTGTTATTTCCTACCATGTTTGTGTTATTATAAATGAGGAAATGTAGTTGACAAGATTGGACTGTAGCTACAAGTCATTCTATCATGTGTTAGAAAAAACCAAGGCTCTCATTTGTGATGTTGTAGACTAATCTGGAAAAGGCTGATCCTTGTAGCTACAAGTCAATATATTGCATACCTTGCCCATGGCTCAGTATGTCATAATTAACAATCACTTGAGAGTTTGAGAGTAGTAGAACAATATGAGAAGAAGGAGAGCTGACAAATATTTTTACCTGTAGCAAGGCAGCTAGTACAGGAAATGGAAAATGGATTGAAATTCAATTCAGTAAGTGAAAAATCTTAATAGAAACTTATTGGAAATTTTGAATTGATGGACAATTCAATTATGTGGAATTCTCTTTCATTTTCTAAACTGACTGAATCAAAATGGAGTCAAGCCCAACTCTGATAACAACACACTACAGAAAATGATCTCCTTGATCATGCCGATACCAGATCACCTTCACCCCATTGCTGTTCCTTTCCTGTGACACCCTGCACACTTAGTTTGTTTTGATGCAATTACAGCTGTAAAGCTAGCACTAAAGTTTTGAAATACTTTGTGCTCTTGTCTGAATGTATTTTAGGCAGACACACTTGTTTTCAATTACCATGTTTACAACAGCTTCTCCTTATTGTCCAGTTAAAATACATCTGTAGCTACCAGACAGACGTCTTTCAACTTTGTACAGTATATACACAGTATATACAGTATATACAGTAGATACAATTTGTACAGTATATGTAAAACTATGCGTGTCCTGAAATCAATGTCTGAATGTAGAACAGGTGCTGTATGATTGAATAGCAGCATTTACCAGGCTTGATCAATGTTATGATTGCAGGACTTTAGCAACACAAGGCCCTGTGAACCTTTTCACAGTCTTGTGGGTGAGGCACTTTTTATTCAGATAATCTAAGGCAAAGAATAGGAATTTCAGGACTGGGCCCAGCGTGAGAAAGACAAATGAAAGTGAGCATTCAGCCATCATCCTAACTGACAATGTACTTGTAGTATGTATTTGAAGTGTCATTGGGAATATTTTTAATTGGGAATCCCTTTAAATGTATGTGACACTTCTTCCTCAGTGATAACAATCTATACAATGATTAAAAACTCAAACAGAACAGTATGAAGAATAGCTATCCCTTTCATGAGAAATGCTGCAGTGACACAGTGAGAGTACATATTCGGCTAATATCATATCCCTCTGTACACTTTACACTTAACTAACTGTTTGGGTGATGGGGTGGGGAATGACTGAACGCAATGCCAAGTGGGAAGTGAAACAATTATTGCTGCCCATTCAGATATCCATTCAGAAATGCAGAAGTAGAAGTAGCTTACATTGTGTTTGATTTATCTGAACAGAAATTAATACTTTGAATACTGTATATAATACTTAATACTTATGTATTAAGTACAAAATTAAGTATTACATAATTCTTAATACTTATACTGTAACTCAGATGGAAATCAAAAGTCTCATGAATCTGTCTGTTTTCAGTAGCTCATATTCCACTGTCCCTATGTCTTCTCAGCTATTGTGTGGGTGTGTGTCTTAATTGAAATGACTGAGTGAGCAACATGTCCTGTCTCCTTGTTGTGCATTTGTGTCGTGTTAGTATGCGTCTTAGCTGACCTCACCTGTGACTGATTTTATGCATTAGAGTGTGTGGCAAAAATGGCCAACACTTCTCACATAAATGAGCAGAAAAGAGCAAAGGTTAAAAAAAAACACCAAATAATTTATTTTAAAAATCAACAAAGAAATCAGCCTAAGCAAACTGATGGCAGGAACAAAATGAGCCTCTCCCTTACCCTTCAGCCACAAACCTGTATTTAATAAGCCTTCAATTAGGCAGGTGTCGCTTGTTAACCAATAGGCTGGTTCCCAGACAAATGAAAACGAACATGAAAACAATTAACAGGCTTTGGACGCAACTGGTAAAATAAGATCTGTTATTGGACAGCTTGAATTAATAGAAGAAAGGACCCTTGAACATTTAACATTAATGATTATCACAAACAATTAACAAACATTCAGTTTCTAGGGGGAGTTGAAGGCTCTCCTTCACACTGTGCAAGTGTGTCTGCACATGTCTGTCCCCCCCTGAGCGTGTCCTTTACGTTTCCCCACAGAACGCAACGAAGTACAGTGCATTAGTGGGTGTGGTGAGCTGTGGGCTGTGTGTGTTCCTGGCCTTGTACGTGGTGGTGCGCACACAATCCCTGTCAGGGCAGTGGATGCGAGCTCTGGGTATGGCGGTGTGGTCCATGCTCATCACCATGGCCTTCACCTTCATCTTCAGTGGAGACAGCGAAGTCTTTTTTCCCTGGAACCAGGTAATATACCAACCTGCATCTTCAACAGTTCATCCTATTCTCCTTCTCTGACCCCCATCTTACCCCCCCATCTTACCCCCTCTCATGGTCAGCTCAATCTGGGTACGCAGGTATGAAGGACATGTCATGCTTCAGAAGAAGAAAATTATCTACTACCATAATGAACTATGTACAAAAAGCAATGACAATAACCAAATGTGGATAAATGTTTACAAGTCTTGGGCCTCTTTGAAATGTAGGCCTAATAAATTCATCAACATGTATGTAATCCTTTGTCCCAGAAATCAACATTGCCTTCTTAATATACAGCTCTGAAAACAGGACAGAATTCATTTACATACTGTTCTTATCTAAATAACTACTAACCTCCACCTGGTATTCTTTGTGAACTGAAAGCAGCACCACATCTGCACTTGTGCTGTGGGATCACCAGGTGGATCTGTGGTGTGTGATTGGTTCAAATGCATGTTCATTACAAACTGAACAGAAGGCTATGGTTCATGAGTTCCGTTGAGCAGCAGGCCTGGAAGTGGCTCAAATCTGCTTTGTTGTGCAGACATCCCTGTTGCTGAGGATTCACCTGAAGTCATTAGCAGATGTACATTTTAATCTACATTGTCACACCAAAAGACACAAGGCAGAATTTTTTTCCCTGCATGTTTTCTCCTAATGCATTCTACGTCATGTCTTGCATGAACTCTAATATACATTTTTATAAGAGCAACCCTATTTTGTAGGTGGATTAAAATAATTTAATTCATCATTTAAATGATGAATAAAATAAAATGAAACAATGCTTTAGAGCACCTGAAAAGTTGTATAACCAAATGAAAAAATTCTTAGGGCCAATTATTCAGGCATATTATGGCTACTTTAGGTACTCTTAGTACTTGGTGTATAAATGACCTGAGCCATGATTTCTGCCATGGTAAAGCACATCTGAGTTAAGTGCACTTAACGCTTGCTGTGGATGGATTCAGTCTAATACATGACAGGGTATTCATTGTTCTGTAACCACACTGTGTTCACCTCATACTACAGCACATTCCTGACATTCCCCCTCCTTTGATCACACCCACCTTATAGCACCTTTATGCTAATGGAGCTACAAGTTGAGAACTGCCATTGCATGAATTCTCTGTTGATGAGTTGAGGATTACTGCACCTTGTGAAGCCAGTCTTACACAGCCATGCGTGGATGTCATCCGATGTCTACTTATCTGGGATAACTATGAAAGAGCTGTAGTAAGGAGTCATGCTTGTTACTCACATCCCTTATTTACTGAGGGACACCTACTGTACAATGACTATTGACAGCAGTGTAGCATAGTGGTTAAGGAGCAGGACTCGTGACTGAAAGGTTGCTGGTTCGATTCCCCACTGGGGCACTGCTGCTGTACCCTTGGGCAAGGTACTTAACTGACAATTGCCTCGGTAAAATATCCAGCTGTATAAATGGATAACATTGTAAGTTGTTCTGGATAAGAGTGTCTGCTAAATGCCAATAATGTAATGTAAACAGATGAAACACCTGGCTATTAGGAATACTGTACAGTATGTCAGTTTAAACATGTAGTCATACATGCTGTTCATATGGATCTGTCTTCACCAGGTCACCTTTCAATTGATAATATTAAATTCTATGATTGACTTTCACATGTTTCTACTGTAGGATGTACAGGAGATGGTATAGCTTTTAGGTGATCGTGTGGGGTGCTGCACTCTGACAGTCACTGTGATAGCTGGTTAGCTGTTAGATTCTTTAAATCTCCCCCTCCCTTGTCCGCAGGTGCCTTTCTTCCTCTTCATCATCTTCGCGGTGTACACCATGCTACCCCTCCAGATGCGCTACGCTGTCCTCCTCAGCACTGCCTCCGCTCTGTCTCACATTATTGTGCTTGCCGTGCGCTTCACCCCCGCCCACAAGTTTCCAAGCAATCAGGTATTTCACTCCTCGTTATTATGATCCTAGACCACCACCTTGAGTTGAAGTGGAAGAAATTTTCATTTTCATTCTGTTTCTAGTATACATAAACTTTAAATGACACCATGTAGAGGAAACTACCAAAATGTGACTCTCTTCCCACTCCCTACACCCGCTTTTCAGAAAATCCCAAGGGTCCCTTGTTTCATTGGTGTCACTAGCATTGATTTTGGCTTGGAAAACAAACTTTATACATTCTTACATTCATGAAATATTGCATATGTTTCTCTAAAATTTATTTTTACTTGGGATGTGTAGCTCACCATGTATCTCTAAAGCCACACTATAAAAATCAAGCTGGCAAACCAGCAGTCTGGAGGGAAAAAAATGAGGTGCACAGTGTAACAGATAAGGATCTGTAAGCAGCGCACAAACAACAAACCACACTCAAACCCACAGTAAGGGTGCAACTTTTTTCAGCTCTGCAGAGGAGCAACTCCTCTGAATAACAAGCCCACTTGCATCCAAAATGCAACACAGTAGTCCCCCCTTATCTGCGGGGGATATGTTCCAAGACCTCCAGTAGATGCCTGAAACCACGGATAGTACCGAACCTTATATATACTATATAATGTTTAATGTTTTTTCTTATACATACTTACCTATGATAAAGTTTAATTTATAAATTAGGCACAATAAGAGATTAACAACAATAACTAATAATAAAATAGAACAATTATAACAATATACTGTAATAAAAGTTATGTGAATGTGGTCTCTCTAAAAAAAAGGGTTCCTTGAACACAAGCACTGCGATACCGCGACAGTCGATCTGATAACCAAGACGGCTACTAAGTGACTAACGGGCGTATAGCTTATACAGCGTGGATACGCTGGACAAAGGGATAATTCACGTCCCGGGTGGGACAGTGCAAGATTTCATCACGCTACTCAGAACAGTACACAATTTAACACTTATGAACTGTGTATTTCTGGAATTTTCCATTTACCCGCGGTTGACCGCGGAAAGTGAAACTGCGGATATGGGGGGAACGCTGTATGTACAGTATGTATTTACAACCTCCCAAAAGCAAAGTAACTAGTCAACTAGTCCATAAGACCTAGAAGCTACAAAAATGTCTCAAAATAGAACCCAAAGCAAAATAATGAGTCCTCAAACGAACAGAAAAATGAATACAAAACAATCCTTAGTGCAAGCCTTTTCATCACTTCAGCTGGACCTGTCAAGTTTGGTACCAGCTTGGATAAAAAAACATCACAGACGCTTTACCCAGACCAGATCTCTCAAAAGGAACTATACTGTTCTCCTGTGAACATTGCAGTACATTTCAACCATTCTCCAACTAATATCCTGTGTAAATTGATGTTGATATTCCCGTAAGGTGTTTTGTGATTGTGGAGATATTGGAGCTTTATGAATAAGTCACTCCAATGGGCCCTCTGATAATGTTCGATCTGTGGTTTCATGCTTTGTGTTTTTGATTGCAGACCTAAATTCAAACAAGCGCTGACCCTACTCCTGATGGCAGTCAGCCACACATGAAACCGTTATGGTTTTTATGGTCTAATTGATTGTGCAAATGAGGTTGGATTGCGGATTGTAGATGGTTGCCATTTTTTGTGTCACTGCCTACTTTTTATAAACATCAGAGAGGAACTGGCTGGTGAACTGAGGGCCCCATTCCCATCTTTTAAGATTTTGCAGAGGAGGTGGGTTTTATGGTTCCAAAGAGGAGAAAGCTGTAGTCACTTTGTGTGATAATCCTCAAGTAACCTTTTCTGTTCTTACTCTTGGGAAAAGGGCACGTGATGTCTGTAAAATGTGTAAAAACCCTGCAGGTTTCTTGTTACCAGGCATATATTTTTGGCATACATTAGACGTGTTTGACATTAGATTAGGTATTTTACCCCCACACCCTTAACAGGTAATGTCTGGTACAAAACATCCTGGACAACTTCCCACCCAGTTCAATCAGACAAACCATCAGATGTATTCTCCCTTCATCGCAACTCTCTCCCTTCCTTGTCACTGTTTTGTGCATGTGCTATTTCTGCCATTGTAGCTGGCAGATCAGAGGTGCAGGTTAGGTTACCAACAGCAACATAAGCAAAATATGAAGTTAATATAAACCACAAAATATTGTGGACATTTTTTGGACAACCAGAATGGTTTTTTAAAATTATTAAGTCCTCCATGAAAATACAATACTCACATCATAACACCCATTTTTTCACCGTGATGATTTTGTGATCTGGATTGTTTTTGGGGTAAAAAAAAAAAAATTGTTAACTTAACTAAAAATTGTTAACTTTTTTTTTCTATATGAAAATCATGTGTCAAGTCAATATTTTGTTGATTGTTTTGTAAGTCTTGGCCTTAAAGACCATTAAATAGTTAACAAACCATTCAACATTGCTCAACATTGTTCCATACATCCACATATTATATTTAATGTATATTAATATAATAATATATAATAATGCAAAAAAAAAAACAAATAATAAAGGCCGTAAAAGTAGTCTGTGCTCTAAATGAATGATACACTGTAGATACACTCTTGAAACAATGGCCAGCTGTGCTTTGCAAGACTGCAGATCAGACCATATAAATAAGGTGTGTGGTAATTATATACCTATACTGTAGCATCAGAGCCTTTTAAATTATAACTATAGCTGACACAACAGTCTGGCCAACATATACACGTGTTGGGGAATGACCGCAGTCACATATTCGAAGCAGTCTGTAGAATACTGTATAATTAGTGTCCATTTGTATTTCCACAATTATGAGTCTGAAGCTGTGTTGATTGTACACCTACTGCTACAGCCTGTGGTTTCTATGAACAGATAACTTTAAATGGTTATTACTCCCAGGATCCCACAGCTGTGTTTCAAAACCCTGGTGTGTGGATATCCTGTGTATGCTGTTTCAAATAATCAGGTGTTTTATACCTGAGTGTGTATGTGTGTGTGTGTGTGTGTGTGCATATACATGTTTATATGCACGCACTCACACACACACACACACACACACACACACACACACATACACATACACACATTCGTGTATGTGTGTGTGTGCTCCTATGTGTGTTTATATGTGTGTGTGTATTTGTGTTGCCCTGTGCTGTTCTGATGCAGCCCCTCTTCTCCAGTTGTTGTCCAATGCAGCAGTGTTCCTGTGTGGCAGTGTGGTGGGGGCCTTTCACAAGGTGCTTATGGAGAGAGCACTGAGGCAGACATGCCAGGACATACTCAGATTCCTGGACATTCGCGTGAAACTGGAGAGCGAGAAAAGGCGACAGGTCAGAGCCCTGCCCCCTGCTTCATGTACACCACTCACTGCCAGCCCTAGTTCAGCCTATAGATCTATATCTTATCTGGAGAGGCTGATTTCATCACCATTTTTGGGTGCCCCCAACATTCCAGCAAACAGCTAATCTATTTACTGTGAGAAAAGAATAATGCAGAATTGTAGGTATACTTATCTAAGTAAATGATATTAAATTTGTACTGCTTGAGTTTCAACTTGGTTGCTTGATTAACTCCAAATATCATAAATTACAATAATGTATGCATCATCTTATTCCTACTGAGAGAAAGTAGATGTAAGTGTATGCTGTGTTCAAATAAGTTGTAGTTATCTCTTTCACTACTGATTTTAGTTTATTTTGAATGTTGCTAGGGAAGGGACATCAAAGATCAAGATTATATAGAGGCAAATCAGCAGACCTGAATGTGATGGTATACACATCAATATGGTGCTCAGAATTGTATTTGAAATTAGTGTTACCAGTGCGGTATGGACCCTCTTGGCCAATAATGTTGCAGCTTAAAGCAGTGTTTGAAGGAAATATAAATATGAATTATGCCCTTTAATGAAAAAAACAATAACAATAACCCTAGGTCTATACAATTAGCGCATAGTACCTTCACCACAGAAAGCACTCTGAGTACAGAGGATCCTTCCGATTCTCAGTGAAGGAACATCTGATAAGATATACAAGATCAATTACAACATGAGTGTACTAAAACCGCATTAAACTGGATATGATCTGTGTAGAAATATGTGAGGCCAGATCCACTGCTGGGGTACATCTTCTGTTTAAAACCAGCAAAGTGGAAGAAATGAGGAAAGTAAAAGTAAAAAAAAAAAAGCAGATCAGAAAAGAGTGTATTTTTTTACTTTTTTGTGCACTTTTTTGAAATGTATTTTTCTCACTTTTTTAGTAGGTGTGGGTCTGTTACGTGTTAAACGTTTATAAAACATTATTGGCATTTAGTTATAAAATGTATGTGGACTGAATGTCACACCCGCTCCCAGTCAGCCAGCTCAGCCACGCCCCGCTCAGCCAGCTCAGCCACGCCCAGTTCAGCCTGGTTCAACCACACCCACTCAAGCACACCTGTGATTCATTCCCTCAATCAAGCCCTGCCTTCATAAGGACTCAGTTCTGTTACCTCATTGTGAGGTATTGATTCTGTGATTCTTTACTGAGCCTGCTCTTTGCCATTCTACCGTGTTGTTCCTGTGTTTTGACCTCTCGCCTGTTTTTGGACCTTGCTTTCGTGTTTTGGATTCTGGTTTGGAGTGCTTCTGATTCCTGTTTATGACCTGTTTTGTCCCTGACCACGCCTTTTGGATTCTGTCATTAAACTGGTAACCGCATCTGGATCCCAGTCTGTTTCATTACACTGAAGCTCTGGAAGTGCCAGATAAATTCCTGAAAAGATATTTCAGTCCTATTCTGTTCTATTCTGATGTGGCAATCACTTTTCCCGATATTTGGAGTAGGCCGCTTTCAGATCCACCCACCCCTCCCAGTCTGAATCAAAACGGTAGTACTTTTGCAACTGATAACACTGATAACTTTGATATGATTTCGTTTTACAATCTGAGTGGATGTACAATAGAGAATGTTCAGCATTTTCAATCCAGGTCGGCAGAGTTTTGAGTGTTTTTCAACTAATATAGACTTGAAACACAAGGTGAGGTGATTTCCTATGCAGATAATTATTTCCACTAAGAGAGGAAGACCAGAACAAAAGAGTAAACTCCAGCAGACTCCCACAGACCCAAGGCTGGGCTGTCCCCTCCTTGGGTTGAAACTGTGTACCTGTGGTCTTTATGAAATGTGAGTGGACAGTGGACCACGCAGTAGCTACAGCTGTGTGTCCAGACCTGTCTCACCGTCCCCATGTTTCCAGGAGGACCTGCTGCAGTCTGTGTTGCCCGTCTACATATCCTTGAAGATGAAGTTCACCATCATGGAGCGACTGCAGGACTGCAAAGACAAAGAGGAGAAGCAGCGCCTGGTGAGGGACAACTTCCACAGCCTGTATGTCAAGCGGCATGAGAATGTCAGGTATGTCGAGCACCTTCTGTGGCAAATACAGTGCCTCTGGCACATGCCACAGAAATAAATAGACATCTGTCTATGATATGCTTTATGCCTCATCTTCCAGTTCAGTTTGTCCACCTAAATTGTTTTTTTTATTTGGCAAGACAACCTTTCTAACATCTCCATTTTTCATTCATTTCTTTTTTCCAGGTTCTCATTTTTTTAAGATGAGTCTCTCATTTCTGCTGGGATTTGAACTGTAGTCATTATAGTTAGTAAACTATTGTTCACCTGTTTTCACACATCTTTTCCCAACCACAAAAACTATTAACTGACCACAGTATCTGTTCATGCTCTCTGTCTCCTGTTCACAATGAACAGTCTTATTATAATTTTATGTTCATTTCTTTATGTGAAGTAAAGCAATTCAGTAAAAAGGAAATGAAAGTGTACTTTGTGCAGCCTGACAGTTTTTTCAGTGCCAGGACCCTGCCTTTGAAGTTTCCGTTCTGAGCAATCCTTTGTGGAAATGAGAGCAGCAGCTCAATAGCAAGACAGACAGACAGAACAATAGTGCATCTAATAAAGATGCTACATATAGAAAACAACTGACTACAGTTGAGCAGCCCCTTAATAAGTAGCTTGATAATTAGTGCTTTCTGTACACGGTTCAATACGTGCGTGCAATACAACATGCCGTAGAGTAGAAATAAGGGAATGTGGGGGTATGCTTGGGTAGCAGGGCTAAGATGTAGTCTGAAGAAATGGATCTTCAGTGTGTGATGGAAGATGGCCAGTGTGTGCACTCCTGTCTGCCATGGGAAGCTTGTTCCCCTGATTAGGGCCAGAACAGAAAAGGGTGCAACCAGGACTGGGATTATAAAGGGGTGATGTGGCCAAGTGACAGGGATACATTTGTGATGGAAGTGTGATGGAAGATATTGTTTTCAGTAGGATTATTTAAACTCTTTGGAATTATGGAATTATAATTTTCAAAATGACATTGTTCAAACAAAATGAACAACTTTAAGTGAAGATAAATTTTTTGTAGTCTTTGCATCATGTGAACAGTGAAGTAATAAATTTCTCACTTTGGGCTCTTGAGGGGCTCTCAGTCAGAACAGCACTGGTCTCAAGTGCAGACTGAACCCTTCGGCATGGGTTTGGTCCCAGCCATGTCATCAGCCAATAATGACTGGGTGCCCGCAACGGTGGAGCAAACTGGCTTCACTCTGTTGAAGTGGCAATGGGCACGTCAGCAGGGACTCCCGATCTCAGTGTTCTCGGGCACCCTGAGGCTCATCACATGCCTGTGAGTTACTCAGATAACATCAGTGGAAATGCACTGACATTTCAGTCCGTGTCAGCCTCACTGTGGTGTGCTGTGAAACTTGTAGTTTTAAAAATAGCCATTTGCTATATGGTACTGTGTCAGAGGGTTGCACTTAAGTGCTCACTTCACTTCAGTGCTCATGCATGTTGCGGAAATGAGTAATTGGCAATACAAAGGAATGCAAAACTTGCATGAAGGGGATAAAGCATAAAAAGCATGAAAATGTGTGTTTCGATGAGAAGATGTTTGTTGGGAGCAGACATCATACATGCAGTTTGTGAGAACTTGCAGCTTGTTTGTGAATTGCACTGCCTGAGTCAGTTTTAGGTGTTATGAAATCAAATGATTCATCAGGCCTACTTTGGCCATACTGATGACATAGCTACCAAGAATGTAAAAATACAAATGCACCCATAGTGTTCGAAGTGGGTGACTCAATGAATGAATTCAATCTCAAAGGTCTTCTTGCATGCACCTGTAGATTCAAAAGTAATAGTTATGCTTCGGTTTTGTGGATTTCAGTCCTGATGGCTGTGCTTCTCTGTTGTAGTATCCTGTATGCTGACATCGTGGGCTTCACCCAGCTGGGCAGTGACTGCTCACCCAAGGAGCTGGTCGACACGCTCAATGAGCTCTTTGGGAAGTTTGATCAAATTGCCAAGGTCATCTGAAATGATAATGAATTATCAATAATAAAATTTGTATTAATATTATTACCAGCTATTTACCATGATTATGCTTATGATTACTCATCATCACCATCATTATGCATGTTTTTATATATATTCTTCTTTGTACTGCAGTAATATTCAAGTAAAGTTGACCTTAGTGGAGTGCAATACTCATTTTTGTCTTTTATTTCAGGAAAACGAATGTATGAGAATAAAAATTTTAGGAGACTGTTACTACTGTGTGTCTGGGCTGCCTGTCTCCTTACCTGGGCATGCAAAGAACTGTGTGAAGATGGGCTTAGACATGTGTGAGGCCATCAAGTGAGTATCAGGGGTACTACCAAGCTGGAATTCATAATTATCAAAGATTATTAAATGATTATAATTCATCCATGTACTGGCTTAGGTAAGACTGTCTAAACTAAGTAATGAGGGAGAAATGTTATGGCTGTCATCCTTCACTATTTAGCTTGACGTTTGGTGACATTCATTTAACAATCCATAAATGGAAATAACATGAAAATTGCCTGAGCATCCTTGTGCACTGATTTGACTGATATCGCCTGTGCACCATTACACAGCACTGATTCTAGTATGCATATTCATAATGACAGTAATTGCCACTCACTATTCTTATGTACATAATATCACATCATTTTAGTTGTCTTTGATTTAATCTATGATAGTCTGTGACACAGAAGCAGCAATTGTGCGTTACTACATTAATGTGGAAGTGTATACTTAACCACTGTGTGTCAGCCACAAACTAGAGCATGCCAGTCCATCTACAGCCTGTCACAGAACACAATGTCCCATATCCCAGGATCAGAACTGAATAGTATAATTAATTAAGACTGGTTTAATTGATCATTGTAGTTGTAATAAAATTAACAATTAATGAATAATTCTGGGTTATTATAAAAGGTTTGATAAACTTTACTGTTATTGAAGAAAAGGGGATTTAGATAGAGTTTAGGGCTGTGGTCATTCTATGGACATGTCAAGTTCTTTCCTCGGTCACGCTATGTGAAAATTAAATCCTGCCCATATTTTTGATGAATAGGCTAAGGCTATGCTGTGGATTTTAATAAAATCCCCTAAATGTGTATGTTTGAAGCATTAAATCCAAACCATGAATTTGACTCTGTAGGAATGTACCAAATGAATGTGACTTTTAAGGTGTGACATTTTCTGCATAGGCCGGTGTATAATGTAAACCCTGCTTATGGAATGAAATGAGTTGAATGAGCGGCAGAATATTAGGCTTGGGATGCTTGGCACACGCAGTAGTGATAGAACAGGGAGACCTGTCATATGCGGTGTATTGGAGAGTCTGTTAGTGCCTTTGAGAATAGTGGAGCCTTAAATGTTGTATGGCATGGATCTGACCTTAATGGTATCCTGACAAATTGAAAGAGGATGTAGATGTCCATTTCAGGAGAAAAAAGGAGAACAGCTATAGCTGACAAGGTTGTGACTATTTAAAAACTTAGAGAAATGAAGAACTACTGCCTATTATGATATTATTATTTAATATTTAGTTTGGAAGACGTTTAAACTATTAAAAGAGTGGCACTACGGTTAAAAAATACTGCAGTGAACAAAATTCGCCGGTGTGAACCAAGTTTTACAGCAATTTATGGAACTGGCTACAGTTGTCTTCTTTCATTTTCTTCATTATCTTTCGCATCTGGGTATGTTATCTGTTGGTATAGCAACAGAGTGACATCTGAGTATCTTTAAGATGTAAGCCACTGCGAATGTATCCTGTTAATTGCACAATATAGCAAATGTCTATTCAATTTAGATAGCATATATTTGTTCCTTCATTTAAATTGTGAAGGCCATGTTGCAATAGCCTGTGTGTTTACAGCTGCCACCTGGAGGTCATTTTGCACAATCACAGCAACTCACAAAGAAAACTTATTACCATATCACCGTCATAGGATCAAATTTGGCACAGCGTGCTGGTGCTACTGTGGCAAGAAATAGGGCGAATCAAACTGGTGCAGGTGTGTGTAATTCTGTCTGACAGGACCTGCTGATATTGCTGTTGAGACTTCCTCACGGTTTCCCTCATACTATTCGTCCCTTTAGGCAGGTGAGAGATGCCACGGGTGTGGACATCAACATGAGAGTGGGCGTGCATTCTGGGAACGTGCTGTGTGGTGTGATTGGCCTCCGTAAGTGGCAGTTTGATGTGTGGTCACATGACGTCACCTTGGCCAATCACATGGAGTCAGGGGGATTGCCTGGGTAAGTCCAGTGGGATGTCACATAATTGCTAGCATTAATTGACAGACAGAGCTTCTCAGAAAACCACTGCTCAGCGACACCTGTATTTGTTTTTTTTTTAAAGCATGAAGATGGTACACAAGTTATGTACATTCTGGAAGTCACCACGTAACTCATACGTTATATAAATTCATATATAAACTCATGTGTTTATATAAATATCTTCTACCACCTATCTTGGTGCATGGTGTATTCATACTACACTGTTATTTTACACTACCCATCTCATGAATACATTAAGTGCTTCTTCCTCTGATATTTTTAAGGGGGCTTACATGAAGTCCAGCCAACCTGGGGATTGCCTGTATGAGAGTTCATTTGACTTTCTGGGGTGTAGGGTAGATTTTTGTTTTGTATGAGCCACGGTGTTGACATGCTGTGGTGATGTATTTACACTGACAGGCGTGTCCACATCACAGAAGCCACACTCAAACACCTCAACAAGGCCTACGAAGTGGAGGAGGGCAATGGCCACCTGAGAGACCCCTACCTCAAGGAGCAGAAAGTCCAAACATACCTTGTCATCGACCCACGGGTGAATTCATAGCCATTATTTATTTATACCTAAACACTATACAGAACTTTCTCTATCCAGAACTATCACTATCCAGAACTTTTTCCGTCGTTGTCCCCTGATGGTGGAATGAAATTCCTCAATTCATCTGTTCTGCTGAGTCCCTCACTATCTTCAAGAAGACACAGCTCTTCTGAAGACACAGCTCTTTGCATCACCTGAACACCTGAAACACTACCACCTAAAACAATTTCTTATGTCTTAAACTTTGCTTCATCTTTGTTTAACTTTGTTTAAAATTTTCAGATCTATGGTTTCATGCACTTGTACTTGCTAGCTTGTACCTTGTCTGGCCATTGTGGCCAAATATAGAAACTTAGTCATGCAGCACTTCTAATATTGTTGACTCCTTATATGGCTTTTTGCTTGTGTTGTACTCTGCCTCACTATGGAGAAAAGCACATGCCAAATGAATAAATGTAAATGTAGATAAGCTGACTCATCCTCCCTGTCAGACAAGAGACAGTACTCTTGAAAGTGACGGGCTGCGTTGGTGTGTTTCCCCTGTGCGTGTCTGCAGTCCAAAGACCAGGGGCAGACTAGGCACAAGCCACAAATGAATGACGGGCTGAAGATGCGGGCCTCCATGCGGATGACCCGCTACTTGGAGTCCTGGGGTGCTGTGAAGCCCTTTGCCCACCTGCAGAGGCGCGATGATTATGCCACTGATGCCATAGTCTATGGCGCGTCCCGCAACAAGGTGAGGAGGGAGCTAACTTTGCATCGGCTATTCTACATCAAATATGATGTAAAGTTTAAAGTGTGCTTGTTCATATCAGCATGGTGCTAAAACCCATTGCACTTGCACCTTAACTTGCATTCAATTTCCTGAACCAAGTCGTAGACTGGCCTTTGAATCTTGCTCAAGAAATTCTCTTAGAGTGTACTTATATGAGAATTCCTGCCATGAATAAAATGTTTTATTCCTCTTTCCAGGACATACCACTGCAGTCAGCTTCCAGTTCCAAACCTTCTGACAGGTAAACAAAAATCTCAAGTGATAAATGTTCAGAGATAGCTGGGAGGCCTAAAGGGTTTTCATCTTAGAGAATGACTGGAATGTCAGACATAATGAAGGTCATAGAGAAGGCCATTTCATTTCTGTCTATAATAGACTGCATATGCTATTTATTATATATTTGTGGGGGTGATCACAGGAGGTTAGTTATTTTTCTTATATTTTTGTGTGATAATAATCATGGTAATAATGATAATGTATTGCATTTGTATAATGCCTTTCAGGGATCTCAGAATACTGTGCAGGGGGCTGTATCTCAGCCACCACTGATGTGTAATGCCCACTGTGATGTATGGGAGCCATGTTGTGCCTGAAGTGAAGTGGCTAAGGAGGGAATTATTTATCAGATTCAACCAGGGGTGGCGTCAGAGATTTTCTTTTGCCGGTGCTATGGGGTCGCTTGACTTTTCAGCGAGGGTGCTCTGAAATTTAGGGTTTCCCATTAACGTGCCGGTCGCCACAGTTTAAATTCTACTGCAACACCCCCGACACACGTACACACACGCGTGCACACACACGCGCACATACGCAGTACCCGCTCCGCGACAGTTACAATGCCATTCTGTGTTAAACACAAGGCTGAACCAGACCACCTGTGTTGGCTTTATGTTTTTTAGTCTAAAAATAATCGGTTTGTTTTGTTAATGTATTTATTTATTTTTCAAATTATAAATTATAGTATTCACACATTAAAAATTAAAAATTCTAAATAAACCACAGAAATTTCTTGGGGGTGCTAGGGGAGTGCTATGGCTATCCTAGGGGTAGCTACAGCACCCCCAAGCCCCTCCCTGGCGCCGCCCATGGATTCAACTGGGGGATTATTGGATGGTGACATTGAAAGATCCTCATTAGGACTTTGGCTGGGAGAATTAGAGAGCTTCCTTCTCTTTGTGATAAGTGCCATGGGATTTTTAGTTACTACAGTAGTTCAGGACCTTGATTTAATGTCTGATTCAAAGGATGAATCCACCTACAGGATCCCTGTCACAGCACTAGGGCATTGGTCTACTGTTTGGACCAATGTGATTGGTTTGGGCAGAAGGCCCCCAGGTTTCCCATCCAAGTACTACCCAATACCAGAATTTACTCATCAGGCAGGTTAAAATTTCAATGTCATGCAGAAGCTGGTGATTTGTATATCTAACATGTGGGAGAGGTAGATGTAGATTTTGTACACAGGTCAGCTTGTAATTGGTAAACTGGGTGTGATTTATGCTGTGATTCAATATGGCTCCTTTTAACATGCATTGTTGTGCTTCTCTGTGCTAAGCATCATCAGCAAGCGGGAGCTGGAAGGCCTTGAACTAGGTCATCTGGTTCATCACTGTTGATCTTTCTTTCTGTCCATTTCCATTGGTCTGTCCGTATCTGTTCCGTCTTACATGTTCAGCGCGCCTCTCTTCAGGGACAAGGAGCAGAAGAGCAAATTCGATGAAGAACCGTGCAATGAGATGACGCTGGCCATTGATGAACTGAACAGCAAGTGCGTATACGTCATCCCCTTTAACTTTCATCCAGCGTTTTGGTATTTCTATTGTCTTGTTCCTGATTCAGAAACACCTCAGTCAATTTGTCAGGAAAAAACAGTTAGATGGGTGAGGGATAAATATTTAGTTTTCAGAGAGCATATTAAGAGTAAGCTCACTTACAAATTTCAAAGTGAGGGAAAGATAAGCAGTCAGAAAGAGGTACGTTTGGAGGGGACTTATTGGGGGAAGAAGGTTCAGTCAGCCACCCAGTGGGAGTACAGCTGCTCTGTTGCTTTTTTACGCAGGGAGTGGGCTAACCCAGAAGAAATCGGGGGCATCACCTTATGGTTCACTAAGAAGGAGCTGGAGGAGCAGGTACTGTAAGTCTGCTGTGGAGATATGAGATGTGCATAGTAGGGCTAACGGTTCATTTACCTGAGAGAGTTGACTGGATGTTTTTGCCTAGATAAAAGGACCTTAATTAAAAATTGTATGTTAAAAATGTCACCTAAAAACTATAAAATCTCATTAGGAATTCAGTCTCAGTGCACATTATTTCAATTTTAGAAATATGTGCTGTTTCTCTCATGCCTCCTTTCCAGTACCGCAGTATTGATGTTCCCAGCTTCAAATATGACATGGCCTGTGCCACCTTCATCTTTGTCTGCATCTTTATGGTCCAAATGTTTGTGACAAATGAGTGAGTGCCATAACCTCTTTTCCAACATAAACTTTTTTATACAGACAGAATGGAAAGAATCAGATCCAACTATATGCAGTATTTATATTTGATATATTATATTTGACCTACTTTCTGTCAACCTCGTTCAGGCCCAAGAAGCTGGGACTGTCATTTGGAGTACTGGCATGTGTCTTGATGTTGATTTTGAGCATCTGTTTTGCGAGTCACCTGCAAGTAAGTGTCCCACCCTGAAATTAATGTGAAATAGTGTGGTCCATGTAGTTTCCTGAGCACAGCCTAGTTGGGTGCACATACTGCATGAGATTCTGTGAAGCAAAACATTTTTCTGTGAGAGGCTGTCATTGTACAGATCCACTCTAACCTTTCTGTATGCACTTTTGTACCTGTAAGTCTCTCTGGATAAGAGCGTCTGCTGAATGACCAAATGTAAAATGTAAATGTAACACATATGGAGGACACAAAATTGGTGTGTGTCTTTGTTAAATTCATTCTTGGGCAAAACCAGTGTTACAATCTGTAGGTATATTTAAAAACACTACTTCCCTGAAAGCACAATAACAATAATTCCTGGTAGCAGGGATAATAGAATATTTATTTGGTGGAGATAAATTTGTAGACAATATTACAGTATATTGGTGTGCAATATGAATTAAGCTCACAAGCTTGTATTTTTGTGGTTCTCCTTTCAAACCTTCTGCTCTGCTCCTCTCTCCTTGATTTTATGCTTTCCTTGCTGTTGTATTTCCCATTCCATTTTCCTTGGCTCTTTTCATTTTCTGTCTGTTTTTGGCACTGTCTTGCTCTCCATCCACTGACTATCCTGTCGCTCCTTCTCTTTCTCCACGTTTCTTTTCTTCCCTGTCTCACCTCTCAGCGGTGGCTTCCAGAGAGGCTGGCGCCGTGTCAATGGCTGTCTGCCGTGTCTGAAGCAGTGGAGAAGAAGCCATGTGTGCGCCTCCCCCTGGCCATAATGTCTACTGCCATAATCCTCATCCTGGCTGTGTTCAACCTGGTAACCCACCTCACACACTCCCCACTGTAGCAATGTAGTGCACCAGTGCCCTGTGCTCGGTGCTCACTGTACCAAATGATGTTCAGTTAGTTACACAACATTAGTTATTGCAGCCGAGTAACATCTCATCTGAAAATCTTCCAGGACACAAAAGCTGAATGAAGGGTATTGGCTCTGAGTCATGTCTTGTCTTTGCAGTATTTTGTCGACAACCCAATCCAGTGTGGTCACAATTGTACCTCTAACCGCTCAAACGACACTTGGAAAGATATTGATCAGATGTCCTACCTGCCTGTGAGTATCGTCTGTACTTCCATACTACATAGGGCTACTCTGAAATACGTCTTACTCACTGTTAAATCAATTTAAGAACATTCTTATCCAACAACAACAGCCAGGGTTATGGCATGGTTTTCAAAAAGATATGACTTGAGAAAACAAGCACTGGTATATATACCTGGAAAATGGAGAACTGAAAATGAGTGATGTTGAAATATTTGAACTGTTACTCTTGTGTAAGTTGTGTACTCTTGTGTCTGACTCTTACTCTTGTGATCAAATACCAGCTGATGTTTATGTATTCCCTAAAATGATATCTGACTTACCTCTTACTTGATTTATGAGTGATGTGGAGGGCTTGGATGGTGTAGGTAAATCATTTTGAACACTGCAGGATAAAAAATGCTGCCGTATTGGGACTTGGAAGGTGGAACATTGCTGGAAAATTGCTGGAAGACCATCTTCTAGCTTCTTAGCAAAAATAAAAAGTGAGAGAATTGGAAATTTATCCAGGCTGCAACGTGTCAACATTTTATCCCGTCTGTCCACCCTGTATGTTTCCATTCTTCTGTTCATAAATCTGGGAAATAAGTTTGAGTCAGCAGGCAGAGAGGTAGCAACATTACTTATGGATGCTTCTCTCTGTTGCCCTCACCTTGTCTTGGTTTTTCCATTCTTCTGCTCTTTCACTACCCATTCTGTAACTTTCTCTCCCTCAGTATTCAGTGCACAGCTGTATCATGGCTCTGATTGCATGCGGAGTGTTTCTGAGGGTCAGCTTTGAGCTGAAATTAGCCTTCCTCGCCCTGGCCTCCACCGCCTATTACATCATCATCGTCAGCTCGGAGCGCCAAGTCTTCCAGTGCTTCAGTTGCATCCTCTCCTCCCATCACAACGTCAGGTACCACAAGTGGGTCAGACACATTGCATGCCAAGCTTACCTATCCCTCAACCAATGCCTGACCTTGTGGATTCTCTTCAGTAGGGACATTATGAATGAACCCCAGCTGATGAGCTGCATGCACATTACCTGGTTCCTCATCACCATGTTCTTCATCATACGACAGGTGAGGCCATGCCCTCTTCCCTCCCATGCCCTGACGAGCACCAGAATGCTGGTAGCTCTCCTCCTCTTCCTCCCCCTCCCAATTGTTATTCTATGACTCCTCTCCCAGAATGAATACTCCTGCCGGCTGGAATTTCTGCTGAAATACAAGAACCACGTCGAGCAGGATGAGATCGAGACCAGGGAGAACCTCAACCGGATCCTGCTTGAGAATGTGCTGCCTGCCCATGTGGCCACACAGTTTGTTAGGGAGAGAAAAAAGAACGAGGTACGACTCTTCCTAAACGCTTTACTTACTGAGAAACACAATACAGGGGTCTGGCATTTAAGGCATCAAAATATGATCCGCTCCACCTCACCCCTCCATGCACATCTACTGTACTTCTGGGGTTCAGTTTCCATCAGTCTGTTGAAATTCGTGGTGAAAACTAGGATGAATGGATTCTCATTGTGGTCAGTGGTTCATTCATACTGTCCTCTGTCCTTCCTGTTCTGTTTTTGGAGAAACATTTGTCTTCTGTTGCCATCGTGTTTAGTTTTGGTAGGGATAATTAACCTCAACTTAGGGAACAGCAGTTTAAATTGTTCAACCTCCCTGTTACAGTCATACAGAAACACCTGCTGATGTTGATGTCTTATACAGAGAATCTGTCAGAATTCTGCTCATGTATTGGCCATATGATTTTGATTTGGGAAAGACTCGTAAAGGGCATGAAATAACATAACTTCATTGTTCCCAAAGGAGCCACTTGTCTTGGATGCTATTGTGCATAAAACTGATGACTGAATATACTTCATTTAATAAATGGAGAGGAGAGGAAAACGATACAGATACAGATCACGTTCAGACATTAACATGTCATGAAATGTGGTTATAAAAACTACCCTGGTGGCAGCAGGGTTATGGTGTACATCAACCCTGTCTAAGTTCTGTTTCCTGTAGAGCCTCCAGCTTCTTCTCGGAAGTCCTGTCTGAATACCTTTTACATGTTGTTGCCAGCCTCTGGAACTGTTAAATACCTGTGAGAGGTGGTGGCAATGGCTTGCAGGCTTTTCCCCCTTCCTTCTTGAGCTGTTTCTTTAAGTTGTGACATTACTATGGCTGGTCCGTAGTGGAGACCTGTTTTGGCTGTGAATTCTACTCTTGTTGGAAGAAACTGTTAAGGTTACTGTCCTGTTCTGTGCTGCTTTCTACCCAACTTCTGCAGCTGTCACCAAACATAGCATATTTTACTACTTAGTTACTTTCATCAATAATAATATTATCAAAGAATGAATATGGTAGCATGAATTTGGAAGTTGATAAGACGAACAACCAGCTGAAATATGGCAGCGTCCCTGGGTATGGGCTGTGTCTTTTGGTTCTCTCTTTCAGGACCTATACTACCAGTCATACGAGTGTGTGTGCGTGATGTTTGCATCCATCCCGGACTTCAAAGAATTCTACACGGAGTGTGACATCAACAAGGAGGGCCTGGAGTGCCTGAGGCTGCTCAACGAGATAATCGCCGACTTCGATGAGGTCAGATTCCCACTCTCAGGAAAAGACAGACGTGCCGAAATGGCCGTCCTCCACTAAGGTGTGAACAGCTCGTCTTCAGATCAGATGAGGCGTTGTCTGACCCCTGTGTCTCGTGCCCACAGCTGCTGTCCAAGCCCAAATTCAGCGGGGTGGAGAAAATCAAAACCATCGGCAGCACGTATATGGCTGTCGCAGGGCTGAGCGCAACCCCAGGACAGGAGAACAACCAGGTGCGTCTGCGTCCCAGGTCACGGGGACGGGGAGGATAAAAGTGGAATTTTGCCTCACTGCTCCTCATACACCTGGGGAATCATTTCTATGTCAATGTCAGACATTACATGACAATACCCATGTAGTGTTAAGAGAACAAGCTATGTGAGCTCTGATATGTCACATTGAAAATATATCTTTCCAAGATGTGGTTAATATAATTAGGCGGCAGTTTAGCATAGTGGTAGGGAGCAGGGCTTGTAACCTAAAGGTTGCTGGTTTAATTTCCTGCTGGGGCACTGCTGCTGTACCCTTGGGCATGGTAACCTAATCCACGATTGCCTCAGTAAATATCCAGCTGCATAATGGATAATGTAAAAATTGTAAGTCGCTCTGGGTAAGAACATCTGCTAAATGACAATAATGTTAATATATACATTTAATACGCATTTAATACACATTGTCAGCTCTCTGGAATACGCAGCCTGTTAGAACACTGGAACATTCCCACAGCATTGAGTCCCTATTTCTGTGTCACCCCATGTCATGCAATCCAGGACAGAGAGAGGCAGCAGGCACAGACAGGTAACCTGGTGGAGTTTGCAATCGCACTAATGGGCAAGTTAGATGGAATCAACAGGCACTCCTTCAACAGCTTCCGTCTGCGCGTGGGTGAGTAATCCATGGGCTGTGGACACACATTCATACACACTTCTGCTGCTTTACAGAGGTGGACCTTCTGGTACTTATGCTGATTTTACCTCTTAAAATCTTACATGAACATGGTAAGCTAAAATGGTCTATTGATCACAAAGATGGGATGACCTGCCATGCATTTGCACTAAGGTAAGTCACTTGCAAGCTAGGCATTTATTGACAGTGGCTGGCTTTCTATAACATATGAGAATGCAGGTTAATCGTAATAACCCTGCTGTGTGTGAAAGTCAGGTGTTCAATTGTCATTGTGCTTTCTCACCACATTGTCATCTGCCAGGGATTAACCATGGTCCAGTGATTGCTGGGGTGATTGGGGCAAGGAAGCCTCAGTACGACATCTGGGGAAACACAGTGAACGTGGCCAGCAGGATGGAGAGTACAGGAGAGCAGGGCAGGATCCAGGTACAGCTCCTGACCACTGACCCCCACTCATATAGTTGTACATCTGCCCTTTAATTTCCCGCAGTCAACATTTACACCCATTACAAAAGCCTGCTTTTCCTGTTCATCACATTGGAAGCAGGGACCCTTCATATGAAAAAGTCAATATTTGTATTGTCTAAACACACACACACAGACACACACACCCACAGAGTATACATGTATGTTTTCTATTACTCTTATTCTGTGATGAAAAAATAGAGCTGTGTAATAATTTTAAAGGCAACAATAACAAATGAAGTTTTCTTTTCATATTTATGTTTGAAATAAATTCATCCATTTATGTCTGTGGTGGTGGTGAGCGTTCTAATGTCTATACTTGTGAGCGGTATTCATCAATGTTAACATGGTCCCTCTGTGTCCTGGCCAGGTGACTGAAGAGACAGCCAGGATACTGCAGCGGCTGGGCTACTCCTGTGAGTGCAGGGGCCTGGTCAATGTGAAGGGAAAGGGAGAGCTGAAGACCTTCTTTGTGTGCACTGACATGATCAAGTCCCCGGGCATGGCGCTAAGCTGAAATTGAATACACAAAGACACAGAAACTATCTTCACGGAGATGCTCTGCCTTTAAGCCAGTACTTTGGAGGTGTCCCTTCACGTAAGGTTTGATCATTTGTGACTGAGGAATTCTGTCAGCACTAAAACCTTGAAGATGAACTGGTCTAGGTGAAAGAACGCTGCTGAAGATATACAGTTGTGATCTTTGGACAGTCATCTTACCTTATTGACTTAAATGGGCTATGCATTTGATGACATAATTACTGTAAATGTTGTTTATGAATAAATGTGTTAGGAGACGTTTTTTTATATATTTGACACAAGGTAAAATTTGAGGTCAAAGGTCAGTCATGATTTTCAATCCTTCATGTTTCTTTTTTTTTCATGCACATTGGCTTTTCTTGTCAAACAGTATCATTTAAAATATCAATGCCAAAAATACGGGATCCTCAATCCTGGAAGAGCCAGCCTTAGAACTAACAAGCAATCTGCTTCATCTAATTAGCCAATTATAAACTTGTGATATTTCTGTGCTTCTGAGCTTGCAGTGAACGGCTCTTGCAGCCATCTGCAGATTCATCCTTGGAGAATATTCGGTCCAGCAGCTGAATGTAGCATACCAGTTTGTCTTTCTTTTGATGTAGCCCACATTAACAAAGAGGTCTTATGGGCCCTTCTCAGCACTTGTGGAGAGTTGTGAAGAAATACTGAATGCATATGAGAAACTCAGTGCTTGACAGCATGTGCCCTAAGGAAAAGACTGGAAAGACTGCTGGTGTTGTTCTTTGACCTTAATTTACTGTCACCATCTTCTGTTAAATCCCTTCTCATCATCACCAACCATGTGGCCTTTCTGCTACACAGTATAATTTAGGAACAAATTAATGAACATTTTTGCATTTTGCACAGTCCTGGTATGTAATAAATCATTTTTTCAAGTTAAGCTTTTGGCCTTGCCTGTCATGACAGCAGTAGTAAACAAGTACTTATTTACACAACCTCACACTGTTACCAGTGCTACTAGCACTACGTATTATTATTTAGTAGTGTATTGTCATTATTATTATTAGTAATATTAGTACGACTAGTAGTAGCATTAATGTTCTGCAAAAGATCACAGCACAATATCAATGATCAAAATAACCACATCAATAAGTGATAGTAATTACTCAAGATTATTAAAGGTATTCTCGTCCTCTTATGCAGTATTAATGAAAAGTTTTTAGCTCATTGTCGGCTTAGAACATGACCCTGGATCTGCTTCCATGCAAGTAATACTACTACTATTACTACTACTACTAATAATAATATATATAGCACTTTTCAAGGTTCTCATATTTCTTTGAATTGAAGGGGGCACTCACTTCAAGCCACTATTAATGTGTAGCACTCACCAGGATGATGCAAGGCAGCCATTTTGCAGCAGAATTCTCACCACACATTAGCGGAGGTAGAAAGCGGATTATTAGATGGCTAGAATGAAAGTGTCTCATTGGAAATTTGGCTGGAACACCAGGGAACCTCCTACCCATTGTGAGAAGTGCCATGGGACCTTTAATGACCACAGAGAGTCAGGATATCATTTTAATGTCTCATCTAAAAGACAGCATCTCCTACAGTACACAGTGTCTCACTTCACAGTGGCCAGGTGAAGTGGAAGGTTTGCCTTTCAGGTGCAATTTCTTTCAGTCTTACTTTTTTACTCCAGCCCTCTGCCCAGCAGATTTCCAGCATATTTTTGTGTATGTGCTTTTGTGTGTGAGCTTGCAATGTTAGATCATTGAAACTCCTCCTCCCTCAGCCCTGTTGAAACAGGACACCCAGATATACTACAGATATCTTCCTTGGCCAGGTGCTCCAGGTGTCCTGTTGCTCTCTCAGCTGCAGATTGAACAAAGACAGAGATGGGCATTTTTGCCAACAGTTAAAAGGCACCTTGGGTGGTCTTACTAGAAAATGAAACCCGGGGCAATCTCTGGTGGGATGTTAAAAATATTTTGAATGGACCTTGTGAAAGGTGTTGGCTTGTTGTGTCCTTAGTGTATTGAAGTAAACACTCAGATAAACATTTTTTATTATGGATTCTTTTTTTTTTTTTTAAAGAAATTCATACATTGGCACCAACTTTACTATTTATATTTGTCTAAGAAACAAATTTTATGCATTTAAGCATAAGTCTTTAGATCAAAATGTCTTTGAATTCATGTTTCTCAGTTTTTTTATAAGGTGTGTCCAAACTTTTTACTAGTGCTGTACATGACAAATGGGAAACCTCTGATATTTCACAGAACCATCCAAAGTGGTCATTTAGGATTGTCCTTAGGCAATCTTGGGCAAGTCTGGTCTACAAATGGAACAGAGATTCAGGCTGATGCTGTGAGGATAGGGAAACAGAAGGGGGAGCGATTTCCTGCCAAAATACAGAGGAGGGGGGAGCAGTTACACAAGGTTTGATACAACTGCTGAAGACTGATGCACTGATTGCTTAAATCCTTGTCAATTTTATAAGCCATGCAACAAAGCAGTGGCACCCAAAACGGGAATGAAAACAATGGCACAACATGGCAGCCTAATACAGCAAACAAAGGATAAGTCTGGCTGTGTGCACTGTTGTTTTTTTTTTTTTTTCTTCATACGTTCTCTCCTGTGGATATAGAGGGAACACGCAGCCATTGTCATTTGGGTGTGTGCAATGTAACCCCACAAGTATACAGACATAGACGTGACATAGTGATCCTCAACTGGTATGTCATTTTTTGGCGGCGAATGGGTTAATGGGGTATTCAAAGAAATCTAGCCTCCACCTGCAGTTGTTTAAACCTGTGCGTCACAGGTTATTGTGTACAGTGGCAAGAATAAACTACACTGTGTTCTTTCAAGGTATACTACGTGACTTTTGACACAGTTTAATATTTTAATCAAAAGTTAAATATATACCCATTGTTCATTGCTTGTGCTTATCAGCTGATGAAACATCCATGACTCATAGTAGTTCATTCCTAGTTCTTTCATTGGCCACCTTGTTTTTCTTGTCGTGCATGAACTATCATAGAGCCAGTGTGTTGTCCAGATAGTGTGTGTGCATTGTCATTGTGTGCATCTTTCCAAAGAAGAGTAATGGATGACTGAAACATTACAGAAGACATAGTCTTTGCAAAAATGGTAAGAAGACAAAGACTTGATTGTAAAATTTTTTGGCAAAACACATGTGGCTGACTTGGAGCTGCTCTTTTCAAGCAGAGAGAAAGTGACCATCTAAACCAAAGAGTTGGCATGCCTGTTGCTGACTTAAAGTCAGTGACTTGGTAAGCGGAACAGTGAATATTCATCATACTCATAATCATTTATCTCAACCTGAATCAAATGGGTAGTATTTAAAAAGTTTTTTACAATGAGATCAGTAAATCAAGATTTGTAGAACAGGTTTTGTGCATGGATCAAGAAATATGTAATAAAGCAGTGCTTGTGAGTGTGCTACCTGCTGGCACAAGGATGAGCTTTGCAGCTATTGGAATTTACAATATTTTATTTCATAAGCACGGATTGGAAGTTATAAGTACAAACCATACTGTTTAAACATGAGTTTTTATTTAGAAGTTTACATTGTAATTAATAAATAAATATACTTTATCACTACTCGGAGGCCATACACCTCATTACCTACAAAGTTGAAAAACAAGGCCACTTTTGGAAATTCCAGCTAAAGCAGAGTGAGAGAGAGAGAGAGAGAGAGAGAGAGAGAGAGCACTACCAAACAAAGAAAGCATAAATACATTTATTATAGATCAAATCAAAAACAATATTGTGCTAACTATGAAACCAACTTTGCCGATGCCTGCAGGTTCCCATGTAATTCTGTCGCCCTCTGCTGGACAGCTTTCATCTGACTCATTGATCATTAATAATCTTAGACTGGTGCTCCTCTCAACCTTCACAATTGCAAATACAGGAGACCCTGGCTGTTCTGGGGAAGTACTGCATATTCTTAAGTTCCCTGAGAAAAAAATCTGAAGTACCATACTGTATATATATGCGCAAAACAGAACAAGCAAATAAAAAAATCTTACCGCATATGGATACATGTAGTACTCTTACGTAATAATACAGTGTAGTAATACCACCTCTGCCCTTGAGGACAAAGATCTCTCAGAACAAGACTAACATTTTAACATGTTATTTGAAAATTAAATATTATTATTTGAAATATATGCTCTATATATATATATATATATTTTTTTTTTTTAAATAGACAGCAATATGCAATTTTATTAGCTCTGATTTTTTATAAAATACTGAGCTTTTACATGGGATATGGGAATTTATTTTCTGAATATTGCTAAATTTGCAAGCTAATATTTCTGCCCGGCGTATGTGAACTCCTCAGAAACGATTTATTTAAAGTTTGCATAGATGTCAAACCAATAGAACTATATATATATATATATATATATATATATATATATATATATATATATATATATATATATATATATACACATTTTACGGTGGGCTAGTGGCAGTGGTATGAATATGAATGCGTTATTTCACTTTTGATTTACTCAAGGACTGCAATCCAGGATTGTAGACCACGCAGTGATATCAAGTTGCAGTGCAACACTGAAACAACTCAAAACATTACTCAAGGAATACATAAAACAAATTCATTTTGTTCCGTTTTGACACAAAAAATCAAATAAATGCTTTAAAAACTTAAGCACAAACACAGCAGCCATGTGGGGTGAAGGCTGTATGACCAATCAGCTTTCATTGCATGCTACGTATTATTGTATTAATACAATTAATAATTAATATAATTAAAAACTGTGAGCGATAAAATCATAAAAATGCATGCGCATACTAGTATTTGCAATAGCTGAATCTGATTGAGATAAATTACATCCCACTCTCTCGCCCCATGGCGACACCTAACCACAAAGCTACCACGAGCAATTGCAGAGTGGTGACATGGTGAAACAAAGTAGTTTACGTTCCTAAAATGAGGTCGTAGGGAAATGGAAGGTTCAGCGTCCATCCAAGAAAACGTAACTGTTGTTAACGGGTCCGACGAGAGTCTATATCGACCTGCTACCACATTTAGCAAGACAGCGAGAGTCCTCTTTCTGCGGCTAACGCGTCCCAGACACCCCTTCTACCCTTTTAACTGTTAGCAGTGCCCATGCTGGTTGTGTTGAAGTTGCAGCACCGTTGGATTTGTCTGCTGTAGACGAGACTCCAACCCAGCCCAGACGTCATACATTCACAGTCACTAACATAAAGTATGAGGTAAAGTCAGTGTGCGTGTGTGTTTTTTTAATGCAAACTTTGTCGATATTGTAGCCGCCGAGCCAGTCACGTGCATGCCTGTGGTCATCTTAAGTCCTTGTCTTCGCTACCGTCGCTTTGTTGGAGTGAGCGTTGGCTGTTGAATTGAAAGATGTCTGTGTGCTGTGTAGCCGTTGGGCTCTTGGTAACCTACACATTTCATGCTTTGAAAATTAGTATTTGTATTTGAACCACCCAATATTATCTAGGCCTACCCACATATAAATGTTTGGCTCCGTGGCTGGGCACCATCATAACCAAACCAACGATCAAAATGTGATCTTCCCTTTCTTAAAAGCTGCTTCACATTATTGAGCCCATTTACATGACACGGCATAAATAAGCTCATAAATAAACAACGTGCCTTAGTCTGTTCAACCTGTCATATTAATTCTGAAGACCTATGAATGATTGATCCAATCTCACAGTTGCCTTGCCACCTCTTATGTCTGTAGGAGGCAACCACTCCATAATAATTTTGTGCCCTGAATATTCTACACTCGAGAGTTTCAACAAGGGGGTAGTACTGGAGTGACATCAGGGTCTGCTTGTGACTGGGACCATATGCCTTGTGTTCCCAACGTTCAAAGCAGCTTCATTCATTTCCACATTAAATGGTCCAAACTTCTGAGTAAACACAGAAAAGGCAGTATCATATCACTCACCCACCCCAGGGAGACAGTTCAAACAGTGGGAATACATGAGGGACAGTGGCCTCTTGTGTCTGTAGCACCCATTTATAAGGGCCAACTTTCAAGCAATTTTAATTGTAATTGTATATTGTGTCATTTTGTGGGGCCAAGCAAACCCTATAGTAATCAAAGCCTTCATTATATACATGATGAAATTAAAATGTTTTTATATTCTATGTACTCTTGACAGTAGATTAAGCCACAAACCTATATAAAGGCCCAGTCAAGCAAAAAAAAAAAAAAAAAAAAAACCTGATATACCGTGAAACCGCCAGAATCTTAAAAAATACTGTGATACAAATTTTTGGTCATACCGCGCAGCACTAACTGTACCTCAGGTGAGACTAGCTGTGCTGGGTGGGGAGCAATGTGATTAAGGTGGAATATTTCAACTTTAGTGCTCACTCTGCTGCTTGTCTGTGTGTACCTGAAGCATGCTGAGTTTAGGGCTAATAGGTTTCCAAGTCCTCACATTCTGGGTAAAAGAATCATTATCGAGAATGGTTCATCACAGGTACAGGACAGACTAACTGGACTCTCCCCAGGCTCTGCAGAACAAGGTAGATTGATTAAGCTTGGATGTGACCATCCACCAGAGGGCGCTCCTGGACTAAAATATTGATTTCTTCAGCCTTTAGGCCTTGCTGAGCTACAGTGTGAGAGTCCTAATGCAGACTGGGATGGAAAAACCTATAGATATGGATGTGGATGGTCATGTAGATTCATGTACTGTTTTACTGTACTGTGTTGCCCCACACTGTACTCCTCTGTTATGATATTCTGTCCTGCTATATGCTGCACTGTACTCTGTTTAGTGCAGGTTTCACACCAGTACACTTCTGTTACTCAGTGCTGTTCTCTGCAGCATCTGTCACGCTGTACTCTACTCTCTGTACTGTTCTGTACAACTGGGCTACAGTCTAACTAATTATATGTATTCTCTGAGGTAAAATTCCATTTGTGAGGCAACTAGACTGCATGAGGTCTTTATAGACTTTACGAAAACGCATAAATTTTGTGTCCTTCAAATTATGGAAGAGTATAAGAAACTGCGTAATGGCTTCCCTGTTGTTTGTGATAAAGAATGGTAACTAATGGGGGGACTGAGTGTGGCTAAGAAGATATTTCAAAAGAAGCTGCTGGAGTGCTCACATATATACATTAGTTGTTCTTCAGTTGTGAAAAATTCTTTCATTGCATTCAGAAAACCGCTTTTGGAAAAAAGTAACAGATAGATGAAGGTGTGGTGGCTTGGCAGCCACAGATGCTTGTTTCAATAGCCAGATGACAGAAAAGGAAAATGCAATTCAGAAACAATATATTTGGGGTAAGACAGAGTATTCTTGGTACCCTGGGTAAAAATGCCAATATAGGTGCACCAGTGACAAATACCTCAAATGAAAAGAAGAGGAAAGTCAAATAATCAGAATGTTAGGATTACTGTTGTAGGGGTGTAAAGATTTCAGGAGAGCGGTGGGCACCTCTGACCAAGTATAGCAGGGTGTTGCAGTAATGGGAAGTTGTCTGCACTCTACCTTCCAGATACAAGGCAGAAAATGTCAGTAAATGTCAGAAAAAAACATAAATAAATAGTGACACCACTAAGAAAACATCAGAGACATTAGGCATAGTGAAGATGGTGGGAAAATAAACATTAGTGGAAATTCTTGGGCCTATGTATGGCTTTGTTGATGTAACACAGGTAGATGAAATATCTAGACAAAATTTAGGAGCCAAGGACAGAGAAACGGAAGGGCTGAAAGGAGGAGGCAGGAGCACATTAAAACTGGGCCACTTTATTTTTAAAGAAAGGCATATATCTATCTGGATCATGGGGAATCTCCAAGCTCTATTGCTTGGAGTAAAATAAGCAAAATACTTTGTTCATTTGAAATGGTTTTCCAAGAATATCTTCCTTCAAGGATTTACTAGATGCAATGTTTGTGCAATATTAAGTGCTCATTATTCCAGGTATTTAATGTGTAAAATCTTATACTATGTAGAACGGTTGTTTTGGTGACTCCTAGGAATGAGAAATTAATCACTTAGACTGGTGAAAATTCAAGTTCTTAGTACATCCCACTTGCCGTGACCAATCGGTGGCCTCGATTGCTTCGTGTGCCTTTGGCCAACAACCTGTTGCTCAGTCCCATTTCAAATCATGTCACACAGCTTCACTCTAGTGGTTTCTAAATCAACAATGTTGTATTTATTGGTTGAACAAATTGGTTTTAGAACACATTTTTCATTAATATAAAATAAAGAGGGGGTGGCTGAGCCCATCTCAATATTTATCACAAGGCTGTCATGTCAGTGCATACATTTAATTCCAAGCGCCAGTAAGAAAGACAACAATTTAGAAAAGGTCCCTTGAGTTGCTTGGGTGGGAATTATCCCAGTACTTTCCAGAATCAGAGTGGATATACACCATTAAATTCTTTACGAAAAGTGCCAATTTCGGTGTAGATGTAGGGAAAGGTTCATGGAAATGATTTTGAGTTGGCTCCAGGAGGAGGTGAAAGACAAGTGTCACTTTTTCCAGCAGGAACCGCAGTCCCTGTGGCATCAAGTGTGTGTCACTGGACCCAGACAAACTCTCAGCTACAGAAAGTGCCAGAAGGTTTGAAGGTTTGCTCATTTCTTGGTTTCATTACTTATACTAGATTTGTGCAGGGACTGGGGAAGGTGGTAGCCTTTATCTAGTTGCCAAAAATGGCAAAAAAACACACACACACAAAGGGTGGCAGACACTACATGGAATGATCACAGCAGACAGCACAGATCAGAATGAAGAAGCATTCAAGCAGATGGAAAGGACATTGGGGAGTTCCTCTGTGTCTGCATTTGCTGAGTTCAAGAGGTCATTCCTTATGGAAATCTATGCTAGCCATCAGGGTATAGGGGTTGTTTTATCCAACAACCATGCTGGAATGTTGAGACATGTTGGATTTGCCAGTCATGGCCTGAGGGGAGCTGAAAGCAACATGGAGAAAAATGGTTCAATGAAGCTAAGGTTTGTCACACTCAAATGGTCTATACCTAAAACTCAGGCTTGCTTAGGAACAAATGTAAATTTATAGTCCACTGCAGTATTAAACCTCAGAGAATAAAAAAGCTGGATTTACTGAACAGAGGTGGACAACTCAATTGGCCTTGTTTGTTGATTTAAAAGTGATGCTTTGACTTGGGAAGAAACAGAGCAAAACCAAAGGTGTGCTTTGGTTTTGATTAATTTAAAGGTTTACTAGCCATCTAGATTTCTCTGAATTGAGAGTGAGCAACTGGAAAGTCAATATGGCCACAGTATAAAATAATTTTCTGTCTCAAAGGCAATGTCAAACATCAAAATGTACATGCTTGAATCACAGTACTACTGTCAAAATATTAAAAGCACTGAATGTACTGTGAATTGATTCAGTTTTTCCCTGGCTACAGTTGGAAAAAGTGCCTCAGGGTATACGCACAATGATAGGCACCATTTTAGTAAGTGAGATTGCAGTGATGTTTTCAATACATTCTTTATGTATTGTTGAGTCCCCACACAACATCAACATCACAGAAACTTCTCATGGGACCTGCTCCCTCTCTTCTTTGGTTGTTAGAGCATGGTTCCAAAAAAAATTTTGGAGTCCAAAGTTTGGAAGGAAGTGAGCCACTGGCCCCGCTGGCTTTTCATTTTTTTGTGCCAATACAATTGCCCTTATTTATTAATGTCCAGATTCATAGACCTTTGTTTCAAAGATTTCAGACGGTGGTGACATTTGTAAATGCAGCTAATTTGTGAACCCTGTGTGGCTGCTGCGCTTTGGAATCGCCATCTCTTTGTGTGTAACAGACTATAAACTTTGTAAACAGTGTAACCCCACATCAGGTTCTTACCGTGTGGTCCTTCCACAGAGACAATGTTAGCCACTGTTGTCCAGCCATTTCTTGTGAGATCTGTTGACATTCCAGAGTCAGAGACAGCACAATGTGATGCCTGTCTTCCAACAAATGGTGGTTGCAATTTGGTCTTTTTTTGTTGTCATGGGATTTCATTAAGACAGTGTGGCATAGCCAGTTCTTGCCTTGGTTTATTTTAGGAGTCACACAATATTTTGCTTTCCAATCAATTTCAGGTAACATCCCAGTGCCTGTTCTTTGTGGTTTCCATGACACACATTCTCAGAGCATGCTTTGAATCAGTTCCTTTTTTTTTACAGAGAAGTTCTTGTTTTTCTTTAGATTGTTTAAAGGTTTCTCATATGATAAATCCTCCTGTCACTATAACTCAAAGCTCAGGGGCCCTCTTCCCCAGACCAGCTAACTGCTCAGTGTCTACTGCTATGGAGAACTGAGCTGTGACTTCTTAGGACGTGGTTTGGATTTCTGTTTATATCCCCTTCAGAGCTGTTATTCTGTGTTCAATCGGCACACATCGTGCAGACCAATGAATGACAGATGTTTTATTCATGGACGTAAGATATTGTACATTCTTTGAAGCACATTCCTGGTTTTATGAACAGAGGGGAGGTGGGGGCTGGGGAAACTGTTCATATTCCAAACTCATTGGAGGGAAAAAAAGAAGCCCTCATTCCAATCATACCTCTCGGACTTGGTCTGAGATTAAAAGGTGATTTGGAGGCTCTGCTTAATGTATCATTTTTCCGTTATGCAGAAGAATCTTTAGGGAATTCCTGTATGTTTCCCCTGGATACCATGCATTCTTATGTAACAGCCAAGTCACTCTGAACAACTAAATCAAAATCAAGGCCTTTTTAGCTATTGAATGTACCTTAAAAGTCTAGAAAGTATAAACATTATTTCTCCAGTGTATTCTAGTGTTGTTCAAGTTTAGTTTTGACTAAAGGTCAGAATGAATAGCATATTTCCTTATCTTCAAATCTGAACTCTGGTTGTGGTCAGGGTGGATTTCATCTTACTGATTCTCCAAGCCCTGATACCGCTGTGTTGTAATATTATCCTCTCTCTCTGAACTGAGGTGTCTTTCAAGCAGGTCTGAACATAGAAAGTGTTCTTCATTTATTCCTGAACAGAAGCACAGTGTTAGGTGCTTTGTATATGCGTGACAATAGCTCAAGTGATGGTGTGACAGCCAAATCTGGTGAAGTATTTTTGTAAGCGCCACACGTCTCCATATCTTGGATGTGTCCTTAGTGTGTCCTCCATTAGAGAAGACCACAGTACATCCATTCACTCACTCCACTTTTGCAGAGGGTCTGTCCTTGTGTCCCGATGAAGGAAGGATGACTCAGCATTGGGTGGCTTGTTGCTCAGTTCCCACGCCCACAGCCTGATGAGCATCTGTGTGTCAGCCCCCTTCCAGGGGCCTCTCACTCCCGGCCCCCATGTGATCCATCTGCTCCGTTTCAGCTGTGGTGCTGTGTACGCACTGTGGAAGTCCATGAACATTCCAGCATTAGAAGGAGATCTGTCACACCAAACAGGGCAAACAAATGTCAGATGTTGGGAAATTCATTATGGTCTGCCACAACAGAGGAGCTTCATTCTTACATAAATAAGTTCATAAATACATAAATTCCACCCCCTGATACATCCTGTGGACACACCCTAACCCTTTACAGATTTTATGGAATGTGTTCCTGGTAGACATATTTATTATTTGAAAACGCAAAAAACAGATACCAGTGAAAGTTAAGAAGTTTTTTTTTTCTTTTGACTGATTGATGTTTGACTTTTGACTAGCCAAATGCAAATGATGTAAGGTTTGCAGAAGTGCAACTATCCAGTTGCACATAATGGTTTCTCTGTTGACAAGATGATTATATTCTAAATTAGTCAGTCTTTATTTTGTATAACACCTTTTACAATGAGATTGCCATACAGTTCTTTACATTTGAAACTTTTTTTCAGGAGTGAAGCAGTATCGTGGACAGACTGATTAAATGCCCAATATCTGTGGGTGTAAGGAGTGTAAGGTATGGGTGTGTATGTGTTTGAATATGGTTGAAAAGACAGGTGGATGCAGAGAGATTTGTAATTTAGGAGCAGAACTTTGAAATGGGTGAAGAAGTGTTGGTCTGTACACCTTGCCTAAAGTATGTATATTGTGTTCCCAGGATCTTGTAGAACTGAGAATCCTGGAAGCTGAATTCAGGACACTGGAGCTTATGCAAGGCTCTTGCTGATATGACAAAAATGACTGAATTTCCATATTCCATCTTGGAAGAAAGTAGGTATCCTCTAAGCAGCCAGTTACTTCCCTTTTTCTGTGATAAATAATCATGATAAGTGATGGAACTTGAGTAGTAAACTGCACCGAGGGGCACTGTATTACGTGAGATCAGATAGTTGCATATTGAGCTGGGGTACATTTATTACCCATTGCATACAGAGCTGGGGTAAATTTATTACCCATGTTATGCAATGTTTGACAAAGACGCTGAAGACTAGAGCTAGTGAAACATTGTTCCATAATCCGTTACTCCGTAATCAGCTTTTACCATGGACTTCACCTTGTGTTGGCAGTGTCACAAAACATTAGTAAATATTCATCTGTTGGGCTCATGCCTGTGTTTTCCTAATCTTGTTGGCAGACAAAATTTCTCTTGGTTGTTTCATAATTGATAAGAGTCTTTGTCATTCCTTCCATCTTCAGATGACTCAATGGAAATACACATCAAAAGCATTTCTTGTCTTACAGAAAGTTCTCTTGTGTGGAAAACAACAGTGACCAGAAACATGTAAATAAAGAAGAAAACAAAAGAGTCAGCTCAGTTGTCAACTTGTAATAAAAAGTGTGGATGTACAATCTGATTTAAGGCATTGAGTCCTGTCATACTGTACCTTTTGAGAGTACCACAAGAGACTACTTGTTTTAGGCATACTGAAAGGAACTGCTTGAGGTGACTACACAGTATGCACACAATATAATTACTTTTGCTTTCACACCTACTCCTGTATTTTGTCTCATGGCAGACTCTTCACTGCTCGATTAGCGTGAAACAGGTAAAAAAAAACCTAGCACTGAAGCAGATTCAATCCATTCAATACAGATCAAAAGACAAATTAATGGAAATATATTCTATAAAAAGACAACTTTTTTGGGTCATACCTTTAAGCAGCCAGTGAGGATCTGCATGTATATCTAGTTACAATGATAACAGAGATGAAACTGAGCAAAAGAGAATCTGCCTATCAAAACATCTGACCTTGGATATCTGTGTGTCTCTGTCACTCTGAAAGGAAAAGCTGACATTTTGCTCTTTGTCTGTGATCCATCACTTGCCTCTGACATTCAATCTAACATTATTCAGTGCTGCTGTCTACAGTGTCTGTAGCCTCCATGCAGGAGATAAGTAGGAGTTAATAAGTTCATCAGGGACACTCCAGGAGGCAGTGTATGCTTCTTGGTGTTTGACCAGGACACTTGTAGAAATCTGATGTGATTCCTACCAGTTAGGATTGAACTCTTCTTTCAAATCAAATTTTTTCTAGCTCCAAAAGCCAAGGCATCACATGTTAGTTCAGAACAGAAATGAAACCAAACTATTTACACGTTTGGTGGAGTTTGGCGTCTCTGTGTTTGTGTGTATATAGGAAACACAAGCGTTTTTATGTGCATGCATTTGGGGAGGGGGGAGGGGCTGTCTTTACATATGTGTGTGACCATATTGGAAGAGGGGAGCATGTTTATCTGTATATGTCAGGGAAGGGTCGTGTATATCTTTGGGTTAGGGGTTCATTGCTGTTGGTATTAATAATGAACTGAAGCACAAAACTAAAGCACAAAATGGTTTGGAATGCATTCATTTGTTCTTTGGAGAAGACAAAACAGGGTTCAGCTAAGAAATGATTGACTGCATTATAAGCAAACAGATCCCAAACCACAAAGGCCATTATAATGGAATTTAAGAGGGACATGGTTATTTCATAAGTTATTATTACATAAATGATCAATAGCCTGGTAGAAATTCCATTGCTTGTCAGTTTTTTTTCTAAGATGTAATCCCCTCTACTCCTACCTGCCTGGATGTTGCAAGTGGGGATGCTAACAGCAGGTTAAAGTATGTATAGGCAATGGCACACTTGCCTGACTTTCTGTGTTGCTGCATATCAGCAGAGCTACCCACACACAATACAGGTCACACCTGCCCACCCACAGAGCCCCTGTTCCCCAACCCATACCATGCTTAAGAGAAAACTCACGTATAGAGAGAGCATAGGTGAGAGAGAAGAAGCGAGCAGGCAGCATGAACTATCACTCCCTCCGTAACCACCTCGACCCCCCCCCCACAACAAATGGAAATGGCTCACAGAGGTAATAGTAACAAGGACATCTTGCTTCTCTCCTCTGGTCTTGTGGCCTGATGGGACTGCACCCCAACTAATTGTGGAACACCTACAAGTTAATTCTTGCAGGTAAAAGGCTTTCAGGGAACAAAAGCATGTCACACACACACCTAAGTGCAAACAAGAGATCAGCAGACCCGTTACCCAGGAAGCCTCTCCTGTTCTCTTTCTACCAGTGGTCTTAGGGGCTGTAAGTGATCCAGAACCTCAAGAATGAATCTTAATTCTAGAAATACTACAAAGGTAGCCTAAATATTACCCCGTTCTTCACTGTCAAGATGACAGCAAGCCAACAAGTTCAGTTTTTTGAATGAGCAGCCTGAAGCATGCTGTTGCTATAAGCAAACACTGTAATTACTCGGACCTCTGTGTGCTTCTAGCACAATCTGAGTCAGTCTTAGGATGAGAAGTAGAAGGCAGATAAATGTAGCTTTCCTCATTTCCGTGATATGTGCGGGGCCAGAAGGGTGAAAGAATGTCATTGGGAGGACTCTGCTAATTGTCTACCTTCCAGACAGATGCCCACAGGTGAAGGTAATTAGGGAAGGCCATTATTTCCCTGGCTCTGTGTGCGCGGCACACAGACTCGCCCTCGGGTTCGCTCCGCCCGAGATTACCTAGGCACGAGGTTTCCGCACCACATCCAAACGTGACACATGAAAGACAAAAGCAGCATCAGCAAACCTACCCGTGGCTTGCTTTGAAGGCAGCGTTTCAATCACTTTCCGCTGTCTTCATGTCAGCTTGCGAGATGGCGCAGGTCTTTCTGAGGTCCTATACCGACGGGGGCTTGCGAGGAGAGTAACGGCTTCAAAGCATCCTTGTAATCTGTAGGAACATCACAGGGGCTGAGACAGTGACTGGCTCCCACAAGCCTTCCCCGCTAAGAGGCCGAGCGAGACATTAATGAAAGGCAGATAAAGCGACTGCAGGAACAGGAAGAACTGTGAAAAAAGAGCAAGGATAGATTATTCCTTTTTTTTGGTCTTTTCTTTCAGGACTTGGCAGATCAATTACCCTTGTAATTCCTTTGTGTTATTAAAAAAATAAGGATGATGGGAAACAATCCTACTTTTAAATCTAGCAGTTTTTGATTTCATTACAATTTAAAATTGACCTGTTCTGCAAATTGAAGTCTCAGTTTTAAAGGCTTGATGAATTTTGTAAGTTTTTATTTTATGAGTTTTTTTTTTTTTTTTTTAGCTGACAAGGGAATGGTACAGCACTAAAATGATTATCCACTCTGCAAAGAATTTGCTTCTGAATACCCCTAAAGGTATTCATAGGGAGTAATTTAGTGAGGCACATGAAACCCGGGCCTGTGTTAATAAAAATACTCTGTTGAAAAATGGGTTTAAGCCTAGATGTTCTTGACGCTGCATCTAGGTATGGATTCATAAAGGTTGTATGAGTAACTTACAGCAAAGATTTGGACAAACAAAAAGGTGTCGTACATCATTGTTGGGGAAGCCATATGCTGTTCATGAATGCAGATACTGATGCTGTTTTGCAAACATGGATGTAGTAATTTTGTTTTACCATTTTGCAGATTTTCTTCCACAGTGTAAAGTAGTACCCAATTATCTGTGAGGCATAATAGGAGATGGGGAATATTTCCATTTGTTGTACTTAAATCATCTTCACAAATACCATTTAACAGCAGATAAACAAATGCAAACATGCATATGCACATACAGAGGAATGTAGATTGTTAGTAGTATAAACAAATCTAATGTTGTAATCGGCTCCCTTTAAAATTGGCTGCCTAAATCCATATTTGCCATGTCTGATAAAATGATACGTTCAGCTAAAATGACATAGGACAGCTATATGTCTGTGAAGCCTTACCATGTTGTCACCATTATTTCTTTCTGGTGGTTATGACTGACTCTGTTTGTTACAAATAGCATCCTTGCCAAATTGAACCAGAATTTTAAAAATAATTGTTAATGTCTCAAAGACATTTTAGGATGGATGGAAATGGTAAGCTTGTTGTGGTTGTTTATGACCTGCGGCATCAATTCTTTCCAGACTCACAAGTTATTACAGTAAGAATTAAGAGTAAAAAGTCAAAAAGTTGGGAGTACTGATGAAGACTTTTAAGTTCTCAAAGGCTTTATGAATCACTTTTTGGCTGATTCTTATACTTAGCTCAAGCTTTACATTTAGCCTTCAGCATGGAAAGTATTTTTCTATATTTTCTACTATGAGAAATGCTGTGAATACGGCTATGTTCTGACATCAGCATATGCTTTAACATCTTCTTTTGTCTTGTTCCCTGCCATGTGACTGGCAGGGTGTGAAACCCTCCCAGTGCAGAGACTGTGGGGGTAGGCAAATGTAACCGGCCAAGCCTGCAGTTGGAGTAAATGACGCTGGCCGAACCGGGGGACTCATTAGCTACCGGCTAGGCAACCATGCTTCATAAAGGGTCTTCTCCGCTCCTTAGGATTCCAGTGTGCGACCAATTTCCCTGCAGTCCTTGACAAGTAACTGGACCATGCCAGCCTGTCAAAGCTTGTCATGATTTCACCTCTCTGGGGCATTTTAGATAGTGTGATTTCCCCATTCCCATCCTCCAGGGCCAACAGTGCAGAACACACTTCACTAGAAAAACAGACTTGAAAGTGGGTGAGTGGGTTTTTAGTGGAAATTTCTGGCAATCTCCTCCGGTATTCCAGTTATTCCTGTTTGGCTTACTGTTAGGCTGTGTCTGTATCAAAAACACACCTGCTATGTAGACATGCATGCCGCATAATGTTGATCACTGAACTGTTCAGGGAATTTTTATTGTCTGCAAGTCTTTCACTTGACAGCAGTCCTTCCTATCACACATTGTTTATACTTTCCCCCATTTTAGAATATATCAGTAATTATTCATGACTGCTTTCAGGTGTATGACAGCATTCTGCATGCATACCTGACCCTGCTATGCAAAGACAGATACTATAAGGTAGATGACATAAGGTTGGGAGCTGTATTTCAAGTAGAGCTGTCAGGATATCTCATGTAATGAGCGTACACAGATAATTCACATCAGGTCAAACAGAAAAGAAACATTGTTCTCATTTGCCGGTCTCCCTTTTGTTATGCCATTGTTAAAGGGGAGGGGGTGTATTTTCATAAAACAAATTTATTAAAACACATTAATATGCAGTGAGTGGCATAAGTGGATGAAATCAGTAGTTTCTATCAAAAAAATTGCCTTTTGTAGTGAAAAGTTTATAAAATGTTGGTCTGAAGTATTAAAATGTTTAAAAAATTGCAAAATGAGAAAATTTGTCTACACATATAATACCACCTTTTGGAGAGTTAAGGTGCATTGCATACTTAGTACCCATTTCCTCTCTGAATCCTTTCCCCTCTCAAACACACTGTGTCCTTAAAATATTAACAACTCCAGCTTCAGCTGGGGTTTTTGTAATTAGAACCAGACACAGGCAGGTTCTAAATTCACACAAATATTTGAACCATTAAAGAGTTTTGTAATTACAGTTTATTCAAAGAGCCATTTGAAATGAGTAGGCTGAATGTCAAATTAAAGGACCTCATAAAACAGAAATTAGATTCTTAACAAGCTCAGAGCTACGTGCCGTGAAGTACAGTTTAAATGGCAGATAAGTTTTGTCCATTTACAGTTATGTGGCATTTTTGTTGTATATGTTGTCTGATTTTTTTGTTTATGGTATTCAACAGCAGATGTTTTGCTGCATGTTACATGGTAGATTTTCCTTCTTAGACAATAATTCTTCCTCTCTTTCCTTTGAAAGCTGCACATCATCTGTTGAAAGGTGAAAAACATCTGCTGTGGTTAAGTTCTGGTTAGGAACTGTGGTTTTCTCAGTACCTTGCTTTACAGTAACTTTTGGTTTGAAAGTGATCTACATAGGTATCTAAATGTTATTATTTTTCACTTGAGTTGAAGAGCAGAGATGACATTTTTTTGGACGCAGGGAAGAGGTTCCAGGAAAACACACCTACACAGAGTGCTTCATAGAGGCACCACTGGTGCCCCAATCCCCTGTAGGGGAAGGGATTTCTATGGTGGAATGTGGGAGCGGGCATAGCGGAGGGCCTTGGGTCCAGATCAAAGCATCCATGCTTAGAAATTTCTGATCCTCATAGCCCTTTGGCCTTGAGCGAGGACAGCCTGGCAGAGTGGCCGGCTGGCACCTCACTCTCCTTTGGGCATGCTGTTATTGTCATGATCACACCAGCTCCCATATTTCATATTGTTGTTGGCTGTTTGATCGTGTTCTCATGCAAGGCATACTGTTGCATCAAATCCTGTCATTGGAGACGGTGGCTCCTTTGTTATTGGTCAGGATGGCCACTCCAGCTCTCAGCACCATCTGAGGGATTTTAAACGGGTGTGATTCCCTTTTGTGATAAACGTCTTGAAAAATTAGAAATGTTGTTTATGTTGTTATTAATGTCATCATCACCTTATACAATTATATGATTTTTTTAAAGGGGAGAATTGCCCAAAGTTGACAATAGAACACCTTGAGTTGCTCCCAGTGAAAGAATTTAAGACATAAAATGTTTAAAACAAATTTCTCATTCAACCTTAGGAGTACTGTCAGAGCCTAGTCAGTGTTTCCGCAATCTGGTTGGTGCTTCATGTTTCAGAACTCCTTTAATCACAGCTTTAATGTTTCACAAATTCATTGGCGAAAAGGAGACAACCACAAACGAAGCACCGCTCCCTAAATACAGCTTCTGGAGGTTCACATTTCCATCCATAGCACGCAGCTAGTCCCTCTCTTGTGATACAGCCCTCATTTTTCTCTATTTCCTCAGTCCTGAGACTCATCAAGAACATGGTGCCAGTGTTATACAGATTCACCCAACCATCAAACACTGTGGCATTTTGACATTTGTCCAGGCTGGATATAAAGACCTGAAACCACATTCTGTTGTTTATGACAATGATGTTTACCTTGGCGCAGAATCTCTAACCCCAAAAAATCTGTAAATGAAACAGTTGTTAATGTTTGGTTGTATTGCACAAAATTAAATTTATTTGTGTCAAAACCTTCAGTGAGGAAATTGCATGTAACACTTTCTCAGAAGAGTTGTTTCCATGCCATCTGAGACTGCAGCTGCCAGTATTGTAAGAGCAGTGGAAGGGATCCTTTGACAGATAATCCTTTTCATTGGAACTTCCCAGAAACATTGACATTCTCGGAATCCCATACACAAATAATATGATGCAAAAGTGAATTACATTCTTATTGATGTGGAATTGTGATCAACTTTATATGTCTCCATTCACCGAGAGTGCCCCAAAATATATGACTCTGATATTTTCTCTCTCATATCAGCTAGCCTGCTTGTTGCAAAGAATGATATGTTCCCATGTTATGTTTGATATGTTTGACAATTACATGTATTCATGCTCTTGTCCAGAGGACTTGGCAAAGCAAAGGTACATGAAAATGCACATGATGAGGACACTTGAAGAAAACAATATACATAAAATTTTATACATTTGGATATGCATCAGTGTGTCACAGCACATAAACACACATGCACACTCACACCCACACACACCACACCACATAATCTGTCTCTCTGCTGTCAGCAGCATGTCCATCCAAACTGCCTGTGAAAGTTGTGCAGTCCAGCATGGGCCTCTGTCTTGTCCCGGGGCCAGGAAAAGGAAGGATTCAAACATGGCGCCCACACTACATTAAAATGAACAGGAAGATGAGAGGATGACTGGTAATACTAGAATTTCTGCTCTTTCAAAGAAGACCTTTCTGAAGTGGCTTGTTCGACCTTGTTTCATTACAGCAAAATGGAGAGCGGTGAAGAGGAGGGCGGGGGACGGGGGTATGGGGGGGTTACTTCAAAACTGACATCAAAAGGAATAAATAATTGTTTCTGCTGGTTCTGTTGTTGTGATATGAATCGGCAGAGCAGCGAGTGGAGAGCAGGAAGCTTTGATTTGCGTCAGCTCTTCCCAGAGAGGGGCCCCTCTGTTTGAGGCGGAGCGGAGGCGCCGCCTCCCCAGAAAAGCAGGATCCCTTGATTAAATTCCTATTTGTTTTAATCTTCCCCCCCTTGCCACGGGGAATGCCAGCAGAGAAGCGGGGATCCCGCTGGGAAGGGAGGCAGCGTTCCGTCGCCCCCCTCTTGTCTCCCAGTGAACTATCTTGAAAGAGCCGGAGTTCTGCTCTTTCCAATTTGGCGGGGTGGCAACCAAGAGATTTAGAGAGCTCCATCTCTTTCGCTGTAGACACACAGCCCCATCAGTTTATCAGTTTCCATCGGGGAAATGGTATACCTGGTGGTCTGATGAAATAATAGTAACCCATTTACCCATTTATCTTACCTGGTCTGAGTAAACAAAGGATTAAAGCAGACACCAAGAAACAGTTTCATCACCTCTGCATTCACCTCTGCATTTCCTGAAGCCTGTTGTCTGTGGCTTTCTTAAACTGACATTGCATGCTGAGAGTTCTTCATTCCAGGCGGCTGTTGAGAAACGCAAACTGGCACTGCCTGTTCTCAGTTTCAAAAAGGAGGACGTGAGTGAGCAGTCGTGAACATTCAGCAAATACACTGACGAGTTTGGTATATGTGTAAACAAATAGTCTTTTTTAGGTGCTGTGCGGAAACACTCACTGAAACACAGCACTGAAAGAATAAAACATAGCAGAATAATGAAAAATGATGGTTGTGTCTGCAGAAGAGGATGGCTGTATTGCCACAAAACTACACAACAGGTTTCAACAAAGAATCTTCTTCAGGCAGATTTTGCTTTTGAACATCATCAGGTAATCGTTCTCTATCTAAACAAAGAAATTGTCTGTCCTATCCCTCAGTCAGCCTGAAAAAACAGAGCTTGGTAGAAAGAACTCGCTTCGAAAGCAGATCACGGCCTGCATTATAAATATTGAATTAAACGCTCACATTTACAGCACACAGATTAAGGAGGCACGAAATACACTGACAGAGACAGATCTATATTTTAACAGCTATTTCCCCACTAAAATGTCTAATGACTTGGGCGAGAGACAGATGAAAAGGAAGCTGCAGACATGCGGACTTCCCTGGAGCTGCAGAAATTACCGTGGATCCCCCTCAGCTCAGTGTGGGCTGTACAAGATGCCCTCAAAAGGGAGGCCCTCTGCCAGGGAACAGAGAGGAAGGAACAGGGACATTAATGAGCTCTAATGATCGCCTTCTCCATCTGCCTCGGCGTGTACTCCTATCAAGACAACTGACACTGACCTTGTCACCCAGGTGAAACTGTTTTTCTGTTGTTGGTACCCTTTCCGTTGTTGGTCTCTGGATTCCAAATCTGGCATGGGCCTTCCCACAAGGCATCAGAGTATGGCAGAAAAGAGGCACTGGCATTTGATGGGCACCTCCCACATTTACGCCTCAGTCGGAGGTTGAGATTGAAATGATGTTGGAGACCCGGCAGGAGCTGACATCAATCAAAGCTGCAAAAGATTAATGTGTTTGACTGTATAAATAGAGATGTGTGATTCAAATGCTATTTGCGGGTTGAAGTGAGTTTGTGTTGAAAGTGCCTGTCACTACTGTAGGCCTGTGGACAGGTGTGGGGTTAGATACACTGCCAGCACACAGAGAGGTCTTACTGCCTTTTGTTCCTGGAGCAGTGCTCTATTCATCCACTCAGGAGTCGTTATCGCTGAATCACGGCAAAATCTGTCCAATCTCGCATATCCTTACCAGTGAACGTCATACATTGGCACATCCTGCCAGAAGTCCTTTCTGTGGGTTGCATAATAGGATCTGTTTATCTTTCCTTATATATTTTGGTGATGTAAATTCACACTTGATTCTGCTACATGGAGTGGGTATTCACTTTTGTTCAAGATACAGTATCCTTGTGAAGGTTTAGGGGGTGGCCTCTATGCCTGGAGATGCAGCGCAGAGAGATGGACAGCTCTTCCTCTCTCACCTCCTCCTTGTCTCTATCTGCCTTTGCTTCTCTTCTCTGTCTTTTGTTGACCTCTCTGATCTGCAATAAGGGAGCGCTACGTGAGGATGAAATGGCTAGAAAGCCCAGGTAAATGATATCATGTGTCATTACCATCTTCCCTCAACAAGCTAACATTCCTGTCTAACATCCTAGAAGCACGGCTGACCCTGACCTCCCATAGCATTACATTATTGGCATTTAGCGTCAGCCTCTTTGGAAGTTATCACCAGTCCACACACATAGTGTTCACACATTCCTGCATCATTGCATCCTGTGTTGCCTTATATTGTCTTTTACATCACGGTATTTTGTTTTACAATGACATCAGAACAGAATGATGTAACTCTTGAGTATTCAGGTGGGTTTAGACTGAGAGGTTAGTGGGGAAAAGTCTCATGTCTCAAAGTCTCCACTGTATGTAACATAAATTGGGATAGGTTCAAACTTTATGAGCTATCCATCTTGGGTACAACCAGCTTGTATAATCACATCATAGGAAATCTGATCTGTGATCAGTATCTAATGGACTTCTTTTTTGTTCAATGTACGTTCTCTAGACAGAGGTGTTCAAGTTGACATGGTGCTGAACATTACATCAATGTCAATATGATTCTGTCATTTCAAAGGCTTCCCTAAAACAGAATCTCTGGCTCACCCCTGTAGGAATGAGCCAGTTTGTCCTTTGAAGTCATTATGGTGCTAATTAGGGAGTCTTCTTACATGAGAAAATATGAAAAAATCACTCAGTCCTAGACTGATAGATGTATTGGGTCCATCAGCTTTGATCAGATTTTATGTTAAAGAGGAAGAGAAATTTATTGCAGAGACAACATTTGAGGTACTCCATTTTGCTGAGAGAATGATAGACTCAGTATAACAGTACAGCTTGTTACAAAATATGTATTTTTCCTTGTTCTTTAAAAAAGCCATCTTGCACCTTTGCTCTCAGGGAAGTAAATAACTTTATTTATGTAAATAAAGCTATTGGTATAATACTAAACACTTGCACTGCATTGCTGTATTTGGTAACACTTAACATGTGCCTGAATTGCACCGTTCCACTTAATCAGGGTTTCCAAAGAATACAGAGCCATAGCAAATCCCCTCCTCATTGCGATATAACATTTTGCTGTTATATCAGTCAAAAGGCTTTGCTTCTTTGAATGTTGATTGGACATCCCTGGCTGTCACAGCAGTGGGCCGATTCTGAGAAGATCACCTGATGTCAGGTCACAGATGTCAGATGACAGTGCTGTGGTGGATGATGGGATTGATGTGAGCATCGGGGTCAGTGTGATCCCTGCCTCTGTCCCTTGTTTGATGCAGTTCATTAGGTCATGACTTGCCTCCCTCAGAGGTGTAGGCAGAGATGTGGAAGTATGCGGAAAGGTGTCATAGGTTATCGCTCCCACATAATTTTATTGCTTTCCAGTTCTTTTCCAGCCATACCACCCTCAACATCCACAATGGAAACCCTGCAGAGGGGACCCTGTGTGTTCATTAAAAGGTGTCAGCTGGAAGTGGGTTTTCCTAAACCATCTATAGGCCCTCACCTTCGGCTGGGTGTATGCAGCTATGGCTTGCCTTTGGACAGCCCCATCACTCACCTTAAGCTCAGCCTAAAAGAAACTCTTGCAATGGGCAGTCAAGTCCAGTGCTTACACAAAATCCATTATCATGAAATCCCTTCCTCTACACAGGAAGGGCAGACTATGGAGAGGGGGTTTTTAGTATGGGAGGAACTAACATGCAATGCATTCAGCTGCTAGGTCATCTTGATGTGGAATCAACATGGGAATTTGCAAGATAAGCAGTCTTGTTAGAATAATTCAAATATTTGGAGTGGTGATTTATTTGTTATCAGAACTTATCAATTTATAGAGATAAAACAGGAACCCAATGGGTGGAATACATGTAAACATGTTCCCTTCTGCCACGTAGCAGGGGTTGCAGTACGGCTGAAGAACTTGACAGACAGAGAGTGTGTGCTCTGGGTTGAATGTTGCAGCTTTTGGAGTAAACTGAACACACACAAAGTGAGCAAAAGCTGTTAACAATGGCTTAGGACAATATGGTGTTTTCTACACAGAACTGCCCTCATATATTGAAGCAAGGAAAGTGGTGGCTGGTAATTTATCAATGAAACAGTCAGTGAATAGCATGATTATATTGTAATTATAATGACTTTTCCTTAAAAATGTTTAATCTTCGTGTAGAGGCATGTCCACAGTCCCACTGGGAGCTTGTACATGCTGCTGGAGTGGCCGTCTGCTCTTTTCACATCACTGAGCAGAAAAGAATTACAGAGCACACTTTAATATGCGCTGAACCAGGCCTTCCCTGGATCGCCTTCAAAGTCCCCACTACCTTTTAAAACCTCATCACAGGAATTATTTCAACAATGAGAGTCAGATTATCCCATTAGAACTGCTCCACTAACAGCTTGTTGTTAAAATTTCTGATTATAAGAACTTTGATCAGCGTGACTGTAGCAGAGGGACAGTTTTGATCTTGCCAAACGCACAGTATTCAAAAGAGGGTGACCTAGCTGCACGTGCTGTTTTTTGTGCTTCTTTTTATATCCTTTCGCATTGGTAAACCAACCATAAATCAATGCCTTCATTTAACCAGGTCCCTTGTCTGGACATCTTGTCCTGTTAATCTTGCTGTATAAGGCCAAAAAATAACGAACCATCTATTTTCACAGAGAAAGAGCAATTGATGGATTAAAACATCACACAAGTGTATCTTTGGTTTGATTCAACTGCTATCGAGACGGTACTTCCTTTAAAATGTACAGTATCTTGGATTGTTATATGTGAAAATACAGCTCAGGGAAAGTTTTATTGAACATATGACATGCTGATGTGTACTCATATTTTGCTTTAACATATAAATCTGAAAACACTTGAAATTATTTCCTTTTTATTTTTACACACATATAAAACAATGTCTTTATGGTAAACTGATGATTATGTTTCAGAGTACACTCGTAGGTCCTTTTAAATCTAATATGAGGACATGGGTTATACTGGGCCACATGTCAATTGTGTCAGATAGTATGTTTAAATAGTGCACCAGAAACATGAGGTATTCAGCTGAAGGGTTGACCCAAGTGGTGATCTATGGAATATGCAGTTTATTGGATCATGCATTTAAGCACAGAAGTTCCAACACCAAAGTCTTGTCGTCTAAATAGGACTGTAGTTGCTTTTTAAACACGTATCTATTTGATACGAACGCTAAAAGACCCAGCAGCTGGGATTGAAAGAAGGTACACAAGCCCTTTTACAAGATTGCTAAGAGAACATGCTAATGTCCAGCTATTCGATTACCTTCTGCATTCACTGACAATTTATGCTGTGCTTGTAAAGGAATGTTCTGTGCTGTGATATATTTGTTATCACATCAGCCATAAATCAGAGGGTGCTTCTGCACTTCAAGGCCTGTGTTTTAAGATTAGATGCTACAGTGATCCGTTGTGTATTGCATTTTGCAGGAAAGAAGAAGCGTGTGGAAGAAATATATGAAACCAGTGAGGTGGGTTGGGTTACAAATGCTAACCAAGGGGTTAGTCCACAACAAACATTTTGTCATGCATTTCAGCAGTGCTACGCCTGGCATATAGACCCCAGACAGACAGAGAGGTAGGTTAAGCCAATATTTATAATGAGATTCTATTTTTTGTGCACAAAATGGATATATCCTGTGTAGTTTGGCTCACAGTAAAAAAAAAAAATCTAATAACCTAAAAAAGGACTGTGGTTTAACACCACTGATCAAGAGAGAAGGCAGAGTGGTACCTCCCTGTGTTGTCATGGAGGAGGATGGGGGAGTAATGGGCAAGAACCCCAATGACAGTAAAGTTGAATTTGCTCAGTGAAGTGAATACTGGTGTGCGGCGCCTTGTTAAAATGGCCAAGAGACCCAGGAAAAGGAGTCACCTCGCTGTGTGAAGGGCTTGTGTATTCATTAATTCTTTCTAAGTACATGCAGTGCTTACTGAAGCTTCTTGAGAGTTCTAAACTAATGAACCTTTCTCCATATTAATGCAGGATTTCTGTCTTACCCCCTGAAACCATTTGAAACATATTTCAGTATATATTTAAAAGGCCTGTCTGGACTTTTGAGTAATCAACAGTGTATTGACTCCCTGAAGTTCTGCTTGGAAACACATTGCTTACTGCTGTCATCCATTCTTTGATGAGAAGTTTGGTCATTAATTTCACATGGGATGATGTATGAAATTAATATGAATTTTCAGTATTTTGATATAAGCATTGAAAGTGGAAAAGTGCATGGTCTAAAGAGCATCTATAAAGGGCTTACATTTTCTATAATATTAAACCAAATCCGCCTTTGATCTTTTAATCCTGTACTTATAAGGTTGTGAGATAAGCAGGCATGACTAACTTCTCTTTTTTGGCCAATCTAATAGTCAAAAAAGAGCAGAGCACACATAATGAGCTCCTTTACCTTCTTTTGAAGACAAATTGGACTGAAATTCCAGGATTAATGGATCTTCCTGTCTTCATCAACTCTGTGTGAAAAATAAATAAATGAAGAAGTCCTGTTGAAAGTCACCCAGCAGAGAGGAAGTGTCTCTGTCCCTCTCCTGATGGCTCCAGATCTGTATCAAGACTGTCTGTCTGCACTCTCTGTGGTTGAGTGAAGTCTTTAATTGGGACAATCACAGCTCTCTTGTTGCTGTCTTTCCTTCCAGAGCAAATACCATTTGGGTTGCGAAGGCATTTATTTTGTATTCCCTTTGTGCTGCTGTTGGGTGACTGGATAGGCCCTTTGTTGTCAAGATGGAGAGACATCATATGCTTTACAGGCGTCTGTTTGGATTGCTTGAATCCGCTAGCAAACAAAAACAACAGAAAAGATCTACGACCCTGTTGTAGGAGTTGGCCATGAATAACTCATGTAAAGATTGTGTTCCTGGGCTGAATGCACTACTGGAAATGTGTGTACGTTATATTTATGCTTGGAAACTGGAAACTGCTTCTTAATTATGTGGCCTTTTCGTTTGTCTTTTCAAAGCTTTTTTAAGGAGGCCTGTCCACACTGTCCCTTATGACCCTAAGGTACACAAAGAGCCAAAGGTGTCTTGTTAAATACCACCTAACTTACAGGGAGGTTGCAGACTGGTAAGTATGAATCACTTCACCATGAAAAACATGCTGTTTTGCTGGAAGTCCTTGTGTGTTTGATTTTACTAGTTTTTTTTACTAGTTTTTTTTAGCAGACACTACCCAGAGTGACATACATAGCTTTCATTTTTACATGTTATCCATTTATATAGATGGTTAATTACTTGGACAACTCAAGACATGCGCTCATATTATACATGTCTCACTGTGACACCAGAATCGTGCCTGAGCACAAGGCAAGTGAGGCAAATGCAGTCCTCAGAGAAACAGTCTATTGCTATTTTTCACCTACAAGTCACAGTGAACCACAGTGAAGTGGGTGCAAATTGGAGGATAGGCTCTACTTCACCAATGTCATCCAAGCAACTGACAAATCACAGGTGCGTAACAGTGGTGAGATAAGAGAACCCTGGCTGACCACCCACTTCTGTTCCTGGTGGAATGAAGCCAGTTTGTTCTGTCCCTGTAGGCTTCCAGTTATTGTCTTCTGATGACACTGCTAGGATTGAATCTGGGCTGTAGGGCTCAAGCTGCAAGACAAGCCTTTTGCTGACTGAGCAGCTTGGGGGCTTTTCTGTTGGCTTAGTACGCCATTCATTCTGGCAAATTTAACACAAAACAGTATGTTCAGAGACAACAGACAGGCATAGGTGTAAAAGCAAAAGCAGTTAGCATTATTCCCAGGAGTGAAGAAAGAGTTTAGCAGCATCTCACCTCACACTGTATTTGTTTTAGTCATCTTGTGCTGGAAAAATCAAGAAAACAGCTATGTAGTATCCCATTCAGTATGGAGGGAAACACCACTGTGATTGGAAGGATTATATTCTCCTCGTGATGTCATTTCCTCTCAGTAGAAAGCATGCCAAGGTACCACCTGTGATGTCAAAAGTAGCACAGCAGTCTATGGGAGATTGAATATTAAAAATTTGATGAAAGACAGCCTCAATCTGCTTGTCTGCCTGCTTGCTTGTTTAGTATCACTGGGTGGTGCTATTTAGACAAATCTGCCACCCATTTTCTATGGAAGTTGTGTTTTGTGCTTATAATGGAGACGTTAAAATGACCAAAATGATTACATCTTCCAATATTGCAATTACAGTTGTAATTGATCAATGTAACAACACACACTGTAGTAAATACAACAAAATGTACTGTCATCCACATTTCAGCCCAAGTGTTCACATGAGTGTTCTGAAGGGCTGAGGGCAGCACAGAAATATGAACAAGTGAGCAGTCTCATTAATAGTGTATCAAATTAAGGAAAATCAGATGAAATTCACAGTGAAATGAAATATTAATTAATCCTTGGAAATGGAAGATTTATTTCCCTCTATCTTGTAAATTTCCTCTGGGACTGCTGTTCTACCCATTTATATTGTATTATAAAAAACATCACATATACATTTGAGATGTGTAATCTGAACTTGAAAAGACAACTGATCTGACATACAATAAAGTGTTTAGTAAAAGAAGAATAATCAACCGACACCAATTTACTGTAAATGAAGAATCGCTTTTCAAAATGGATCTTTTAATAACCTCAGCACAGCAGGGTGGTGAAGATAAGTATAGATGTGAAGGGACATTGTGTTTCAGCTAGATAAGGAAAGGAGATTCCTGACTAGTAAGTACATTGCATTTCTCCATGCTCAAAGAGCCTCGTAAATATTTAGTAAGGCTTTCAAAATTGCATTTTCTCCTTTTTTCTGTCTGTCTTGTATTTTGATCACTGGCTTTAAACAGTGACATCAGGGAAGAACCAGGGGACTAATTAGACCGCTTGGTTCTGGATACTCTCTTACTCTCCAAATGCGTTCAATATGTCTGTACCCTGTGCAGCTACAGTATAAAAATGAGACGAGGGGCTATGTTTCATTAATGACTCCCCAAGGAGAAAGCGTATAGAGGTTAGACTCATATACAATATGGAAAAGGTGGATTGTTATAAAATCAGAAATAAAGCCAGGCCAGTCCATGTCTCCAAAGACATTTTAGCGAAAGCACTGCTCTTTTTTATTGGATGAGATTGTCCCTGGTAATTTCCTCTACAAATGGAAGTCTTCAAAGCAATACTTTTTTGAACAAAGGATATACTGATATACTTTGTACCTGTAAAATTTGAAACACAGAACATAATGGTAGTGTATGATGTTAATTTTCTGTTTCATCAGAATGAGTGATGGGCCCATCCAGCTGCAGTATAGTTCCTCTAGCTGTCCATCACAACACCCAGCCTAATCAGATCAGTCTCAGGGGCTGAGAATACCATGTCCAGTCTTGATGCCCTCAGGTCCTGTACTCTCTGTCTTCCAGCTAGCCTGTCAAAACATTTCCACATGTCTGGGTCCTTTTTATCATCTTTCACCTCCATTAAACTTGAACTATGCCTCAGTCCGCCACGATTAGTGTGAGTGCTCCAGAAAATTGCTGAGTGTTGTAAGGAGACATGCAACACTGCACCCTGTATGCTGTCTTGCAGGGCACTGGGCCCACTGTCTCAGCACATGGGCCCTGGCAAATGTCATTAACACCAGACCTGTCCTATCAGTATCTCCCATGAATGACCACACCGTAAAATTAATTTGCTCCAAATGTAAAATGCTGTTCTTATGGAGCGGAATTCATATCTTAAATCTTGATGTGACGGAGCAGGTGAAGAACTCACAAACTTTTGATTGTTTGCAGTTACACTGTTTCCCTGTATAGTGTTCTCTTGAGAGCTGTAATTGCTCCTGTTTTGGGCAATCTTTGGAGCAGGAAGGCCAGTGTATGAAAACAAAAGGGGAGGCTGACACAGTTTGTTGGGTTTGATATTGAGTGGACAGCAGCGGAGGTTCCTGGTGTTTGAACAATGCAGGACATACCAGACTCTTCTGTGCAATTCAATGTGTTCAAATCTTTCAACACAACAATTAAGAGGGCAAAATGGGTATAGGGTCAAGAGATAAATTCCAACACCATTCGACTGGGATTTCTGGTAGCAGATAAACTAAACAATTGTACAGGGTTCTATTCACTGAAAAGCTACTTTTTTGTCTTGGGAACGGAAGGCATCTTGAAGATTGATCCAGCTTGGAGATAACATCACGGAAGGAACATGGATACATTGTAAACACATTTTTCTGGGCCTCAGTCCCAGCTCCACACATCTACAAAGGAACCAAGTCAAAGATGTTTGGAGGGGATTACCTATTTATTTACAGCTTGAAAAAACAGTAAACTGTGCTTCAGTGTAAGGCCACTGAAATGCCACACCATCAGAATCTCATACTTCCTGCTTCCTGAATCTTTGCACATATACTATCAAATTTACCTTTATGAGTAACTTTTACTTTATGGGATTAGTGGCTATGTCTGATCAAATTACCTAGTATCAACACTTACGTTTTTGTTAGTTTTCAGATGATGATGATGATGATGGTGATATAAAAAACAGGTGTATGACCCAGACAGGAAGTGGAATAAATATGAATGTGATTCCTGTCATCTCGATGCAGTGTATTCAAGTTATTGATATTTTTTGACAAACAGGAGCACGTTTGGGAATTGCTAAATATCAGTAGAAAATAATGTATACAGTTTATAGAGGAATGTTAATCACTGTGTCCAAGCACAGCTGGATTCATTCCCTTCATGGGAAGAATGTTGTGCTGAGCTCAGAACTCTACATAAAAGTGAGCCAAAGTAATTAACATCACACAAATTCTCTCCTCTTTAATGGGGACCTTCAAAAAACATCTCTGGGATTTCAGAGAACAAACTTTGCCAGGCATTCTTTGGACATTGCTGATTCTCAGCTGAATCAAAAGAAGTTCTGCTGTCCTCAGTAAGCAGGCAATCTTCCCTTTCATCTCTGTGAAGCAGCGAAGTAATGGACTGTGTCCCGCAACGGCCGTGAACTTGCACAGCTTAAAATTGTGAGGTCCACATTTTTTTCATAAGGGTGTCCTTTGAATGTTTCTGTTCTAACCTTTTGATCTAAATCTTCTTAACTCTAAACGAAGTGCCTCGGTCTTTTGAAGATTCAGGCTTTCAAGTTACTATTTAGACATAAAGTCTCATGGAAAATGAATAATTTGATCATAGATGGGTGAAATCATCACCGTCGAGGCCCTATCTGTTAGGCATCAGCATATTTGCAAGTAGTCAACATGCTGTAAACTGCATGGAGTGGGTGAAGATAGGTTTTTTTTCCACTTTTTTCACCTACTTTTCATGTAGTTGTCAAGTATTCTCCTAGATTAACTGAAATGGAGAGCAGAAACTTAGAATGTCAGGGATGAATTGCAATCTTATGGTGTAACTCTATGGTGTTCACATAGGAGAGCTTAGACTACTAACTGATTGAATAGGTAAATATAGTGGATGCTAATGGCCGAAATGTTTGGGGATCAGTTAAGATCTCACATGTTTTTCTGTTTATTGTTGTCTCCCAGAAATTCAAGCTGGGATGTTAATGTAATGACCTAAGTGTGACGATAGCTGGCTACCTTTCACCAAGTATAGGGAAGAACATCATAATTCCTCCCAAGACCAGGGAGGCTCCCAACATTCTTGTCAATGGCTGATGGCAATCAAGATTCTCCTCTCTTTGGCAGCCAGATGTCTCCTCTGCTGTACACACACAAAGAAGAGGTCATGGACCTCACACTGCATGACATCATCACTGCCTACTCCATGTGACTCAAAGTGGAATGCAGGCTTGGACATTGACGGATCTCCTTTTGCCACACTTTCTCAGTGCAATCCTGAGACCACCAAGTCTCCCACATAATATTAATGGCCCTGTATTTGGGGATGTCTGGATATGGTGCAGGGAGGAAGCAACTCCAAACATCTCTGAGTCCCTCAAGGTCATAGCAATTTTTGAATGTTGTGTGACTGGTGAAAATATGGTGCCATTTCAGCAACAGGATGACAGCTGTTTCTGTGATTTATTATGAACGGTGCATAGACAACTTTCGTTAGTTTTTACCTGACATCGTCATCCACCATTTGGAATGAGTCAGATGGTTTTGGAATGGTTTACATCAGATTGAGAGCCAGTAAAAGACCATCGGTTGGTTGGCTGCCCATCATTGCTGCCATGTGACCTTGGCCTGACCCTCTGCACTTTGGCTATTGGCTGCAGGGATCCGTGGGAACACTGGGGCTCTTTACCGAGTGGTGCGAATTGAGCTTTGTGTGTGATACAGTCTAGCACTGCATGCTGGTTTTGGCAGTGCTGCTTTTGGAACTCAAAACCCTTGCTCTTTTCATCTGCAAAGCCACTTGGCTCCTGGGAAAAATAATACAGACAGAGACAGAGAGGGAGAGTGAAGGGGGTTCCAAGGATGGTAGAAATTGCGCCTGCTCTCTGGAAAGACATTTCCCCTGTCCTCACACCCTTGGTTTGATTCATGGTGAATTTATTGGAATGCTTTGGTATCGCATAATTTACATGTATGCCAACAGGCTTTAATGTATTTAAAACTTGGAAGATGTTCAAAGGAATTCATAATTCCTCTGAAATGGGCCTTTTGAAGGCTTTATCTTGTTCTCTCTCTTTTAGTTAATCTTGGAGCCCCGCAGCATGCCAAAGCAATTTTTCTAATGCCAATGTAGCTTGACATTAGCATAAAAAGCATCTTTTAAAGTTTCTTTTCTCATACAAAGAATGTCGGACACTTAATTATACTCTAAACACTTGTCTTTGGAATTCTCCCATTTTTCATACAAAAGATTTTTTTTTGTTATTTAAGACGGGAATTAATACTAAAAGATTCCCTTTAGAATAAATTGACAGTTTCTGATAATGGGAAATCTCTGTGGTAAGTCACCACAAATTCAGCCACTTCTTTAAAAGCAGTTTGGTATTAACACAGTACTTGTTGGCAGCCTCATTCATTTTGCTCCAGAAATGTTATAATTTGCATACCATTGTCTTAGGAATTAATTAATTACAATGAAGACCACTACAAAGCACAGTAAAATCATGCCAAATGGTTTCATTAGCAACAAATATGACCCTTAGGAGAAATGTAAATTCTTTGCAGATTTCTTGCATATTTGCGTGGAGGTTGAAAGTGTTTTCTCCCTCTGCAGCAAAAGTCGGAACATTCCTCGAGAGGAATCTGGAGGGGAAACACTGTGGGGGGAAAAAGAGACTGATCTCTCTGACTCAAGCCAGCAAATCTAGCACAATTTGGATACATATGATTCTAGAAAATGGTCAGACAGATGATAGTTACAGTCCATTGTACATTCAAATGAGTTCATTTTCTGAAGTAAAAAGTCCCTGATGACTTTGTTAACTTTTATCTCCTCACAGAATAAAGAAATAATTTCAGAGAGGAGCTCTTTGACAAGGATAGAATGGGGAATGCAATAATTAAGATAGGGAATGCAATAATTAAGCATCAGTTGAAATATGGTGCAATATTTCATTTTGCTAATGCTAAATGTGGTAATAAAAGTTGTGTTAAGCTTTTACACTGGCCTCCATTTTGAAAGGTTGAAGACGCCAACAAAAACTGTGCACCTACAAGGCAGAGGACCAGCCACTGATCTGCACATTAGTGTCTGGAGGCAAACCCAGAGGAAACACGCAGGGTAGGTTATTATGTTTACTTAGTTGTGGAAATAGGTAAGCAATGCCATTGAACACGCATACAGTGTTTTCTTTTTGCCTTCCCAAGTGTATTTTATGTATACACTAGGGATATATCCAATCTGACAATTAATTGACTGTTAGCCACAAGCATGGTTGTTGATAGTAAAATATACCCATCAACAAACTTTTTTTTCCAGATAATTCAAAATAAAAGAGAACTGTTTAAGGTTACTGGGTAATATTGGATAATATTCTAGGTGAAGTTTTACATGCAACTGCATGTGATTGCAGAAAAAATTATTGAGTTCTATGCAATAGTTTGAGGCGCATTCATTTAATTATATCAGTGTAGTGTAGCTATGATAGATTGTTTAGCATAATGTACCTTTAAAGTCTAAACCGTTCAATACATCCACAGGAGAAGGAGCATACTGCATGATTGTCCACAAGAAAGAAAGGCATTACAGTATAGCCATGTATGTGGGAAAATCCTTTTAGCTAGACTGTAGCTTGCTAAATAGAGATACTGAAGAACTTCAAAAGATCAGGCTATCAACATGAGTTTAAATCACTTATGTTTTTAAATAATGGCTGATTAAACACAGTTACATCTCTGAAGTTTTTTTTTCACATGAGCTAGGCGCCATCAGTAATGACAGATTAGCTTGCTAACATAGAGCAAGTTTGCTGATTGCTTTCTTGCTAGCTATCACATTGAGCTAGTTAAAAGCTGAACTCTGTTGGCTAAAAGAGAAGCAAATTAATATTGGTTAGTTAGCTAGATTAATTTATTTGAGCTTGAAGACAGCTATGAAGCTTTGAAGAAATGTCATTATATACAGAACATCTGATTCTCCAAAATCCAAATCATGTTCAGCAAGTTAGCTAAAGGTACAGTTAGTATAGTATACAGTTACATACTGTAACTAGGAGGTAGCTAACTTGGCAGCCAGAAAATGTGGCTAGTTAGGTGTTATAAAGCTGAAGTATCATGACAGAGCTTGTGTTAACCCATGTAGTGCGCAAAGAAGCTCAAAATACTTTTTTTTTTTTTAATAGCACACAATCAGTGAAATCCTATCAAAAGTTGGAAAAAATGTAAAAGGTAAGCCACTGCTTATGATCTCTGAAGCAACATGATTAAGTCGGAGTGTTTCCAGTCATTACACCTTTTGACTTCTGACAGAGACAGAGAAGTTGTAAGAATGCATACAATGGGACAAAACATGCAAATAGGCAAAGTAAAAGGGGATAAAGGCACTGCAATTTTTCAAACAATCCTTCTTGCTCTGTCCTTGCTCTCCATTCTCGCAAACTTCCACTCAATTTTATACTACATGGTTTTAATTGAGAGGTGTGGCCAGGTGTGGCCAATTACCTAATTACCTGCACAGACACACATTCTCATGCCCATACAGACAAAGATGAAACTGACTTAGAAAGCTTGACTGAGTTTGTAACATGATGAGAAAGTGCAGGGCCCCTAACATAAATTACATATTTATACATTGCACAAATGGAGGGAATGTCTGTGTTAGTGAAGATTAAGTCATCTTAATGAAAGTGAAAAGTGCTCCAGTGCTGTGCTGTGCAGCTAGAGAACAGACAGCAGGTTTCTTGGAATAGATTACTGAAAATAGATCTATGTATCATCCATGTAACCATGTGTTCATAGACAACATATGAAATAATTTTTTTTTCAATTTCAGAATCAATTCCAAAAATTAAAATCAAAATGATTTTAAAAGGTAGCTGTCTGTGAACTTTTAAGGAGCTGCACTGTTCAGTTAGGCCTCAAACTGTATGACACAGTCTGCATAAGGAGCAGCACTGAACACGGCACTGAGCTGTACATTCAGTGTCTGCTGAACCAGTTTCACCAGTTTCTCATGTCGAGATCCAAAACAGCTCCAAACATTCTGTTATCTTCCATTTCAATCTAACTGCAAATGCAAGTGAGCTGGAACAGGGCCCAGGTGACAGGGTAGGGAACAGTATATTAAATTATTTACTTGCCTGTCAGACAACTTTATTCCTTTTACCAAATGGATCTTTTACACATTGTCCATTTTTACAGTTGGTTATTTATTGAGTTAATTCTGGTGGAGTACGTTGCTCAATGGCACAATGGCAGTGCCTCACCTGGGAATCAAACCTGCAACACTTTGAGTGTGAGCCCATGACCTTAACTACTGCACCACTGTGCCTCACATCACCTCACTGTTGGCTGACAGCTGCTTCTGACATGCTGCCACCATGCCAACACCCCTCTCTCCATCTCGCAAAATGCCACGCAGAATTTCTTGGGAGAGTTCGGAAGAGGGTCTAACAAAGGGGATGACAGAAAAATGGCCTGTCTGAACCAGGAATTTTGAAGCAAACAAGATCATCTGGGATCAGGACTCTGTCATTTTTAAGGCAAAATAAAGTACATCCCTGCCCTGAAGCAGAGATGGAGAGGGGGGGGTGGAAAGTGAGAGTGCAACCCATTGGCAGTCAGTCATCCATGCTGATCATTAGAATTAGAGACTGCTTTCAACTCCGTAGGCTGTCAGTGGCCATGGCAGCGTGGGGGAGCTTAGTTTAGATTTGGGATCTTAGCAAAGAGCTCTGGTCCATGATGACAAAATCAGTTTGGACTCGAGCTCAGAGGATCTGTGAAAAGGGGTTTCGGATCAAAGCAGCTTAAGTGGGTCAGAATTACCTTGACCATCTGAGAACAGCTATATTTTGAAGTGGGGGGAACTAATCTGCAATATGGAGGATGGATTAACATTTTGCAGAGCAGATCCCTCGCAAGGACACCAGATCAAAGCAGTTCCATGCTTTTTCTCCCCTCCCGTTGTACTGGCTCGATGTTAATTTGGTAATTTAGTTGGAGTTTTCCCCAGTGTCTGGCAGGGCAAAAATGTGTTTACCTTCAAAGTGATTAAAAAAAAATCACAGAGCCTTTATTTTTGAAATGAAACAAATCCAACACCAAAAAACAGTTGGTTCTGGCCTTCTGCATATTCAGGTACACAAATTTTCCCCCCCGTGGCCTCAGATGTGCTTGTACAAGGTTCATACGCTGTATGTCACGATTGTCTGAAGGTGTTTATCATACATTCAGAGAACACAGGCGTTTCCTCCCAGAGGAGCTGGCCTTGCTTCCTGCCTCGCACCTGCGTGTGGGAGAGAACAGCGCTAGCTTGTTTGAAGGACTCTTGCAGGACTCACCCCATCCTCAGAGATGTGATCTTTACTACTGTGGCATTGGTTTTGGGGTTGAGTGAATGCTTGCATTTTCAGGAGCTGAACAGCTCATCTGAAGCTCTCCAGGCAGCCTGTCCGCACGGGCATATGAGAGGGAAAGACAATAATTCGGTAATTGCTCTTGTGGGCGATGGTGATTAGGAAAGAGCTGTTCAGATCACACCTTAACACTGCATTCATAAAGTGCTGTTGACCAACCACTGGTACACACTGTATAGCTTGGATTTTGGTCTCTGTATTATACTCATATTCATACTGGTAGAACAGGTAATACATTAATTATACAATGTGTCATTTGTAAACACTAAACATTTACTTAATCAAGCAGTGAATAAGCAATGAACTGTAATTATTTAGAAATTCATTTTTTAATTCATTTTTAATTTTGTTTGTGTTTTGTGGGTTTATTTTAAGTTACAATCCATAAACACAAATTGAAACAGCTTCCCCACAAGTGGTATATAAACAACAAGTAAATAGCTCTTTTCTATCAGTATAGGTTTAGTAACTTTAATGAATGAGTAATATACTTGTCATGTTTTCAAACGTCAACAACTCCTTAATGAAAAGTGGAACACAATTTTGGCTACACGTCGCTAGAAAACTGCAATCGGGGAATAAATTGGTAATTAGCTAGCAAAGCATGATCTCACATGTGAGAATATCTCTTGACCCTTATGAAACCTTGGTCCACCCAAAGATCATGTTCATTATCTACTGTATTAAGAGCAATGCTTCTATGAGCAGTCTTCACCTGCACATGCAAAGGACATGCAGGGATGTGTGGCATCCTCCCACTGATCCCCAAACAGAAGGAGGCCATCGCTCCTGGGGTGTCATTACTTTCCAAGTTCCCAGTCCTGACAGACACTCCTAAGGGGTTTTGTGCATTTAGGTCATTTGGACATGACCAGTCAAAGTAATAGAGCAGTTGAAAGTGAAATGGGAGAGAGCATGACCCATCTTGCAACCCATCTACATGGAGTATCCTGAACACTCATCAGATGTTATTGAGCCAGTCAGATATTTAAGTGAATACCAGTGACATGTCTAGTGGGGGTGGGACATTCAAACCTTGGCAGCAGAAAGAAAATAGAAGCAGAACATGCAACAGTTAGGTATGTTCCCAGTGTTTTGTGAAAGTTATTCAGATCTGTGCAAAATCCAGTGCATGGCTAGATAATTAGTGGAAATTGTGGTTCTCTTTGTTTACTCTCAAAAATGAAGGGAAACAAGGTGAACTCATTTAAAAAAATAGTCCCTTGGTTCTGCTAATTTTGTGTTAATTTGTGTTAGTTTTCTTTCTCTCTCACAGACTTAGTGGGAGGACCCATTAGGACTGTCCCAGTAGCAGTAACTGTCCATCTTGAATGACACTAAAATGCTAATTTGTCCTGATGAATGGAGTAGTCCATAGAGTTTCCACTTAGTCGGGAATTGTTGGCTTGATGTACTAGATCCTTAACATGCACTTCTGGGTGACCCCTGACCCCTGTAAGTGATTCATTGTCTCAGCGTGGTGCCGATGGCTGTAGCTGCTGTCTGACCTGTGCTCTGAGAGCTCTGATGATGTGTGGAAACCCTTTCTCTTTCACACCCTGGGGGCTAACAGCGTAACAAAGCCATTTTAGTTTATTTTCTTCATGTTCTCAGCTACAGTAAATGTACTTAGACATAAGAGGTCCCAATAAGTGCTCTATGAAGTTGGCATTGTGGGGTTCTTAGAAAACACCTGAAAGTTGAAAAATAAAACATTTATTTAATTTACACTGCTGTGGTTTCTGTATGTTATGTGTCACTTATTTGTGCAACTAAACCCTTTCCAGGATTCATTTGCATATTTCATGCAGCTTAATTTAAAATTTCAGTCAGATGTACTCGTGAGATGCTGAGGAATGGAGGCATTTGTTTTAGACTGGGCAGGGTTGAATTAGGTGTGCTGAGGAGGAGCTAGAGACAGGCAAATGGATTCATGTAGGAAACACAGGAGGGAGGCACAGTCAGAGGAACCACAAGCAGAAGACTGAAGAGTCTACATGTTTGCTACACAAAGTTTGGATAAGGTGATCACATTTGAACGGTGTGGGCCTCAGGGTCCAAATGAGAAAAACAACTACAATTGATAGTGCACCTATAATGAATGTGAAAGAGAGATGTTAAGGCCTGAAATAGAGGACACCAGGGCTGACAGTGCAGCAGGTGGGGCAGGATAGTGTGGAAGCCAGGAAGGAATGCTACATATAGCCATATAGGAACCAGGGACAGAGGAAGAAGAGGAAGGAAGATCAGGGAAGGCAAGCAAGGAAACTGGGGGCAATGGTATCGTGAACAGCATCAATGTTGGGAAATAAATACATATGAGGCAGAATTTGCAGAGATAGTTGGGAATGGAAAAAGATAAAGAAGGAAGTAGAAGTATTGGATGAATTAAGGGACAGCAGGTATAAGATGACTATGATTTGAAAAGGGTAGTGAGGCAGGCAGCTTTCAATTTACTGGTCATCCAGCAGCAGTGAACCAGTCTGTAGGGTTGGGGTGTTACCATCTCCAAAGCTACTGGGGAAGCAGGAGAAGCAGGCTATTTTACATGAAGCATAAGCAAGTGGGATCTGAATAGATCATATTTTCTTGCTGTCCTGGCAGTAGGGACACATTGAAATCATATTGCATGCAAATGACAGTCCAGTTATTGAGGGATGCTTCAAAGCAGCTTGGGCGCCTGAAGGAAAAACCGGAGACTGGAGAGACGTCAAATGATGAGGCCATGCAGGGAAAGGGCTCCAGGAGAGGCTGGGGAAGTATTCCCAGCGCAGCCATTAAGCAGAGCAAGCAGCGCACACAGGAACCACTCTTGACCTGGAGGAGGAGTGATGAAATAGTGCATAGATCACTGACTGCAGCTGACTCTAGGTGATAGAAACAGCAGGCAGCGGAGTTTGGCTAGGTGCAGGAGCTGTGGAAGGGGTGTACCGAAACAGTTCTTTACTGGAAGCAAACAGCAGGAGCTCCGTTGCCAGCTGAGGAGAGTGGGCAGATTGTGGGTGAGACAGAACAAGTTTGGAATGCCGTAAAATGCTGGCATGAGAGAGTGCAAATATGTGGGACTTTTATACTTATAATCCTGGTGCAGACAGTTTGTAGTAATTACATGCAAATTGTCTAAAAACTGCTTTTCAGATTCTCCAGTAACTGGGAGAAAAATGTTGATTTTTTTATAGAACAATACTCGATACCCTTTAACATCTGTATATCCAACTGTGTAGTTCATAAACAAAACCAGAAGAGACCAGCAATGTTTCCTTTTGTTCCCTACCAAGACCAAAGGCTCTTTCTTCTCTAATTTTGTCTCTCTTGACATTTTATCCTTTATTGTTACAATTTGCAGAGTATGTCGAGCCCTGCACTGCCCAAAATTATTCCTGCAAATGTTTTTGTTTGACCCCAGCCTGGCCTAATTTCAGCCGAGTCCTTGGTATCTGTGAGGCAGCCCTTTAAAGTTGGTGTGCATTTGAAACCTGCTGCTGGGTGTTTAAAGCCACAGCTGTTATTGGGGGTGGATGACAGCTCTAATTGATGTTTACTTTGGCACCCAGTTCCAGTCCTTTCATGCTCATGTCCTGGATACAGCGAAATGGGTCAAGACAGCTCGGCGTGAACGCAGCATGTTCTATGCCGGTTTGAGCAAAGTGCTTAATGAGGGGAATTTACATCAAAATCCATAGAACCTCACAGACACCAAAACTTTGATTGTGTTTGTTGGCGAAGCCTCCAGAGACTGACACTCCTTGAATCGGTACAGAAAGGGCATATTTTATACCCCCACCACTTGCCATCGCTTATACATTTACAAAGGTTTATTAAATGTAAAGCAATATAAGGCTGGAAAAAGTAACTATTACTTTAGTTAATGAAAAATAAGCATGCATTCAATGGCTTTACACAGTGTCTACTATGGTGCTTTTTCCATTGAATTACCCATGCCTGGAAAAATGCACATTTGCAATGTTTTTCTTGAGGACTCATGGAGGGAAAAGCTATTCTGCTGCATGTTGGCATCTGCAAATGGACTGTTACCCACCTGTGTGGGTTCTGTCTTTGTTTTTTTGTATGGTACAAACAGAGTCAATGTCAGCCAAAAGACAACTGTGCTTGTGCGGTAGGCAGCTCCTGCTTTCCTTTGTATCAGCTCATACATTTCCACCTCACACATCCCCTACCACTCCACAACCCCACCTCAAACATCCCCATTACTCCAAAGCCCCCACACACCACTACCACCCCACATCCCCACCTCACACTTTCCCACCACCCAAAACCCTGCCTCACACATCCCTCACTGCCCCGCAACCCCACCTCACATATCTCCGCTACCCAGCAACCTGACATCACACATCCCCACCACCCCTTGGTATCACCGCACACATCCCCAATGCACAGATCTCCACTGCCTCTCTGTCAGACTGTATAGATTCTCACCACCCTTCCACCTGCATCTCATTGTTTCCTCCTGCAGGGCATGGGGCCAGCGCTGACATCACTATGGAAGTATGCAAGTCCAAAATGTGGTACGTAAAGTTTTCATCTGGTCTCAGTTATAAGCACGTACTCCAAAGGGAATCAAGGTAGGTTTCCAACAAACCCAAAATCATTTTTACATGCTATGTACATTGTAATGCCATAGAGCAAGCAGATTTATAGATTTGACCCAGCAAACCTCTCGGAGGCCCTCTCATTTTTTGCTCAACCAAAAGACACAATTACTGGAAGTCACTTGAAGTTACAGGAGGTGTGTGGCTAATTCATCATACCGAGCGGGAAGCAGAATTAATGGAAGACATATACAGTAGCATACAATAGCATTTTGAAGGCATTGAAATGATAGACATTTGAAAATGCCATTGAAAACGTGCCATAAAAGAGATTAGTCACACTATGTTTCAAAGTAAATATAAAAGGAAACATAATAATGTATGGAAGATAACAAATATGACAACATTAATTATACCAGTCAGTAAGAACTTTGTTTCTGTTAAAAATGCAACGTGTGGCAAAGTTTAAAAGAATCAAAAATGCCCTCAGAGCTGAATATTGTCATATTTCAGTGATTACCTTTATCATACGAGGTTTGACTGGGCAATCTTGCCTTTGGCAACTCTTTTCAGTGATCGTGTAGCATTGTCAAAATGCTTGAGCATTAATATCAGCAGTGTCTTCTTCTCATTGTTTCATGGCTTGTTAAGGATGGGTGAGTTTCACACTTTCATACTTTCATGTACTTATTAGGAATATGACTGTTTTGTTGTCTGTCTCTCAGAGCATTTTTGTGGAGAGCATTGGACTTGGGGATGATACACGCGATAAAGCACTGTTAAACATCTGTCTTGTCAAGAACAGCAAGAATTTCAAATTCACTTAATGTGGGGATTAACTGACTCTGACTCCATCACAATTGTAACTGTTTTTCATGCTTTGCCAGTGGTGCTCTTTAATGGAAACAATGACGAAAGACCAAAAACCTTGCAAAAACAAACCACCGCTAAGCATTATTAGTGCAGCCGACAGTGATGATTTGATGTGGTTCAGAAATGGAAGGTTGTTCAAAATGGAGAACGAGATTAGGTGTTTAGAAACCAAAAGAGGATGGGATGAATTAGGATCGGTGTGGATTTGCCCTGAAGGGATGGGATTATAGTTCCGTTGTGTATTAGTATCTCAAATCCAATATTCCTGGAACCATGGCGAGTACAGGTCTGTGGGTGTGTCCCACTGGGAATCAAAAGAGTGTAATGTAAAAAACTGCCAACAGGATCAAAGAAAATGCACCTGCATGGTCTATAGCATGGCTTAATTAAAAATTTCCAATGAAATAAGGCACCACAAGTAGGTGTGGTATCAAAACCTCGCTAAGACGTTATCTTAAGCTTAGGTTGCACACCTGTACAGCCTGTTGGAAATACATGGATAAAATACACACTGAAATTTGCAAACGGTAGGCCTGAAAGCCCACAACCTGCAGAACACAGAAGTTTTGTGTGTTTTATCTTTACCAAAAATTTTTATATATAATTCCTTTGACTGCTTGGCTCCCATTCATTTTTCCTTGGCAGCCAACAGCATTTTAAGGGCATGCTTCAGATTATGCATCAAGACATTTGTACAGAGCCAGTACAGTACAGTACAGAACAGTTTTCATTTTGAATTATGATGCACTAACATTTAGAAGTCACAGGCCTTTCTGTTTAAATGCTGTATAAATTGAGCTTCAATCCCAATAGATACATTTATATTTTATCAACTTGAATTAAGTCTCGCTCTCAAGACAATGTAATTTTAGACAATAAATGTATTATACAATAGCTTTGCTTTATATCAATGAAGACACACCACAAAGTTTTTAGGATGTAACAAAACATGAGTTGTCTGCATTACATTTCTGTCCCTCTCATGTTCGAACTAATGTTGTGCTGTCATTCTTAACCAATTATAAGGGCAGAAGGTATCTATGAACTTGAAAATGATGGAAAAACAAAGCCATTTAGTACTATGGTGGTATAGAATGGACATGTACAATGCACTTGAATTTTTCAGTTACAGACAACATGTATGTGCAATTAATAGTTCTTAACAATTTATGCTTTGCAAGTACATTGTATTCTGTTGGTGCAACACATGATAAAATATACTCATTGAGATGTGAAGCACCAGTGATACTCAGCAAGTTCAACACATCCTGTTCTCAGCTTGTGCCCTGGTACCAAGGTAGGTCAGCTGAGAACAAGGGTATTGGGATTAAATGCGTACTCTTTTCAGAGAGCAGCAGAGCACGCGCACATCATTCACACCCACACAGGGCCTGGCTGACTTCATGTTCACATAGATAACTGCAGCAGCCGCCCATATACAAATCCAGCAAAATGCATAAATCTATTAACTACACTCATTGTATACAGCTGTGCTGCCCTTCTGCATGCTTGCACTTTGAACCAAGGATGACAGTTTTACTGTTGGCATTTGAAGATACTTGAGCATAGTACCTTGGGTATATGCGGAATGCAGCATTCTCTAAGTGTGATTGACATGCGGGTTGTTGTTCCACCTAGAAGTGGTTAACATATTCTGTGCTTTGCATGCGATTGAAGATGTTGTCTGGCAAGACAGCCCCACGAAGACCCTCTAGCTAGCTGGCTCCTCGTCTGGTTGTGTGGAAAGCCGTACGTTCACCAGATGGCTTGAGACACGCAGGTGGGATGAGCTATGAGAGAGAGGCCCTCTCTCCCTCCCCCTTTCTCCCCAACATTGCCCTGACCCCTTCCCCTCAGCGCGGAGTGCTTTACCCACACTACTGCTGTAAACAGAAACAGTTGGAGATTTTTAAGTTGGGTTGGGCCCCACATTCCTTAGTTCTTCTATGTGTATTCCAGTGCTTTTTAAATTCTTAGAGAACTGCACGAAACACAACTTTGCAGTGAGAGCCTATGAACTATCAAGGAAAAAATAAAATCTAAGCAAAGATATAACTGAATTTTCATATAATTTTGAGAGCAATCATAAGAATGCTTATATCGTAAATAAATGCATAATTTTATTTGTAGCAATGTTTTTTGTAAGGCGTTGAGATAGAAAGACACTAATGTTGAGCTGGAGACAAAGTTGGATGAGCCAGTAGAGGACAACTGCTGTTTTACTTAATTACCCACAACTAGAGTTTTAACATGAATTCTGGCGTCTATGAGGTTTTCCTGAAAAAGACTTCATTACTTTGTTAGTTCTATTTACTGCTTGCAGTTTGTAATGAACAGCAATAGTGGCAAGCTCCTTTCTTTCTCTTGTGTCTGTCCCCTAAGTTATCCAAACCATAGAAGCAGCAGAGAGTTACACAGCTTGCCAAGTTTTCCTACAGCTTGCTTTTAAGTTGGCCAACACCAGTAGCACTCGGGGGCTCAGCTGACATGGGTCAACACAACAAAAACATAATGAAGCCACCCACAACCTGTACTAATCAAGCCAGCCTGGCGCCAGCACTACAGTAGAAAAGGGCTATATGTTTGAGACATCAGGGAGGTTATATTGTATGACTGTCGTGCAAGGATCTTCAGCTAATGTTACTATCTGTTTAAATGCAAGGATGGTTTATTTGAGTGACATCATTTGATGGTGCTGCTTTGAGGCCAAGACAAGGCTAATGTGAGACATATTCCTGAGAAAATGAATCCTGTCATTTGGACGGAATGTTCCCAACATCCAGAGGAGAATGCCTTTCTCCCCAACCCTTCCCAGTCTCTGTTCCCTTCTCCAGCCCTCCATTCTCTCTCCGCCAGTGAACATAGCAGCAGCCTTGGGCAGCACTTCATGTGGAATTGTTTAATCCCAATCAACTGAGCTCTGCCACTCCGCCCTAAAACATTTTCCCAGGCACAAGCGGGCAACAAAAAGCCTGCCATTCAGTTAGATGACATCATTGGCCTCTCAGGACGCCCCTCAGCCCCCATCCCCCCTCCCAACCACCTCAAGGCCCGAACAAAAGGAGGCAATGCTGCTTTTTCTGCCCAGACAGTGCTAGTTCCACTTTGTGTGTTCTGCTTCATTAGGAAAATGAATTGCCCCATTGTGAATGCAAGTTGCTTCCCCCTGTTGCGTAACTGTCCAGCTCTGAGGAGAGAGTGGAACTCTGGTGGTTGGTGCACCATGCAATGCAGCTACCCATCTTCAGTGGTCAGTTCAGGGATTGTATGAAACTTAGTTTGTATTTTATCTTACTTTGGGGGTTAAGAATGAGTTAAGAATGAAATTACATTGCAGGCTGTTTTCCTCTCTTTGCAGAATATTGTTGTGTCCTTGATAGACACACAAATCCAAAACTGTCACTGGACAAAATATAAACATTTTAAAGTACCCAGAATTTGCGCGTCATGAGCTGGTGAAGTTTATGAATGAATGTGCACCTTAAAAAGTGCACTTGAGTTTTTTCAAAGCATATATTACTGCACATAGCAAAGACAAAGCAACCTGATCTATGTGATTTCAACTTCATCTGAATGCAACAAAACTTTACATCATGTGTACTTAGAAAAGTGCATTTTGGTGGTATGATGCTGGAGGGTATTTTAGTGTTTGGGTTCTAAAAATATCCATTAAATATACTCACAGGGCAGGTAAATGGGTGTGTATACATGCTGAGTTGTCAAGAAACTAAAATCACATCACTGAGATGGAATGGAGCGGCAATATTACCTCACAGAGAGCTGAGGTGATATGCTGCCACAGCAGTTCAGGTAGGGATTTTTTAAAAAATAAATTTTGCCAGAAAGGGTTTGGTCTATGTCAGGTTATTAAAAACATGAAGAGAGCAAAGTTGACATTGTGTATCTACTGAAGCACATCATCATATCTGGGTGTCACTTATGGTAACTAGTCCACCCATGTGTTACCTCTCTATGTGCATACCTTTCCCTAGGGAAATGCAAGGTTCATTGTAAAATGACTATCTTCCTGGAGTACACTGGTGTAAATATGTAAGGTTCTTAGTAAGCTACCAGAAATTTGCTTTGAAATGCCTACCAGCTTAATGCAGGTAGCTAGCTATCTTCCTTGATGCTTAATCAGGAAGTTAGAAAGCAAATTTTAAGCTGTACCCACCACTGAAGTACAGCTTACTTATTAGCTAATAAAATATTGTTAGCAAGCATTCTGCTAACAAGTTATTCAGTTTCATACTGTACATAGGATTTTGAAATTATATTGATTACAATATATGCAATGGCGATCAAAATGTATGTTTGGGATTGTTTTGATTAGGCCTGCACTGCATCAATGGTTTGAAAATCCCATAGTTTTTATTTTCTGGAGACATGATTATGTTGCAGGTAGATAAATTCACACACACACACACACACACACACACACACACACACACACACACACACACACACACACAAACACACACAAAATCATGCACAGAAACAGCAATGTATTCCTCTGAATTTTACACAGAGTAAATAAAGCAAAATATATTCATTTGACAAGTATAAAGACTACTCAAATTCGCAAAACTTCTCAGAATGCTAGTGCCAGAAATAGTCCTCTTCTTGCACATGCAAAAGTTAAAACCACTAACTGCTTAGCTGGTATTTGGAAACCCTCGGGGGCCTATGCAACAGTATGAACAAGAGCAAAGGTGAAGTGTGAAAGTAATAAATAGCCAGGATGCCTGCTTAACTACTTAGAGCTGTTTTCTACTACATGGTGTCCTTAAATGATTTAATGTCTGTCTGAAAGCTTGACTTTGTCTTTGTAATCATGGTTAAGTATAGCAGAGGTGAAGTTCAGGTTGGCATAAACACAGAGGTCGTGCAGCCTTTCAAGTTTTGGAGCAGGAAAGGGAAGGATCTGACACTGATCCTGCCTGTCTTGGTCAGGAGCTGTGTTAGCTCAAGGTCTTCAGAACTCATCAGATACCCAGATCTGCAGACGTGAGGCCCTGCACACAGGCACAGAATAGACGGTCATGCAGTATTGTTGGTAGGAGAGGTGAGTGCCAAGGCCAAGGGTGGTGGACATCTGCTGACTGTGTATGGGCCTATAGGAGAGCGGAACCTTCAAAGAGCACGAGATCCTGCCCTGCTTTTGAACATCTTGTGGAGGAAACAGAAATTTCCTCCTCAAAAAAAAAAAGCAGGCTCCCGGCTCTCCTATGTTCCTGAACTCTGCTCACCACAGCCTCAAGCCATTGCACCTGCTTCAATCAGTATCATGACAGTGTATATACTTTAAATCATTTAACACATGCTTTTGTCCAGATTGACTTGAATGATGTGATTTTATGATTACAATATACAGGCGTAATCAGTTAATAATAAGTGTAATGGTTGCAATTTGCATGCAAAATGTAAAATATCAACTGCAATATGGCACATTAGAAAACAAAAGATCCTGCTGCTTCCAGAAACTGGTGACAGGTAAAAACTGGGTGCCAGAGGTGGAGGTGGAAAACCAAGTGCAACAACGCCGCATGTAGTTTATGTTCTCATTTCGTATTCACCCATAGATTTTCATGTTTTAACTAGCAAAGACAATGACAATATCATCAGCCACATAAAGTAAGAAACATCACTTTTACAAAGTGGTCATATGTTACTTGCATCATTTAAAAAAAAAAAATCTGCATATTACTATCTAGCAAGATACCGTTAAAATTCACTTAATGAATGGCTCTAGGAGGGATCCATTTAATAAATGGCTTAAAAACTACTTGGTTAGCGCATAAGAATATGTTTGCAAGTTTAATGACAAATCTTATGTGAAAGATCGCTCTCTACCTGCGATAGCTTGATGGCAAACTACAAACCTCCATCTCAAGCACTTAGCTACGTAGCCACACGCAATAAACACACGCAAATTGACGCATGCAGTAAACCTGTAGCTAGCCCATGAAACACATTTCTGTTTTTATTATGTTAGGTTTTGTTTTATGTTGTGTTGTAACAGTTTTATTGTGTCTGGCTTTTTATCCGTATAATCAGTTTTATTGCTATTTGTTTCTCCAGATTTCATTAGCTGTTACTGTGCATTAGGGTAACACTTTTGGTAGCTTTCTTTAAACAACTGGATTTCTGGTAAGTTTTACATTTTCTGCATCACTGGAAAAACTGTTGTAAATTACATGGTTATGGGACCAGCTTGTCTACAGCTAAGTTCTACTCCTTTTTCCATTGCAACTGAAAATGAACACACAGCAGTGGGGAATGGGATGTTCTAGGTCTATATTTAGTCTAACTGCAATATTCTTGGTCTTTAAGTTTGAATTACCAATTTAAGCAAGGATTAGTTGTTTTAAGTTAAGGACAAATTGCATGGTGGTTGGATCTGGCCTTTAGTGTCATACTTCTCACTAGCCTGTGGCTTTGTACCAACTCAGATTTATATGTTGCAGTTTAAAAGGCTGGTTCCAGGATATATAAAACTGTGACCACAGAAAGTCATATTGCAATCACTGAGCTAACACATTACGCAAACAAAAATATATGCATGTGTGAGACCTTGATGAACCCTTGGTCAACCCTGTCATTGTCTCAGTGGTAAAAAAGAGAGTTCAGCCCTGCTATGTGAGCCTGTGTACTGCTGGAGACTGATCTTCCCTAATACTAAGGCACTTTGGGCCATTCACACATCCTTCAAATGGCTTCAACTATTAGATTAAAACCAATTTTTTCATGTTATATATTTGTACATGCATACTTTTATTGCTGGACAAGGATGCTATCCATTCAAAGCAAGAACTTTAGCCTGTGTACATGGCAATTACAAGAGACATATACAATCTCTTGTACAAGTTAAATATACTGGTTTAGCAAAAATTTAATTTTGTAAGAATTCAAAGTTCAATGAAATGGCCGCTGGCATAGACACGGACATTTATTTTGCTTTGTTTAATCCTTTTGACTGAATGAGCATCCATAAACTGAGAAAGTTGTGTTTATTACTATTATTATCATTTTGATCTGGCTTTTATAACACACATAAACATGATATTAATGTTATTTAATGTGGCAGTCCAAGTGGACTGTTTTTATGTGAAAAATGTGCAAAAAATGACAGAGGTAGGATTGCTGATGTAACAGATGTGATCATGCAGTAGTGTCTGTTGCAAAGCAGAGTATAATTGTAATGCACACACATGCCAAAGAAAGATTACACTAGTATGAACAAATGTGGACTGGTTACTTGGTGAAAATAATGTTCATTTGTCCATATGTGTGTGCACAAAGCCATATTTAGCACTAAATTGTGCAAAAAAAGATGACTTTAAAGCATTTTAAGGGCATGTATACAAGGTGTTAAAGGCTGGCTTTTTTTTTTTTTTTTTGCAGAAATGGTTTTCTGTAAACACATGCCTTCTTAGACCAGTGCATATAATGCCTGTTGGAAGTGAGCCCACGTCTGCAGTATAGAGGAATAGGATAATTTTGACTTTGAATCAGAAATAATATAGTAAAATTCATTAAATCCATTTTCCTTTTCTTTATAGAAGCATGCTGGCCTTTAAATATTTTACAGGGGGAAAATTGGCATATTAAAACTTGAACAGAGTCTCGAAAATTAGAATTGTTTTAATTATTCACCTACTTTTGAAGCTCAGCAACAAAAGACACAACTTTTGTGGGGATGGCTTAGCAGCAATTCCAAAATGTTTTATTGTAGTGGAAAAAACAAAATATTTTAATACCCCTGTTGACGCATGTATATTATGCAGACGGTGCTATGTAGAGCCATACAGTGCTTTTGTGTGACCAGATTTTCTTCAAATTGTATGTTTCAAAAGTAGTTTTATTGGTAATAATATGGGAGAGAGTCACTCATATAGACAACATTGCCACTTTATTCTGTAATTGTCATCTTCACATGGGCTCATATTTTACATGCAAAATGTGAGGAATATTTTAATGTATTTCAAACATGCATTAAGAAACATGCAACATAAAGTTAACATGCATTAACAGTCACATTACAATAGCAGTTGTATGGGGTTTATGGTGAAGCGTATATGAGGAGTATGAGTATGGTGAACTAACAAAATGAAAAGGGCAAACACAAGATCCAGTACTTTTCCAGTTTGGCTCCATCTGGTCTATCTTCACCCTACAGGCACCGACATGATTTAGTACCACCTTACTCTGGGAGAACAGCTGCCTTTTACTTTCATTATCTATCCTATTCTACCTCCCTGCTCTCCTCATATTACTGTCTCTCCTCTCCTCCATGTTCCATTTCTCCATCTTTAAGTCCCTTGTGTTCTTCTCAGTCAGGAGACACCATTACCTGGCTTCCCCAATGACTGCAGCTTCCTGGTCTTCTGCTCAGGCTCAGAGATCCATAGAGAGAAGCCCTCCCTGAAACCAAAGCCTTCAGACCCATCCCTCAATGCCCCAGAATGTTATTGCAATGGAACACTTTGCTAATTAACAGTCAAGTACATATCCAGTATAATGTGGTAAACCCCATAGTTTTTCTGTGGGCTTCAGGAGTGCACCTCACAGTACCTTGAGGATAATATATTGTGCAATCTGATCACATCCTTTCAACTGAACCAGAGCAGTAAATGCCATTTCAAAGCAGGCTGAAACTATTCAAAACAGTCGCCTGCTACCAACCCACACAGCAAATTCCATCGGCATCAAAGCCTCTGTGTGGGAGACACTGAGCTTTGCTAAATAAAGGGTGGTCTTGGCCAAATACCCCCCACAGGTCCCCACTCTTGCAAAGACGAGACTGACTGTTCACTCACAGATCAGCCGTCCTGCAGCTGCAGTCAAACGTCCCATCTAGGCCTACTGTCTGTCCTCCTCCTTTTTTCTCATCATTGTTTTTCTTTCCTTGTGGACAAAGTTATTCATTTTAGCAATTTATTGGTTACCTTGTCAACTGACTTGCTTTGTTAGATTGTTAATTAGTTTGCTGGATAACTTGATAGATTTCAATTTTCATGCTCTCAGGGCTTATCGAACATTGAGTTATTGGTCTGTAGCATACAGTGCAACAGTGACATGCAGGACTCTACAATTCTACATTGTTAAATGTGCAGCTGTATGACTGAGAAAAATGCAGTGGCCTAAATGTTGTTTCAGTAGTCACTGTTCAAAATACATTCTTAAAATTTTATTCTTGGTGTCAGTACAATACATGTGGTAATCTTAATGCAACTCCCTGCAATCTTGCAATCCCCAGTTTGAGAAGTGTTGGTTCATTGAAATGAATGGGATCATGAGAGACTCCAAGAGAAGAATCTGAACTAGAAATAGGTAACAATATCTACACCAGAGGAGAGCAATTCTGATGTAATTCATGATAGGAATTGTGACTGTAGGGGCAAGCAACAATAGGAGTGTTCTGTGCGGAAATAATGAATCTCTGGATCCCCTTTTACACTGAAGCAGACCTGGGAATTTACCAGGTCAGACCACTTCTGGAGCTGTGTAGTATTCTCAGGTCCCTTAACCCAGGAAGACTCTTTTATACCAAAGGCAGACACAAGTTATCCCAAGAAAAACCTGGGTTCCCTCTCCAGTGTGAAAGGGAAGGGATCTTGCTTGTTCTAGAGTCTTGATAGACAGGACTTGGTCATCTTAGAGTAGGCTGGTCAGTATTGGCTATGTTTGGTCAACTCAGCTGGTGCTGTCCAGGTCATTTTCACTCACTCATTCAAATGCTAAACCAATTTATATTTGTGCAAATAAATTTGACACTCTTTTTCAAGAAACAATGTAATGTAATGAGAAAGCACAATATTAATAATATTTCTTTTTACAACAACACAACTTAATGCAAATAATTTAAAGAAATCATGCAAATATTTAATAGCTCATGAGAGATCCTACGAGGCAAAATGCAGAATGAATCAAAGAATTTTTCAAAAGGAGAGTCATATTTTTTTTTGGGGGGGTGTGGGCATCCTCATTTGCTGTCTGCATTTGCATAATCACAGACAGATCTCAAACACTGCACAATATGGGGCCAAGGGTTGAAAGAGAAGCCATGCCTGGAAATTGGAGGAAGACCCCAGGAGGTAGTGGGAGATTGGGGGCCTGCTGAGCAGTGGGTGCTGGGGCTATGTCTAAAGGGGGGTTTGGGAACATCTGAATTTTCTCTGATGGCACAGTGAAGGTTTATGGTGCGCTCCCATGGGATCAGCTCCCTCTCTTTGAAGCTCTTGTCTTGGTGACTCCTCTTATCTCAGGAAAGGATTATTTTCTCTCCTCCCTTCTTTTCCTCTCTTCTGCTTTCACTTTGCCCCTTTCTCTTGATTTTTGTCCCTCACATCAACTCTAACACCACCATCCCTGCCCCTCTAATTCTCAACCCTTTCTCCGTTCTTGATTCCAACCTTGCGTTTTCGTGCCGCCATAGTAATTGTCCCTTTCATGGTATCCCCAGTCTCCTTCACCTCCACCCCTCTGCTCTCTCTCATTCTGCCCTTCCTCTCTTGTGCCCCGCTCTCCCTCTTTCTTCCTATCTCCTCTACTCTCTCCTTCCAGTGCATGACAGGCTGGGTAATTAATGAGCATCATAAACCTCTCTTTCTATTAGCTACCCATTAGTAAACCTGGCAAGCCTGTCATTTTGGACAAAAACACACAGCTCCTTCATTTGATCCCCACATCAAAGGGGGATCCCTACTGTTTTCGGCTGAATACACTAATTGTGAGTTCGTTCTGGAGGAGGCTGCATCCCAAGTGCTTCAAAAAGCAGCCAGTGCTGGTTACAGATAGCAACACAAGGTATGAAAGCAGAAATCATTGATTACAGGAGCTGAATTTGGACAACATGTTTGATGTTTTGGCTGAAAAAAGGAAAAACAAATCTGACAATGTGGTTCCATGTTATCATTTATGTCTGTTGCATTTCACATGATATGGCACAATTTCCATCAATTTCATTTACAGCAGATGATTTTAACAAAATGGCTTAGTGGGCTCAAGGCCCTATTAAGATTATTTTTACATGCTGCCTTTATCAGATAAAAAGGAATTTTAAAGTGGGACACCAGAGTTTTTTCCTTTTAGTACTGCAAGCCAATAATATAAAGTACGGGATCAGCAGCTAATTAAAAGGACTCCTTAAAAGAAAGCATCAGGAAGATACTTTCATTCCTAAGGTATTGCATATATTACAGATTGCAACACTATCATTTTATGTTGCCGACTCTTTTGATGTTCTCCTCGTTGATATGTTAAAAAGAGGAACATCTGTGTGCATCATCAGCAAGATTTTTGAAAAGGCAATGAAAGAGGTTGGTCCCAAAGTTATTTCCAAAACCTCCAGAGGGTCACTTTTCAAACTCCAAAACCCACTCAAACTATCTATATAAAGGAGCATGTATTCCTTTTTAGAAATAGAAATGATATTAAGTGATTACATAAAGCATGGTTAATACGTTGCTTTGCTTATTCATATCCTTTGAAAATCATGGCATGCAGTATGTTTATTCAGAATAATTAATTCTATGTTAAGTGTACTGTATGTTAATTCAGAATGTTTCATGCCATATTAAGGGATTTCTGGAGACGTTCTGTAAAATATATTCGAAATAAAGTTTTAATAAACACAACTGGTTGCTAACATTTTCAAATATATTTTACGTACACATACACTTCAAAATATGATTTTTGATTATAGGCATGTGGTATTTGTGCAAGTAAAACATACATCCTTCACAAAAAGACATTCCTAGGTCCAATAGATTGCATCAGTCTTGTGATTTGGCACCAGCTCCCAATTTTCCAGGGAAATTTCTGATGTTCAGCTCATCTCATGCATTCAGTCATTTTGTGTGAGGAAAAGCACATCAGCAGTAATGGCGATTATGGAAGGACCCCTGAAACAAGCTGCCTGGATTAATTTAACACTGCACAAAACTGACCAGAAACACTATCTAAACACTAATGGAGCAGGATGTGATCCATGCTGGAAGATATGATCCTGTACTTTCGTGACAAGCTGGATTTCACCCCAGCAGACACATTGCACACTGTGCCATTACAATGAGCTGAGTCATGGAGGGTCGAGGAAGCCACACTGTACCTCAGTCACCATTGTCCTCTGCCCTTTACAACATCCACCCTTTTGTCCCTTAAAAAAAAGGCAACAGTCACATGTTTGTGCTTTAAACATTCGGCAGCTGCTCCCCTCTATTGGTGCGCTTTACCCCCCCTCCTTCCGGCACCCTCCCTCAACAGCCCTCCTCACATTGTTCCAAGGACATAAACACAGACAAGCCATTAGATCCCCCTGATTAGGGGAGGTAGCCCTCTGTCTCCAGCTGAATATCCCCATTGTGAGCTTCCGGGGGGGAATTCTGACTCCTATTTTTGTAGATTGAATTACTGCTCAAACCAGGTCACCAAGGCAGGTGCGCAAGGAATGCAGTGAATTCCCAGGCAGGTAAAATATTTGAGTCAGTCCGAGGTGACTGCTAAATTGCTCCTTTACTATTCAATAATGAAAAAAATGACCAGCCTGGGTGCCGGTCAGTCCTTCTTTTTCATTCTGTCCACATACATATGTTGCCCTACATATTTTGGCATCTTAACATACTAAGATGCTCCTCATACAGGTATTTCAGCTGGCTAATTTGGTTATTGTTTTATAGTGACTCAGGGCAGAAAGCTGTGTGTTCCAATAGGAGATGGGAAGAGAGGGGGCGGCCGGAGATCCTCTGGATGAAATTCTGGTTTAAGAAACCCTCGTTTACAGGCATCAAAGGCACTGCTCGGAACTAGGGCCCGCAAAGCCATCTCTCCGTTGGCTGCTTCAAAGGACGGGAAATGTGTCAGAGGGACAGGCCTTTTCCAGAAGCACAGACGAGTGGCTATAATAACAAGCTCATCTGCGTGTTTGTAGCTGGGAAGTTCAAAGGGACCTGTGATTCCTCTGTTAGAGCATGTGATGATAGATTCAGGATGTTGAAACCACTGTTAACCAGACATGTGCTCAGAGGGCTGTGTCATGGAGAAGCTTTTGTTCTCTCTCTCTCGCTGTGTATCTCTGTCTCAAATTAAAAAAAAAAATGGGACAAAGTTCAATAGACAATAGATCGTCTTTAATGTATTGATTGCGTGAATGCATGCAGCTCCACACACCAAGTCTTTAAAGCTTCCCTCTACTGTTGTTGGTTTCAGAGGATCTTATCACGTTTGTGCACATACCTATAGTGCACCATCAGCAGTTATCATGCATTTCCTTTTGTGCTCTTCTACATTGCATTGCATGAATAACTGGTTTAAGGCCCAGATTGCTAAGGTATTTCAGTGCGCTGAGACCTCCCAAGCGGGAACCTCTCTCCCTCATGCTCATGCTTGGCTGCTGCTGAATACAGGGAGAAACATCCCGACAGCTTCGAAGGAGCCACAGCCCTCTCACACGTACCTCGAACCTTCATGCCACTTTTGTTATCATCTATCAAGGACTCCAGACTACTGTCTTCACAGATAACCTTTTTACTCCACTTGAACCATATCTAAGACACAGCAGAAGATCGGCACGATTCTGCAGCCAGCAGCTGTTATGCTTCTCCAAGCCTGTGCCAGTGATTATATCTGCCCCAACAGAGCTTGCCATTTCCTGCTAATGGGGCATTGCCTGCAGCTCAGGGAGCAAAAGCAGAATGCATGTCTTGCAGGTTTATGAACCTAACTTACCTTATGGAGATGACCACTACTCACCTTACTGGGAGATGAACACTATTTATTTGGTTGTGTGATGTTCAAGACAGCCCAAACGTTAAGTGTCCAGTGAGGATTAAGAGCCACTATGTACAGTCTGGGGAGGTGGTCTCTTGTAAGCAGGACCCATTGACCCTAAATGCAGTGCAGACATCTGTAAAACTAGTTCTTACACATCAGGTCATTTTGCTTGTTGACCTCAAAGTGGGGTTGGTCTGCTCGCCTGCTTTTCAGATTGTCTAATGCTTTTTTCTGCTTTATGCACCCGTTTTGGAATTGTCAACTGGATATACATTTGGCTTGTCTCATCTCGACAACCACTGTACTCATGAAGGAGTTTTATGGCATAACATATGCAGTATTCTGATACATTCACATACCATCGCCACTGTTTTTCAAACTACAAATTGCCCGGCGCACTACAGTGAGCTAAGTGCCTCTTTGAGGATGGCCATGGCTTCACTGACATTATCCAAGCAATCTGCTACTGCCTAATGAGTCAGAGGTGCCTGAGAGTGGTGATATGGGGAAACCACTGCTAACATACTGTACCACCCCTATCTCCAGTGTAAAAAAGCCAATTTGTTCTGCTGATGTGGGCTGCTTGTCAGCTGATGCCATGACTAGAATCTAACAGGGGCTGTGGGACTCTGCAAAATGAAAAAAACTCAGAATGAATGCCTTAACCACTAAGTCACTTGACAGCCCTTCAGTTCAGATTTTAATATTTTATCAATCACATTTGACATAAATTCATACTTACTTTTAAATAAATTTATTGTGACTTTGTGATTTCTTCAAACCACATTCCGTTCATGACATCAGATGATACCTGAATTCATCCTGGGCATTGAAAGTGACTTTGGAAGAAATACAGTATTTCAAAAAAGCTGTTGAATGACACATGTATTGTTCTGGGGGGATTACTGGAAGATGCTGGAACATTCTGATTGCCACAGGCAAGATTGGCAGACATATTTGCCTCGCAGTGTTGCATGGAAAACCTACTTTGCATATGCACTGAACCCTCTGTGGACAAAGCTGGACTTTAATAGTCCTTCCTCACAGCCCTCATGGCCTTTTTCCACTGCCCTACCTGGTCAAGTGTAGAAATAATTTTACTAGTTACTTTCCACTTGAATCCTTTTTCTACCTCTGTATAGACCACATAGTCTAATGTGCGAACACCACATGCTTCATTTAGCATTTCTTCAGCCATTACTAGATACTGCCACAAATCTCACTTTTAATCAAATACATGCAGCTTTTTAGTCCATTAGTGCGTACAGACACATCGGTTTGTCCATTGTTGCACTGCTTCTGCTGAAGAGACACTTGTGTGTAATCCTAACAACTCAACGTTTTCTAAATAATGCCAAAGATAGCCCTCGTCATGTCTGTAAAGAAATAATTATGATAGACAAAATGAAAAAGCAGCCTGGTACTTAGCAAGTCAACAAGTTTACGTAGCAAAGTGTTAAGAGCAGCACAAACATTGCTAGCTTGCTATATCGTAATGAATTTAATTTCTACTCTTTATCGATGATGTAAAGCACCATTCTGAATAAAAACTATCCAACTGTTACAGTTGAAATATTTAATATCAAGGGACATTAGCCAGCTAGTTAGCTACCTCAAAACTTGTCATAGTGCCAGCGACATTAGTAGGAGCTAATTACCGTAGCCATCTGCATTTGTAGGAGCCAGTTATCTAGCTAAGATTTGTATCATAGGTGTAGCTAGTAGCTAGAGGGACTGCTAGTAACTACTGTAGTAAGATCTTGATAGAATTTGCTGCTTTGTAGCGAGTCATTTATTGCTGGAAATCAGGTTTTTGTTTAACTTCAGGTCAGAATTAGTGTTCATAAACTAGCTAGCCAACTTCTCACACGAGTTATGCTAGCTTTTTATGAACTCTATGACTTAATTACCGCTGATTTACAGTTAAATATATCAGTAGTAACTAGCAAGCAAGCTACATCCTGCTGGATGACCATCATGCAGCTATTGGCAGGGTAACATTCAACGTAAGTTAGTTCTTAATACGTAGTGATTGCAAAAGTGTGGCCTTGATCCATGATGTTAGTGACACCTCTGTTGATCGTTATAATGTAGATCTGCAGCATACCGTCAGTTGGTGATGGAAATCTGAGCAAGAAAACAAAAGAAGGCAGAGCTAACTTGTGGGCTAAATACATAGGCTAACTAAGATGCTTCACAGACAACAGATATGAAGAGGTAGGCTACTTTCCGTTTCGACAATAAAATAAATGTCCTGTAAAGAGCATTCAACCACTTTTAAATATACGCCAGCAAAATGCTAGAATGATTTACTGATATCAAAATTAAATTCCACTAACGGCGTTTTCCTGGAAAAGTAAAACTCAGGACAAGTGTCCATTATATTTACATGAAACGTCTTTGAAAGGTAATGTTTATGTCAAAATACATTTCAAGATCCAGTTACAAATCTTTTCAAAATTGCTGTAGGTAAAAGGAGACTTTTGTCTAACCTTTAAAATGCTAATAAACAACATGGAGTTATGTGAGGAATATGGTAGGAGGAACAAAGAAAAAACGGTAAACATGCGTCATGTGTGGCTTAATTGCTTTCAAAAATATACGTTAAGGCGCATTCCCCATTCTTGCCCAGGCAGCGTGTCTCCCGTCTCCACTTCTCGGCGCTCCGCTGGCTGCGTCTGGCTGACTGGGAATGGTGTGTGGGGGCTGCACGCTTTATATTTGGAGACTCCAAAAGAATCTCGGCTCTCTTTCATGTGCCGACTTGGTCCAATAAAACACAGACTGCCTGCAAGTGGTCTAATCTCGGCGAGCAGTCAATCATGTTCCCTCGGCGGTAGAAGCGCGGGTTTTGGTAACCGCCTTCTCCCCTGCTTTGGAGAGACGAGAGGAAACGCTTGCAGCGGATCAAAGGCAAAGGGGGTTCTCACTCTCGTACTCAGCGCAGACTGCCTCCACGCAGACGGCTGAAGGACAGGGACATTGCAGATTTCTGGATTAAAAAAAGCAATCAAATGATTTTCTATACCAACCCAATGCAGAGAAATGGGTAAACTTCATTCTAAACATGGTGAGTTGTACTGGTCTGCCCCTTATTTGACTATAGCACTATCAATGTGTGGCTTACTCATGAATGTAGATCTACTTTCGCAGAGTACTCCTAATGTCTTTTTGTTTTCTCTTTTTGTTCCTCATTTGTTACAAATAGCTACTGTTTGTAAACCAAGGGAGAGTCCTGAAGGTGAGTTGACAAATTGGATTTGTATGTCAATGTCTGTAATCACAACTTCCCAAAGAACACATTTCTCTCCAAGTATTGTTGAATCTTTGTTTTTTTGCAACGCTTTAAAGCGAGTGAGTGAGTTTTAGAACTATGCTTTTCTGGGGAAAAGTCGCTCATGTTTTATTTGTATATAATTTAGGCTATAATTTTAACAACCGATGTTACGAAATATCTAGTGATGGTGTGGTGTTTTTTGTCCTGTCCATTTTAGGTGATAGCTTTGTAGTAAATGCCTGTTTGGCAAGGAAAGGAATCGACGACTGGATCGTTAAACAGAAATACTATTGCACCGGCTCGCGTCTGGAGCAGCAGGATTGTGAGCACAAAACTACCTGCCGACTGTCGACTCGGGTGCGTAAAGTTAAGGTCTGTCTACATGCACTGCTTATATTCCCCTGGCTTGCAATTTGAAACATGAATGTTTATAATTTAATGAAGAATGTTATTGTTACCATGCTCTCTGTCCCTTTGAAACATTTCCACTCGTCACTAACGTTTACATCAATCGTTACATCATCATATCGACTTTGTTTCATTTTTAATGTCTGAACTGTTTGTTGCCTTCAGAATCGAACTAAATGAATACAGAAACATTTGTAATCTAATTTTTAAATTGGTGCCATTTATTATCGAAACGACCGCGGTGAGGCTGCCCAATTCAGCATGTCCATAAAAACTCGTTAGTGATTTCGCTGTGAAGTGATACGCAGAAGTTTCTGTTGGAGTTGATGGCCATTTAAGTTTCTCTTTATCGTAATTTTTTCCGAAGAATAGTATCCTGGGATTTAAATATAACCCATAGCGTGATACTTGTTTATGTAAGTAGGTTGCATTTAATTTTCTGCATTTAAAGTAGCCTATTTCAACGTATTGAACGAAGTCCTTATATTTAAAATGTCTGGCGAGTTCGAGCTCATATATTACTTGCTCTTGTATGTTGATGGCCATTGGAGTCGATATCATGTAGGCTACTTCCAGTGGACTAAAATGATCGAGGAAAACAGCAGTATATGTAACGAAGGTGCCTGTGCGATGCAAATGATCATGCTGCCCGGTATCTTTTCCCTTTGGTCTTATCTGTATCGTCATTAGGAACGTTTACTGCTTTTGAAAACATCAAAAGCGTTCCTATAACTATGCAGACTTACTTAGACTTTTTTTTTCGACAGAAAAAATAGTAAAAAAAATTCTGAAAACAGGAATATTGAACACGTTTATTGAGCTGTTTAACTATGTTACCGTAGTACTGTTTGAGCTAGAATGGTTTAAAGGTGGTTCTATGACATAAAAAACAAAACAATTTAAAACTAGCCTTGCCTCCGCGTTTGTGGGTTACACACTTTAGTGTGGGTACAAGTGCATTTTTGCTTATGTTTGCCAGTTGCTTTGACATACTTATCTGATTATGCTCATGCAAATGAGTTCTAGGAAGTGTCACAGTGGATGATCCAGATTTTTGTGGGTTTTGGAGAGTGATTTTTTTAAAAGCCAAAGTGCCCGTTGAAGCTCTGCTTTTAGACACAGCTGGTGATGAATATATCATACCCAGATATGCAAGGAAGTATGAAAATATCTGAAAACAATCATCTGTGGGAAAAGTACTGCAACATTCTCCAACTTGCTGTCAGCTCATTTTAAGTCCATTTCAAGTTCATTTTGTAAAGTTAATCATTTTTACTGCAACTAAATAGATCACACTTCTCATAACCATGCATTAATTGTGCTATTTTTTCAATCTGTTGTCATGAGACAAATATCCCAGACTAACTTTCGACATGCTTTGGTAAAATATCAAATTTAGTACAGTGCATATCATTTCATCAGACTATGAAAGTGTGGTCAGTTGTTTCTATCTGCCAATACAGTGACCAAAGAGCATTCTAAGTTTGCATCAGTGGCAAGGTCATGTCTGTTTTGTATTTATTGCACTGGTAAACAGGCAGAATGATGTGTTGTCTAGAGAAGAAATCCTCTGGAACTGCTTCAGAAAAGACTTAAGCCTCTTTAGTTGGCAGTGCTTCTCAAAAGCTGCATTTTGAGGGTTCAGTATTTATGACTGATCCCACAGCTCCAAAGTGAAACAGGATGCTCAGTTTCTGTCTCCCCCTGGTTAGTAGAAAACCAAGATGTGTATTCAACACAGACGTTTCTGAGTCTCTCCATTGCCCTTGCTTTTTGGTAATTGCAGTTTTCAATCTCATTCTACAGACTCAGGCTGACCGCAAGGGTTAAAAAGGTCAGGGGCATGATTGCGAATCTCTTTCTATCATTATTAATGCAGGAGTGCTTCAAAGTCAGGAAAATCCTCATAAGCTTATGGTCAAATCCTTAACAAGTGCTATAAATGCACTTCCAGTCGGGTTCTGCAGCAGACCGGAGTGCTATGTTTCTGCTCTCAGCCTCCTTTTATTAATGCCACCTGTTGCAAGGCCTGGGAAGGGGTGCGCTTTGGGGAAAGCCGTTTATCCCAGTTGTGATAGGACAGAGGCCTGGGAAGGGGCTTGGGTGGGGGCTGGGGGCGTGGGGGGTGGTTATGCTCAGCGTATCATGGGACTGAGGGAGACGGCAGGCTGCGAAGGGGCGTGCGCTGGGGGAAGGGGCATGGAAGTAAAGTCTGACAGAGAGGAACGTCTGATGAAACTCGATTGGTGCGGTTTTCCTGAGATGCCGCACTATCACACCAGCATGGGAGCAACACCTGACCGGATGTACCAAGTCAGTAGAATGCTACATGTTGGCATGCATGAGAAATACTTGGGAATACTCAGTCAAGTGAAAAATGTGTTAAAAAGTTTGTAGTGATTTTTGCAAGGTTTCTGTTCAGCCTTTATACAAGGTCTTTTTTTTCCTGAAAAAATTACCATGCATTCAGTGCTCCAGTTTGAACTTCATTTCAGTTTGAAGTTCAGAGCTGCTCTTCCAATAACCTGCATTAGCTATAGGGGTGTCATTATAATTATACATTAGTAACGGTATGCACTTCTGTCACAGTTGTTTGTACAAAACTGTTAAAGGTTGCTCACTGTAATTGTGCATTTGCTCACTAACCTTTGATAGAAGAAGATGTCTTGATACACATTTGTTATTCTTGCTTTGGGAGAGATAAAACACATCATGGTCAATCTGGCACATAATGTGGGAGGTAACAAGGATTTTTATTTTCAAGCATGAACTGTGTAAACAAGATTGTGCTACTTAGCAAAGAATAATCATGTTTGGGATACTTTAGGATACTATGAATGACTGTGGTCATTCCCAAGGGTAAGCACGCCTACTTCTACTTGATGGACGTGGGCTCAAGGCAAAAGTACCATTGCACCGCATATTGGCCGACAGTCAGCCTCGGACAAATTGCTGTGGAAATGCCTTGGGCTCACCTCAGGTACCGCTGACCTGCAGCTAGAGCGGGTCAGTGGAAATGCGGCTCAAGTATCAGGGGTGCCCGCTGAGGGGCCACGTGTTGTGCACACATCCTCCCAGAGTTGTTAAGCCTCACACATTTCTGGCCCTTAAATAAACATCTTGATGTTGTAATACAAACTGCTGTCTCCCTGTAATGTCAATTCGTAGTTTTGTACTGTGTCTGTAAGCATTTATTTTCTCAGCTCAGCGGAGTGCATCAGACAAACATCTGAAAGTGTGGGATTGTTTTGTAGAGAATGATTTTTTTCCCCCTTCTTAAAAGGTGTGAAGTAAGATGTGGAGATGCTGGAAAAGGAACCCCACTGAGAAAATTGGGCAATTTAGGCAATTTGGACTCTCAAGGGTTCTGTTTTATAAATTATTGAATGCTGTGGAGGTAATGGCTTTCACAGCATTATGGAAAAATGAACAACATAGAAGAAAATGGGTTTCTGACTTAAATATACATATGAACACAATTTCAGTTCTAGTTTTATTTGAGCAAAGAAGTCTTAAAACCTGGAATTTTTTTATCAACTATAAGTCCTTTTGGAATAGCCCTGGCAGTAGTTGTCAGGTTGTGGTATGTGTTCAGATGAACTGATACAAATCTGAAAAGGATGAAGGAGGAAATCTTTGTTCAGCTTGAAATGAGGAAGACACAGAAAACTGCAAAAAGTTTCTGAAATGTCTGGGGTTCAGTGGGAATCGTTTTAAGTTTTTATCAAAACTTAAAGTAAGTCAAGGGACCCGCAGGGGTACGATGAAGCTATTGCATAGAGAAAGTATATTTTGGTGGAATTTAATTGGTATGTTTCTAGGCTGCTATTTCTACAAGTTATAAAATGAACACATTTTATGCAAGTTTGATATTTGGATCATTCTTTGCTTGCTAAAAATGACATTTCCTGTTAGGATGTATGTCTGAAAATTTTTCGCACACTGGGAATGTTGGGGACTGTGTCTCCTGAAAATAACATTTTGAGAAATAAAATGTTTGTTTTGAATAATTGATTTACTCTGTAATACTTCTTTTATTACCTCTGATAAAGTGAGGAGGTGGGAGTGGTTATTGGCTACAGGATCAGTTTAACTGTGAGCTAAGCTGTATATATTTTACCCCAAAGACAAAGATTACAAATTTCAATATCAGCCACAAAGTTTTGTGATGCTGGCATCTCATACTATCGTAGATTCTACAGTCTCATCTTGCAAAGAAAAAACATACTTTTCTGACCAGTCAATATAAAGGATTTATTTTAATTGATTTTGAAGATCTTTATCAGTATGTGTAGCTATTTCTATTTTTCTGGGATTTCTGTTTCGTGATCTTGAGTTTTAATGTTTTTGGAAATGTTAAGCTTAGGGCTTTCCCCCGTGAGTCCGAGAGCTCTGTGACCTCAGCAGACTGGTGCGTGTGTGGGGCTGATATCAGGCCGGTCCCGTGAGGTTCACCACAGGTGATCCCGAGCCCACCGCTCCCCTGCTGGCCAGCCTTTATTCCACCCCCAACCCCAGCCCCCAGCCCCCAGCTCCCCCAACAAGGGAAAGATGTTTTTGCACCATGGGAAGGCCTTTGGCCCGGTGCCTGTCTGTCGCAGTGCCCCAGCAGGCTGGCTGGAGGGGGGAGTGGGGACCACGTGGGAGACGGGATTGTTTCCCAGGGCTTTCACAAGCGCAGCGGTCTACCCGTTCACAACTCATGTTTTCCCACCAGGACCTCTCCCATCATTGTCCCACTCCTTGTCTTCGTACAGTATGGCTATTTCTTCCACAGAAGGCCCGCTTGTCCCTTTTTGGGGTTTTCTTTTTTCCCCTCCGTCATTACTTTTTGGTAAATTTGTGTCGTGGTCTGACATTGAATAAGTACTTACCCCCAGCCCAAGAGCTTACAATTAGCTGTATGGCTCTTGGAAGCTTGAAAGACTTTTCCCACCCCCGCCCCCTTCCTTCAAATCATGCTATACTCCCAAGCTCCTTTCTCCTGTTTCAGCTTACTCCCTGTCTCAGCCTTCATCTGTTTCTTGCATTTTATCTGTCGTGTCGTTAAATGGTATCTTGGACTGTTGTCTGAAAAAGGGCCATGAGTTTACCCTTGTTAGGATTTAACATTTATATTCAGGTTTTACAGAAAAACGCAACTATTTGAAGCTGAACTCACAGAAATTGTTTAGCTGAACATATCAAACAAACCTCAATAACATGGTCTAAAATGTGTCTTGCACATATTGTTCTGGTAAGGAGGGGTTGTTGACCGGCAGGGCGCATGAGACTTTTAAAACAGATTGAAGTGAAGGTAGTTATGCAGCTTCTGAGCTTGCTTTGTATTACCAGTTGTGCTAGGTGGTTTAATGTTAGTCACACATCATCTGGGGATTCCAGAAACAAAAACAGAATATAGTAACCCTGGCCAGAGCTAGTGAATCAGTTAAAAACAAATATATGTTTAAAATTACAATGAAAGTATGTATGTTACACAGAGAACTCAATCTTTTTCTTTTTTTTTTTTTTTTTGTTTGTTTGTTGAATGCTGTCTGACTTTGATGCAGCTTCATTGGTAAGGGTCAACCCTTGCATTCACTTTCATGCTTCACAGTGTAGTGGGCCATCTATGGTTAGCCATCAGGCCCGTTTGTCAGCTCAGCTATATTACTGGCAATAGTACACATTAAGTTTCTCACATTACGTTTTCAACATGTGATGCTTTCGGCTGTGCTGAAGAACAACGGATGCAAACCTCTGATACACTCACAGCCAGTGACTGTTTTTCACACTTTTAGTCCCACAGTGCCCCACAGGAGGTTAAGTGAAGCTCCCACTAACATCATCTGAGGAGCTCATAGGCACCGAAAGAGCTGTCTTGGCTAATGGCATGACAAAAATTGAATTTGCAATGTGTAAGAGCTGTAGAGTTCAGCCTGTGCTTGGACTGACACATTTCCCCAGGTACCCATGTTGATTTTGTAAGGGAGTGGGCATACGTTATTTGGGAATTCCCAAGGTCAACCTTCCCGGTGTTAACCAAGTCCACACTCTCTTGGTTCATGGGTAGGGGAAGCTGTGCTTTTCAGTTTAACACCACTGAATTATCAGATGTGCACAAGCAAAAGAAAGGTTAATGAATCAGAGATCATACATCTGATTTCTCACAACATGCAAAAAGAAAACTTTGAAGCAGTCAAGCGTCTGGCTTTCCCACATGTTATTTTTTACTTGGTAATGTGCCATCCCTGCCCCTCTCATGCAGTGCAAACATCATCAGCCGCAATGTTGGAACACACAGATTTCTGGACCGAGTGAAGCTCTTAAAGATTTTTGCATGTCTTGCCTTTGCTGCCTCATACAAAACGCAGGGCCTTGTGCTTTCCTCCCCCATATTTCCCCACTAAGCACTGTTGTCAAGGAGCCGAGTGTACCTTTGATGTAGGCTCCTGTCCCACATTCTTGCCTTTTCCTCGCGTTTGCTGGTAAACTCTAAGACGCATCACCTTCATGAAACAGAATTTCCTATCATCCACCCTCCTTCATGTTCTCCCCCCCTTCCCCTTGTCATTCTTCGCTTCACTCCCCTCACACAAAGCTCCTGTTGCTGTTTGAAAACACTGGGAGAAGTTTTTTGTTTGTTTTCCGAGAAGAAAAGTGTTGCCTTTGGGGAGAACGACACAGCTTCTGGTCAAAGGAGAGCTTTGATTTTTCTCCAGAGAAGAAAGGGAGCAGCTCCTGAATAAATTATGCCCCCGGATTGGGAGGGACCGGGAGCCGCGGATTGCCGTAGTGTTACCTGCACTATCACACGGCACATAAATCATTCAGTCGGAGGGTCGTTCATTGTTGCAGTCGCTATTGATAACTTAGGTTTGGTGAACTTGCAAAGTTCTGTCGCAGGAGAAAGTGCACCTCAATCAGCAATGCACATTTGAAAGCTGTTCACTCAAAGAAATAATCACTATGCCAAGAGATCCCCCCCCCCGAGTTTTATTGTTCCCCCAGCACGACGCGGCTTGCGGAACAGTGGTTGATCCTGCACTTAAGAGATTGCGCAGGAAAACGTGATGGACTTTGCTGCAGTCCGCGTCGCAGTGTTGCTTTTGCGTATGCATGAGCGCACGTCTGCTCTGGAAGAACAGCGCTGGGGTGTCTGAGGCGCGGCAGCGTTGAGGGGAGAGGCGTGGCGCCTGTGCGTGTGAGGGAGCGCCGCGCGTCTGGGCCCGGCCTGTCCGGATGCGCTCCGGAGATCAAAGCCTTCCCGGGGAATGCGCGCAGAATCCCCCGGGGATTAGCGGCTGGGATTTCAGCTTCATTTTCCAAAATATCCACACACTGCTGCGCGATCGATTTTTAGAGAATATACCCCTGCTTCTCGGCACCCGGGCACTGTTATTTCACGGGGCTTTTCTCCGCCACTTTTTTTTGTACCTGGCTCTCAGTTCTTTGTTCAGGCTTCACACAGTGTTGCAGAGCCAGAGTATTGTGATTTCATTTCTTATTTGTATGTATGGCTGTTTATTGCATACTATGTTGTTGCTTTGGTGTTAAAATGGAGTCAGCACATCTGATTACACATGGTCTGCAGTTTATGAGCATATGTATAGCATATGCATTCAGCATCTCTAATTACACAGATTGTCAAGTTAAACTATGGACTTAATGAAATTGACTGTTGCTCTGTTATTTCTTGAATGCATCCTTTTGATGTGCTCAGTGTGTGCATGTGCGTGTGTGTGTGTGCTTGTACATGTGGGTGTTTGTTCTATACGCATGCGTGGCAGTCTGCTGGCTGTCCAAGGCTGGATGTTGCAGACCCTCCAATTTTTCATTCTTTGGCATCCTGTTGGGTAAAAAGTTTGAATGTTTCAATGAAGAGAGAAGGCAATGCTTGCTGCGAAGTGATCCCTGCCTTTCGAGCTGTAAGAATACCATGACTCTGCAGTTTAGAGGTGTCTGAAATGGAGTGGACTGTGGCAAGGAAATGAAGGACAGTTATGCCTGCTCTGCTGGAGTTCATAGCATTGCCATGCAACATTTCTGCATCAGCACAGCGCCCATTTTCTGAGTGTTTAAGTGTTTAAACTGAATAATTCTCTCTTGTTTGTTTATCCTGTTTCCCGAGGGGTTGAATTTCAGTCCCTGTAAGAAGCGCTGCATAATTTGAAAGAGCAGTTGGAGTCACTGCCGATTTATAAATAGGACATGATGCCCATTTCATCTGCATAGAAGTAGCTGTACATGCTTAATTCTGCCCATTTTATTCAAGTTGTGTCCGTTTACTTTGTTGGCAAGTAACTACTTACTCAGCTAACTCCGTTCTCAGTTTTTATTCTGATTTATTTAGCAATAGTCTTTTGTGTGTAAGCAGAGCATATGGTTTTTATAGCTTGTTGTAAAACATCACTTATATTTAAAATGTTATACATTCTAGTAGACTGGAACAGTAATGGGCCATGTGTCTACCTGACAATGAAGGGAGGACACACCATGTAACTGATGGGCAAGCTTTGTGCTTGCTCTGATCTGTTTGCTTATCATTAGGTGTTTGAGCAGGTGAGAAGGGTGAATCTTTGAAAGGGGATGTTTTGGGTTTGAGAAACTCCAAATGTGAGACCCATTCCACCGAAGCAGTACTCCTGTGTCCAGGTGTGTTTACTGTTGGCAGGTGCAGGAGTAGAGCAAATCCTTCATGTCGATCTCTCAACAGTAATGGAAGGGGTCCATTTATTGCCATTTTCTTTACCACTCTCCACAATAACAGGATGCACAATAGATTTAGAAAAGAATAAACATGGCCAAAAAGCCTTGTCAAAAAATGCACAGCATCAAAACCAGATTGTCTTCAGTGCTTCATTCACTTAATGTTTGAAACATAGAGACAGGGAGCACAAACTTGCAGCAACAGAAATGTTATTTTCTGTTTTCTGAGATGCTAAGAACACCATGGACAGCAGTGCAGAGCACCATGGTGGGGTGGCAGTAGGCCACACACTAGTGGAAAAATTGTGATCAGAAAGAATCTCACAGCTACTAAGATTCATAGGAAGTGTTAAGCAGAATAAACAAGCTCAGTCTGACAAGAATAACAGGGAGAGAGAGACAAAGGAGATGAAAAACTACAAGTGAATTATTCTTCTTTACCTGGCTGGAAGTGTGAGGTCCAGTGAATTTTTACATTCTGTGATGATGGGAAGTGAGGGACATAGTTGATGACATGACACTGAGGTAAGGTCATTTCTTTATGGATTAGAATTTGAAATATTAAGTAGGCATGTGAATGAACAAGGGATGTAAATAACCATTTCAATCAGGAATGGTTAACCAATGTCAAATGTTAGATTATTTGAACAGTCTGTAATGTAGACTGTAGTTGCAGATTGCACTGCAGTTTCACAAGAAGCAAGGTGCACTGTGGGATTATGCACTGTTCCCAGAATCATGAATTTAATATACTTCATATATAAACCATTACAGTAAAGGAAAAAATGGTAATATCCCTCCTCATGATTGAGCTCTTTGCTTTCTTGTATTTTTACATTGAAATTTACATTGAAACTTCCTTTGACATTCTCTTTTCAAAATAGAACTGTGTATTTCATTTCTGAACAATTTATGGCACTAATACATTGTTGTCAATGGGAAAGGACACCACATACTGTATCTGGAACTTCAGTGCAGAACCCTAATAAGGGCACTGACTGCAGGAATGAAACAGTCAGAAGCCAGCTGCCAAAAAATGCTCCAAATTCCAAAAAGGGAAGAAGACAGTACATTACCTGATTTCAAACCGTTTGGATATACCCTGCTATTCCCCTTAGTGTTATCTTTGTCCCTTTCGAGCTGGCTGCCAACCAGTTGTTTTTCAAACATTGTGGTAATCTAGGCAGAGGAAGTATTTCTGAAACCTCTGTCTCATTGACAGATGATGCACTCACAATAAAAGTCAAATGTGAGTTAATGTAAGCAACTCTCACAGAAATAGCTACATGTGACCATCCTATTCAAACACAGTTTCTTTGCCTCTTACATTATTGTCCAAGGCTAGGCAAGAACCTCCCAAATGGTAATTAAAGGGCCAAACTTTTCAGATTGGTATATCACTGCAAGCTTGGGTTACTGTGAATTAATTATGTACATTTTTTTTCTTAAGCCTATAAATTTATCATTGTAGTCCTTAAGCTTTGTCATTAAGACAGCCCTTAAGGATTAACCTGTTATCAAGTTAATCTTTAACATCCAGAGAATGACAAATGAGATCTGTCTTAATGTACTGTTTTCGGTCTCTTAATTAGAAAGTGTGTTTGGTGTGTGAATATTCATTTGGACACAGTGGTGTGTGAGTGCTTTAATTTTATGGGTTAAAATTAGACTGTGACTTGGAACAGGGTGGAGCATACCAAGTGTAGCTGGCTGTTTACAGTATTGGGTCTAATTAGAACGTGCTATAAGGGGGACTGAGGTTAGTGCCCACACAGGATCCTCAGGCGGATTGCAGAAGGAGTTTCTGGCCAATGAGTGAGACTTGTGACCAAGGTCACAATGCGGATGAGAGATCCAAAGGCAGGCATCCAGAATAAACAAAGGCATGCTTCAGTCCCTTTGCGTGCGAATGTATTTCAGATGACTTCTAAAGTGAACATTCATATTGTCTATGAAAATGTGATCCTCCATTTCTGTTCACAAAAACTTGTGGAAATAATATTACACAACTGAATATGAAATATTACACAGCACAGTGCAACTTATTGATATATGGATTATCAGTTTAGACTTCAAATCACTAAAATTATAGACCAAAGACTAACTGTGGAACATGGACAGCGTGTATTATTGCAAGTATTAGTGGTATACAGGACCTCTGTTTCATTTCAGATTTGAATCGTGGCTAAGATGGAAATGCCCATGCTTGGAAGTGCTGTTTGAAGCTTAGCTGCATGTTCCTCTCTTGTGTTTAGACTGAGCTGTACTTGGTATGAACTATTCTGCCCTATCACCGATGAAGTGAAAATTCTCCATGTGTTCAGAAATGATAATAGGCTGGAAGGACTGGAGTTGGAGACTACATGCTGATTTCTGTTTAATGTGTCAAAGCATGTCCGCCGTTTGCCGCTCGTCTGATATCTTAGTTACGATTACAAAGCATCCCTTAATTCTTGGTGATCTTTGAAATTGATAAACAGCAGCTATTCCTCACAGTGGATTTATTGTGTAGTCTGGTGGTGTGTGTTGGGATAGTGTAGTCTCTGTTTTGCCAGACATTCTGGTTTAATATCCATTGTAAATCTTATCCACGCAGTAGGCATCAGCCACCACAGTTGTCTTTTCTTTGCCTTCTCAGTCTGTAAAACATACTCTAGCGGTAAGCATTGCTAACTAGCTATCTTTTAAGTCAGTAAAAGCACAACTATATATCAGATTCGGGTATCTCTGTTACTGTAGTTGTAATTTTGAAGGCTCATATCAGTCAGCCTGAAGGTACCCAGTGTGTCTTTAGCCTGTGTATAAGATGCCCACCAGACCATATGAGCCAGAATCTTTACTTTTGTGACCTCCATTGAACATAATTATAGTATGCAGAGTACCATTTTACATACATGTTATGCTGTAGATGTATTGTGTACTGCTCTTGCAGTGTTCAGTCTAGTACATGTGCATGTTAACCTGTTGGTGGCCATCTTGAGCATGGCGAAGGGCCAGCCACTCCTAATTGAAATGCACAGACTTGACTTCAACATGGAGAACAGCTGTGAAATGTGGCGCCAGAGGTAAGTACATTCGAACGTAATCATTAGTTATTTATGTATACCCGTTCCTTGCTGCACACGTCACTGAGCGTGTGTCTCATTTTGGACTTTAGGGAAGTCTGCGGGTGCCGCGAGTGTTTGAAGTGGTTGGTAGGGGTCCAGCTTAAAAGCTTGAGGTGCATGTGCTGCGACAAGGCAGCCCTCTGTGGTTCTCCGTCCCGGCGGAGAACAGCTTTTTGGCAGCGCGCTGAGGGAGGCTCGCGCTGGAAGAGCCCCGCTTTTCCTCAAAGGCGGCAGTGTTTATTTCTGCGCCGCTGCAGGAAACCGTGCCCCCGGCTGTGAAGGAATTCCTCGGGATGAAGAGAAGCCCGTGGAGTTGACCTTGGCCGCGTGTACAAAGCGGGCTGCTCTGTGCTTTTGCTTCTTTCAGACCGAAATGGGAGAACAGCTGAGCCTCCCCCTACGTAACAACACCGTTTAGAAATCCCTTCTGAGATGGTGCCGACGATGATGCCCGTCTGCCCAGCATGACAGACCTGGAATTAAGTTATGACATCTGGCCAGGTTGTACAAATTGGGGTAAAGGTTTCCCTACGCAAAAAAGTAACTTTTCGGAAAGGTTTTGCAGTTTTGATCTTCCCTCAGATCTTTATGGATCGGACTGCCTCCAGAGTACTAGAGTTTGCACACCGTGGAGAAAATAGAAATGTGATGAAACACATCACAATTCTATTTTGTAATGCAGCCTATTATGGGATGTGGTGGGCTTCATGGAGTGAGGTAGAGAAAACCCCAGACTGTGAAGTTGAGGCATGTAGTGAATCAGTGAATATGAAAAATCCTGCCTCTGGACAACTTTTGAGACCAGCTCCCAGTGCAACTTTGAATCCATTGGAGCCCATAAGACTGAGGACACTCTTGGGTTTACCTTTGAAATCATAGCGTAGCTGTGATTTCAAATGCAGCTGAAGTTTCCTTGCTCAGTGGAGTACTTTTGTTTGAAAAGCAGAGGAGGTGTAGATGAAGGCACTGTGGACCAGCACAGAGAGCTTTGGGACTGAATCATGCCCTGGATGATGAACTCTTTAAAGTAGCTGTTGCTTTCCCCTCCAGCCCAAGGTGTCCCTACCCTTTCTGCTACCCTTTTTCTGCAACCCGTGCAGATTTCTCAAGGACCACTAAAATGCTTGTATTGCTTAATATTTTAGGTGAAACCCACGATACCGCATCTCACCTTGTTCCTGTTTGTCTGTTGTCTCCAGAGTACACTGTGAAATTGCTGGCTGTTGTGAATTCAAAGGACATGAATTACCTTAGCACACATAGAGCATACTATGTGCAGCTCAGCTAATTTTCTGGGGTCTCTTGTGGAGCTGTTTGTGATCAGGAATGTTTTTGATTCTAGAATGAGTAATACTGTCATTTGCAAATGTAATTTCCCACAGTGCACAGATAGAGCAGTGGGCTTTGGGCTTTGTATTAGGATTAGATTACCTAGTCTTAGATTACTTAATATTTAAGTCTACAACAGATTTCCACATACCTTTGGTAAGGTAAAAAACTGAGGGGTTTTCATTATGGATACCTACTATAGTAAATAGCATAGTGTATTGTAATGAAGCTGACAGTGAAGTTAGCCTTTAAAAGCTGTTTTTAGCACAATATGGAGATGGATATAAAAGATGCTGTAAAATTGCCTGTGCTCGAGGGAAAAACAGTATCTGATTACAGTGCTGACTAATGACCCATCAGAGATGAGGCGTGGCAGTGGGCATATGGCTCTCTCCTCCACTCTACTTTTCTTGTGTAATGAACTCCGCTCACATTAAAATGGCAATAATGCTGTGATTTGTTGCTCTTGGCAGACCAAGGGACCTGTAAATCAAGTTAAAGTGACAGACAGTCTCCATTCCTTTCCAATCCCCAGGTCCTGTAGGAAAAGAAGCTCCCCAGCCTGGATTTATTTGCTGGCTTAGTCTTCACCAGAGTTGTCCAAGGGGGGTTTGTGTTCCTCTATAACCTTTTCACTGCTGGAGCAATTTCAGGAGACAGCAGTTCTTCCCAGAAAACATCCAATTTCTGTTATGACTTGAAAAAAATGTAAGATACTTAATTAACCTTAATTGCCCTGTTTGCATATTTTTATGAGCCAATGGACACTTTGTGTGAAGGAACAAATTGGTTTCAGTGTTATGCTGTTACATAGAGATGTTAATATTTTCAACTTGCACAAATGTGCGAAAAATAATGCCAAATGCATATCACAATACAGCATGAGATTAAGTCAGCATTTCTCAGAAGTGCTGAAACACTGGGCTGTAAATCACCAGTGATATTCTGCTTTTATGATTTAGCGTTTGAAGCAGATGAAGTAATGGTACTCAGTGGTGTTAATCCTTGGTGAAATCACTGAATCACTCAGTCATTCCAGAAAACCAAGGTCCTCAAAGAAGAGGGTCAGTTGGCTAGCTTTAAAATTGAATTTTGATCCATTGTAGGTGCACAGCTGTGTACATGAAAACACATGTTTGCAGAGGCGATTCTCACATGCACATGAATTGTCAGGGTGTGGTGCTTTTGACAGGTTATTAATCTGTGGAGGAGTGGAGTTTAACATTCTGAGCATGTGAGACGCATTTTAGAAATTTACACGACCACCAATGGCAGCTGCATCTGTTGAAACATTTTGCAGCTTGTCTTTTGAAGTGGAGACAGGGAAAAACCCTTCATACAGAATGCCCTTGCAAGAAGAAACTCCTTATGCTGACCAAGCAGAGCCTGCTTTGTGTATGGAGTCCTCAAGTTGCTTCCTTGAGTTTGACTGTTAATGGATTCCAAATGCTCAGTTGTAATTTCATTCCTATTGCTAAGAGGAAGACGAGTGGGTGCACAGTGACTGAGGGGCGCCAGGAACAAAGCCAAGTCTGAGGGAACCACAGGAAGGTGTCCCATCATACAGTAGCTGCAAATTATGTGGCGCCCTGGTTTTGAACAAAACTGCACTGAAGTTACAAAAAAAAAAAAAAACCAAACAAAAAAATAACATTCATTGCATTGTGGGCCCCATGAAGCCATTTCAGTAAAATACATTTTATTTCCATACATATAGTCAAACCTCCAACTGAGCCCCTCTCCAATAAGAGCTCTTTAATGTGTTTCCATTGCATTTTGAAACGTTGACATCACTACAAAACTTAATGGACTGTGGGATGGCAAAAGATTCCATAGAGCTTCTAGTGAGCTGGGTCAAGCCTCCTTGCTCAGATTGACAAGTGAACTGGGTGGGGGGGGACATAGTCTTTAACTGCTTAAAATTTTCTCAGGTTTTACACCTGACAGAAACACTAGAATAATGGAGACAGATCTCAGAAGCAGGCAAAAAAATGCCTGCAAAAGCCAGCCTGTGGCCTGCAGGTATTATTCAATGGCTGAGAGGAAGAATTCAGCAAGAGTTTTAAACTCATTTCTAAGTTGAATCTTCTGTAGTAAAGTGCTTTCAGTTGTTTTGCATATGTTGTTACATTCAACCCTGTGTGTAAACTTTCTGTCTCTATGCTCATGAATAAATTTATGTGAAATTTATCACAAAATAGGGATCAACTCTGGGTGGCAGTATGGCATAGTGGTAAGGAGTAGGGCTCGCAACCAAAAGGTTGCTGGTTCAATTCCCTGCAGGGGTACTGCTGCTGTACCCCTGGGTAAAGTGCTTAACCCAGAATTGCTTCAGTAAATATCCAGCTGTATAAATGGATAAAGTTGTAACCTATGTAAGTCACTCCAGGTAAGAGCGTCTGCAAACTGAAAATAATGTAATGTAATTTACTGAGTCCAATGCTCTCTGCCACTTGTAAAGTCAGCTCAAGTTAGTAATAGACTTGGGGAGAGATGCAGAATTTGTGAGATCTGAGAGAGTGCTGCAGCAATGAGGTGACCACAGCAGTGTATATAATTCAAAAGTAGGCAGTAGGATCTGTGCTGAGCTGTGTACACTCATTGTACTGGGGGGGAAGGGCGTCGGTGGGAGGTAGGGTGGTTGTTAAGAGAAGGAAGCCAGGGTGGGAGGGAGAAGCCAACCTTGCGAAATCCCCTGCAGCTGCAGCATGTTTAAAGGGGGGAAAAGAAGGAGGGGCTCTCGCCCGCTGTGGTCTTTAGTTTTCATCTCTGGTCCTCTCATCAGGACACTGAGGGTCCTCTCAACAGCTCTCTCGCCAGGAAACCGAGGGACCTGGGTCTAATTAACTCATTCCAGTCAAGCGCAGTATACACAAGCACATGGGTCACTGCACTCCTGATGTCCGATCCACCAGGCAAGTTCAGGCGCTGAGTTTTGTCGTTGACTGGCTGTGGCCTTCACATTCCCCTCTTCAGCCTGATCCGGTGGGAACAACCCCCTTGTCAACTCATGGCTCAGACTAAGTAGCTGCTAGGCCTCGTCATGTTCAGCTGCCTCTTCTAAATCCAGTTGGAGAAGCCTGAGCGTGGAATCTGTGAGCTTGAATAATCCCCTGTAAAGAGGTAGGTGTTGCTTTAGCAGAGGACCAGACAGGTGTGGCCATGGATCCCTCTGTGGGTTTTCCCCTCTCTTTGTGCATCAGATGTGGCTTTTCTTAAACGGCGAGGTGTTTTCCCGCATTCAGGAGCAGCACAAGGTACCCAGTGTGCCTCTTATTTGACTCTAAATGTGATGTGATAGCGGGCCAGTCACGTCTCAGCTCAAACAGAGGCCCAACTCCAGCGAGGGCTGGCCCAGGATCAGTGTGAGCTGTCATCGGGGACATAAATCGCCAGCTTGGGTGGCACGTTGGGGGAGACAGGGGCAGCGTAATCTGTGAGCCTTACGGGATTTTCCACACACGTCTGCACACTCCGGCTCACCCCTCCACCGCTCCGTGACAGGACCATTCTCCAGTGTCGTCGAGCCCAGCCCAAAGCGCTCACTGTCTCCAGCGTGCACACGTCCCAGAATCCTCGGCAGGCAGCCGCCAGGCGCCCCGTGCGACAGCCACGTGCTGGTCAGGGTTGGTCGGGCCAGCCACTGAGCTCTGAATCCCACTCAGTTGGTAGAAGAACTATGGCAATGCACTGCGGGCCCTGCTGACCTTGTTTTTTGACTCGCTCTTTCTCATCAGATGAATGCCCCACATGAACATTACCTCTTGGAATCTACTCTTACCGTTGTGGGGTTTATTTCTTTTTTGTCAATATGGGTTTTGGTTGTCCTTTATTGGTTATGTTCACATCATGGACCCGATTTACTGTTTGCTTTGACTGCCAAGTCAAACAGCCCAGGAACCTCTCCAAGAATTTTGTTGCAGTGCTGTAATGCTGCACACCACATTCCTCTGTAAGGTTGAGAAATAAATGACTTTGTTTGTGAAGAGGTTCTTAAGTTTAAAATACACCAGGGGCACACAATCCTAGTCTTTAAAGCTTCGAGGAAGCTCTGAAGATTCTGGCATCTACTAAAACTGAAATGCTTTATACTTCGGCTTCCAAAGAACATTAAATATCATGTCTGGAAAATTGTTTTAGTGCTCCCTGATGTTGAAGAAGGCGCTTGTTTATGTGCTAACTGCCTTTCATGTTGCATTAAAGCCTCCAGCCAAAGCCAAGACTGCATGCCTTCCCTTAGAGAGCAGAACTTGGGGAGTTCTGCAGTTAAACACATGAAGGTCTTGCTGGATTTTGACATTAGTACCTCATCTTTTCCTTCACAGTATTTGCATCTAGCATTGCATCTACAGGGTATTTCATACTCATAACCAGGTTAGAGAATGCGATTTTGAGTGATCAACAGGGAATATACTATGCAAAGGGACTGAAAGACAAATGATAAAATGCTCCTGTGTGAATGGGGCAAACATACATCACAGTTTTGGTTCAGAAAGGGAATGTCTGTCCCCCAGATAAAAGTCATTAGAATCAGTTATTGCGATTGTGGTCCTCATGTTCTTAGTTACAGAGGCGTGGTTGCCTCCTACTGCTAATTGTTCACACATTCTGTTCGTTTATGTTGAACGTAATTGCTCTGTAAAATGGGGTTATAATGTTCTATCTGAATTACTGAGTCTCAAAGTGATGCTGCTACCACACAATATTATTTTCCCTAGCTCAGGGCACTTGCATGGGTCAGTTTTTCAGCTGTGAATATACAGAAGCAGTTTAGGTTAAGAATCTTGCTCAAGGGTACACTGACAATACCTCACTTATGATTCAGTCCTGTGACCCCCAGAGTCCTATTTCTTGACCACTCTATGACATTGTTGCCATTGCAGCCAAAAATAACTTGAAGGAAAATGCAAACGTTGACTGTTATGGTAATAATGTTGTAAGCAGGTAACAGTATTATGATCAGTACTATACATATCATTCTGTTAATTTTTGCTCAGAATGCCCAAAATGCCACAACACTTAGTCTTCTCCAAGCTGTTTTACCATACTAAATCTCAACCCTGGAGCCAGGTCAGGATATTTTAGGCCACGTGACATCAAGGTACAAATCTGCTTATTGGTCTCCTTCTCACTGATTTGCATGCATGCTGCACTAATACAGGCTATGCTCAGGGTAATGAATACGTATTTAACCAACATACTTGCGCTGAAATCCCTCAGCCTTTGTTTTACCATGTCTTCTTATGTGAGAGCCTGGAGAGCAGTGCTGTCTTTGAACTAGGATAACTGTGTTGGGATAACAGTGGGTTATATCTCCAATGCCAAGCAATAGGAGCCAAGTCTGCGCTTCTGTCTCTCTCTGAGGCTGTGCTGTGCTGAGACCATGTGGAAGTAGAAAGTGCAGTCAATGCTAGGGATGGGTATCGTTAGGATTTTATTGATACCGATATCGATACTGATACTGCTTACCGATACCGATACTTATCAATACTCTTATTGATACTACTCTCCATAATTTGGTACAAAAAATAAAGACATCACATGAAAAGATGTGAAAATATTCAGCAGTTATTTTATTATTACTTTTTGGGTGTCTGACTTCTGCTATCCACTGATGAAGCTGTGGCTGCTGCTTGACTGACATTGTCTATGGGATTATTTAGGAACATAAATTAGAAGTGCTTAAAACCGATGCTAACTGTGTCCTGAGTTAATAACTACAGACTTTGAGAGTTAGTTATTAGAGTTTGGCAAATCCCATCAGCATCGGAGCCAGGAGGCTGCACTGAGGACGTAGGTGCAGCGGCCGCTTTGCTAAAGCAGTCAAACACGCTGCACTGCTTCAGATTTATAGAATGTTGTATTTGTAAGTGTTTCATGAGGTTGCTGGTGTTACCCCCTTTACACGCAACTACCTTTTTACATATACACAGACGGTCCCCGATGTATGATGGTTTGACTTACGATTTTTCGACTTTACGATGGTGCTAAAGCGATACGCATTCAGTAGAAACTGTACTTCGAATTTTGAATTTTGATCTTTTCCCCGGCTAGCGATATGCAGTACGATACTCTCTCGCGATGCTGTATTGATATTGTGTTTTGTGTTTATAACCATTCTGTTTTTCACTTTCAGTATAGTATTCAATAAATTATATTAGATATTCAACACTTTATTATAAAATAGGCTTTGTGTTAGATGATTTTGCCCAACTGTAGGCTAATGTAAGTGTTCTGAGCACATTTAAGGTAGGCTAGGCTAAGCTATGATGTTCAGTAGGTTAGATGTATTAAATGCATTTTCAACTTACGATATTTTAAACTTACGATGGCTTTATCGGGACGTAACCCCATCGTAAGTTGAGGAGCATCTGGTATTGCATTTAGCTGCATTTTCATTAAGTAGCCGTTCTGCCCTGTCAGCCATGACTGGAGAGCACAGAATGACGCTGGCATTCGAAATGGTTAAGGTTAGGGTGGGGTTAGGGTTAGCCAATCAGAGGCATGCGAATGCTTTCGTCACGGAGCAGTGTCCCTCCCGTCCCTCCCGCTGATCCAATCTAGCACCAACCATTTGAAAATGCCAGCTATGTTAGAATGAGTTAACGTTACATAAATACCAATAGCAGTACCGTTTGTCCAGGAGCTTATCAATGTTTTGATACTGACCAGTCAGGAACCGGTACCAATTTAGTACTGGTTCTTAATACCCATCCCTAGTCAGTGCAACCAGTTGGGTTGTTTGGTGAGGGCCAGGAGGGTCCAGCATTTGCCATGCAAGTATAAAGTGAAGTTCAGGGGACTAGGACATATATCTCAGCAATTAATTCTTCTGTGATGATCCCACCTGATAAAAAGGGTTTGGCCATCTTCAAATGGGTTATTTAAGCTCTTAAAGTGTTGTATTATTACTGAAGGGGCTAGCCATTCACAAAGGGTGGTGCTTTAAAGAAGGGAAATTAGCTAGGACATTTTTCCATGGTTTTGTTCAATAGACTGACTGTTAACTTGTTGCTACACATTACAACCCATTTTCCCCTCTCTTGTGAAGTTGGCTGATTGTGAACCTCTTACTATATATTACTGTGTACTATATAATATTATATATGCAAGCTTGTTCTCTCCATGTTGTTCAGTTAGCCAGTTGTACAGTTGTTACTGTTTGAACTCATATTTTCCATACCTTGCGTGGCAGAGTGATTGAGCACAGGGAATAATACTCTGAAATCACACCACACAGATTTTGCTCTGCTTCATAGCAGTTGTCGTCTCCAGTGTTTGTCTTTGTTTAGTGGCCAGTGCTCTTCACCTCCTCATGGTGAGATCACAGGAGAGGGCAGACCGAAATGAAAATGAACTCCAAAGTTTGCTTTTTCTGAGGCCTGTTTTGAAACCCCAGATGTATATTTACTGTAACTTTTGTTCAGCTTCTAACAGTGATGCCAAGAGAAAAATCCCAGAACCAGAAACGATGCTAATAATACAGCTGCCATCCATCACCGCAGACAACAACCAATTAGCACATTCCTTTTTCCCAGGCCTCATGTTCTTGGCTAACCCCTTCATAATGTGGGGTCATTTATCATCGACAGAGATGTGTATGTGTGTGTGTGTGTGTGTGTGTGTGTGTGTGTGAGGGGGAGTGAGTGTGAGAGCCTAAAGCCCTGGTCCTTGTTACATTATAAGGCCCTGGTGTTAGATGACAGGAATGCTAATTGATAGTTGAGATTTTGTGGAGATCAGCGGGCTCGGTTGAGGCTTTATGCTAACCGGTCATTGCGGTTCAGAATTGTTCCACATCCATAGTGAAATCGGTCGGGTGCCACACTAAGATTCACAGAATAAGTTGTAGGTCTGTTACATTTTCGGGTTCTGAAGGTGCCACTCTGGTTGCTGGATGAGCTTGAAAGACTTCTCGTTGGGCTCCCTGGGTTAGTGGTCTGACCTCGCTCACTCAGCCTTGTGTTCTGATTGAATCTGCAGAGAGCAGAACTTAACAATTGCAGATTTTTACATTGCTATCCATTTTCCTTGCCTTATTTTTACATAAATATACACAACTCATGATGTAGAATTAAAAGATTCATGGCAGTATGTATAGGTTGATTTTGGATAGAGTAAAGTACTGTGGTTGGATCTCCATGCTGAGTCAGATATCAGATGTCAGATGGATTCATGTAACGGGTGTCACAACATAAAACTGCACCATATGCCCTCATCTGTGCGGTCCTGGTCTCTTGTTTATGAAGCGATGGTACTCTAGTGTAATCAATCGCTCAATGTCATTTAATGTAGCGGGAGCACTGTACAAAGGATTGTCCAAGGAAACATCTCACAGTGTTTCTGGTAAACAATGAATGCACCTAGTTACATATAAAACAATATTATATAACATTATATGAAAAATATGACAGATTAGCTCATCAGAGTAAGAAAAAACAGGTGGACTTGTGAGAGCCAAAGGTAAAACTTTTCAGAGCACTAGTGTTGAGTGGGGATCTGGTGAACTTTCAACAGCATGCTGACAGTGTCTCAGAAGAAATTGCCTGGTTGTAGTTTTTTTGGCTGGTGGGGCCACCCACTTTGTAGATGACCCCGTAGAGATTAACTGGAGCTGTGATAATCTAATAAAAACTGACCTTGACCTCTTTTGATTAAAGACACTTCTCAAATTTTCCCAATTCCTGTATGTGATGGCTTTGGCCCTCCATTGAATGGAATGTAATCTATTTCTTTCAAAGTGATGGGTGGATGAGGCAGTGTGACTTCATTGCTTGCTTGGAAAGATCCCTAGATCGTAATCAGATAATGACTGAAAAAGCTAAAAGGGAGCTTGATAAAAATGCTAAAAGTGAAGCAATTTCTCTAGGCTCTACCTATTCTAGAAATTTATTTGCAAACAGTGTTTAATGTTTATGTTGGACATTTTGTTGCCACCAAACAATGTCACTGTCTTCAAACTAGTAGCCATGGTTTGTGATTGCCCTTTGTTTCGCTTTTTTAATAAAATGCTTTCCCTGAAGTCATCCAGTACATACAATAAAAACATTACATATCGGATAACATTCATAGTGAAGAATGAGTCGCCTCCTCAGCGCTGTGTAATGAAAATCCCACCCATTTCAGATGAACTCTAATTTACATTGAAGTCAGTTACCTATCTTGTATGATGGAATGTGTCTTAAGACAGGAAATGGACAGCCCAGTAGAGACAAGCTGTAACTACAGAAAGAATCTATGAAGTTGGAATGAATGCTTGAACAGCCGCTCAGAATCTTAGAGGGATGTCACCTTTTTCCAATGGCATGTACTGTTCTGAACAAGGTCTTAAATTTGTGTGCCATCTGTTTACTCAGTACCAAAACTAACCAGTTGTTGAATCAAGCCAGATCTTCCCGTGGTAGAGTAATGCGCATTGCACTGTCATATGTAGCTTGCACAGACATGACCAACACGACAGAGGAGTCCTGCTGTAGACGTACAGAAAAAAAAAAAAAAACAGACCCTGTGTACTCTATGTAAAAACAGCATTTTTTATCCCAGGGTTTGAACATTTCTGTAACTGTTATGGTCCTTAATACGTGGAGGGGGCTGGGGCCTTGCTGTGGTGGCAGGTGTGATGGCTGCCGCCACCGTACGCACAGAGAGGGCGTCCTCTGAGCCCCGCTGACAGAGGGCCTGGCAACCTTCACAACTCGTCTGTCTCCTCTCGCAACTTTCATCTCACTGCCAAACCAAATGGAAAACGTCTCTGCAGGAAACGTAGCACCTTATTTATTTATTTACCTCCTCCTTTTGGTATGTGCGGATAGCAGCATATGTGTGCAGTGCAGACATTATATAACGCTTGCTGCTCTGAAGAAAAAAAAAAAACACTTTCGGTTTCAGATACCTTTGGGTGTTTGGTGAAATGGCAAATTATGCTTTTTTGGGAAAGGCCTTGAATATTTTTCATACAAGTAGTGATGTAGGGCCAGTGTCATGGTTAAAGTGAAGAATGTTGTCAGATGGGGAAAATGCCATTTCTTTTTTCCTAAATCACTGATCTAGCTGAAGAACTGCAAACAACTGTAATCTAAAATTAATTTTGAGAATATTTAGCCAAAATAGATTTGTTTCTGTATGTGGTTCATTAGTGCTTTATGCTTCATGTTTTTATATCACATGATTTCCTCTGATTTTTAAGATATAAGTAAGAATAGATAAGAATTTATGTGATGTTGAATTAAAATGAGAGCCTCATTATGAGAACATTTTGTGAGCCTTGCAATGAGGCATTTTTTGCGAGCTGAAGCTGAAGACCATTTGAGAGGTCTCCCAGCTTCATGTTTCACTCAGGCTGAAGCTCTGACTCTAGGTATCCCTCCCATAAACCGCGAATAGCTTCGTTGCAACTGGCGCCACTCTGAGGAGACTGCCAGAATGTTCAGATCTGGAGTCAGGAGGGGAGCAGAGAACAGGGAGCCAGCAGCTGCTGCAAAAGAACGTTTCATGTTTTTTGCAGTGCTTTGAAATAGGGAGCAAAAGAGCTCACGAGTGGGGAGAACTGCTGTTCGTGTAAGGCTTGTAATAACGTTTCCAAAATGAAGGACGGAGCGTACGGAGCATGCTGTGTGTTCCGGACTGGTGAGACGAGAGGGGGGTAATGGTTATTCAGACAGAGTTCAGCAATCCGGCAGACACCCGATCCCATTGCTGCCGCCGCGTTCCCCCGTGCGCACGGATCAGCGTGTCCTTTGGAATGCACCCCTCCTGCACAGGGACCGGGGCTCATATTCACGAGCGGCCGTCAGGGGAAAGATGAGACGAGCTGATCCCGGGACTAGTGCTGCTGCCGGTGACGACAGACCTATTACAGAAATAACTTTTCCATCCGTTTCGCAGTGGGCCCTCTGTAAAAAAAAAAAAAAAAAAAAAAAAAGACGGGTGTGGTCACCTAGACCCTCCAGCACCAGAATATGCCACATGTCCTTTCCTAATATACCCTAATACTATCACTGTAACGTACCCTGAATGGTTCTGTTTTCTGGGTGTGAATCGGCTTGCGTTGTCTGCTCTGCGTCTCACGTGTAACACCCTGACTGTTTCTTCTCTCTGCAGGATGCCAATGATGAAGTGTGTGGAGAGGGGATCAGTGATGAACACTACCGCTTAGAAGGTAGGCTGCCCAGTTCACATCCCTGCTAATCCTCAGCAAGAGCTGATTAGATGGATAAAGGGCCAGTGGGCCAGGAAGAGTTTGGGGGTGGTACTCCTTCTCTGGACTATCCCCTCATAGCCCTGAAGAGTCCCTACATTCTACCTCACTACTCTGATGGATAGAGTGTCACTAAATGAACTTAACATGTCTGTTCTCACTTACTCAACCACCTTTTGCAGCTGTCAGGAATTTTTTTTCCCCAGTTTTTCCCATTCAGGCTCACTGTGGGTTTTCTGCTGGTTTCTTGGAAAGAGTGCCCTGTAAAGTACTCTATGACAATCTAATTTTAAAGGGCATGATACCGAATAAAAGATGATTGATTGATTGATTTACTGTAGTATGAGGCTGCCTGTAAACTAGTTCCCAAAAGGCTGTGCGTATGCTTTTTTCCTTCTCTGCTCATAATTACGACATTTTCTACAGTTGTTTACTCAGTTTGGTATGTCTCACAATTACTGCATTTTATGAATTGAAACTGAAGCTTTTTCTGGTGCCCTACATTCAGGAAATACGTTTTTGCAGTGCATGCCAGGAGACACAGGGTGAAACTGTATACAACAAACTGGAATAAATTAAGACAGGGATATTGATTGGAATGAAAACTAGCATACACCCGATGCACTGGGATTTGTGTCGGCCCCCTGGCTGTAAACTCTTAAATACTTGGCAGCCTCATTTCTCTCCCTCTCTCCTCTCCCACTCCCTTTTTCATGTCCCCCTCCTCTCTCTCCGTCTGGTAAATCCTTGGCATTTAATCTGGCTTTCTCCCCGGCCACCTCTTATGCTGGTATTAAGGGCTGTGTGAAGTGAGAGGTGGCCGCTTTTCTTTGGAGGTTTCAGCAGAAAAAGGACAATTCAACACAAGGGGGGTTGTGGGCAGGGTTGGGGTCAGAGAGGAACTGGGAAGGGGGTGGGTTTGGGGCGGAATTGGACAGGGTAGGATGGTCAGTATAAAGGCCTTTATACATACGCCTTCTCCTCACTTTAGGAAAGGGCAGTCACACAGCCTTAAAGAACTTAAAAATGGCTAAATGCCTGCACACATATAAACTGAAGCATTGGTAAAGATATAGATATGTTTTGTTCCTATTGAAATGTACAAGCCTGTAGTTTTAGGTTTTTAATTTATTAAACGATTGTTTCAGTGACTGTTGAGCTGAAATTGGATGAAATATAGAAGTGAGATGTTACTTAGAGTGGAGGACTAAAGTTTTAGTTTGCCAGAATGCAGGCCTCAGTTTCATAGACCAGACTGAAATTGCCTGTAGATAACTCCTGATGACCCCCTCGCCTTCCACCTCTGAAGCATCTTGATCTTGAAAGACGCCGCAGGGAGAGATGGGGGCATAAGGGAGCGGAAGATCAGAGGAAGTCTGCTCCAGTGAGAACGCCATGGCGCTGTTCGCTAACGGTCCTGGTGCGGCTCCAGCGCACAACCTGCCAACCTCGGGCACCGCCCATGGCACCTGCTCCGGCCCTGGAGACAGTCTTGGCGCGTGGGCTGCGGCGTATTCATATCCTGCCCTTTGCTTCGCTGCTTGGCATCCACCGTAGCCGTAACACTGGGCTGATAAGAGGTGCTGCCTTCAAGAGTCATTGCAATCTGTTTCTGCAGGAATCCAAATGAAGCTTTCATTGAAAGCGATTAACTCACATGCGGTTGTGACCTTGGGCAGTCCAGCCCAAGCCTATCAGCTGATCGTTAACCTCCTGCACCTGTGGGATGTCCTGTTCTGAATGTGTGAATCAGGGATTGTATCATTTAGCCTTGTGTAGCACTAGTGACTCAAACCGAATTTCAGTCGAGGCCTGCTAATAGATTGCTGGAAACCCAGTGATGCTCCCTGATCCTCCCAAACCCCTGCAGCTATCCCCCACCCCACCTTCCTGCAAAGGGCTGTTTGAGGTGGGAACATGGGTTCTTGAAGTCTTCTTGCCTCTTGCGAGAGATAAGTGCCCTTACATTGCAGACAGTTAAAGGTCTGTTGTTCATGGTGGACCTTGCAGCGGGTGTGTGTCTGCTCCTATGAAAGATTGGAGTGGGCTGGGGTTTCATTCCAGAGGTGCATGAAAGAGTGAGAGAGAGACATGCAACATTTACTGCCTCTGATACAGCAAAAGCAGCAGCAAATGAAGGCCAGGCTGTCTTTCATTTCTGGTATGAATGGATTACAGGAACACAAGCAGAAATTAGGTTTTCCTCTTGGATTCAGCAAAGATAGTTGAACAAAACAACAAAGATAAGTGTTCATCCAAGACACAAGCATGCAGGTCACATATGTTAGGTTCTCCTCTAGCTCCACTAGAGTATTTAGTTGGATGATGTGAAAGTAAAGTGACAATATGGGGATTGTGTTTGTACCTCCTCTCACTCTCACAATGACCTGTAGAGTACACAAGCTTCTACTTTGTCACCTCCTGCAGGATGGGCATGGAAGTGCAAAGATTCACTAATGATTAACTCCAGCTCACCAATTTACCTTCTAAAATGGCAATTATCTTGAATGTTTTTTGCCCTCTGAGAAAAAGCATTAAGGATGTATAAAGACAGTGCTTATAAAAAACATGCTTTGCCCTGCAGTAACCGAATCGTCCTGTTATATGGAGAATTTTTGCTGAAAGTGTGTTGCATGTGTCAACTCTGGCTGGCAGAGTCTTAAAGTAGGTTTCCTTCAAAAGCAGAACTTTTTGAGTGGTCAGGCTGTGATCGATGTCCAGCTCCTCATTGCCATTGATAAGCACAACTGATAGAGCACCCCTTTCATGCTAGCCTGCTGGGCATCTTCAAAGGCAGGGCCTATTTCAGTGATGGGAGGCGGGAGCCAGGAGACAGGAGTGTCGGGGGGGGACGCTTTGGAGGGGTGGTAGATTAAAATATTATTTGCGTCTTTCATTTCTCCTGTGATAACCATCTCCAGGAAATACAGGTTGCTACATAACAGATTGCCTGTGTGCAATGTCACCTTTGAGTGCCTCAGATGATCAAAAGACAGAACTGATGTTATTTGCCTCCACTGAGTAAAGCTCCCCAAGATTTTTTTTTTTTGTCTCCTATTTTGTGCTGAGTGAAGGGACGGATCCTCTTTGATCTGTTGGGAGCAGCGGGGAAAAAAGAAGACTGTTGTTTTTGGCCTTTTGGCTAACACAACAAACAGCGTTTTAAAATTTTAACTTTGCTTAATTAATTAGTAATTCTGTTTTAAAGCTGTCTGATCGTCGTCCAAAAGGCATCTCGGAGCTTGAGGAGGGAGCTTCAAAGTGCAGCAGGGAGAAGGCATGCCTTTAATGTGCCACACTCACCTATGGGCAAGAGCCAGCCCCGTGACTCCTCAGCCCTGATCCCGATCTGTACCATTTAGCTTCTACATTCCGAGCTTGACGGACAAAGGCGCAAACTAAACAAAACGCAGCCTCTTTGAACCCGGGAAGTAAACAGGAAGACTGCTGTTTGTATATGAGGCTTTGTTGTTGGAATTCTTTCCATTTGAGGTCGATCAGTTTCCATAATATTCATTTCCACGCTTTTCATGTGGGGATGCCAAATGTACAAATTACAAGCCTTTGAAAAGCAAGTGTGGCACAGTGTTGGTGAGGTCAGAAGAGCAGGCAGTGCTAGATCCGGACTTTAGAGGTCGAGAACATGAGGGCTCATTCTGACCGTGAGCGAGGGCTGTGCAGGCATCTCCATGGGCAGATCCTTTGTCTTATTCTTTCCTCCTCACTGACCATGGCTGTTTCCCCATCACACTGCGCACAGAACGCTACAGCACTGTGCATATGCCTTTGATGGGTAGTACTGCCTTTAAATTAGTATTACCTATTTACAGTAGATTTTACCTCATGTGTCATACAGTTCCACCCAACTTTCCGTCTTGTCAAATTGGCATGGAGAGCAGGGGTGCATGACTGAAGCGTTTTTGATTTCATTTGCCTGTTAGGCTTTTTGGGCTTTTTTTAATTCCATGTTAATGAGAATTCTCCAGAGCCTTCTCCACAGACCCCCTTAACATGAATACTGTGTATAACACCTACTTCCTATGTCATGCCTACAGTGGCTCTGCCGCCAGAGAAGACAGACAGCTGCTGGGCAGAGGACAAGATGCAAGAGAGGGAGAGCCAGGTGCCCGTGCCGGCTAAAAAACAGCTCCAGTTTGAAGTGAGTGCAGCAGTCCGGGGGGGACATGGTCACGGTCCATTCATATGTATCTCTGAAGAGGAAGCACGAGCAGTGGCAAATGAAAGCAGTGATGGAGACCACAGAACAGTATTCACAGCAGTCTATTGCCAGTTAATGTTAAAAGGTCCTCGGCATCACTGTTCTGTCAGACATATTTGGCATTTATTTGAACTCATACTCATTTCTACATATTTGTCCTCATACAAAATGTTCTATAGGATGAATCCAGAGAGGCACTAGATATAAGTACTGTATGTATCCAGGAGTGTGTGCATATATAACCAGTTGCTCAAATCTTGGTACAGGTCATTGTGCTCATACATTCATTTCAACAGACACACACAGCTACCCATCCACACACACCACTATGGGCTTCCACGTTCATGTGTGTGTGTCTCCTTTAGGAGCTGGAGTGTGCTGTCTCTCTGGAGGAAGACAACAGGCAGGAGTGGACATTCACTTTGTATGACTTTGACAACAATGGCAAGGTCACCCGAGAGGTAGGAGTCATTCAGTTTGCCTCTCGTGTGGACATATTTCCCTGGAATACGTGTGCACACATGCTTTGTCTCTAATATGTACATAACCGCACACACAGACTCACGTACATGCAGACAGACTGGTCTGGAAACATACACGCACATTCTCACACTTCCTTGGACAGACATTCGCACATCTCTGTAACCAGTAAACCCGATTCTGTCACATCAAGCTCTGACTTCTCTACGCTGTTAAGGAACAAAATCCAGAGAATTCGGTGTTCCCTCCAAGATGCTTAGATGCCGGATTCTGGATCTAAAGATCTTAAGACCTCTTTTTTTTTTTTTTTGGAGGGAGTTGAAATGGTGCGAAGAGACTGAAGTGGTCCTCTGTGCCTCCCTGGCGTCGCCACCGGCCCCGCGGCACATGAGACGGCAGGCGGCGGCCTTTCTTCTTGTGCCGCTTTTATTCCTCCGCACAAATAAAAAATGGAAACCGAAAATGACAGAGGCTTTTTTGTAATGTTGGTTGTTTGAAACTGTATCTGGAAGCAGTCTCCAAAGAGCATCTAATAGTCCTTTATGCTGCAGTCAGGCAGATGGGGGAAGAGGAAGGAAGCTGGGGCTTTTTTTTTTTTTAAAAAAGGGCTCCGCTAATAGGGGCAGAAACTGCTTCATTTCAGAGTCATTTGCAGGGTCTGCTCTCCGCAGCGACAGTCAAGGGAGCACTTGTAGCAGAACTGTAATTACCTTCAGAGGGAAAACGCTAATGAGACTTGAAACATGTATAATTAAACCGAATGGTTTTTTTGATCTGGGGAGGTTAATGTGGTGCTCTTCCTAAACAGGCTTTTAAGCCCTGAGTGTCTCCAGACTTCTGATATCTTGCGTCTTTTGCGCGAGCGCGTTGTTTGGATATTCTCCTCTGGGATGTTCGGCACTCTGCCATAGTCTACAGGCATATGGAGGCGCTGTCTCGAGCGGTGCGTTAAAGTGCTGACACATGCCCTGAGGAGTGTCGTTGGCACCTTCAACTGTGACAGAACAGCTCTGACACTCCTGGGTTTTTTTTTTTTTTTGCCCTCTTCACACCTCCAAGATACATATCTTAATATGTTCACTTAATCATCTATTATTCTCCTGGATTTCCCAGAAAGCACACCAGTTGTGCCCCACTGATTATGGAATGCCGCTTGATTATCAAACATTATGCTAATATGAAATTCATATTTATAGTCCAAGCTCACGCTCTCTGATGTTCTAACACTCTGCCCCCAGGACATCACAAGCCTGCTGCACACCATCTATGAGGTGGTGGACGCGTCGGTAAACCACTCCCCCAGCACCAGCAAAACGCTGCGGGTAAAACTGTCTGTGTCGCCCGACTGCAGCCAGAAGTGGAGAAGCTCCCTCCAGAGTGCTGCAGGTACTGTCTGAGGAGGGGGAGTATGAAGGAGAACCTTCAACTGTTTGTTCAGCAGTCAACTGTCTAAGGATTGTTGTCTTTCCGTTTTCAACCTTGTCAATAACTGAGCTCCTGGATCACTTTCGAACTGAACAGGTTAATTGGTTAATTGTTAATTGTAATTGTCAATATGTATGGTTTACTCGTGGACAACCAGCCATTGGTTAATAAGCCAAATCTGGCTAATTAGGGGCCTTTTACAGGTGTTTGGCTGGAGAGCAGGAGCCTCACTTTTTTCAGCTGACTCTCTCCTCAGGCTGGTTCCTTTTGTTGGTTTTTAAAATAAATTATTGGGTTTTTTGAACATTTGTACTTTCTGTTCATTGTGTTCAGTGTTCAGTGTTGGCCAGATTCTCCACAGGGATCCAGGTTCATGCAAACACATTCAGAAGCATTTTGCTCCCATAATGGCAGACGCTGGTTTCAGGTTCGTCAGTCTCATGTCTGTGCCTCTCCATCGCTCCAATGCGGTGGATTCCTTTTTTTAATGATGGAAGCAGTGGCAGAGGAAAGAGAACTCCCCCCTCCGTTGTCTGCAAGACGTTAAAATGCTTGGGAAGAAAACAATCCTAAGCGTTGAACGCACTGCTTTTGATAACTGCAGTGGCTGTTTCTCTGGGCTTGAGCTGGCGGAGGAAATATCCACATTTATGTTAAACAACTTTTCAAACTTGGTAAACAAGTGGGGGGAAAAAGCGAGCTAAGGAACATGCTTGTTTGTTTGCTTCCCATTGTCATGGCTATTTTTAATCAGTCACAGAATTTAAAATAGCGGTTGTTGGAAAACAGCATTGTCTGTATGGTAATTCCCAACCACATCATCCCTCCTCCCTCTAGTAAACAACTGCCAACATCTTTAGTTTATACTGAGTGCTACAGTTAAAATGTAATTAATGGAGCATTTTTTGTCTTTGTTTTTTTTAAATAAATCCTCAAAGTCTGTGAATGTAGGTTTTATTCTTCAGAGAGCCAATACGACCAAGGCAGTATGCCATGAGTTTAATAATGGTTTGTTCTCCCATAGATACGCCCCACTCCCGACAAAAGGCAGACAAGTGTATCGATGACCCCAAGAGCTCCGACAAGAAGTCCCGGGCCCCTCTCAGGTACAGAACCTTCCACATACTTTGTGGGGCTCCAGAATTACAGTGTTCATACAGTAGACTTGCCATTCTGGTGTATTTCACATACTTGACGACTTAACACTTGTTTAGTTAATGTTGCTGTAGATAAAGCTATTATTGTCTTTGCATGCATGTCCACATAATATCACACTGCAGTGTAAAAGACAAGGTTGTTTACAGCAGCACTGTAGGAAATGTTTTTTTTTTTTTTTTTTTTTTTACCAGGGCAACATTTCAGAACTGGATTGCAATAGCAGATGTGTTCCAAAATTGCAGTTGCGAAAAAAGCAAAAATAGACATTAAAGAAATCAACAACCCTTGCAGTGACCTTTCCAAACCGGATAATGGTCGTCATGGTCACAGGTGGAATGCTCACAAATCACAGGGGAGTTTATTCTGGCCTTGCAGCACCTCTCTGTATAAACCGTTGGGCCCCTTGAGCCTAAGGACACAACTGTCCCTTGTTAAGATGCCCTCCGCTGTGCGCGGGTTTGCAGTGAATGGGGGGCACGTGGAAGCGCCTGGTATTTATCCCTGCACAGCTGTGCTTTGATCTGTCTCCCGTGTATCAAGGCTACTGCTTCAGCGGAACGCATGCCGTTTATCCCAAGCAGTAGGTGTCAGGGCCTGTCTGTGTGTGTGGGTAACAGCTGTTAGATAGGGAATGGGAGCTATTTGAGTGCATTGTCCATTGTCCAGAGCTCCTTTCAACTCTGGGCCCTGGCTGCCAGGGATGGGGGCCTGGTGCTTAAAAAAAGCCCAAATTGGCAGGTGGATGATCCAGTTGACTGGTTGCGTTTTTTGATTATTACTGGTCATGCACTATTTCATATGTAGCACTACTGTACTAAAGCATTGTGCAGTGTGATTGCAGTCACCTACCCACACTGTAAATGGTTTGTGTGGTATGATCTGTGGATTGTTTGACTATCACAATTATGGATTTCACATGATACAAAAAGAGCAGTAATTTATTTATGCTGTTGTGACTTGGTGGTTAGCCAAAATACTATTTTAAAATTGGCTACTGTAGCATTATGACTAGGGATCCAAATGCTAAATGTGTATAGGCACCCTATTCATACTTTCTAGGTCACATTGTTTGGGGGCCCTTCTACATTTTGTTGTGATTTCTCTCAATATTCAGTCTTGGACATTTTAATAAAATGCTTGAATACAGCTTTGTGAAATGCTTAAATGACAACTCCTCAAGAAAAGTGAAGCTAATTTACACTTGGCTTTCACATTTCTAATCCATTTTATGACCTCTACAGTGTCTAAATTGCAAGAAAAGTTGCTTCATGAAACAATACAGCCATAATATTGTAGTTAACAAGACCAGTATTTAGCAGTTTTAAGCAAACTTGGCTCTATGTATGACTTATTAATAGCAGATAATTTTTGGAGATGAATTCCTCAGAGCCCTTTTCCTCTGCATACAAAGCTAGACCAGTCTGATTTTGCAGTGGATGAGCATCTTCGCCTCAAGGTCATTAGTTCCACCAAGGAACATGCTGAGTTGTTTACTGTAGTGTTTGTTTTTAAATGTGGCACAAAGCAGTTGAATTTTAAATAGTGTCCGAAGTATGTCCATCCTGTATTGTACACAATAATTTTTGTTTCATTAGGTCATTTGCATGTGCCTGGTCTCAGCCATTGCTACAAAAGTGAAGAAATTGCGGTGATGATTACATTTTAATGTTTACTATTGTTTAGTACAAACTAAAATGTTAAGTTCAGAAAAACCACAACTGTGGTAACCACCATTTCTTTAACACCAGCTTTTTTGATGCTTGGTGAGCTAATTTACTGGTCTCACCAAACTACATACCGAAGACCAGTGAAGGATGCACTTGTTTGTGACATCTAACATAAGGCTTCCTCTGGCCTGCAGGCGCCACCACAGTGACCATCACACCCAGCAAGGCTGCCAGCGCCACTGCGTGGATGAAAACCTGGAGCGCCGGAACCATTACCTGGACCTGGCAGGCATTGAGAACTACACGTCCCGTTTTGGATCAGGTGAGCCTGCAAAGATGGTTTCACTGAGCTAAAGACAACAAATACAGCTGAAAGGCAGAAGCAGGTGTTTCACTGAGACACTTACAGCAAGACCATCAGGGACAGACTGACAGAGAGAGTAGAGATCCTCATGTGTTCATTGTTTGTGTTATTCATAAGAACGCCACTGCTGAATTAAGTCACCTATGCCTGTTTGTAGCAGCTTGGTTTACAGTGTAATTATACTCATATATTTAGCACACAGTTGTTCATACAAGTTTCCAACAGGAGGAATGAAGAGAGTGTTAACTGCTGCAATCCTCTACTGTAGGACCTAGCACAGAGCCAGTGAAAGCAGAGCAGCAAATGCGGGCAGTGAATCAGACCAGGTCTCGCTCCCACGAGCCAGAAAATGGCCATTCTCATCCACACCACCGCCGTTCGCAAGCCAGCGAAGGTTTGGTCCACTGCCCCCCAGCCCCAGAGGCCCTCTGCCCTCGGCCCCGGACGCAGGACCCTGGCAGGCACGCTCTGCGCTCTCCCAAAACCCACAGCCGGACGGTCCCCCCACAGACCACAGGGAGAACCGTCAAGAGCAGGGGAGTCCCTCCTCCTCCGGTGCTGCTCGGCCAGACGGCCCCTCACCAGTCCTCTGCGCCCTACAGACGCCACAAGCAGAGAGCTAAGGAGAGCCAGCAGGTCTACCGTGCACTCGGCTCCCTGGGGGCCCCGGGCCCCATGCTGGAGAAGGAGCAGGTACGAGACTTACCCAGCGTGCTGCTGTACGAGGGGGGGCTGGGCCAGGTGGTCCAGAGGCACGAGCACCACCACCACCACGAGCACCACCACCACTACCACCACTTCTACCAGTCATGAGTGCCACACGCAGGCCGTCAGCCCCCCGCCACCCACCGCACGCACATCCTCAGAACTCTACGAAGGCAACTGCAGACGGGCAGAGACACCCCTTCCTCTGTCCTCTCCTGGAGCTGAGCCAGAGCAGGGGCGGGACCACAGCAGCAGGAGGAGGGGCCGGTGCGGGCCCTGCACAGACTATAGCACCCTGAGACTCATGTCACCAGGCTAGTGGGCATCCTGAGGGGCAGCACTTTTAAAATGTGAGTTCTGCCAGGTGTCTGGGTGCGGACATGCAGAAGGAGTCTGGGGAGATGTTAGGGTTTTGGTGCTCTCTTTCCGGGGCCTTCAGGCATGCTGCAGGAGGGCCTCTCTTTCCCCACTGCCAGTGAAGGTTGAAGGACTTAGGAGATGTTTATGAAGGAAGGGGTAATGGCTGTGGTATACCTGTGAGAGGGGTTGTGGACCCTGCAGGCCTGAGACTTGGTCTGTTCTGAGCCCGTTGCTGCCACTGAAGACCACTTGAAAAGCACTTCCTGGTGCAGTTGCTATTGAAATGACATTGCTGTCAGAGGCTGGACAATTGCTATCAAAATCAGATCCAGGCTTTCATAAGCATATTGGGACATTCTTTTGAAGAAATTGTAAGGAAAATGGGGAAAAAAATAATAACTGAGAATGAAATATCCCAAACAGCTGCTACCTCTAGTGTTATTATGATAATTATTATAATTAAGATGTTATTTTCAGTAAGATTTTTAATATGCCACACAGGACTTTTTTCACACTGCAGTGATGTAAGTTTTAGCGCCACACATTTTCTTTCATGTGTACATGTTTAAGTACTAGCTATATTTGTCAACAATACAGGCTTTACTGATGCTGTGATATATATTTTATATCAACATTTTGAAAGGTGCATTTTTTGTCTCAGTTTATGTGCACTCCTTAAATGTCGTTCTCCCAATAAGCTGTTTTTAAAGGCCACCTACTCTAAAATTTCGAGTAACTAATGTATAATGGTCCCAATGCTGCCTACTAGTGGAGACGATACACAGTGAGGAGAAGTTATACATGAAGCAACAGGTCATAGGAATATTTTCAAACCATATACTCTCAGGTACAGTACAGCTCTTTTTTTATTTGTAAGGTATGTGGGAGAGACTGGTCTTGTAGAATTTAAGAATCACTTAAGCTAACAAAAGGGTCAGCAGCTCTTGATACAGAAGTTCTGTTCTGATTGCAAGTAAGCTGCATCACTGCTTAAATTGAATGGAGCTAAGGTTTCCAGGTGGCAGATGGTCCGGATATTGTAGATTCATCTCCACAGATGACCCCCAGAGGGAAATCGGGGAATGCATCTCCAAACCTCTGACAGACCTAACACCATTGCACGCTGGGAATTCTGAGAGGCTGCACATCACAGTTGGTTGACTAGGTATGCCTGAAGTCCTGATGGTAAGGTGGGCGAACATACTTGCGTCTGCAGTCCCACTGGCATCTCCCTGTCCCCAGCTGTCAGCACTGTTGTCACCAAGCAGCCATGTGTTGGGTGGAACCAGACCCTCTAATCAGCCAGCAGGAGGCTGTTTATTACATGGCAGGGTGGACAAACTCAGCTGTCTAATTCCACTCGTGCTAAATGATACCCAGCCCAGCCTGCAGTCTCCTCACTGCTCATAACTCAATTCTGTAGGCGCCCTGTCAAGACTTTGGGTGGCTCACAAATAGGTCCTTCCTCTCGCACCACTTTGGGCGCCATCAGAACTGGTCATTGCATTTATAGGCTGTGGTTGCTTCCTGGCACTTTAAAACTGAGGATATAACCAGACTCAATCTGATCCTATTCACATATGTGATTACTGAGAACCAATAGGAGCATTTCAACTGTCTGAACTAGAACCAGGAATTAAAACCAGTCAATCGTGATTCTGCCTGCTACCTGCTGTTCCACTGTCTTTTCCTTTGGATGGAACTACATCCACCCATAGTTTCAAACCATATCACAGCCAATAATGAAGCGGGTATTAGCGAACAGGATCTGGGCAGTATGGGTGAAGTTGTCTTGTTTTCTGCCTAGCACAGCCAATCAGATGACTATGAGCAGATTTCTTTCAAAAGATTGCAGACTGTGTGCTGTTAAAAGTCAGGAAAGCAAATAGCTGTTTTTAGGCTGTCTAAAGTATTAAGTAAACTTAAATATAATAAGACTCAAATATAAAAATATTCCAATATTATCTTAAATTACCCATTCAATTGAAAGTTCACCAATATTTTGGTTGCTTAGCTTGCATTTACGTAAGCCACAAGGAGAGAGTGCTTATGTTAAATGCGTGTCAATACTTGATCAACAGCACAGTGTAGATACTTGCAGTGGAAATGTTCAGTTGAATGACTGTTATAGTACAGTTCAAGCACACTGCAGTATGAGCACATATTTTTCCTGGATAGTCTCAAAACTGATTAAAGATAAATACTTTAGTGCCTACAAATTTATGCCTACAAATAATACTATAGGCAAACTAACAGCAGATGTTCTCCCAAGAATAACTATCTGTTTTCTTTAACAGCATCTTGTCATTGTTTCTTAAAGAAATTTGATATCTTCCAATCTCTCCAGGGCCAGGGGGTGGGCAGAACTAGCTGGGGGCATGTTTGTGAAAGGAAACATAACAGAAAGATGAGCGGGAACTCTGCCAGCTTTTTGGTCCTAGTTCCTCCCATCTCAGGTACTGATCATGGAAAATTCCCTCTATAGAACGGTGGCTTTTGTCCTCTAACTATGTGCTGTGACTCGTGGTGAGTTCAGCACCGTTTGGCAACAGTGCTGTTGGGAGACGAAATCCTTTGTCAAAGGTGTGGGGAAACTTTTACATACATCTCCTATCTGCACCTCTGTAAGATTTGCATAACGTACATTCTAAATTCAGAATAGTTGTGTGGAACTCAAAGCCAGGTGTGTGGTCAGGTCTGTTTTGGCAGACTGGAGCTGTGGAGATCTGACCTGAGTGATGTTCCAGGAGAAGGGTAGCTCCAGGCTGTGTTCTGCTGAGATGGTAGGTATTTGTTCAGCTTCTGCTGTTAAGTTTGATTCGGGTTTATAATGAAAGTCCAGTTACTGAGTGTCACAGGTATAATTCAGTTGCAGTTTAAAGGGGCTTCAGCCCTCCTGGACTATAACTGACCATCTCTGTTCGAATTGACAGCTGAACAGCAGGAATATGCTGAATGTCATGCTACTACTGAAAGACAGAGGCCCCTCACACAGCTGCAGGCTGTCCGTTACCAGTGGCCCCTCTCAGATTATACTCCCAGTCACCCCCTGCAGTGATCCATACACTATCTTGTCACACAAACTAATAACATCTGCTGCTGGAATTATATTGCACAAATCCATCAGAACTCATAATAAAAATCATTGTGGGTGTTCTGTGCCATCGTGGACAGAGGAGTTCATTGTTAGTGTAATCCAAGGTCTTCAGAACAACCCACTTCTGTTACTGAATTGCGGCCCATATAACACCAGTAGAACCTGCAGCAAGTAGTATTGAATTTTCCCTTTTATAGGCCAGTATCAGCACAGTCCCATGCATCAATACATTTACCTGATGAGGAAAAATATCCTTCATGCCATTAATTTGAATTTTTTCCAGCTTTGTAAAAAAGTGCTTTTTCCCCTTTTTGTGAAACCAGTCATCTCCCATGTAGCTAAGTGGCAGGGCAAGCTACATGTCATTTTTAATCAAGGCTGTTACATGCAGCTCAACAGCATACAGCCATCTCTGTGACTGTACCTCTCATCCTTAAAGGGACACTCTAGCATCAGGAAAACACAATGTATTATAATGTTCTCAGATACTGTACTGTACCTTACTACAGTTTCTAAGATTTTCAGTATTGAAAGTGAGATTCCGCTCACTTGTGTATGCCACCACTAATTTATCTTACGGAAATGTTTATTAATCCTCATGTTTTAAAATAATGTAAATATTTTATGGACTACAGAATGGTGATGCAGGTATTTTTTAGAAGGAAGCTTATTTGTATTAGTAAAGAGATTAATGTATGTCTGCAAATAACATACTGTATCTATGTCACCATTCCCCCTAAATGCAATGTCTATCAGTGCTGGCAGGAAGGAGCAGTCTTGTCATTTCTGCATTTTTCTTTCCTTTCTGTTGCATATTGTGAGTTAACAATATCCAGCATTTAGTTGCTCAGCATCAGAACTTCAGTGCAGTATGTTTTCACTGGTGATGGGAGAGTGAGGCTTCATGAACCCTGTAATAAGTGAAGCTACCATGTGCTTTTAATTGGACCTTATTAATCCTTTAAAGGCTTTCCTCTTATTAGATTAATGTTATGATTGGTTTAAATAGCTACGCCGATTTTGGGGTTCCTGAAGACTTGCTCTCCCATCGCTGCCTGTGTTTTCTTTTCACCATTTTGCATAGTATAATGTATATTGACAGTTTTAATTACATGCTTTATTTATTTAATAGAACTGTGCCAAGAGGATCCCCCCTTCATTAAAGTTTTAACTAGTCCTTGAAAAGTTGTTTGCTTTCCTTATTCTACTCACAGTGCTGAGTACTGGAACTTTAGAGAGGTGGCCTCTCTCTGACCCTGAGTTCTGGGTGAATATAGGTTTATTTTGATGTTTTCTGTCTGATGGTCCTGTATACTGTGCTGGGTGCATTTGGGGTCATGAATATCTTTCCACACTGGTGCTGTGTCCCCTTTTGAATCATAGAATACTGGTTTTCACATCGTAATATCATGACATACTGATGGTGAAGCCCTCTCCCTGTTAAGCACCATAAGCTAATCACTACACAAAGGTCTACCTGCAGTATTGCAAGCAACATAAATGTGTATGGGACTACAATTGGTAGCATGGTCATCCTTTACCAAATCTAGTGCGGTCTGCATGAGGCATCTATGCATGTGTTGTGGAGCTCTCTGAGCCTTGGTGAGGCACCTGGAAGGGAAGCAGTCAGATCTCACACTGCAGGGGAATCCCTTCCTGGCAGTTCCACAGGTCCAGGACAGCTTCCCAAGCCTTCCAAACCATAGACCCAGCCAAGCTCGACTATCGTCATCCAATGGCGGCGCATTTGAAATTCTAGCACAAGGACAGCCGCTACACTGGACTCTCATTCCTCTGCTGGAGTTGGTTTTCAGCCTTTAGGCCAGCTTTTTAAATAAAACAACTGCTGTGAAAATCACCATTTTGGTGCAGTCATCTGAGGATTCATTGATATTTTTAAATGCTGTTGTAATTAATCATGTCTGTCACCTTTGATAGACCCCTTCCTTTTTTCTATCCTTGTGCAGTACCTGATGTGACATGGCCTTTTGGCTCATAAAGTTGTCAAATCATTTACAAGCAGGTCTACAGAAACCTGCTTCAGTTATGAAAACCGTGACGCCAGTGCCATCTCCTTAATGGCAGATGACAGCAGTGCAGGGTGTTTGATGAGGTAACGGGGCTAATAAAGAATGGAATCCTTCACAGCGTTAAAGCATGTGAACTGGAGCCAGCAGGCAAATGCATGGAACTTCCTGTGTGGGGCTAGGAAAGAGCTTCACCTCTGCCTCAGCATGTGTCGCGCACATGGGATCCACCACAGCAGAGCCCACATCCCCTTTAATCCCAGCCCCTGCCCCATCCTCACCACACGCTGGGTTATTACAAAGCTGGCCTTGAAGTGTGTGTGTGTGTGTGTGTGTGTGTGTGTGTGTGTGTGGTGTAAGATATGTCTAGAAACTCCCCGACTCCCTCCTGTTATGCATAACCCAGAGGATATGTGTTGATTAATGTTGAGTAATGCGTGACTTTTTTCCAGAATAATTTATTAGCATTTCTGCATCTGCTGCAATGGTGCAATCTAGCTGGAATGTAAAAGGTAATTGGACTAGCTGTTCAGCGCCAGACACACCCCAGTGCTGAATGTGGAAGTGAATGCTGGAAATGGTGGGGCTCATGCATCAGGTCAAATATTAGGTCGATTCAAGGTTGCTCTTTGAAACAAGACTGAACCTTGAAGAAAAGAGATGTCTGATCTCAAAAGGGGACTTTCACTGCTTACAATCTGACCAAAAAATCCTCAAACACCAATTAGGATACAGTCACCAATTAGGATGCAAAAAAACCTGGGAACAATCAAACAAAATGTTTTTTTTCTTATTTCATAGTTTTCATGTTAGGGAGAGTATATGGACTGCAAGTAATGTGCACATGAGTTAAATGCTGTCTATAAAATGATAAAGAACACAATTTATTCATTATCAAGGCATCACGGGGATAAACTCATGATAAATTTATCTGTCTGATGTCAGAAACTTTCTCAGCTTTCTCAATAATGGCCTTTATATGGTCACACAACTGTTGTATAAATAGCTATTTGTAAATCTTTCATCCCCCACTGACTGTGTACAGTTGGATTGCAGATAAGTTTGAAATGGAGAGTAGAAATTCATGATCGTATCCGCAATGTTTGTTTTCAAGGAAGTATAATGTAACTTTATTAAATTTGTTGCTGTGATTGGTTATGGGTAATGTAATGAAAGTGTATATAAGCAAGCAGCCTTAGTAATTGGAAGTTCACTGTTGAACATTACCACCAGATTATGTAGTTTATAGTATCATTCCCTTCAAAGGAATCCCACTCTTTAGTGACCTAGGAGAAACAGAAAGCTCTTTTGACTTTGGAAAGACAATGGCCAGTGTAATTAAAGGCAAGAGAGCGTGCAGGTACTGCATGTCATCTACCTCTTCACAAGAGCACTTTTTTCACCACAGTGTTTGCTGTAGAGGATGTAATGCATTTTTGCATGCACATATCTGATGGATTTTGTCCATATTTGAATTTGTGCAAGTAGAATTTGTTTTTCTCCAAATTGTCCTGAAAAATGTTTCCCATTTTGTTGTTAAAAATAATTTCTAGGCAAACTAAATGTAGACCCTTCAGCCTCTTAGGCATGTGTTGCTGTTGCTGTGTTGCCAAAAGCGGAGGCAATGATAATGCCTTAAATGTGGGAAAATGAAACGCGGCTGTGTGTTTTCACTGTGCTTTGTCTCCAGCAGATAGGCAGAGGGCTTTGAAGTGTGGATTGGCACAGTGGGGTGCTAGCTTCTGTAGAGATGCTAAATGCTAAGGATGAGAGGGACATGAGCTACTCTATTACCAATACAGAGGCAAGGAGAAAAAAGCAAATCCAATGATAATGTACATCTGTTCCAGGGTATTTATAGGCTTTGAACATTTCTTTATGGGTGGATAAGTGGATCCCTTTTCTTATACCATCTTAGAACTTCAAAGCAAATTCGTGGGACAGTGCAAATAATTGGAGTATGCCAGTTTCTGCCGACTCGGAGCATAAAAAGAAAGACAGAATTAAGGCTAATTGGTGTGATGGTCTTTTATGTGTTGAAAGGAGGGTAAAAATAAAACACTTCAGTAATGGTCAAGTTCATTAAATTAAAAACCAAATTGACCGACCGCTAAAGATTGAACCTCCCACTCCAGCAGTCACTACCAGCGAATCAGCCACTTCACTTTTGATATTTTCACCTGGCTTGTTTTTCATAGATTTATGAGAAGACAATTAGATGCCTTAACAATCCTTTCAGAAATCACACAGTGGGAATTTGCCAGAGGACTGCCGCTCCAACATTTTTCCTGAACTTTCAGACTTTCACTTTTTTATGAATCTAATGGACTGGCCAAGGTATCGTTTGGTGTCTACCTAACAGGTTAGTGATAGTAGTACATCCTCAGAGTTTGTGATCCATTACCATTATTTACAACTATAACAGAAATAACATGAAATAACTATATATTTCATGTATCAATGCATGTCATTTTCTTCTTTAACAGGTCACTCACTGAAAGTGAAGAGCCCAACAGTATCAAAGAAAAAAGCCATCTGTCAAAATGACCTCTGCTTTTAGGTGCGTAACATTAGAAATCTAACTTGGACTGAGAATTACCACTTCAGGATGTTAAGGCAGGCTATCATGGGTAGGTGAGTGATTGAGCTCAACAGACATGATAGGCCTTTTGAGAGTCTAAACTTTAATGCATTACATCTGACTTTAAATCATGAAGCCGCAAAGGACATGTAAACGTTTTTTAACTGGATGAATCTGATTGCGGATGAACTCAAGTAAATAATTTAGAGCTGGGATGAGAGGAGAGTCCTTAAGGGCTATGGTCTTACAGGCTTTTGTAAATGATTTTAAACTGGAAATTACTTGTAATCTGAAAAAAAAGGTTGTGCTTACAGAAGAATAAACCCACTCTGTTTAGAAGTCCTGGTCTGGCTGACAGTGTTTTTTGGAAAGGGGTTGGCCGTTTTATGGTGCTTGACTGTGTGTACACGTCGTTTTCCAGTGATGTTTTCCATTACTGGCAGTCAACAACAACAACAAAGAAATGCTTCATTCTGCTGAAGATATTTTTTTTCCAGAACACCCCCTTCCCCCTTTTAAACTGCTGTCTGATTTCTGTACTAAATTTTAATTGTGGCGACAGGGGAAAATCAAAAACACATTTGTCATTTGTAATAACCAGCTGAAGATGCTTTGAAAAAAGCAGCAAAATAATGACAGAGGATGCAAAGGAAAACAACTGACTTAGGTTTGTTCCAGATGCTTATGGCTCTGTTCATGCGTGCATGTGTGTGTGGGTGGCTTGGTGTGTAACATGTGCTTTATCCACCTTACACAAGTGATGAATACACTAAAAAAAAATGATACGGAAGAAAAAAAACTTCTCAATGAGCAGCAAAATGGCATAATCCTCATTCCTCTTTGTGAATGTTTTGTGATGTGCAAACATAGGGCGACTGGGGATGGAGAGAAGTGATACTGAGACACTTAAATTCATAAAGGTGGACGGGCAGACTGATAGCCACACTTGCTGCCTGTACCTCTCTTTCCAAGCAGGTATAGGAGGAGAATTTTGCTTTGCTCTGTCATCAGAAGCAAACTGAATCTCTGCCTTTCATAGGTTTCTTTGCATTGCAGAAATACAGGAGAGGGAGAAAAGACAGCAGAATTGCGGGAAGAGAGAAAGGGCATTGGGAGAGAAAGGAAGAATTGCTTTCAAAGTGATGGGATGGAGAGAAATAGCAGCAACCAAAAAGTTCTATTGGTTTTCGTAAATCATTGGGTTTGTTCTTTTTGTAACATCAAAGGCAGCTCTCCCTCTTTGATGTGGCAGCATGCTGTTTAAGGTACAGCATGAATGGAGAGATGTCAAGCTGCAAGGTGCCTGTGTAGTTTATGTTGAGTATTGGAGAGGAGCAGAGATGAAAGGAGAAAACTGGGTTTGATAATGAATGTCCAACAAGTAGGCAGCCCATTTCTAACAGAACACACTCAGCGGGAGAAGCTGATAACCTTGAATGCCAGTCCCAAAGTCTGCAAAGTGCTGGAGATGAGAGGACTTCTTTCTTTGGAGAAAAAAGAACAAAAAACAACAACAAAACAAATTAACTTTCCTCCTTTTGGAAGACCATAAATATGTTTTAATTTTCTTGTCAAATAAAACTCTGTTCCCGTATCCAAATATGCAGTGCACACATTCTCTCCCTTGCACTGTAGTCCTTAAAAAAGAAATTCTATCAGTTTCTGTAATATGTGCACATCACATCCCTAAATCATACTAACAAGCTTAATTAAGAGCAATTCCTAATAACATAGTGTTCATGTGATACCAAACAATGATCTAGAAGAGCAACATTACTTTGAATAATGCTACTGTGCTCATACTGTTGAACAATTATTTGTAAAGAGCCACCATACACTATATCAGATTTCACTTCACATGTGAGGACATGAACAGGTGGGTTTGCATCAATATCAGAAGATAGTGAGTTAGGGTGACCATGCCACAATGGCAAAAAAGGGAATGATGCAAAAAGGGGGGTGGAACAATTGTTGGTGAAGAGTGGGACCAAAACAAGATAAATCTGCCACATATTTGCAAACCAACAGGGTAATGAACTCAGATCAGTTTTTCATGAAAGGTTTTGCTCCTTGTACTGGCCACTGAGAAGTTGGAAACAGCTAGCTTGCTAAGATTGAAATGATGACTAGTGCCAACAGGTGTTTTACTGACACCTGAATTTTACTCCTGCCACAACTTGCGTTTCATGATTGTGGAGTTAAGGTAAAAAATGGTGATAAGTGTCAGTGCAACCTTTCCCCTATTTGTTTAGTTGTTTTATTGTCTTTTTCATACTTGGCTCTCTTGGATGACATTTCTGAGTGACTATTGTTATTGAAGCTAGCTAACATGCCTTTTTACTATACATGTGTAGATAACTTGCAGTCATTTGTCAAGTAGCTTCAAGAAGACTAAAGCAGGATGGGATAAAGATGAGGCCAATAGGTCCTAAAGTTTTTGCACATTGCTTCCAGTGAGGTGTTGCTCTGTTGGAAACTTCTATATTCCTATCTCCAAAAGATCACAACAGCTGTACTGTATAAGTTATATCCTTGCATTTAAATACCATGAAACTGTAGGAATAATGATATATTACTCTCCTTCAATAAGATGCACTTATTTCATTTAATTTAAAAGACAATAGACAGTCTGCAGAAATACTTGATGAACACTGGAGACTCCAGTCTATTCAAATGCGGTCAGAATAGCTGTCTGGACCTCCCTCCTCTTGTACTAACATTAGCACTAACCAAAAATAATGAATCAACAATCTGTCAAGACTGGTTCATGTTTCCACTGAATTTCCCTTTACCATACCACCACTACTTTCCAATCAAAGGAGATTAAAATGTCAAATTTCCCTAACCAAGTAGTATGCAATCTACTGGCACTGTGCATAGATCAGAAACATAAATAACTATTTTGAGAACAACTTCAGGTGTCCACTGTCTCTACTTCCCTAAGTGGTGAGATAAACACCATCTGAAATGAGCATCAGCTAAACAGTTTTTTATGGTAATATATAGCACCAATCGAGCATGTTGTTACACTGACCACTCTCCATCCTTGCCCCTAGATCTATTTTGCTTGTGTCAGCATCGCTACAAAGATGCATTAACTTGCTCCCCATCCAATGAATGAATGTTCAGCCAAACATAAAGGACAATGGAAATACACCTGGAACCAGAATTTTATGGCTCTACCTGGTAGCAGCTTTGATAGTAGAAAAAGGACTAGTATAACTTCCTACAAAGCAGGAAGTGTTAAGATTTTTTGCATAATTTGTTAGAAACTTTAAAAGCAGGAATATGATTCTCCATGCCATAAACCACAATCACCATGATGTTAAGCTGCCACTCGCTGCTCTGCTCTCTGTTTACCTGCATCCCTCATCCAAAACTGATGTCATATTTTTCACTTTCATTAGGTATTACACAGCATATGGCCATGACTGATTGTAGGTTCCTACTGGTATTAGCATGAATTAAATCACATTACTAATGAAGACAACAGTGAGCTGCACAGATATGGGGAGCCACTGGGAGGAAGACAGGCCGTGTAGGAGACCCAGCTTTGAGATGCATGTCCCAGAGTGTGGATCTGGTTGTGCCTTGAGCAGAGCAGAACCTTTTTTTGTCATTGTCCTTTGATGTTACCAGCAAGAGAGGAGCGACATTAATTTGTGCTTCTCTGTATGGTGCAATTTAAAGGATACTGTAAATGTTCCACAGAAATATATGCCAATGTCCTTATGTGTAATGTGATTATTTTCAAAATGTGAAATGCAGAATATAAGGAACGCAGTTTTGTCTTTGTCAAGAAGTGCTGCATAAATTACAAAATGTACTATATTGAAGTGAAAAACATGTTTCCATATAGGCAATTGTATATATTTACAGTATTGTGACATGTTTAAAATATTAAATTTGATATTTATTCTGCAATAACAACATGTACTGTTATTTTCTGACCTCTAAAGTGCATTTTCACATATTGAAAATATGTTCCTCATTTTGCATCTGTACCACTTTCCTCCCATTAGAAAGCTGGTTATGGTGATTATTTTTTTTATAACATGTAATTTATAAAAGTAATTGGGTGGGTGTAGATGGTGTCTCAAGCAACATTAATGGTTATATTTAGTCAAAGAGGAGATTTAACCTGCTGAATACAAAGCAAGGTGAACTCTCATTAAAAACCTCACTAGCTAACTAGCAAGTTCAGCTGATTCAATAGTCAATCTTCCTAGTGATTGATATAACTAATATCGAAAGAGCTCGCTATCTTGGTCAATTCTTAAGTTTTTTTTACAGAAGCTATCTAACGGGCTAGCTTCTGAATCTTTTAACCCAGAGACAGGCCCACATTACAGCTGCCTGGGAATATCAAGTCTAAATTTAGGATGGTAAAGTTTAACGTGACTGATTGTCGTCAACAGCACAAAGCAGTTTTAACCCATTCAGAAGTATTTTCCATATAAATGAATTGACATATAAATCTACATATATACATTAAAAACTGTATATTTATTTATTTAATTGATAATATTCTTTTATCTCTGTCGTTCCCCTAGAAATGCGAAGGAGCAGTGCCAGACGGGTTGCGACAGCTAACATTGTGTTATGAGTGCAACAGTCGATGGAGTTGCCTGGCATGTGCTAAAATTTGCATTTAGCAGCTACCTTATTTTACTTTTTGTAGGCTGGCCACAACAGGTTCGTGAAGTGTTCATCAATTATTCATTGTGAGCATTTTCAGACATCGCCAAGTAGGTCAGACAGTTGGTGAACAGTTAGGGAAGGCTGGCTTAAAATGTCTTGTTTGGGACATGCTCCATAGAATTTTTTGAGAGGAAAAGTACTGCTGAAATAGATTTATGTACAATGGCATTCTTGGCATGACAGAATTGTTCAGTAGGAGAAATACTGCTCAGATAAGTTTATGTATTTGGTTTTAAGTAACTGCAAGAGTTTTAATGAGAAATTTTCTCAACTAGCAATTGGTAAATGGACTTTTTAAGCCAGCAAACCACTGTCTATAGTAATGGCTCATAATACAAAAAGGTACGAGCTAAATTACCAGGCTGCTCGTTAATTCATGAAAACATGTAGTAATGCTCCAGACATGTTTGTTCATGTGCACACCATTTCTCTCTATCATTTCTCTAGATTGGAAATGTATGTATAATAGTTAATGTTTTTCAATATTTTTCAATATTTATCCTATCCTGCTGAATGCATGGGTTTAAAACCGGAAGCCTCAGCCAAAACATTTCCTTCATTCCTCCAACATCCTTTTGCAGCTCTCCTTAGGTGGGACAGTTTACATCCCAACCATAGAGTGTCATTCATATTGGCAGGGAAAACATTAAAATATGTGTTAATTCCTGTCACTCTTCGTGCTAGAATTGTAAAAATACATTCAAAGTCCTGTATGGAAAAAGGGGGTCTGTACTTTATTGAAATTACAGATTCAGCCAAATAAAAGGGGACAGAGAAAAACAGCGCATTGATGGAAATAAAATGTTCAGCAGGAAGAAGATCAGTAAGAGCAGCCTTCTCCCTTAAGAAAAACCTAAATGTGTAGAAAATTTTGGGAAGTGATCCTCTAAGCCCCTGCAATGATGCTTGCTTACATGGAAATGATTCACACCACTTTGTTCTGACACACTGTCATCCAAGTTCCAATCTATGGTTCAGACAGTAAATATGTGGGGCATGTTCTCAAAGTAAGGCTGTGAGGTACACACAGATTTGTTACCCAGTATAACACAAGAAGGTGTTTTAGTTGAGAGGCATCAAATGCGTGAGTCACAAGACATTCAAGGAACGTTAGATGCCTAACTGCAGTTTCAGCTTTTTGATCTGAGAGTTCAATGAGACATAAAAACGTCAAATGTAGCTCACTATTCTTTCATCATTTTTGCATTTCAGGAAAACAACTAGAGTTGTTTTGCCACTTAGATTTGTTGACTCATCATTAAACACAGAAAGCTTAGCGCTTATCTCTCAGATGTGTTGCAGATGTTTGATACCCATGAGCTTAATTCTTTTCTGCTGTGCTAGTGCAGGAATGCAAATTGTGTCCTATATTGACACCATTTTTGTCCCAAAGTACCATTAGAAATAAGTGGTCAGTCTGTCATTTTTAGCTAAGCAGGTTGTAAACAGGCAGGAAAACGTCAAGTGTAACCTTTAGATTTGTTTTTTTTCTCCATTTTTTTAAGTAGTTAGTGATTTTGTACAGTATTTTTTCAACATAGCGATCTTAGATCTTACCCAGCTCCATTTTACAAAACTAGGAGCATGTTCCATTCATTGGAAAGTTTCAGTCACTTAGACTGAAATGTGATGTACAACCTATTTTTGCACACCACATATGCACCCCAGCCTTCAATATTTTTCCCCTATTGATGGATGTCTCTTTTCTTTCTCCTCCACATTTCCTCTCTTCTCACATTTACACATGGACACATGGCCCTGCAGTTGTATCAAACTTAATGTTACTCTGCACAAATGCACATGGTCAAGCTTGAATTCTCGTTATCCCTATTCTTCATTATCCTGTTGAAGCACCAACATTGCATAATTCATTTTTAGTTAGTGTAGTTGTATTAGACTGTGTTCAAATGTCACTGTGAAAGGTGGATATTCTATGTTATATAACTATACATTATTATTATCTAATTAACAGCTATTGTCTTTTCAGTAGTTAACTGAAACTAGTGAACGCACCATTTGCTGTCACTCCAGAGGGTGTCAAATTGGATGTACTAAAAAGTATTCAGGAATATTGGGCATAATACTGATGGATTGCAGACCCTGGCACCACTGCATCATTGACCAAGGGTCACGACACTTGCCAAGATCGAGATGTCGTCATGCCCCACCGTCACGCTGATGTTAGCAACAGTGCACATGAACTTTCCAGGAATGGACTGAAGTCTTCTTCAGCAAATAATCACGGTTTTCTGTAGACCTCATCAATGTGCACCAGTATGTGTGGCACAGCCCTTCATTGATAGCTGAGCTGTCAATGGGGCGGTCCAAGTATGATGATTGAACACTCCTGCAAAAATTGTTAACAGAACTCCACTTGTCGTGACTGCAGTGCTAAATGAATCAGGACACAGTCACTGTGATGACCTTTTTGACACAGCTAAACTGGCAATGACAAAACAAGATGGAACACGGTGATATTGATTCAAGATTACAGATCTCATAATTCACATTTTGAGAACTGAATATATTAACTTTACTTCCGAACTTCAGTTTTCTGACATTTTGTATTACTTCTCATTGTAGTAGTAAATCTGAATGAAGCAAGGAATAACAAATCTTGTTGAGTGAATGGCAGCTGAAAGATTTGTGTCAAGAAAGCGCTTGTTCTCTCTGTCAAAAATCAGAACTGCATGGTAAATAATAACCATTGCTCCCTCAAGTGGTAGTTTTAGAATACTGCAGGTTGCTTCTGTACAGTTGCAGTCCCTGAAAGTTCAAGTCTGTTTTCTGTCAGGGGACCTAATTGTCAGGATTTAGACTGAATAAAGCTGAATTTATCTATTGATACATTTGTGGTGCAACTTTTAAAAGTGAAGGCACCCAGCTCAAACATCTACTAATCCACTTTGTGTACAGCAGTTACTGCTCTGATGTGGGTGTAGTGTTGTCACAGGTTTATGCTTTACAGAGCATGCAGTCCTAAATGTTATTTTTTAAGAACATGCTTTCCCATAAGCCAAATACATTAGAAAAAAAACCTGTTTTGATTCTGCTGTCATTATCATTGTTGATGTAGTCCTTGAAGGTTCATCCTATTTGAATTAAACTTGGTTTTGTTCTAAAAAGATCAGCTTGAGGGAATGTTACCTTCATTGGTCTTGTAGAATGGGAGCAAATTCTCTCATTGTACATTGCAATTAAATTTTGAGATATGTTTGGGACTTTGTCAGGGGATTTTTTTACAGAATGTAAGTGGTTGGTATTTTTGCAAAAACTAGACGTTTTTATAATATTGTACCAATTAATCAACTTGCGATATAGACACAGTTCACTGGTTGGATGACATGTTTATTTTACAGATCCCATTGGCACTCATCTCGTATCAGACATCATTATACAGAGCAGTTCAAGAGCTTCTCAAAAAGAGGTTAGCCTGTCCTCCCCTCACTAGTGCTGCTGCTGGTCCCTGGTGCTCATTGAGGAAGTGTAGCTGGGATTCAGGCCAACACCACAGGCATGCATACGCAGACACAACACTGTGGTCTTGGCGAAACTACAGGAAGGGTGTGAACACATTTTTGTAGAATGCTAAAGTGATTACAGTGAACATTCTGTCATTTATTCAATTAAATGATACTTTCCATTGATGTAATAACTCAATCTTGTAACTTATGAACGCTAAATGAATAAGAAATAAAACAGTGACAAAAGTAAATTTTAATTTCAGGCTTTGTAAACTAAAATCAATGAAGATTCTGTGAAGATTTTTATTTAGACAAAAAAGGGAGACCAGCACAGTGGTAATACAATCATTTATACCGCCACACTTATCAAAGTAATGATATTCTGTCAAACCAAAAATAAATACACATCAGGATAATACAAACATGAAGATCACATTTGACTCAGAAGCCAATTTCAATATACTATAATCTTAGTGGCAACAAAGTAGACTGAACCAGAATAGCAACATGTTGGAACTGTTTTCATAACTATAGAGAGGATCACTAAAGGTAAGATATTAATGAGATGTATAATGAAAGATAAATTGGACTTCCAACGGAAATATTTGGGCAGATAATAAGTACATTTTTCATCTTAAAACTAGCGTCACCAGAAAACGTCAAAGTGGGATATGCACAGGTTTAACCATCTGCTGTTCAGTTAGGATGTAGAAACAAGGGAACATATTTGATCACGGAGACCATCTTTTTCTGTTAAATGCACAAGTATAGCCTTTGATGGGATAGCAGCGCTGCTAAATTACTTGTTACCTCATATGCAAATAAAACTGTAATACAAAGACATACAATGCTCTCTTGGCACATCTTCGACAACAGATGAGAAGACAAACAGACGACTAATGATAGACAGTTGTACTGTATCTGACATGTATGTCATATAGTTATTTTGGGCTTATTTGTATTCACTGCACTTAGATATTTTTTGTCCATCTATGTACTTAAAAAATGTGTGTTGAATGAGCAAATCAGCAGGCTGGTTAATGAAGTATGCATGTAGTTGTATGAATACCATTAAGTGTTTTGTTATTTTTGGTACATTAAGCCTCATTAAACCCCACATCAATCCTCATAGCATTAAATGCTTAATGTGCACCTAATAGATTTTTATTTCTGAATAAGACCTCATTCTTTAGTCAGAGTTTCATATCTTGAGAGGCTGTTATGAGAAAAGGCCTGAAGTCTATTTTGATGCAATTTTTAATTCTATTTATATGCAACTATTAGATGTGGTACATTACACCTGTAGAGGGTTTTTCATGTTGTTTTCAAATGTCCCAATACTAATTGTGTATTCCCAGCTCCTTTAATATTTTAGAATCAATTAAGTGCTGTATGAAGACATGACAACATTAATAATGTCCTTTTCTACCTCAACGCTCTGGGCTGCATTCAACCAATCCATCACATCACTATTACTTAACTTCAGCCAACAAATTTATAGTTTGTCTCACCATTTCAGATTGAATTGAATGACAAACAAGTCATGTTGCAAAAGGATCACAAAGAGCAAAATGTGCACTGTACGAATGTTTGGGATGAGACATATAACCAGCTGGTTGAATCTCACCTTCATTATCACCATTCCCCCACTTGCATTCCCACACTAGACAACTAAAAGCTTCAATATACTGTATTATGATGAAGAAGGGTAATGCAGATGCCATTGCAGACCTTTTAGAGGAAATGTGTCAACAACTGGTCATGATTTCTGAAGAGTGAATGGGAGATCATTCAATGTGCATTAGACACTCCTTTTGATAACCATAGTTAATGATGTCTTTGCAATCTCCAGATATATCCAGCTGTTTCACAGGCGGTATGTAATGTCTACATGCCTTTTCTATGTGGGTGGCAGGAAAAAGGGATTGTGGCACTTCTCTGAGTGTCATGTCACTGGAAGTGATCGGTAATGACAGAGGACAAGAGGAGCCATTTTAAGGGGAAATTTCAATTAAATGGGGCCTAGTTATAGGAGAGGATGTACAGATGACTGTTGTTGGTTACTAAAAAAAAAAATTAAGGAGTACAATCAAAATGCATGTCTATGCATGTCTAAGGTCTAAGGTCACAGGTAAATTCCTGTAAATGCACAATATTCTGGAGCAGAGCAGTAGACATTCACCTAATGCTGTAGAGCCTGTCATTTCATTTTGTTCTGTTCACTTTTTGTTGGGTATTTTCAGGTATGTCAGGTATTTTCCTGGGTTCCTGTAGTGCAGGTGTAATAAGAACATAAAAACACTTGAAATTGTCTGGGTTCATGAGAGTGAAAAACAATGCTTACTGTCAGTGTGAAATGTATTTTTCCACTTCTTCCCTTCAGTTCTTCTTAATGAACTTGCCTTTTAATAGTTCCTGTTATCCGCTTCATTAGTCCCTTTCAAAAGTTCTCAGGCCTCAGGCAAATACCCCCAAGTTCCTTTTGCTGAGTGTAAAGAGATAATGTATTTCTTCCAGTCTAGTTGCTCTTCCCTGTACATTTTGAAGAACTTCTACAGTATTTTTTATATTGTGGTGAGCAGGGAATTGTGGATTGTGGAACCAATCATAGTATACTAAATGTGGTCTGCAATAGGGAATTTTACAGTTTGAGCACCACCTGTTTTGTAATTATTGCTATATGTCTCAATATCCTGATTTTGTTTCTTCACCACAATATCTAGTTCCTGAAAGCTGAATCTATCACAATACCTGTGCTTTTTCATGCTATATGCATTCTAGCTTTGTGGCCCTTACAAATGTTCTTTTGCTTATGTAATATGCAAGTCTCTCTTCATAAGTTATGGAACCAGTCTTTGTGCTCTTCTCTGGACACAGTACTTTAAATGTAGTCTAATGATGGCATAGCATAATAATATAATCTCCTTTGACTTATGCTCAAACATACCTGCAATATTTATTCTTAGAAATATACATATATAGAAGTGTTCTTGCCTTGTAAGCATTGACCTGCATGGCTGTATTACACAAATAATTAATAAAACAATGTCAGTTTTGGAATACTTTTAATACTTAAATATTGACAGATAATGCTACCATTTTTACAAGATGGCATGCTAAATATCATGTTAATGTAAAGACAGCTTGGTAGCTAGCATCCATGCTGTATTAATTGTCACTCCTTATTATATAGGAAGCATGTGAAGCAAGTTTGCTGCCACAGAAAATAAAAGCTTTGCTTGCTGAGCATCTTCTGGTAAAACCAGAAATTACTTAATCTGTTTGCTGATTTATTATCATATTAATCTTTATTATCATATTTCAAATTGGCCTGCACTGGAACAATCTTCATTTGCAATATCAGGATGTTAATAAAGGTAAGATGGGTCGGATTCTCTTGAAATAATTAAACAAAATTGTACTGCTCATGACATACTTTTGTACGTTGCTTTGGAATAAAGCATCTGCTAAATGAATAAATGTGAATGTATTTATAAAATGCTTAACTGACCATTAATTGCATCTTTAATGACTGAAATCCAGTGCTACCTTTCTAAGATGCTGTTTGGTTATGAGGCACATTTTGAAGAGCCTTTGAAACAGGGAAGTAACCAAACATTGGTAATGGCCCTCTTTGCTGGACCATAAGATTAAAATAGGAGCCTGCTGTGATGGTCTGAGCCCCTCCTCTCTTCTCTGGCATGTACCTGTGGTGGTCAGAAGGCAACACACACCAGTTCATGCGATGACTACCCCCTGATGACACCGCCCCTGCAAACACAAAATCCCCTTTGCAAATACAGAAATGGGAGAATGGCGCATGTAGAGGGAAGAAGTTGTGACTGATTGTGAGAGATGATTGGTGTCTTATAGAAAGTCACATACTAAGTGGGAAGGAACTGAAATCTTTGTACTGCACAGTTTTTATTTATTTATTTATTGCCACTGAATTGTGTCTGTCATGAGTCACTTCAACAAGGTAGGTGCTGCTGTCAGAGAAAATTCATAGCAGAATTGATTATTGAGTAGTTTAGTATGTATATGTCTGCATGTCTACTGCATAATGAATGCACTTGCTGAAGAGTTTATATAATTTTATACCAAGCTGTATAAGAAAGGATCAGTTACATTTCAAACAACATATTGCAAATACAAAAATTTCAATGAAATCATTATTTGTGTTCATGATAGAGATGTATATACTGTCCTAGCTATTATTCAAGGGAATTCAGTGGCCTGCTTTTATAGTGAAATCTTAAAGTTTGTGGATGAGGTATATTTTGCACTGAAATTTTCACCATCCATTTTAAATTTCACTCCCAGTTCTTTCAAATTTGACAAAAAATGACTTTTTTGGGTTAAGATTTGATTAAAAATTTTCAGCTTGCAGTTGAATACGTTGTGGTGCAGTATTAATTTCAGTAAGAGCAATGAGTGAGATGTAGTGGTTCAATAAATACTTTTGTTTTGTATGTAGCTGCTGACTTGTACTTTATTGAAAACTCAGCCATCACAAGCGCCAACGTCTCTGGAATGAGGAAGTGCACGGTACTTTTGGAAAGTTGTGTCAACAAGCTATAGTCGATAGTCCATCGCGTTCGGACAGTTCTGTATTTACTCTATTATGGCAGATGAACCACCCAAAGTGAACGTAAGTAGTTAATGATAACCCATCATTATCATCATCAGAGTTTTACTTTAGCGTGTTATGCGTCGTGTCGTGGGTTGTGTCGATTGTTTAACTTACAGATACGGGGAGCACTTTTGGTTTTGGTTTTAGTTTTATTAATTTAATTCAAAGGACTACGATGCAACGATGCACTTAGAGAAGTTATTGTCTCCTGTTACACAATGACACACTACCAACACGTGGTTTTAATTCATATAGGTCATAACTTGATTATTGTCAGACGTGCTGTTTTACTCAGTTCTTCTGTTTTCAGACCTTTCGCGTCTGATAACAAATCATTTCTAGTACATCAGAGCAAATGCATACTTTACGCCCCAATGCACTCTGTTGACTGAATATCCATATTTTAAAACAGACATAAAATTAGGAGGGTGTAGGCTTATCAAGGATCGATTTTCGAATATTCCCTAAAGCATCAGATTCATAGCTACTGCAGGAAATGTTACTCCAGACCAACGCGTGTCTACGTGTCTTATGCGTATCAACAAGACCTTTTTTCATTGCGGTAAATGTAAAAGAAGGATTGTGAAAATCTTATTCTCCTCATGATTAAGAAATATCCTCTAAAAATACACGATTAAGAAATACATATTAAGAAATATATTTCTTTATCATGAAGAAATTGAGAGATGAAAGATTTCCAGTTTCGTTTCCCTGCAAATAGTATGACATTTAAAAGTATGCCACAAAAGGGAAAATGCATACATTTGTCATCAAAATGGCATTTCCTAGGTGTATTATATTTTCCATTCAATTTCAATCCACTTTAACTGATTAAATTAGTTAGAGCCGTGTTGTGAAATACTTGAAATAGGTTGTATACTGTCCGTTTGTTACAAGTTTTTTGATCAAAAAGGTAGAAAAAAGTATTGAAGTTAGCTATTCCTCTCAGTCTCGAAAGGCCCAGTTTACATGAGATTAAAGATGTATTTATGCCTTCATGGAAGTATGTCATTCAGAATTCCAGATGTGGATGTGAATGTTGACACTAATCCCCTCCACTTTGGCACAGTGCTGACCCAGAGGCCGGTGCTGGAGGATGTGGGATGAGTGCGCAGAGGCTGGTCTCTGGGCAGAGGGTAGAGCTGCTGCGGGCACTGTGCTGCAGCGGGGCCGCCGAGGGGCTGGAGGGCATTCTGGACCTGCTGCTGGCCTGGGACGTGCTGGTGTGGGAGGACTACCTGGGCCTGCGCACCCTCGGCCGGCCCTTATGCGCCTGCGTCAGGGAGCTGCTGGACTTGGCATGCGTCAGGGGAGAGTCTGCGTGCGCTCTGCTGCTGGCTGCGATCAGTCGGGTCCTCCCGGAGGCGCAAAACGTGGGCCTCTCCTTTGGGGGTTATGAGCAGGGACTCACCCCACCTCTGGAGGGTGCAGGGACTGACCCCAAGTCTGCTGCCCAGGCCTTGCAGAGTGACAGGCCCAGCCTGGTGAGGAAGCTGAGGGGTGGCATCGCCGCTGCGCTGAAGGCCCTGCTGGAGGCTGGCAGTTTCACAGCCTATGACTGTGATGAGGTGCAGCTGTTGCTTTACACACCCTCACAGCAGGCAAGCAGCCCAACGGCTTAACCACTCTGCATTCACACACTTATGGAAGGACTGCATCGAGAGCATACCTCTTCATCTAGGTTGTTTACCGCAAGGTCTTTGGTTTCCAAGTTAATCAGTTCTCTGCATTAGTGGATTCCCATACAGACTTTTATCACACGACAGTCAATTTCATGATATGATTTTGTGGGTAAATAGGCCCGTAATCCTATAGTAATTCAAAAGGCTGGAAAAATAAATGCTATATTTTATGATACAGGCTAGACGGCTGCTGGATCTGGTGCATTCCAAAGGGGAAGCTGCAGCTGAGGTTCTGTTACAGCACATTCAGCAGAAAGAACACTCCCCCACATTACCTGACAATGAGGAACATCCTACAGGTACAGAAGCCCCCTCTATGAGTTCAGCACTATATATTTATTCAGAAGTGCTTACTGACTTACGTGGAATCTGTTCCCATTTTATTTTTTAAATATTAAGCCAAAGCCACTAGTTAAAGGATTTTTAAGTCTACAACATCACATTTAACTCCTAGTTCATCCTTATGTGAACCTGAGCTAATGTTGTTTATGCTCATAGCTATTGGTCAAAACACGTCTTAATACTGGAACTAAATGTGACTATACAAGACCAAACATCAGATACAGTTTCCTAAATTCTTGTTCCGCAATTGATAGCTTAGTCTGAGCTTTCCGTACAGTTTTGAAACACAAAAACACATTTTGAAACACATTTGAACAGCAATTCTCCAGGAATGTGTAGCAGTTTTCTTACATGTATTTCATACACTCACATACATTAATATATTTAAATTAGTTTGTATATTGTCTGAATGCTAAAGTTTTACATTGAAAGAATCTGAATTCTATTACACATTATTTTCAACAACCCACCTCCAAATTGAATGCAAATGCAAAGTTACCATAAAGTATAATTTCATCTTAATAACAAGGAAATGTTTACAATATTCCTCTTTTGCTTTTCCTTTTCCTCCTCTTGTAATTTTGGCAATGCAGCATAACATGCATGGATACGTTTGAGCACTTTATTATCTTACAGAAGACTACATTTTTGTCATTTTTAGGCCTTTTAAATTTTAATTCAGATGTCCACATTTTTCTGTTATTTCTAAAATTTCTGCTCATCAGAAATTTATATACAGTGGATTGGGTTCTCTTTGCAGTCTTAAATCATGCACAGCAATCTTAAAATCAGACTCATGATGTCTTCCTGTTTTATTTTGTAAAGAAGTGGATTGTATTCTGTCAGTCCCTTGCATTGTCTGGTTGTCCTCACATTTAAAACAGAGTTAATGTAACAAGGCATATACATATTTTCACTGTTAATTATTTATATATGTGCCATTTACCAGCAGGATCGTGATATTTTACCCAACATCCTACTGTTGGAATAAGAGGTAATTTTCCATCAAAAAAAATTAGGGTTAGTGAGATTGTCATTTACAGATGTAAAGAAAAAATCTAGCTTGCTGTATTTAGTTGCGGTGATTCTCATCTAGCTAACTAGTTTTGGTAGAGTGCTCTTGGATTGGTAGTACTATGTGACAAATTGATTCTTTTATGTACATGAGTTATTGTGATTTTCTGGTTCTTGTGTAAACAGTTTTACCTGTACTAATCCTCACATTTTATGAATGTAAACCTGTTAGTGCTACATTTTTCTGTCCTTCAAAACAACACTAAACTACTCAGCAAATGCATGGAGTAGAATGCATACTTTTCCACTGGTAAAAAGAGAATGCATTCTATTTAGTGGCCATCTAGATTGTTTATGGAAATGTGCAGAATGGAAACTGTAGGCAAATTTTTATTTGCATTGATTGTGCCACAACTTGGCTTGTGAATTGTGATGTGATACCATCCATTTCCACCCCTCTAGTGCAAGTCCTTTTGTTACGTCAGCACTACCCTTTCACGCTAAAGGCTGTAGGTCAAGTCAGCGCTCCTGAGATGCATTGCATGATATTGTGTGTCCTGTTGCAGAGTGCCTGCTGTATCAGAAGAAGCTCCGCAGCACAATATCTGCTCAGTCACACTTCCTCAGCACTTATGGCGGCACGGGGACCCAGTCTTTGGACGACATCTACACAGAGGCCCTTCTGGAGGTGGCCCAAGGCTCCGGCGAGGCCCAGCAGCCCCTCGGCCTGGAGGACATTCTGGGGCAAGCGGGGACGCTGAACGAGGAGGCGGACACGGTGCTGGTGTCGGGTGAGGCCGGCAGCGGGAAGAGCACTCTGCTGCAGAGGCTGCACCTGCTGTGGGCCAGGGGGGCGGCGCTGCAGGACTACCTATTCCTCTTCCCCTTCAGCTGCCGCCGGCTGAGCACCGAAGAGCGGGAGCTCTCCCTCAGGGAGCTGCTCTTCCTGCACTGCTGCTGGCCCGACCGGGACCAGGACCTGCTCTTCCAGTTCATCCTGGACCACCCGCACCGGGTCCTCTTCACCTTCGACGGCATGGACGAGCTCAGGCTCTGCTTCTCGGACGAGCGGAGGCACTGCTGCCCCACCCAGCCCACTCTGGCTCCCACTCTGCTCTTCAACCTGCTGCAGGGGTCCCTCATGAAGGGCGTGCGGAAGCTGGTGACCAGCCGGCCTGAGGCGGTGAGCCCCACGCTGAAGAGGTACCTCTGCAAAGAGGTCGCGCTGAAGGGCTTCTCAGCCGATGGGATTGAATGCTTTGTGAGGAGGCATCATGGCGACCCCAGCGTCGCTGCCCGTGTCTTGGACTCCCTTCGTGCTAACACGGCGCTGTTTGGACTCTGTCACATCCCCGTCTTTTGCTGGATCGTCTCTCAGTGCAACAGGGAGCTGCTGGGCTGTGGCAATGGCAGACCCCAGACCATCACAGACATCTACCTTATGGTCCTGCAGCACTTCCTCCAGTGCCGTTCACCCTGCCGGCCAGTGCCAAGCTTGTGCTGGGTGCAGGATCACGTAGGCACGTTGATGCGTTTGGGCCAGCTTGCTCTGGACGCCTTGGGGTCCTCTTCCTATGTGTTTTCCAGCGTTGAGTTGCAGAGGTGTGGTGTAACAGAGGAGGACATCTGCACTGGGTTCTTAATTCAGAGTCATAACCTTTCCTCCCCAGACAGAAAACATTACGAGTTCTTGCATGTCACTCTGCAGTGCTTCTTTGCCGCTGTCTTCATAGTCTTGAGCAACACCATTGACCAATCATCCTTGGCAAAACTCTTTCGCCCTCAGCACAGACAAGACTCGATTCTGACTAGAGTGTGTCTGGGGTCTTGCTTGTCTGCCAGCTCCAAGCAGGAGGGAGCACCTGAGGGGGGCGTAGAGGAAGCCGAAAGGCCCAACCTGAGGATCACTGCCACTTTTGTGTCCGGGCTGCTGTCCCAGCGCCACCGTCATTTGCTCCTGCAGGCTTGCCCCGCCCCCGCCCTGGACAGGAAGTGCAGGCAGGTGGTGAGGTGCCTGTCCAAGGGCATGCAGAAGCACTTCAGGTCCATCCCCCAGCCCCTGAAGGGAGAGAAGAAGAGCATGCACGCCATGCCGGGCTTCATCTGGCTCATTAAGTGCATCTATGAGATGCAGGACAGCAGCATTGCCAGGGACGCCGTGGCCAACCTGGAGGTGGAACACCTGAAGCTGACCTACCTGAACATCGGCCCGGTGGAGTGCACTGCCCTGGCCTACGTGCTGCAGCACCTGAGGAGCCCTGTGGGGCTTCAGCTGGACTACAACTCAGTGGGTGATGTTGGTGTGGAGCAGCTCCTGCCCTGCCTGGAAGTCTGTCACTCCATATAGTAAGAGAAGAAACACCCCAGTTCTCTGTTTTATATCAATATGTATCTGTATGTCAAGTAATAATGTACAGTACCAGTCAAATGTTTGGACACACCTGATTAAGATAGCAGGAAACATGCATTCAAAGACATTTTGATCTAAATGCTGCTTAAATGTTTGAAGTTTGTTTCTTAGACACATACAAATAGTGAATTTACCTATGTATGAAATCTTTCCAAAAAAAAAAAAAAAATTAAAAAGTATTTTTTGGCAACTTTGAAGAATCTGATATTAATAAGATAGTTTTGATGTGTTTAGCACCATTTTTGGTCACTGCATAATTCCATTTGTGTGATTTCATAGTTGTGATGTCCATTATTCTAAAATATGGAAAATAGTAAGAATACATAATAAATGTTGTGTCTGAACTTATGACTGGTACTGTACATTGTGAAACACAGAACATCCAAAACAAAAATGTCTTAATGCTTTCATCAATGCAATCAATATTCATTTAAATTAAATTCAAATTCAGTTCAACTTTAAAATTAATTTTAAATGTTTTTTCCATACTCCTTCAGTCTCAGAAACAATAACATAACAGATGAAGGCATCTGCAAACTGATTGAGAAGGGTGTCCAGTGTGAGAACTTTCAGAAGATTGCGTGAGTACAGTCAATGGCATCTCCAATTAAACAGATAAGTTAGGAGTGTGCAGCTGTGGGTGATAAGCAGCAAACAGGATAGGGGGAGAACTAACCTTTGTTTGATAATTATCCAGAACGTGTTTTTGATCATTTTGCAGTCACAAATATAGCAATTTAAACGAGGGCACCCCATTAACAGATCATTGCTTTTAATGTGTTTATTATGTCTAATGTGGTAGATCTTCCTTCATGCTCTTTCCATGAAATCATTTTTGTGATAATGAAAAAAATGGTTGAAAAGCAATGTCTGATTTCCGTAATGATTAAAACCAATTTGAAGAGCATCAGTAAAATGATGCTACATTATATACAATTAATTTAAAAGAAATCAGGTGCACATGGTTTATCCCTACTAAAACTGACCGTTTAATCACAAAAAAGAAAGAAAAAGAAAGAAGAAGAAAGGCCATTACCAGTTGCTAGTTCTCGGGCTCTCATAGTTGTGCTTCCTTGGCCAACACTGATCATAGCAGAGGGATCCGTATCATAAAAACTGAGTTGTGACAGTATTTGTATCTCAGTGAGAAGATTATTTACTACATTTTAGGGGTGTCATAACTGACTGACAGTTTCATTCACATTTACAGAGCCCCCAAAAGTAACAAGGGATGAGCTCTTTATTTATTAGACATTCATTTTATTATCTTTGCAGACTCTTCAATAACAAATTAACAGATGCCTGCACCAAGCACTTTGCTGAACTACTAAAAAAGAGGTCCGATTTTCTCGCTTTAAGGTGAGCAAGTTGAATCTTTCCCTTCAGGTGAGCAAACTGTTATCATTCCTACATTCCTATAAATATTAGACATCAAACATAAAATGCAGCTTTCTGAGGACTTAATTGACTAGTTTATAAAGGCCTCAGCTGACAGACAATAGGGAGATGTGAGTGGATGAACTCCCTCAACTTTCCTGATTAACTGCAATTATGTTTCAGGCTGGGGAACAATTACATCACAGCAACAGGGGCGGAGCATCTGGCTGAGGGGCTGAAGTCGTGCCAGTCGCTGCAATATCTGGGGTGAGACAGTACTGTTTAAAAAATAAGTATCAATTTCAGAAAGTAGTTATTTCCAAAAATATTTTACATGGTGGTTTTGAGATCTGGGATTGTCTGAATGTGAACCTACATTTAAGGTAAACCAAATTAGAAGACTCTCCAATGGTTCATTTTGTGCCAAGTGTACCAGTTTCATAAGTTTTGGTGTTTAGAGGTTAAGAAATGATATGGATTTATGTCTTTAAATGTTGGCCTGCAGCAGTTTTGCTCTGCTTCATTTGGATTTTCCTCTGTTTTAAGGCTGTGGGGGAACAAAGTAAGAGATAGGGGGGCAGAGGCACTGGCCCTGGGTCTACAGAGCTGTTCCAGTCTGGTGTGGCTCAGGTAAGAAAAAGGGATCTATTTTGTAGTGACTACCATACCTGAGTATTCCAACAGTTACTATGAATTCCCTGCTAAACGTTTATTGCTATATATCTATGGACGTTGGCTGACACTTCCTCTTAAGAAAGACGTTTCAGAAGTAATGTCCAGGGAAATGGATAAATGGAGTGTATAAAAACTAGTTTCATTAACAACAACAAAAGCCTGTGGCTCTTACATTTCCAGAATGTAAAATGAGGAATTAAAAGCAAACTCACTTTATAAATGAACCTGGCTTTATCGGTTAAAGACTAATAGTTAGGTGCTTTTTACCTGTTTTGTTAATGGCAGACAGACACACTTGAATACTTTATAAGTTATTTGAATGAGTGTGTTAATAAAGGTTACAAAACTGATGGAAGTGAATATATAGTGAATAAGTATAGTTAAGTGTGCAAAATGCAAGGGTAAACCTTTCATGCACATATACAACTTTAAGGCTAACTTTTCTATGTTTTGGGCTCTCATTACTGTTTGACTTTGCATATAAAAATGCTACACATTGCAATCACAGTACCATTGCCTAATGGGTCCAAAATGTGCACAATGTCCCATAAGATAACGATAACTACTCTTACCACAGTGATGCACTTATTCGGAAGTCGCTCTAGGTAAGACCGTCTGCTAAATGACGTAATGTAATGTAAGATACACTATGTGTGTACCAGTGATGCACTGAGCCCTGAGGCTCCACCACTCCTCTGTTGGATGTGCTGACGCTGTTTTGCACTGTTGCGACAGCCTAGTTGACAATGGGATTGGCAGCACTGGAGCTCGCGCCCTGGCAGAACTCATCAAGAGCAGTAACACACTGGAGGAGCTATGGTAAGTGTCTGGACACACACTGTCAGTCACAAAGACTATGAGGATTCGCAAGTGTGCTGTGCTGATGCACAGTTGAATTGAAACATACCTGGCACACATGTTTGCTCATTCAATATGAATACCATCAGGCTGAAGGTGTGTGTGTTATTTTATTTGATTTCAGTGATAAGACAAGTGATAACTCATGCTCTAAGGACTACTGGAATGTTTACTATCTAATATGTTTTACTATTTGTTTTAGTAAATTGATGCCTGGACCAGGGGATTAGGTACCTTACATTTTACATACTTGATTTGTGTCTGGTTCCTCTATTCTTCATTTGGCATCACAAATAGGTTAACCAAGAACTGCATTAGCAGAGAAGGAGTGGAATATCTGCTGCAGGCACTGGAGAAAAACACCAGTGTGAAGTCAGTCTGGTAAGATTACCAGCAGTTAAACTTGGACAAATGAGTGGCTAATGCACATGTGTGGTCTGGGAAAGTTCAACAATGGACACTTCATTTAAGTACTGTGTTTGCATATGTATTTTTCTATTTGGATACTTTTTATTTTGGATATGTTGTACTTGGATGTTGTATTTACTTTCTTTTCATTACAGGTAAGATTTTGGGCATGCTGGTTTGGGGAATTACATACATATTACATACGAATTACATACATGCTCTTTTAAAGTCGACAAACCCGTGATATCCTCATGTTTTACTTATTTCTGAATGCATTCCATTGCATGCTGTTGATTAATGCATTATTCAGATTCCCTGCCTTTAGCCAGTCTCAAGTATTTCCTGTTAAAATATTTGTATATAATCCATTTACTTATAGGATTGTTTTAATTTACCTGACATTTGATAGCAGGAGAAAAGGACTGGTAAATGTGAAATAATTTGAATCTTTTACTATTGTATTTTTCTGAGTTTTACACAAACTGCCAAATTACCCACCCAATGCATAAAGCACAGTGACTGCTTTTAGGGTACTCTAGTGAGAGCATACACTATGTTTATAAGTTACTTTTTTATCCATCTAGATTCATTTATGAAAACATATGGAATGAAAATGCCACACCGTTGCACTTTATCTAGCCTTTTTATTTTATGATTTGACTCATTTATTGTGATGTGTTATATACATATTTTCATCCTTGACAATTTGAAAGAGTGATTTTTTTCTGTCATCCTACAGGTTGAAAGGAAATGACCTGAGCCCAGAGGAGGTAGAAGAAGTCACCCAGAGGGAGAAGCGGCTGATCTTCTAAGGGTGGATGTGGGACTAAGGTCATCAGGTCATTCCTTTGGACTCAGCAGTGATGGGAGAGTAAGGTTGTCCGACCCATAATTGGTGGAGCTATCATAGAATTAATAGATTAAAGCCCCTGCTCCCTGTTCCAAGTCACTATGATTGATTTGAGGTGGTGAGTCACTGATAACTCCATAGCTCCACCCATTTAGGGGTTCAGGACGTATCAATCTCACTGACATTGGATGCTGCCATCTTCACTTTTAATGCATATGAGCTCTAATATAGTTCTACATCAATTCATTCATTATTTAATAAAAAGTAGTTAGTTTGAATAATTAATAGTGTTTTTGGACTCAAGTAAAGTTCTCAGCAATGACTACAAAACTGAAAAACAGTGTTAGAGAAGTTATGTTAATGTTGGTGTTTCTTGACGCTACTGCACATGGTCAAGCTATTTTTGAAGTTAAAGAAACATTTTCATTTAAAGTGTCAAGCTGCTATACCTTAACTTACAAAAGCAGTGTGTATTATTATCCAAAGATTCCTACAGAACACATCAGATATTGAACTCTCATCATTTTGGGAACCAATTGCAGTGAAATTATTGCACCAATGATCACATATCTGAATCATTAAGTATAATGTAGATAACCTTGATGTGGAGGCGTGCAGATTCTTTTTGTACAACATCTGAAGGATCCACCCCCTACCTCACTATGTATTCCACGCGGCTCCTAGTTCATGCCCTGTTCCTCTCACACCTGGACTACTGTAACTCCCTCTTTACTTATCTCCCTGCCAGTGCCATCAAACACCTGTAACTAATCCAGAACGCAGCTGCATGACTTCTCTACAACCTCCCTAAATGTAGTCAAGTCAGACCGCTCCTGTCCTCACCTCACTTCACATCACATCAAGTTAAAAAACCTTGGTGCTGGTATACAGCACAGTGAATGGGACAGCCCCTCATACCTACAATCAGCCTTCAAACCATATGTTCTGCCAAGATCATTATGTTCTGCAACCATGGGTCAACTGACTGTCCCATCCTGATGGGGTCACTCCTCTCAGACACGAACTCCCCACGAGGGTCAGGACAACAAAATTACTGGCCATCTTCTGACACAGACTGAAGACCCACCTCTTCAGACTGCATCTTGGTTCCACCTCATTCCGCACCCCCTAACACTTGCTACTTGTATTACTTGCTGTTTATTTTGTGTAGGTGTAGTGTTATGATGTGTTTTGAATTTTGTGAATTTTGTGATTCAGTGACTGTAATGTATGGTAGTTTACTTGGCTTCCCTTGTCTAGTCAGGGTGCCCAAGTTAACTTGTGGTAGGGCTTGAATAGTGTTGTGCTCATACTCACTGGTCTTGGAGTGTTGTTAGCCTGGTCTGACTCTGTTGCTCATTCAGTTTGAATGGATACACTTCTGTTCTTTTGTACTGGAAGTCACTCCTGTATAAGAGTACAAGAATGTGAATGCAGTACAATGTAATGTAATGTAATGTAACCTCCAAGCACCACTCAGGAATATTACTGTGAAAGATATTATATAAGAAATGGGCAAAGACTACTGTTTGTATGGTTCTGCACTGTCTGAGGATCTGGGGTGGTGCGTCCTGTTGCAATTTCCTGGTTTCCTCACTGCAATGCCTAGAACAAACAGTGTAATTTTGGTGAAAAAAATATTTGCAAGTGTACCTGACAGTCTCTGTGAAAGTGCCACTGTTGAATTGTTGCATACAGGACCAACACACCACAGAAGTTTGGAAACTGAGAAGTTGCAGCATGTGCCACCACCTCAGGGTGTGGTTGTTATGTTATTTCTGCACTTATTACAACCACTTCTTACAAGCCACACAGCTATGTCTTCTACTGATCGTGCCTTCACAGTTTTTTGTGGCAGCTAAGTCTGGGCGGTGTATTGAATAAACACTGTTGTTCATGCCAGTGCACAGTGACTCCATAACTTTTGCTTCTACTTCCAGGTTTTGTTTCAGCTTGGTGCTCAGATATAATAGTATTTCCACTGCATCTCCCTTGTTTGATGACTCTCTTGCTGCTTCTTAAACTGTTAATGGAGTGCTGCTGAACGGTCATTTTTCATTAGTCATTGGCAGTGCTGCTTGCCCATAAAGTTTTGTGAAATGTCACAACATGATTCTGGTTGAGGAAGTGTCTTCATTACTTTGTAGACTTTGTTAGTAGGAAAGACAGAGTAACTGAGTTTGTGAACCTCCCTGATTGGTCCTTTCGCCAAGGCAAGAAGCTTTGTGTGGAAAGGTTTTACATCAGTTATACAAGTTTTAGTTCTCACCACAATGCATTCCCCAGGTTTTCCCCTACTGGGTTCTGGGTTCCAGATTCCAGTGTTAAGAAGTTCAGGTGTTTCCTAAGACTGGCACTCGGGTTCCTCTTAGAATTTCTGATAAACAATTATCCTGTGCATTGATATGTAGAGTAAGCACTTTGAATTCATCTGGGTTGAGCCTGCATTAGGTCAGCTGTGGGTCTTGTGAATAAGGGTTTAAAACAGCTTACAAGTGACTTGTTCTGCATTGTCATTCTAGTATGACAAAGAAATTAAACCTATACATTACAACCAGATATTCTTGTCAGATTTATCAAAGGACAAAGTAAGCTCTCATTCTTTTCTGGTAGGTCATGATGGGTTCGTGCAGTTGGGAGATAGCTCGCACCATTTCACTCACAATTGCTTTGAGGACTAATGCAAAGCTGTGGAAAGAGTTTGACCTAGGTTACAGCTAAAGTCTAGGTCAGAATCATGTGGTTTCCCATACTGACCAGTGCTTTAATAGGAGACCCCCTGGGAGAGACCCCTGCTGTAAGAGCTGTTATTTTGATGCACCAATATTCCGGTGCATCAAAGGCACGGCTTCATTCTGATAAGAAATTAAAGCTAAAGTCGTGACTCACTGTTGTCATTAAAAATCCCATGGCACATAGCAGGAAGTTCCCTGGTGTCCTGGCAAAAGCCTGGCCATCTAATCATACCCCAGTATAATTGGCTAAATCCCTCCTTCTCTGACTCAGCTGATGTGTGGTGAGCATTCTGGTACAAAATAAATACTGCATATTACCAAAATGGATGCTACACATTGGTGGTGTTTAAGGTTTGCAAAGTGCTGTTGAAATCCATGAAAATAACTAAATGTATGTAATGCTTCACCATCAGCTGATCACTGTATATTTTCATATTAAGTACACTTATGTACACAGATTTTTTTGTGGAATTAGATATTAAGTATAAATATTAAGCAATGAATTGTTTGATATTATTAAATATTGTCTCTTTTCGAAAGAACTGATGACAGAAATTATGTGTCAAATTCCACTTTATGTCACTGACCACATGGTCAACCTCTTAAGGGTTGAGGAGGAGGAAATTTTTAAAAAGTACACTACAGAGTACAGACATTTTATTTCCAGACTCAGGGACCTTTATCTTCCAATGTACTGAGCCACACGATTACTACAGTATCAGTGTTGCTGAGGGCAGATTTGTCTGAAAAACTGGGTTCAATACCAGGATTCGCCACTTGGTGGTGACTTCACATAAGGAATGCTGATATTGCTTACCTCCTTGAAAAAAGAACATGCTGGCATGCAGTACTTACTGAAGTTCAGAAGCAAAACTAATGTAAAACGTACTTATTTTTGAAGTAATTGCCTGTGATATTTACAAGAGCTCAGTCAATATTGACTGATATTGTCATTTCAAAGTGCTTTAATGCACTTTATCCTCAGGCACTGTTTTACTCTGTGAGGAAGCTACTGTTGTGCTTGTTTCCTAAAGGTTGAGAAGTTCCTGTGCTGTGTTGATTAAACCTATCTGCATGGGGCCCTGTTGCACATGCTGTGGGATTCAGTGTGTGTGTGTGTGTGCGTGCGTGCGTGCATGCGTGTGTGTTTGCAGGTTAACTACCCCCAGGTGCAAGGCCTGACAACACAGTCAAGTTCCCTGACTGGAGTATGGAGCTCTCTGATGAGTGTGGTGACCAGTGACCTCAAGGCCTTCATTAAAGGGAAGGTGAGTCTTCCTGGTCCCTGTTTTATAGTACGTCTGACCACAACATTGATTTGCTTAGCAGACACCCCTTATCCAGGTCAGTTTATATTGTATCCATGTTAGTCCAACCATTAATAAACCTGTTTTCTGAGGTGATCCAGGTTAACGACCACACCCATGGATATAGCAGCAGGATACTGATGTTTTAATCAGTTCTACTGTGATTGTGATGGAGATGTTCAGACATCCTTGAATTAATTGTACATACTAAATGCTACTTATGCATGTATGTTGGTTCATATACTTTAACCATTCAGGTTTTTTAACCATATGCTAAATATGGATCAAAAAAGATAAAGCTATGTTGATGTCCATAAAATGCATAAAATTGGTGCTCTCTGTAGTTTGTCAGGGGCCCAGAACTGCTTCAGCATTGTTAGGTACTTCTGTCACCCTGAACAGTGAGGACTGAGTGGTGGGGGAGAGGAATAGTCCTTGAGGACCCAAAGAAAATCCAGGGCTTCATGTAGTGATGACTGGACAAGGGGTAACATATTTATGACACTTCTACAGCCACATCACGACCCTGGAAAAGTACATCCACCAGACACTTTTGACAGACAGACAGAGCTACACCACTCCAAACCTCTAGCACTTAGAGAGTAGAGGAAAAAAGAAGATTGCGCTTGTACATTTGTTCAGGTGTTGTTTGTGCGTTGCTTATGTCCTCAGCAGTGAATGGAAGAGTGTCGCGTAGCTTCTCTGGTTTCAGAGATGAGAGATGTGTCTGCCAGCAGTGCAGCGAGTGACCTGATGAATATTCACACTTCTGAGAGGAGGGAGGTGCCTCTGCTCTGGTTGACTAGGATCGTGAAACCAAAACAAGGCACACCTAATGGGAGAACAGAGGGGGCGGTTGTTCTCTTAGCCTGTCCCATGCACCAACGAGTCACTGATTAACCAGAGGGACATGGGGGCGTGGCCAGGGAACTGGAGTCCCCATCCTCCTCTGATCAGAGTTTGTATACGTACAGATGTGTGGAGAAAGGAAAGGCCTGGTTTTAAAATGAACAAATGTGAAAAAGATACATCATAATCCACTTCGTACTGATTTATGGGTTTGTCATTTGCTGTGATCATTACAAGTCATACAAAACCTTCCTGTCATTATTACCTACTGGCCATAGAACACTGTCAAAAATGAATGCCAGTGAGACTGACTTTGTGGAATCTGGCTACAGCAGCACATTTTTCTGTATAGAGAAAACAAACATCTCCAAACTAATTTCCACAACTGGTGTCAAAACCACCACCAGAGGTAATGTTAGACATATTCATTCCACAACTGCAAAATCGTTGAGATACAGTGAAGAGAAAGGGGTCACATGCCCATTGCTCTGCCTCTCAGGTCATTGGGTCAGGTCAGATCTTAGTTTGTCCGCCAGTCAGAATCGAGCTAAAGGTTTGCACTGAATGTCTTCCTTTTAAGGGATTGTTAAATGGTACTACAGTTATTTACAGTTATTTGCAACGTTATTGATTATTGGAAAATAACAATTTTTCATGTTACACTTTTTTGTCTGATCAAATATAATCAAACCAAAAAATAAAAGTAATGAAGAAAAGATATTAGTCAGTCAGGTAGCCTAGAGCCTACAATGCCAATTGAATCAGTCAGGGAAGTGCTGGCTTGTTATTAGGAACCATTGTCACTGGAAACATGGAAGAGTCCTAGCATGAAGAGCAATGAAATGAGACGTCAGTAACATTAGCTCAGACTGATCTCTTGCAATGGAGTGGCCAGAAACTTCTGGTACTTGCTGATTCAATCTCCAGCATTGCAATTCCTCTCCTGGGTTGCATGGATAGATACAGGGAATGACAGAAAACCTAATGTGCGCTGATAATGGCCGGGTCACTCAGTGCTGGTGCCATAAATTTTCACATAATTAATATGCTGAATGTAGCTGAGGTGTTCTGTCTGTTTTAACCACAGGTCTGACACCATGCTTGCAGGTGTGGGCCCTGCTGTAGGTGAGAGTGGCCTTACCTGTCAGAAGGGTGTATGTCTCATCAGCATGGTGGTGACCGGGAGGACACAGGGCAACAGGCACAGATGAGCCCCCCCCACAGGCAGTGACATGCCAGCATAGACACACTCCAGGACTGTGGTGAAGGTAGGATTCTCACATGTCACTCCTATTTCATGTCAAATCGTGGGCCACTGGATAAACCAGAATTTACCATAGGTTTGCTTTGGAGCTTTCAGAAAAAAAAGATATTTAGACTGTTCATCCCATTTTCATCAATGGAGCACGCACAACATAATTTAGTTCCACAGTATGCCTCTCAGAGAAACCAGTGCATTGAGCATAAAACTGCCATATCTGTTAGCCAGCTTAGCCAAGGATCCTGTTATAAAGTCAAAATAAATATGATATTACTGTGTGCTGCTTGATTAGTTGACAATATGAACGGGCACATGGTCTAATGGTGGCATGATTGCTTACTGTGATGTGCAACTTGCTTAATAACGCACCTTATCTTAATAAAGAAACTGAGAACATATTGTTCACATACTGTATGAAAAATATAGAATATTTAGATTTATTTCCCCCAGAAAATGAATATTACTGTCACCAATTTATGTAATGAATCTGCAATACATTTCTTCTAGCATATGCTATTCTGTTGTATTCAATTTAAATGAGTGATGCACCATTTTTACATTTCCTTTGTTGCACTACAGGAGTCTTTACCTCCTGGAGAACAATACACTAAACTAATGAAGTGGGTGTGTTTCGTGTTTGAAGATTCATCAGCATTATTCAGTAATTATCAGTATCACATGCATCCGTTGGATCTCCTAATCAGTTTATTGAGTGTAACAGGACAGGTGCTGTTAAGCATCATCGTGACTTTACACGTATAGGGTTGACACCCCATAGTTCATCTTGCTTAACCTGCAGCCTTTGTATGTTTCTTGGGAAATGTTGTGGCATTACTTTGCATATACCCCTCACATGGAACCAGTAGCCACTCAGTACCACATGAGAGACACATGAGCCTGCACCTACTTTACATGGATCAACGGATTTAAACTTTGGTTTTCCTTGCAGGGGACCGCTTCTCCCTTGGTGTTCCATGCACTTTGAGTAAAGCCTGAAAGCCAGCTTAGGGAGCGGACTTCATAACAGTCAGATATGTATCTGTCAACCCAGCAGCTGGTCCACGGGGATGCCTCGTAGCTTTATGCTACGGCATATGCTGGCGGCAGGGAGCGTGGTAATATAGATGGGGCTGGTGCTGTGGGACAGATGGGCTGAAGTATTGTTATTCTCGCACCAGCTCAGAGGCCCTGGGGAAATTGCTGAATAAAATTGTAGCAGATGGACCTCTCTGGGCCGGGGCTGTGTTTACAATAAACAGGCAGAGTCCCAGCGCGGCGAGGCTGCTCACCTTGCCTTCCTGACGACTTGGGAGCAGGGTTCACCAGCGTGGCATGGTAAGCTGTAGTCAGCATAGACCTGCCATGCCAAGGTGCTCTGTAGTGTTGGCATTGAGGGAATTCATGCTAAAAGGAGTGTGGCTGACTCTGGTTACTTTCACAGGTGGGACTTCAATGTTAGTTCTAAATGATATAATTAGCCTTGTAATGTACCTACTGCTAACTAACTGTATGTGGTAATTGCCCTTTCATAAACCACATCTGTCTTAATAATTACTGTCTTTATCTACAAGGATGTATTTTTTTCCTCATACTTCAAATCAGAGGAAAGCCAGTTAACAATGCCATTACTTTGTGAGGAGCTTAGTTTTTACAATATTGGCAGAATGCCGTATAGAACGCTCCCTTACGATCAAAGGCTGGCATATTGGACATACTGATGTAGAGGCGTTGTGATGAGCAGAGGTGTTTCTGCATGTCTAATCAAGCTGACTTGATGTGTTCGCAGTGCAACACCTCAGCTGAAATCTGTCTACGGCCCTACATTTCTTGCTGCTCAGTTGGTCAATAAAATTGATAAATGGAGATGCAGTTTTCACACTTTGCTTTGTAATTCAAAATGAAGGTTTTTTTTCCCAGTCCACAGCAAAACAAATTTTTTCATCCTTAAAAAATAGGCTAGTAGTGCCTTTACATTTTGTAAGTGTACCGCGGAGTCTTACCATGTGAGAACCTTTGTACATTTATATTCTGCTTTTAGGCCTACACTTTAAAATGCAATTCAGCGTTTAATTTTAAACCGAAATTTAAATTTTTCAAAGCAGGCAAATCCTACCAGCCTCTTAGTTGACATAAATTGCTTAAGCCCTTTTCAACAACAAGAAAACAGTGATTTCCTTACAAAGATGAGTATAGATCTATTTTTCCCACCCCAGCCCATTGTAATATTTGGTGCTGTTACAAACATTGTGATAAGGACTTTTCTTTGATGGCGATGATACTAATGATGATGATGCTGATGATGATGCTCACTGAAGAAAAAGTGACCCATTGGTATACACACTGCTGTTGTTTAATCAATTGTAGCTCTGTGGCTGAGCAGAGCAGCTTTCTCAGGGGAGCATGTGGGGTATGCTGTAGCCAGGAACAAACAAAACGTTTATTTCCTGTTTTTTGCTGCTTGATTTGCGCCCATAAAATAGGGGCACAGAGTCTGAGAGGACTGGTTGGATGGCAAAAAAGACCTTCTTGGATTGTAAATGGTGACTCCAGCCCCAGGGATTCATTTTAACACTGCACCAATATTGTAATTACATTAGGCTTTTCATCTCACAGAACAAAAACACTATGTTGGCTCACATAATTTTAAAATAGTGCATCTTTAGTCAGGTTTGGTACCCCGTAGACCCGGGTTCGAGGCCGGGTGGGGTGACTGCTCTCTCCCTTCGCTACTGTGTGTGCGTGTGTGTGTGCGTGTGTGTGTGTGTATGGATCCTTTCAAATGTCAACTGTCATCACCGAGATGCAGCTGGAGCCTGCAGTATATTGAAGTACAGCATTATATTCAATGACAATTGAATATTGGGGAGTGCAAACTATGTAATTGCATGGGACCCCAAACAATTGGAATTGTTATGGAAAAGAATAATGTTGTCATCCTGAACTCCTGATGATCAGGCAAGACTAATACAACTGAGAGCAGGGTCAGGGCTGACTTTATAAGCATTAAACAGATAACAATTATGTTTGCAATTACACAGCAAAACTATCAGCAACATGTAGGCTATGCTGTGTTTAATCTATACCAACCAACATTCATTAAGAAAGTCGCATTGTTATTCATTGCATGTGGGAACCGTCAGCTTAAAAACCCACCTGTTTACACCTCAGCAGAAAGTTAACTAGATTTTTTTATTGGAGTGAGTTAAAGCAAGCTGACCTGGGGGTGTCTCTGGATTCTAGATAAAGTTGTTACCCCTGTGGTTCTGGAAAACAAAACATTTCTTAACAAAAAGTATGTAAATATATGTATATTTATATTTGTTGGTTTCTGGATAACAATCACTTACTTCCAGCTGCAAAAAAAGAGAAAAAAAGTGTATTTCTAACAATGTAGGGACAATGCTGATACTAGTGCTGTCTGAAACTGCTTAGGTGTTATATCAGTATTAGCTTGTCCATGAACATGAGCTGTTTATTTCTGTTCTGTCAGCAACTTATGCCGATTTTGTGAGCTCCCACACCCTAAGCTGCACGCAGCTTGCTCCAAATGATATTCAATAGCAGGATGCGAGTCACAGCGATAAAGAATTAATTGCCATCTAAAGCAACTGCGACCAGATGCTATGCCTCTTAAAGCCAGGTGCTGGCAAATTGTATAGGCAAGATGTGTGCAAAATATTTAAAGACGTATCTTTCACTCTGGGCGTGAAGTATACTTACTGTTCATTGCCACGCTGTATGTATGTAGGGAGGAAGACCGCTGCACTCCCTAGTCGAGCCGTGTGGGCACTTTACAGTTTTACAAGCTGTAGCGTTGAGAGTGTGACTTGTGAAAGTACATGGTCCCCCCCCCCCCCGACTCCCTTGATGAAACTGCACACAGACTGCACACTTGTGCGCCTCCCCTCCCTGTCCCCACCTCCGACTGCCACCTTTACCACGGTGCTATTTACAGATGTTCGCTGGAGCACTACACAAATTAAGGGGGCGTCTGCGCTGCTCTGCCATTCCACACCTTGTACGCCCATCGTGTTCAATAACAGGAAGGGGTTCGACACCATCTGGCTCGTCTGGTAGAAGACAGGAAGACAAGAAACTGTTCCGTGCCAGCTAATTCTGCACAGCCAGCTTCTGAGTGCAGCACTCCCAAAGCAAATTTCCCATTTCTCTGATTGCTTACAAAACTTACACATAAACATGTTTGTTAAGTAAACCAGGAATACCATGTTTTATACTGAACACGTGCATTTTGAAGTAACTTGAAGTAAATTATCTATATTATGTCTACTGAAGTATACATTTTCATGTTTCATGGAAATTTAACTGGAAAGGGTTCATCTGAATTGAATTTGCTACAATTAATCTGATTTTATAATAGGCAGTAGATTTGATGAATAATTTGTCACCTGATTCGTCCCAAAGCATTTTCTGTGTAGAAGATGTTATAAATATAATATGATATAAAAATAAGTGACAGGAAAGAAAATCGGTTCATCCTATCTGATTGGTTTGAGTGACAGAGAGGCTACTGACATTCAAGGCAGGCAGTATCGAATGCAAAACTTGGTCAGACATGAGCAAGCATTTACTAGTTGGTGCAGGCCTCACCATGTCATTGCCCTGTTTTGGTGTCAAGGAATAAATATGAACTGATCAAACCGGGGTGAAAAAATGATCTGCGCATCAAACACTGCGCATCAAAACAATGCACTATGGTCAGAACTTCAGGATCCAACAACACTGTTAATCAAGGCAGGTGGCATTGTGTTTGTGTTACAGTGAGAGTCAAGTCACCATTCACATAACTTCACATATGAAAGCATAAAAGACAAGCAGTCATTCAAAGCAAGCCCTCAGGGCTGAAAAGCATAACAGTGCTATCTTTATTGTTATATACTAAAACATTGCGCAGGGGAAATTATTTCAAATAAAATATTAAAACTGCTATGGCAATACTAAAACAAAGAGGCTGTTAAGTCGATGCAATATTGTGTCTGAACCTAATGAATTGGCTCTTTAACTCGAGCTGACTGTTCTCTGGGACTGAGGTCACCACAAGCAACGTTTCCCAGGTGTGGAGATGGCAGGGATGAGAGCTGAGAGCTCTGCAGGGTTGAGACCATTGTCTTAAATGTACGCATTATCGCACGAAACAGCGTGTGTATCGTGCTCCACAGAGGACAGGGCGTACAGACATAAATGCATACAGAAATGCATAAGAGCTCCTTGTAAGCAAACAATGGAATCAAACAGGCTTTTTACGAGCCCATTGTTTGATATGGCAGGCCGTTGCTGTGAATTTCTTTATTAGTTTGTGAATACATACATTTCCTGTTGTCACAGTGTGGCAGATAATGCAGGTTTTGTTCTGCGCCCCGTGTGTGCCATGCGCTGGGTGCCAGCTGTCAGAGCTGATACTGTCTCATTGTGATTCCCAGCCTGCCAGCTGAATTGCTAATTACGTTTGCCATTTTACATCTGTAGATTTCTATAAATAATGGGACAAGAGGGCTGACAGCATGTAGCATTTACATCTGACTGTAACAATTAATAAGGGCTTTAATTAACATGCATGTTTTGGCACCATTGATTATGACATTACCTGCCTAACTGATGACTTGTCCCTGCCATTTCATTACCAGGAGCACGGAGTGCAGATATAGATTGTTATTAATAAACTGCTGCTCCAGTGAAAAGGGGATTATTAATTACACAAATTAGAGGGTCCTAGGTAATCAGGTTTAACCTGTATAATTTACACTAATTGATCTCATTTTTACTGACCACTCCTGTTGGGCCTGGTCAAAAGCCCCCACGGAAGAGAAATGGCCTCATTAAGAAAAGTTTAATCCTAATCATAGCTCATGAATCGCCCTGCTTTAAGGTCATATCTGAATGTCAGAACCATTTGAAATTGATTGGAGCTAAACAGAATCGATGTGATGTTTAAGAAAACAATATTGCTAATGGATGAGGCCCTGCTTGTCCAAAACAAACATGTTTATCAGGAGGCCAAGAGCAAGGGAAATCTGCACAGAGACACTCATAGCTCATCATGTCTATAATAAGAGAAATGTCAGTATCTGGGCAATTAGACACACCAAAGGCCTGCTGCTCCTCATGTCTAAAGGGAATAGGCTGATCCCAGGCAGCGGGACTGACAGGGCGAGGAGCAGGCAGACAGCACAAAGCAGGGACTAATACCAGTGACTGGGCTTTTCATTTGAGTACAATGTGTTTGGAGCTTTGTGAATTAATGAACAGGCCTCAGGGAGAGGGAAGTAAATAGTGTAACAGAGGTGGATTTTACCGCTCCATTGTGATGCACGTAAAATCCAAGGGGATGTTTGGGATTCATTTCAAACACCTGCTGCTGCTTGCACTGAAAAAACTTCCATTAGAAACACAAATTGCATTGCAACGAACAGAAATCAACACATCTTGAGCAGAAAGACCTGCCCTCACGTTTGGAATCCTGCATTTATGTCCTTCTAGCTCTCCGCCCTCTTTCTTTTTGCCAGGTGACTGGATGGATGCTAAGCAAAGCCGCTGTGTCCCTGTGAAACTGTGGAAGAAGGAAAGAGGAGCCCGACTCCAGAGTCCAGATGGACCTCCAGGATGCCTGGAGGCCAGAGCCGGCCTCATGAGGATGGCTTCCTTGGCTCAGGGCTTCAATCCCCAGCCAAACCGGAACAGGTTCATTCTATTTCTATTCCTGCGTACTTAATAGACAGCGGCTATTTTCACCCCCCAGCCTGTAACATTTCACGCCCACTCTCACCTCCCCCAAATGTCTCCTTAAATATAAACTGTGCTCTATTTCAAAATGTATGAAATCCTTTTATTCCTCGCTGCTAACACGAATTCAGTCCCAGCCCTTCCCGAGAAGGGGTGCTGAGGGTGGCAATGACAATTTCCTGTGAACAATTTACTCCCTTAAGAGGAAAATTGCTTTCAATATAACCTTTCTCTGGAAGACATCAACAATAAAAAGCTACAACTGTAATACCATCCACTATGTGTACAGATGGCTGAAGCAGTCTCTAAGAGAATTTATTACTGGGGGGTGAAGAATTTCTTTAACAAAGTGAGCGCTGCCCGTGCATGTTGTAAGAACGACAAATGAATCGCACTTTGAACATAACGGGCTGCATTGTCTGAAAATGACTACAGTGAACAGCTCTTGTCAGGTATTCTCTTGCTATCTTGATCTCTGATTGTCATTTATTATATGTTGTGCCTTTATGTGTCAGACGTTGCTGACTGGGTATATTGATTTGTGAGCGCAGGGAAACAAAGGTCACTTTGATCGGCACTATGCGACATGCACGAATCACACCAAGCTGACATTCCATTACCTGAGAAAAAAGCCTCAAAATAAATAAGAATATGTTTGCGGAGACAAGACTTCAATATGGCAATATGACTATAATTAACAGAGGAAATGCTTGGATGATGTTGAAAGGGACAGGGGTTCTCCTCTCCCTGCTGCCATTGTTTGCGGTAACCAAGTGTGATGTTCCTCTGATATTACATGGTTGACCTTTCTGCCCCCCTCCCCCTCGCCGCATTTACGGCCCACGTTTATTGCTCCTTCAAATCAAATACAGTACTTTTTCCACCCTCAGAAAACACCGGCTACACCTGAATGTGATTGAATGCACAGCGGCTTGGAGAAGGGTACGGGGGAAAGCTGAGTTTTATTTATTTCACGCAAAGTGTCTTCGCATTCAATTTCGAGAGTCAAAATTGTTTCGTTTATCTGCTCACAGGGGGGAGTTTTCACCAACTTTTAACTTTGCTGGTAGATTTACTTCGGTCTTTTAGAATGAATCTGCGTTACAATGCTTGCCAGCGCACGGCATGTAAAAACAGTGAAGCAAATGTAGAAAATGAATAATTTAATTTAAGAACCAGCGCAAATCAGGGAGAACCACAGCCTTTGACAGAATCACAAACAAAACCAGATGCTCAACTCCCAATAAAGTCCCCAGCCACACACCTGTGTCTAATAACAAGCCAATTAACCAGGTACGGCTTGTTAGTCAATCGCTGGCCTTCTTATACACAATCCTCACATGGACAATTACACAATGGTAATTACAATTAAACAGTTTCAACTGAAGTGGATTGGATAAGTTCTCTTGCTGATATACAGTTACAAATGGAAAAACAAGGATCCTTATGAACACTTACACAATCACGGACCACTCACACATACACACGCACAGCATTACTGACTACATTTAGTCAATCCAGTGCAAGTGGGGATACGCTACATTTTAGACAGGAAATTTGATGTATTGGATGTATACATTGTGCTTATGTTTAACTTAAAGTGTTTGCTGCAAAACACATTTAGGGACAGGCCATAATCCATACTGGGCTGAAAATCTATCTGTACATGATGTGCTGTATACTGTATTTCTTGTGAGAGCTTTGAAGAGAGGTAATGCTTGTAGATAGGGTTTGGCTTTCCTGCCAGATGTAGATGTCTGGGAACTTTGGGAGCCATAAGAAGCAGTTGTAGTTTATTAGCGGTGGCCACGGCTCTGCCTGTTGTGCCTGTCAGTGCCGTGAGAGGCTCACTTTATCATCATCTGTCTGTGGGCCATGTATCACGGGCTATGCCTGGTTCCTCTCAGGCTGCAACTGTCATACTCCTGTCACCTTAAGCAAGATCAATCAAACTGCTCCCTTCACGCTATTAAAATGAGAAGGGTTTGTCAGTACACCCCACAGAAATGTGTGGCAATATGTGAGTCTTGTCTACTGAGTCTCCAGAAGCTACTGCACTGTAGTAGAGGAGCATAATGACTAATATGCTGCTCCTAGTCTGAAACCATCCTGAAGTTAATAATACCATGTCTTTACAAAAGGAGAAGTAAAGCAAGGGCCACGTGAGCCTGAGAATGTTATATTATCTTTGGTAGATAAATGTGTCTCTTTGTATCTTAGCCATAGCATGTAACTACACTCAATAAACTTTACAGACACCACCTTCTTTAGCAGCACACTCCAGCTGCCTTGTCCCAGAATGACTCTTTCAAAGACAGTAGCCACACGGGATATACTCCATCTCTGAGGATCCCATTGGTGCAACAATAGCTTCTCCTGGTGGTACAGACAAACAGACCTATGCTATGGTTATAGTTAGCTCTACTTTCAACAGATAGAATGTTGGAATATCCTGATGTAATAATGAACAACTGCTACAAACTGCTTTATGCTCAATGACTCATTAGCCTCTTAACATGCAAGCAATAGTGTTTCTCCTGAGCATAACACCATGATTACTTGAACTCAGTAAATGTGTGGATAGAAAAATTAATGTGTATTAATATGAACTTTTGTTTGTTTAACAATGACTATGGTAATATGAAGAACAGCAATAACCACATTGTATTCTTTTTTATGCATTATTTAGTTTTCAAACATTTACATACACAGTAATAAACTAAGAATACTGATTAACTGAGGCTCAATTATCCTCTTACATTGGTACTATACTATTTGTACAATTTGTTTATTAAAGCTTTTGAACTTTGTAGTGCATATGTAGCTGGTAGTAGAGAACATAAGTAATGAACATTGTAAAAATAGTTTTAAAGTGTAGTAGGACATTTTTGCAGTCTTGGACTTTATGATTGGTAAATATGACTAATGGTGTCGGAATCAGGTCAGTACTGCTTAGAGTATGTGGATCATTTCCTGTTATATGGTCTTGGTCATGATCACATAGGGGCCCACTGCTGGCTAGTGAGTCATTGCACCATCACCCGCAACACGCTCACACAATGACTCATCAGTTACCCTCAATTACCATGCCAACTAACTGCCCAGGACTTCGCTTTAGAACAATGGGGTACCAGGGTGTGCCAGAGTCCATTCCAGGAACTCCTGAGAGTCACAGTTCATTCGGTAGAAGGATAGAGTTGTGCTTTGCTTCTGCCTCATAACATCACAATTACGTCACTCTAAGATCAGTGTGGCATTCTTTTTATGCCATCACGGGGTATGCAGGAGGATGCATAAGGACTGTCAATATATTCTTCTTTGTAGTCACACATGACACAAATCACCCTCAAAAACAAATGAGAGCATATGAGAAGAATGTGCACATTAACACCAAAAAACAAAAATATTTTATGTATATAGAAAGTCATAAATACTATGTAGACATCATCTCATGAAAATTTGACTTAATCTTTGGTTTATCTCACTTTTTTTGGAAAATGTTAATTCAATCCCATGTTCAGGGATGCAGTTTCAACTGATAACGTGTCTGTGGGTAAGTAGAACTTAAGATGATCCAGTTCACAACAGTTCCCAAGACTGTTAAATCATTGTGACATCATCAGTCATGCTGATGTGAAACTGTTCTGAAACTATTTGTAAACTGTTCCACACCACAACTTAGGAGCTAACTTATAGGCAATTAATGCTTCAAAGGTTTCAAAACAACATGCAATGATGCATGGCTCCTTTCCCAATGCAAATGTATGCATTCAAAAGATGAATAGCCTTACCTGAAGAATGTAAAGTTCAAGCAGGATATTTGCATAGTATTACTATGTTTCTGCTGATAATAAGAACAGCAACAAGGGGTAAATTATAAGTGTCCCTCAATTCAAAACTGGGTCTTATCATCACATCCAAATTGATATTGTTTAATCATTCAACCAATGTTTTTCATTGTGACTGGCGCTCAGCTAATAGAAAGTAATAATAAAAAGTTCACTTAATTGTCACCTGTGTATGGGCAGAACCTTCACCTGTCCCAAAATGTTTTAATGGTAATTGAATTGTTTTGATAAACGTATAACTGAGCTCATTTCAAATCAGTTGCACCCAAACACGGTACATGTTTAATTGTTAATTGACCAATTGTCAGTATCATCTGTCTGAACCAGCAAATGGGTAACAAGCCTCACCTGCTTAATTAAGTCTAGTTAAATACAGGTGTTTGGCCGGAGAGTAGCTCACCGTTTTTCAAGCAGTTTGGCTGTGTACTCAGGCTCATTCCTTGGTGATATTTTTTTAAACAACTTATTTGTTTTTGTAAGTTTAGGCTGTTTTTGTACGTGTAGTTTTTACGTGATTCAAGTCTGAGAAAAACTTCCGAGTGGCAGCCTAGATGTATATTCTGTGTTTAATATGTCTTTAGACTGAAGCCATAAAGCTAAAAAAGATACTTTCAAATTTAAATATTAAATCTAGATTTCAAAATATTTATTTCATTTATATCTTAAATCTATGATTTGCTAGATTTAAAGTTTCAGAATTATTTATATCTAAACCTCAGTTTTATTTATCTGATTTTTAAATATAAACTGAGATATGCCCATTTGTGATTGACAGTTATGTGAGACAGAGAATGGTCCAGGCAGAGTGAAGGGTGGGGTGGAGTGTAGGGACTTAGGCTGCAACTGAGATATGGTTGCTGTTAAGATAGCAATGCTGAGCAGAATAATGCGTTGTTGTCGTGCAGGACTGTTTAGGTATGCAAAAAGATGGCTTATTAGGCTGGGCACTGAGATAAATAGATCAAGAAATCCTCCAAAAACAGAGTTCTGTAAAATGACAATGAAACAAGGGGATGGTCTCACTGACACAATGGGAAATAAAAAGCAGGTAAAATGGAGATGATGAAAAAGAGATTCAAACTGGTCTCCGCAATAGCACCATAAGCAGAAGCACATCACACAATGCAGCCCAGCTGAGTCTCCCTTCAGCCTGATGTAATAGAGGACTACTTATCAAAACCAAGCTTACATTCTAAAGCCAGTATCTGTTCATAAAATAAGTTTCTATTAGACTTTAAGGAATATCATCATTTTTTTGTGGTTTCCATGAACAAATGAGTCAGGGAAATGATGTAGCTTGTTACGCCGCACCTTGTAACGCCACCCCTTGCATTGGTATAAGTGCATGCCTCCTGAAGCCTGCCATTTTAGAGCATTTCTTTTTTACAGAAGCTGATGTGTGACTTCACAGAAGTGTGGTAATGTTGCAGGTCTGCCTTCGTCTATGTTTCTTCACTATAGCAGGAGTCTTTACTGGGCAGGGCAGTGCAGAGTGCCAGCCACATGGAACAGGGAAGCAGACTTATCATTTTCCTTCCCAGCCGCATTTGCTCTACCGGGTCTACTCTGCACTGTGGAGTGCTGCAGGTGCTGCTTTGAACACTAGGCTTCACTGGATAACACCGCCCAATTTAAACTGTCCAAACCTGACAGGACTGGGTTTTAATATGTAAAAATGCCCATTGTTATCAGGATACAAAAAGGCCCAGTAACTGGACAGTTTTATTCAAACAAAATTTCGTCATTTTTACTGACATGAGGAAATGATGTGTGAAGCTGATATATAATATACAACCATGAAATGAATTTTTGGCATGGATTTACAGTGTAACAAACGCATAGATAGATGAAAAAGTAACGACAACAGGTTAATTAGTTTGTCACCAATCATGTGAAGAGCAACTAGGAAAGAATCAGAAAACAGGAATGTTGCTTTGGCTGCTATTACAACATTCAGTGAGTGAATGAATGCATTTGTTATTTCAGAATTTACAGACTGCTTTAAGGCTCAGTAATTATATGTCTATTAAATATATAATATAATTAGTTCAATAACTTTTGCATTCCTTTAAAATGCAAAAATTCATCTATAGCTAGCTAGATAGACATAGATGTACAGAGGAGAAAAAACCTTGTGCACAATGTATATGAAGTGCTGATAGCACACTCTTTGGACAGAAAAGAGGACAGACCTTATTGGATCAGTAGATCTTCATTTCATTTTAAAAAACTAATAGAGCTGCGGACAGATATAGATATATATGTAGATTGACTGAAATACATATGATGGTTCTATGTGCTGCAGACAAACATCAAGACGAATTTTAGAGTACTGTAACCCCACTTGTGCCAACACCGTGTTTTGCCATGATTGTGTGTGCTGGCTCTCAACCTCTCACTTTTGTTTCGTCAGGTGCCTTGCCCTCACAAAGCCCCATTAAACGAGCCTTTATACTGCACCAATTACAAAGAGCGGCGTGGAGACCCCAGCCAATTCTCCAGGTGTTAAAATGTACTTTGGCAGTAGGGGTCCAGAATCAGGCCAGCTAGCCTTTGTGGGTTAACTCTAGCTCCCAGATTATTAGTCACGAATGAACACAGTCCAGCAGTTCAGGACAGGTGGCTGAGAGGCCTCACTGTGTGCCAAGCTGAGTTCAGAACACAAATACTACACAAAACGTTTACTACACACTAATCATTAAACTACGCTTACTTTTGCCTTTACTGCACATAGAGACAGCTCAGCTGAACAGTCCTTCTCTGAAAGACCTTACAACTGTAGATTAATTAGGGAACAAAAAAAAAGAATAAGCACTGACTAGCACTGACTATAGACATTAAAGAACCATTACTCTAAATCAGTTTAATAAGAAGAGACAGGAGCCAATTTGCAGGATTTATGTTTTTTTCTGAAATATGAATAAAGCACACAGAGCCACACAGCAGTGATGATGGCGCTAAATCTAATCAGAGTGGAAAATGGATTTTAAAAGGCTTGTCATTATCATTTAAAGCTTATAGGAAGCCGTCCCTCACACTGAATGAAGTCAGTTCCTTGAGAATGCTGAAGCCTTACTTTTTTATAATGGAAGCCTTTGAAAAGGGGCAGTTTGCCCTCTGCAGCTTGCCCTATGCCCCAAGACTATAATAAACAATGCATAAATTTCATTATGGTTTCCCACAATAATTGGGTTAAGGGAAAAACGCAAGCCACATAATAATAAAACATAAATAAATGGATTGAGAGCAGTGTGCAGGTCATTGGCAGAACACAGTCTAGTCTGTGAAACGTTCTCTCTGTGGTCCACATTAGTGTGGGAGTCACTGACAGTGTCATGCACTGACTATCACACGCATCATTACACAGCCACATACATACACACACACAAAGACTAAAGGATGGCAACAAGAAGGAAAATGTTGGATCATTCTCAGAATGTCATGTCATGTAATCACCCAATAATTCAGACCATTTTATTTTCCAGTCTATTTGCAGTAACTTATTTACCACTAAAAAGCTGTATTACAAGTCTTTCTGGAGTAAGGAGGAGACTTATTTGGAGCAAAAATGTTGTTAGTCTGATTTGACCAGTGATTTCTTGATTACAGTGATTGCCACTGGTTTAAAAAATGCATTTGCTAAGGAAGAAGAACAAGCTTGTCATAAGAAGTGATTTTGAATAAGCAGAGAGCTTGTACAAAATCACAATATCTGTCAGGCACGTGTATATGGAACTGGCACCTAATATGTGATGCTCAATTGAGCCATTACGTCCATACCATATAACATATTGCTAGAAAATAAATTGATAGAGGAAAACACTCTGACACTGATTGCAATGGAAGCTATTAAATTACTTACTGGGATATTAAGTCAGGCAATGGCAGCTGCCAATATGTTTTACACCTCCTGAGCTGGGTGTGATAGGAATTGGTGCTGATTTTCTGAACTTTTACATGCAACATAATATTCCAATTTGCACAATAGGGTAACCAGCGCTTCTGGACTTGAACCCATACCACAAAAAATGTCTAAAGATAGGCCATAAGATTTGGTTACTAGAAACAAATGCATCTGTGTTTGAACTCTTCTGGAACTGCTGTTTTACAAGAAAAATATTATCAAAGATCTGTGCGCTGTCCAGCTGCCCTGAACTGGAGGCACTTGGCCTCAAAAGAATGGGGTCGTGTTCTACATGATTTCATCTGCTGGCCTCTGGAGGCGGAGGGGGTTACATGGGTACTATAAGTGACATTTTGAAAACAGCAGTGAATGAAACATACTCAAATACTAACATATACACAAACATGTACACACGCACACACACACACAGACGCACACACACACACGCACAGACTGACCTCAGCCAAAGCCACACAACGACAGCAGGCAGCAGCAGTCAATGGATCTGCAGGGAGGACATGCTCCAACTTGTCGTGCGTGGTGTAATTTGATAATATCAATCATAATTGTGTTAGATGTAATCCATCTGACTCCCGGTGCACCGGGGTCAGGGAAGGAGGCAATACCTCACTTGCCATCAATTACCTGATATGGGAGAGTGCTGGATGGAGCGTTCCCTTTTAAAGTGGGCCTTTATAAATAATATGAAGAGGCCTGCGGCTGCCGATCGATGTGGTACAGTTCTACTGTCATGGCTTTAATGGCAGCTGGCTTTCTTGGCGGGCGGATCAATAGCGCGTCTCCTCGGCCTCAGACAGAGTCCCGATCAGCACAGCGACGTGGTGTAAATGACACCTCTGTTGTGATTGGGAAATCGCATGGTTTCTCCTGGTTATTTACTCCAACTCCCTTGATCTCTCCCCCCTCCACACCCCCCCCACCCACTGCTGGCTGCGAACGGGCTTTGGGAACACCTGTTGGGGTAACGCCATCGTCACCTGCTTCTGTTTTGGCACCAGCCCTCATTTCCTGCAACGCTGTTGGCATTCCCTCCAATTCCTCTCCCACTTCTGAGGCGTGACTGCGCGTGTGGATAGTAACAGTTTGTTACCTCGAGGAACGCGTCAGCAGTCTTACCCTCACTGCGTTAATAGAGAGGTATAATGAGGGTACAGTAAATAGTCTGTACTGCAAAGGCCATGGAGTGGATGCTAAGTCCCACGGACAAGAAGACAGACCAGCTTCACTCATAAAAATCAACAAGGTCTTGCTCCTTTTATACATTAAAAAAAAGAGTTTTAATTTTTAGAGAGTTTTAAGTGTTTTACGTGATATACGACCTTACACATACCATGAGTGAGTACACAGAAGAAAGAAATACAGCAATCATAGATCTTAGATAGAAAAGAAAGCAGGCATGCAACATATTATTCCATAGTCATGTGTTTTGATGCCATTTGTCTCAAACTCCATTTTCTCTATAGAGAGACCACTAGGAGGAGTGCTGAATTCAGATCTTATAGAACTAAATTCATCACTAAATCATCCCCCTATTAACACCACACCATTGACAGCAGTTATTACACAAATATTATTTTGTTTCAAATATTATTTTATATTTACCATAGAATTAGCGTATATCAAAGTAGTAGAATTAGCTGGAATACTACTATTTTCTTTATGTTTTTGATTGTTTTACGATGCTAAAAGTAAAACTCTTTTGTGTGAGATTTTGCCCCTCCCTGAACTGTATCACCAAAGGGAGCACATTTTCATATCTGCAGCTTCTTCCAAGATCTTTTAATGTGCCTGCATGATGTCACTTTGCCCTTTAATTCCCGGGCGAGACTTGGTGACATCTCATTGAAAAGCAAAGGGAGCCACGCCTGTCCCTGGCAGTCTGTCAATGGAGGCCATGGTGACAGACAGCAGAGCACAACTATGCAGTTCATTAGCCTCCCAAACAACCTGCATATCACTGAGAGACAAACTGCAAGGAAAACTGGAAAACAATGTATCGTTACTAAACGTAAAACAGAATATGAACACAGCTAAAGAAAAAGTCACACTCAGATATATTCTGACTTCAGATGCAATGAAGGGCAATTTCTCTTTACTTACTGTAATAGTGCATAAAAAAGATGTATCTTTGTCACTCTCCCTCTGTTGGCAACAATGAGATGCCACTGAGACAGAAAACACTGGATGTGTGTTCATTTGAATGGGTCGTTAACAGTATTCAACTTAACTCAACATGAGTTGGAAGCTTTTCCACACAGAATGGTTGTAAATCTGAAAATGATCTAGATTTATTTTAAGTATTCCCTTCCAGAAAACAGGCTCACAGCAGGGATTGGAAAAGGAAAGCAAAACAGCTCATATAATTCATAGTGATATGGGTAGCTGGACAACATGGGCCCACCTGTGATGGCTCCCTGCCTTTGTTGAAGATATATGCTCTATATAGAGAAACAAGACACACATTATTTCTCTGTCCAGATATGGAAATGCTGCTGTCTAATTCAAATTTATGTACTTTTTAATTTAAAAAGCACATGATCATGGCATGTGATCGAATGAAACAAAAACAAAAAGGTGCTCATGTTTCCCTTTCTACAGCCTGATGAGACGCCGATTGTCTTTCCTCAGATTAAATAATTATAGTCTTAACTTTGGCTCCACACACAAAGCAACAACCCTGCTGTCTCTCATTTCCACAAATTCCTAGAATAAGCAGTGAATTAGTGAGAAACCCATCTGATCTCTGAATTTTCTGTTGTTTTTGGGCGACTTATACCTCATGCTCAGTGGAGTGGAATGGCTGGGAATCTCATTATGAAGACCCCTCCCACAACATTGCAAATCAGCACACAATACCGCACACAATGTGTTGTGCTCATAGACAGTTAACGCGATAATAAACCTGACCGGGATAAAAATACAGTTAGTTAGTGGCACAAAACAGTGTAACAAAAGGTTTTCTGTTCAACCTGGTGAAACATGAAATTTCTGACAAAACACCCCCATTGTTGTTTTATTTTCCTTGGAAGTTAGGCATTAAAAAAGTTCTCTTCAGAATCACTTTTGCTGTAAGCCATGCACACCATGTCTGCTTAGAGGCAGGTGAGAAATGGATAAAAAAGGGCATAAATGATAATTTATAATAAAGTATAATTAAGGTATAATAATTTTGCACAGATAGGTATAACTGTATAACTGTTACAATTCTGGCCAATGAAAAATCTGGAAAGGGGTAATAAAAACATGAAAATTTTAAAAATCAACACAAACCAAAGCGCAGCATATTACCCAAGCCACAGGATGTATTCAACATACTGCAACTCTGCAGCCATGCACCTGTATTTAGCGACAGACCATTTAACCAAGTGTGGACTGTTATCCAATGGGTAGTCTCTTTGCTGAATGAAAATGATTATAAATGAACTTAACAGTGCTAATGTTGGTGTGCAGTTTGAACGTAATGGAAAGTATTGCTGCTGTAGCACAACACTGTCAGGTGCACTGCATCCTCCTTGAACACTGTGCGCCCTGGCATTGTAAGCTGTGTTGCTGTTCATGGGCATTGGTTCTTGGTAGGCATCATGCAGGTCCACTGATCTTTACATTATCTGGATTGGCTGACAATGCACTGCACCACATGTATTGTACGCTGTCATCATTCAGGGTTTTGTATATTTGCTCCAGGTAGCACTTCCTGTTACTGGCTTCACTACTCTCTGCTCCTGGGTTGGAGAATACAGCACCCATCGATTCTTTCTATTGTTCTATTCTTTTCTATTCATGGTTTTATAGAAATTGTGACATAAATACACATATTAGTCCCTTGCTTCTTGATTGTAATTTGTGACAGGAACACATCCCCTCAGCAAATAAGTGTTTATTATTGGTAAAGAACAATATTTAAAGATTTCCCAAACGGGACCTTTAAGGGTATTTTGTAACTGAAAGATTATTGGATCTGTGCAGCACCTGCTAAGAACTTACATCTGTGAGGAAACAGATGTAGAAACCGTGTTATGACTTTTGAAGTCAGCTGTGTTATTTACATACTGAAAATTATTGGATGAAACATCAATATATAGCATAATGTGACATAAAGTCAGCTATGTTATTTATATACAGAAACACCCATATATTTCAGTATATAAAAATATACTGCAATATTTTAATGCATTTCTCATGTTTAAAGTGAAGGGTAATAACTCTGCAGCTGCATACCATACACACAATGGTCTACACCATTGACTAACAACCCTGCATATCATTGTAAGCCCCCATGGTAATGTCTTGACAACACATTCAGAGTTTTAAGACCAGAGACTCACGTTTTATTTAAAGGTTTTATTATTTTTAACCTCATTCTGATTCTTTCCTGTTGACGAGCAGGTTTAACATCACCTTTGGAATGAATGCAATAGTGCTACATGTGGAAAGGCATAACGACTTCCCCCATCCAGAAAGGCTGTGAGGGAGGCCTGGTGCTCCTCCAGTGAGGCTTCAGGCCACACAGACCTGGCCTTGCTCTGGAACTAATGGGGCCTCCCTTGGCTCTCTTTTCCCCTCAGATGGGCACAGCTGGAGCCCTCTGCCACCCAGTGCTGCCCCCCGCCCCTCCCCACATGCACACCACCCTGGCTCCGTCAACCCTGACTGACTGTGGGGCAGCCACAACCCCCTTCCCACCCTGCAAATGCTCCCCTCTAACCCCCCCCACCACCCAGCACCCCCCCCAGCCCTGTTAACACCCAGAGTCAGAGGTAAAGGGGGTGGGGGGTTGAGAATAGAACTCCAAATGAGTGGACCACCGCAGTGAATTCAGTGAGCTTGACGTCTTCCGGTCAATGAGACGGAGGAGGGGCCTTTATGAGTGTTTCCTGCTGGCATACCCTACAGTATTTAAATACAGCAAGTCCCCACAGGGGAAAAGAGACAGGTACGGTTTAATAACTCTGATGTCTAAAATGGCCAATAAAGGTGATTCTGTTTCTAAGAACAGGGGTGGCTGGTCCTTTGATATGTAGCTGGCAATTAAGCAGTGAAACCTTCCCCCCACATTCTGCCATTTTACATGCCATGGAAAATGGGAGGGAAAACGTCTGCGCTGGGTTATGAAAGTGCAATAAAGCCACGCAGGAGTGTTTGATCTCTCCCTCTCACCTCCCTAAGCCAGCAATGCAAGAGGCCTTACCAGTACAGCCTTTTCCTGCTTCATTCATTCCCAGTCATTGGCATTCACAAGCTGTCCTCAGTATTCCATACCGTATGTTAACAGGTAGGGTACAAAAAAGCGGAATTTTCATTATACCGCTCACTCAGAATGCCCTTTTCCACCCAGCTGGGAATATTCCTCTGGCATCTTTTCCACTTTCAGCAAGAGTTTCAGATTGAAGGGGAACACCAAAGGTAATTAATAAAAAATCAAACACCCACACCCTAAACACAAACCAACTCTCTGTGTCATTAGTGTGAAAAGGATCACTGTGTTAACAGTGATATCACCAGCACACAGAATCTATACATTTTACAAATGCTTTATAAGTTTGTCTTACTTTTTGAGCTACTAAGCTTCTAAATGATGGATTCTAACACCATGCTTTTCCATAAAAAAATAGTAAACATTTGTTCATCTTAAGGTTAATATAATTGATATTTAAAATGTAATGTCGGCGCCTGGAAAATGCAAGAACAATGATCCGTGGCAAGGCACCAATATACAACTTCCAGCTGGAGTTACACAAATTCTAACCTCTACTGATAACAGCATAGACTATACTCTTCCCCCATTGCCTGTGTGTGATGGTGTGTGTATGAGTGGGGTTTAATAAGAATAAGAACTTGTTAAACACCGCGGGGTCTACCCTCTCTGCAGCCACACAGCAGTTTCACATTAGGAGTCTTATCTACTAATTATATTCCTTACACATCTGCATTCCAGAATCTAAAGGCGCTGTCTTTTTAGTGTAACGAGCTCTCGAATTAACGAGATTGCTCTGTAATTGAACCTCTTCATGGGTCCCTTGGCAAGGAAAATACGCGGAGTTAACGGTGTATTAACAGAGCATCAATCATATTTGATCAAACTGTAAACACTGCCGATGATCTCGGGTGATTCTTTGTGCCTTTATGTAAATGCAACATTAATTGCTGGGGCTGTGAAGGCGACTGATAGAGAGGGCCTGGCGCGTTGTGCAGGCTTGTTTTCGGCCACTATGGGGCGATGTGCTCCACTGTACAGGACTCCTCTCCTCTGTAGGCAGTGTGCTCTCACCTCGTATCCTGCCGACACACCGTACAGCCGGCGGAAACTTACCCTCTGGCTGACAACTAAAAAAAAAAAAAAAAACAACTACAAAAGCAAAACGACCTTCGCAGGTCTTTACAACATGTCAACATTTAAATCTAATGCACCGCAGAGTTGTCCAAATTAACGTGATTTAAACTCACACTAGCAGACCCTGACCTGGAATGTGAAACTAAGAAAAATCTAATAACTGGAACACAAGCCTACTTTGTGCAACATTTTCATTATTTATGAATGCCATTGCTCAAGGACCTATTCTGCTCCCACCTTTTATCCTTCACTCTGTCCACTCTAAAACACCAGGCTCACATGAGTGCTTCTCTTAGTTTTGGCAAATATCTCAAAGTTAAATAAGATGCTCACATTCACATTTATTCACATATGTAAAGTGGTCTTGAGGTGTTAGTGTGTGGCTGAGTATGAGCTAACACATTTTATGTTATTGTTTATGCTATTGTGTCTGTATACCTCAGAACAGCATTCTACAAAATTGTCTTACTATAGCAAGTAATAGAACAATTAAAATATATTCTGTATCCTTGAAACTGAAAACAGACACTAGAGTAAAAAAAAAATACTTGAGAGTAAAATGCAGTATTCTTAAAATGCAGTGAAAATGTAACTGTGTAAAATGACACTCTGAGAATCTAATGTGAAATTATTGCAAGCCTTGATATTAGCCCCCTGCATCCAACAACTGCCTGTCACACCCAGTCACAATGGGTGCCCTTGGGAATCAGTTTATTAGGGGGAGCGTACATAAATCTCCCTTACCTGTGCCTGTTCGCAACAATACACTGACATGACAGCCATATGCCAGCCATGAGCGCTGCATTCACCTCAGACATTAATAGGACAAGCTTCTGAGATATTGCAATGAGTAGGATATTGAAAATACTGGCACAGAGTAGTGCTCATAAAATAATAACTGCATTACTACTAATACCAGCTGTAGTACTAATGCTAATACTGATTCTGGTACATCTAATAATAAGATAATGTAAGCCATGTATCGGCAGGGTATTTCCAGTTATGGCTTTAAATATATGTGTCAGTGCAGTACAGTAAATGAATACATTTTCTTGACTTTTCACCCATCCGCTGTTATTAAATTACAACAGAATTTGGAAAAAAACATATTAGCGAACTGTTAAAATTCTAATAGTGCACTCTATACTGGTCAGGGATACAACCAGCTGAAATTTCCACACCTAATAGTTTTTAAATCCATTATACTACTTTGTAACGCATTGACCAACACATCTATGGACACAATTACTCAGAAAAATTTTCAACTTTTATTTTTTCCATCTCTTTTACAATAACAAAGAGTAGAAAGTATTAAACTATTAGAAAGTAGAAAACTAGGTATCTTCCTTTTCTAGACTTCTAATTTTGACTTATTGTAAAACCTAACAATGGAATAACCTTAAAACTTGACCCTGCAGCTTTAATGTACAGTGTAAATTATATGTGATCACTATGAAATGTGAAGTCTTAGTGGAACTTATTGGCTCTCCCATGGTGGTGTTGAACACTGATTGCTGTTTACCAAAGCTAGCCTAGGCAATGCTGAAAATTATAATAATTACTGTGTACCTAATGATAACTAACAGGAGCCATCTTGTGCATTCGACACAATAACGATATGAAGGGGTGGAATGCTGGTTGCATTACTGAAGAGAAGGACAGATTACCCACAGTTCTGCAGCATTGATTGAGCATTTCCTCCACTCTCAAATGATCTTTTCAAATGATTTCAGCCATTTCACAGTGTTGTAATTATCATCAGATGCTTTCTGGGGAAAACAAACAAGCCAGCACACGATATCTGTTGACTGAAATATTGAAGCCATTTCCAGATGGGTCAGCCGATAATTGTTTTCCTTTGGCAATGGAAAATAACACAGGTGAAATGATCAGCAAAATAGGTAAAATGATACTAAAGGGTATAAAATTACACAAATAATGCAGTTTCATTCTGAAAGCCTAAAATTTCAAGAATTTATACACCAGTGCACATGCAAGTGTATATCAACTTATTTATGCCAAAACAAATATGTGATGGAGATGCAGAGAACAAAATACTTGATGTTTTACAATTGAATGTGATTGCTTTATTAATATCTGAACAAAATGATATACAAGTGATTGGACATGAGGCTTGTTGTGTCATTTACAGCAGGACACAGAAGTGGTTTACCAAATGCTTAGCTTACACTGTAGGTCCCCCTGGCAATTTTATCTATGTCATTATGAAATCTGGACATTGTGGTCTTCCATCACTCACTGTAAGACAGCTAACAACCTCTTGACAACTGGTTTTGCTATCTCTTGACCAGCCCAGGATGTCCAGTCAAAATTCTGACATGTTACATATTTTCATAAAGTGTGGGAGGTGCTGAAATATAAAACACAAATGAACAGCTGACAAAGCAATGAGGTATGCATATGAGAGAAGATCTGAATCCTCAGCAACCCACCCCACTGACCCACTGAGTGGTGAGCATGTTTATTCTGAAAAGAAGCATTGTATGTTGCAGAACGGTTTTGAAAAAAGGAAGTGTCAGAAGTGGCATGACATTCCTGTGACACTTTCTTTTTTGGCTTTGTCAACCCTTGTGCTCACCTCGCGCTTCTTGTATGGAATAAAGTAGAACCTCAGCTTAAGGTTAGAACATACGTTACCATTTTAATGCCCCTAACTTCTGGCTTTTGTATGTTTGCTGTGACACTTATTGAAATTCAGTGTGTGATCACTGAAATCGTACCTTGCTCTTCGATCGCTTTGATTGTGCAGTCAATCAGGTGCTTATGATTAACGATAATTTCTCTTGCAAGTGCCTTTATGCTGCAGGTGAATTTCTTGCATGCTGGAAATTTTCTGCAAATCATTGCCATTACTGGGTTTCATGAACTGTGAGGGACTGCAAATGATCACTGGGTAACGTGATGTGCCAACAAGAAGCAACTGTTTTCTGTAAGCTATTCCACAGAACCACAGTAAGAAGTAACGAGAGCCATGGAGAAAGCAGCTACAATGGCAACGATGTGAGCAATAAGGCAAGGATACTGCCTAGAACAAAGCACACAAGATGTGGGATTGATTAGGCTGTGATGGGAACATGCAAGTAGACACTGTAGGCACCTACCATGACAAACATCAGAAGCAGAATAATTTAGCTGGGCAGCTTGAAATGTTCGGTGACTTGGAACATTGTTGAGTTTCATTTAGTACTTTATGCCCTTATAGGACAGCGCCACTGACTAGTGGGTGCCATCGAATGGCTTTATGAATTGTGTTGAGCGCTGGTGGAGGTGACACATTCGATGACTTCCCATTTTAAAATCTTGTGTCAGCCTCAACTCTGTCACTTCTGCAATTGCCCAGTTACACAGTGTGTTAGACTTTTCTATATGCGAGAATTGTAATGTGTGGTGTACGCACGACAAAAGAGTTGCAAAATTAGCTGGCATTATTCACAAGCAAAACAATAAAATAACTTGCTTGGTAGCTGCAGTAGCCAGGCTAGTTAGTTATCGCACTAATTAGCTATAGCTGTGCTGGCTGTCTTGGGGTGTTTTTACATAGTTACTATTTTCTGGGTTTATTAGCACTCTAAGAAGGCAGAAACATGGATTCATAAAAAAATATATTGTTCTCGTGTCATGATGTACGAAACACAACAGCTGTTTTTGGGTCATCTACTTAGTGCTGGATCAACTTTTGAAACACCTTACTTTACCAGGGGAACTTGGGGAACTTCACTGTTGTTTTACAAAGTTTTTACAAAGGCAAAAACATAAAAAGTAAGATATTGAATTGGAACTGGAATCATTGCCTAACTTCTCTGTGGTGCTCCACATTGTTGCTATTGCAAAAAAAAAAAAAAAACAAAACAGCATGTCTGCCCCGATAGTGATCAAGCTCAGCGTGAATGCCCCTCCATCACAAACAGCCTCCTATTGAGCAGAAGAATACCAATTAGCATGCAAAGGTAATGGTATGCAAGCCCACTTCAGAACGATGTGTTAAACAAATAGCAGTTAGGTAAAGGAAGGATTCAGCCACTTTCAATTCTCTGACCTAGGCATTACTGAATGGAGGTTTGGTAGTAATCTATAGACAGATTAGGGACAGCTTATTGGAGTGCTGACAGTGCTTGATGTTGTCAATGTAGAAGAGCCACAGTGCCGCACTGTTAAATCTAAACTGCCTCCTTTCGTGCAGATTAAGGGGTGGCATAAAAAGGTTTAACTGTAAATGAGCATACAGAATGCCTTTCATAGTCCGAAGTAGTGACACAGAGAGTACCAGCAAACACACAACACGCTAGCAATGGAGTAAAATAAGGAAATGGTATAGACAGATAAGATATGTGTTCTGATTGCCATTATCTATTCAATTAAAATTGGAAGGAGATTACCATATTGTCAAATGACTTTGCGGAGTCAACCTGAAGCTGTTTTTGTTTTACTTTTCAATGAACATTGAAAGGTCACTGGAACACAATACTGGACTATGAAAGCAAATCCCATCTGTAGGAGAGTGCTGCAATAAGGTGAAGGTGTCATTAAAGTACCTCTGCCAAATGAAGTGTAGAGTGTGATATTGCATGGGGCAGTTTCTATAACAGCACGCTGAGCTCAAACTAACAAATGATGGTTTGCTTGATTCAGCAGATGTACACATAAGCACAATGTTTTTGATATTTTTCATCAGTGAAATTGTAATTGCAAAGTACCAAGTGCTGTAACACCCTTGGACTGGCAGGTGATAGACAGACATGGTCTGCCTGTTTCCTGACACCTGCCAATACTGTGGCAAGACACGGACCTGATAATCATTAAATTAAACACAGAGTGCCTTTCACTCACCTCTGGGCTCCTGGGACCAATTGGTTCATAAAAAGACCTTCCTAAGTAAGAAAGAGTGGAAGGGAGAAATAAAGGAAAACGTCACACCTCAATGGTTTCCAATACTTCGCATGTTCTTAAGATAGCCAAAGTGAAAGGATACAATTTCACCCAATGAGACAGGTGGCAGAGGCAGGGACAAAGTCAGCCAGATATTGCAGTCTAAGGGTCAATGACAGTGTCACTTCTATAATTACTACACTTGCTTTAATACTTCTCTAAAGAACTTTCTCTCTCCCCCATACCCTCCCCACATCTATAAATTAGTATGAACAAGTGTAGGAGGCCATGTTGCTCTTGTGCAAGCTGGGCCTTTCTTCATTACCAGGGGGTCAGACTTTTAAAAGAGGAGTTGGTGACTCTGTGACACAGGAACTTTAGCATTTCGCCTTCGTCCTGTTGAACAAATGTATTTGATCTACTTCTCCATTGCTCAAGCCAGCCTTTATGGTTGGGTGAAATAGGCAATTAAAATGATCTGGCCAACATTTTGCCAAGGTTTAGACCCCATTAAAATAAATGTGGTATTTTCTTCGAGAGGGTATAAGCCACCCTCTCAATTGGGTGCAATGTGTTTGTTGAAGTGAAAGAGGCAACTTACCACTCCCCCACAGACACATGCAAACCAGATCAAGAGAACTAAGCCAGACAGCGAGTGGGCAGACTAGCCCAGGCTGGGTACCCCAGCTCTGTTAGGGTGCTCAATAGTTGTGATGAGGGCTATTCTCCACTGTGCCAAGCTACAAACCCTCAGGGCGTAGTTTCACAATGAAACAATGTTCTTACTTCTTATTCATAGCAAATGCTTTGACACAGAAAGCTGTGGAAAGTTATTCATATTAAAGGTATAAACAGGAGAATAATAAAAAATTGGTATTTATTTAAACACCTTCCTTACTGATAGTTTGTGCAAATTTTCCCTTGTCTAACTTCCAGAATAAAACATCTATTAATGATACCACTCAACCATATTAATATTCTTAGATTTTATTCAACGTAGCAGTCAAATAGACAAATAGTTCAATTAGTAAATTGATAAAAACAATATATGATATATGTGATATATTCAACACATAAACTTCCATTTTAAAAGGCTTCTGATTTGAACAGGATAAGAAAAGCTGCAGTCAACAAAAAAATACAGCAAATGCACCCAGCCACTTAAGATCTCTCTGAAGATGAATCAATCACTATATTATAGTGAAAACCCACAAGGTCCCTCGCTGTTGATCGAACACCGCGCTTGCACTTCATAGCAGTCGGCAGGCATTGATGCTGTGATTGATCGCTGAATGGAAGTGACTGGAAAGAAGAAAGGGATTACACTTGTCAAATGTAGTCAATCAGGGAGGGCCGGGTGGTCAAATGTTTGCAGTAAATCTTAAATAGTGGCTTGCAAGGCACAACAGAAAACAGAAAAATGAAAAGTACTGCTGATGATTCCAGGCTGCCGGGAGGAATCCCTTTTTGCATATCTTCCACACTGACAAGACTGCAAATATTCTGTCTACATAGTTTCTTGAGGGTTTAAGAGGTCATTAACATTTTCAGCAGGACGCTTGCAATTTTTTGTCTTAACAGAAGCAATGGCTGCAAATTAGTACACATTAGGCTGGAAGAACAGACAATTTATTCAAGTAACAACATGCATTAACAGGTGATGAAACATATAGCATTTCCACATATTTCTTAAAAAATAAAAAACAGGCCAGTGTGTCAAACATAGGAAATGTTTCTCCATCAAATGGCAGTAAGTTTTACACCCCTTGTTTCTCTTTTGACTTCCAAATAGAACACATTTCTTTCTTGTTTCTGTCTGTTAGTGGAACGCACAGGGAGGCGGATAGTGGTAACGAACATGAGAGAGACGGAGCCCGGTGGAGATGCTACAGAGGTTTATGCATTCAGTCTTGCTAACAGTGCCGTGTTATTTACAGCTGGCTTTTTTTATGGAAAAATCATGCCATGATTGATTCGGGTTAATGTGACGGCGTGGCAACCGCGCGAGCTGCTCAGGTTAACAGAAAACACTAACTTCCATAAACCCGCGATGGAGATAAATCACAGTTATTCCAACGACTCTGACAGCAGCTTAAGCGGTGGCAATCATTGAAAGCTCCTTGGGAGTCTCTCGGCCGCACCTCTCCAGGCGCAGGGGGGAAGAGTGCGGGGAAGAAGCGACGGAATCAGCTATATCAACAGCCCATCAGTAGGCAGGTGTTTTACATAAATATCTGGGAGCAGTAAGTAAATTCTATTGATGAAAACGCAATAAAACAGAGGCTTTCAAGCACGACCGTTCCCCTATGCATTCCTCCCCAGTATCTCGCTCACTTACGGCGTGCTGGTGAGATTATAATGTTTGCTTTTATCTGTCAGAAATCAATATTTCAAACGTCCGATGAAAGAGGAAATTGAACTGGGAATAGACCGAAGTGCTGTAAAAGTACCAGGCACAATTATCAAAAAGCACTTAAAGGGCTTAATAGGATACACATATATAAAAAATGCCCAAATTAATGTCTCAGAGCCATAATGAGAACTTTTGCTTGACTTCCCTCCAATGCCTTTTGATCACACAGAGATGTCTTTTGAGTGTGGGCGCTGTGGTCAATATGCTTTGCAATATATATGTATCCCTGGAGGCACCCAGCTTTGTGCTTTAACACAACACCATTAGGCATGATGGGTTGATTTTTCAGTTTATGAGAAAGGCACTATGGGTGTAAACTCAAAATCTGACACAAATGTTGTTGTTTTACTCAGATTGACAAGACAGGGAAATACAAAAAAGCAAAGAGTAAGATGGACTTTGAGTGTGTGGTTTTCTCTTTTTTTTTTGGTCTCCCTGTGTTCACAGCCTAACACTCCCTCTGGTCTGTTGACAGACTGACTGAACTTCTGCTGTATCCCTGTGCCCTATCCCTAACAGAGGTACTTGGGAAGAGCACTGCTTAACCTCTCTCATCACTTTAGGCCCCCCCCTCAAGACTCAAAAAGAAGGTTAAATGTAAGTTGGACCTGGTACTATTCCTGTGACCATTCTAGAATGTAAAATAAAATATCCATAATGCATTTTTAAATTGATGACAAACAATGGATTGAAGTAGTCATGGTATTTATATAGTATTTATATAAACTTTGTCTTGCTTTAGACACTAATGAAGTGCCCATCTTGTGAGTGAAAGAAAATGACTAAACATGTCTAAAATTGATATATTTAGCAGCCGTCATAACCAGATATGCAGTGCATTCAAAGATCTCACGGATAAACCCTGTCCAGGGGAAAGATGGCTGATGATTATCCTCTTGAACCTAAAGCCCAAAATGTTCTGGAAAAATTGTTTGACACCTATTTGTTTTTCAAAATTGTGGAGCTGGGTGATTATTTCAAAATTTACTATTTATCCAGCTCTGGTCCCTGGCTTTGGAACAGAAGAACGTTCCTATGATAAGAAAAGGCTAGGGTAAAAAAACAGCACCCCGTCCAGGAATGCCACCGAAAACAAAAGTGCACAGCAGCCTTTGCCCAGCACACCCAACTGGGAGTGTGATGGTAGTGTCTAGACCCATTGGAGGGCGGAAGGGGGGAGACAGCTGGCTGTTGCTACCGCTATGAGGCTGCTCATTAATTAATGAGCACGGTGGGGGGCAGTTCAGGGTGTGGCACAGAGGCCGCTCCAGGGTCCTGCTGGCCCGCAGGCCCCCAGTGGAATTCTCCCCAATGTCCGCCAGGCCCTGTACGAGTTGGGCGGGGCTGCTTCACACCTGCTCTGCTAGAGATCATATTTAGTGTGGTGAACAGCCGCTGGCCGACCTCATGCCCGCTCCCCCAGTGTGCAGGCTGTCAGCGCCCCGCCCCCCGGGGAGCTCTCCTGGGCCTGACCCTGTTGACAGAGACCCGTTCTCCGCAGCCTCATAAGGCTCACCTTCACATGCTGTTCAGTAATGACGCCTTGCTAAACAATGCCAACAGCGTTTACAGCACCGGTGTTCCAGGACCACTGAAGCAGTCACTCAGCTGGCGAAATTGTGAATCCACGGACCTACAGTAAAAACAACCACATGATACTGTGGCACTGTATGCATTATGCATTCGCTTCTATGAAAAGTATTCCATTAATTTGTTAATGGTAGTAATATTATATGGCATGAAACTAAAATTCAGCTCAAGTAAAACAAAGTATAAAAAACACAAATTACTATCTCAGTACCCTGGGGTACATTCAAGTGTATAAAATCAAGACAGGCGCACACTTCTGGGCAGGGAGTTCACATGCAACATCTTCCCAGAGGCTAATGCCACGTTTCACTGTGTCCTAATTACTGTGTTTCTCATTAGATGATGTGTCAAACCTGAGCCTTGCATGTGGAGAGACAGGCTGTTAAAAATCTACCCTCAGAGGCACACAGGGATTTTAAGGAAATGAATAAGGAAAAAAAAGTGAATTGCAAATCGTGCCTCTCGTGCGCAGTTCATAACAGGGGGCCAGCCTCGACACGAACATGGCTGCACTTTTGTCCTCCCCCATGTTTATTTTCAGGCGCGTATTGATTATTGTCCTAGCTGTATGGGGTCTGTCTCCTCAAAGCTCTTTAAATGTCATTGATAAACATTTGGAAACACGCAGCTTCAGCCAGCGCTGTAGAATGCTGCAGAATCTGACTTGAGGCTGCATGGCACTGCATAGCAAATCCATGTCTTGTTCTTCTCTCCTTAATTTCATACCAGGGTGCCCTGTTCTGGAGCTTCAGGACCCCTGACAAAAAATTACAAGATGTTGTATTCTTTACCTCTGGTATTTACCAATTTATGAGTACATAGGGCATGTGCTAGTTACTGCTCCATCATTGGCATCTACAGCATGAGCTATTTTTGCAATTCCAATATTGTAACAACAATAAATATATGAAATAAATTCTCATTTAGATATTTGGTGCCTTGAAGTACAGGCAGATAAGCTAGATAACATTAGTATATATACTATATAACATCAGGGCGAGAAAATATTTTCCAGGGTATCTGTATGTGCATAAATCCTTCATCTAATTAACACTGTGGCAATCATGTCTGTTGGACAGTGTGAAAATAAATTAGTGACTCCCCTGGATACACAAACAGGGTCACCATAAGACTATGTAACCAACAAAAGTAACAGACCTCATTTCTATCAAAGTGAATACTGACAAGTTTTTGGGTTGACTTTTTTACGGTAAACTTGTATGGCTGCTTGACTTAAAAAAGAAACATCCAACAGACAACCTCTGAACATAACCCCAATACATCATCATTGTAAAATCAACAAGACACCTACATTGTTAAGCTAACAGCCACCTGAATTTTGGTGAGTAATTTCTCCATTTTTTATAAATGGCTGCAAATCAGACAGGAGCTAGAAGATGTGCTGGTGACATAGACTGGTCTAAGGTCAGTGATGAAAGTTTAGTAACATGTTTATGACTGTCCCTTGAAGATGCTTTCACTTGTTTAGCTATGTTGCCATAGATATGGATTGTGATTCCCAAGATGACCTCACCTGGGTTTAGATATGTAAATTCTTATGATTATGCTGCACAGATTTTACAGTAAACTTTAAATGAATAAGCAAGAAAAAATTCTGTTGTTTTCACCCCATGCTAAAATCTCACTCCTGGAATCGCTTCAAAGCTGTGTAGAACTCATTGCTCAAAGGATTAAAAATGTCCATAGCCTCAACCTGTTACACTCACGGAAAACAGACCGGTGAGATTATGCGTTGTTGGTTTACCTCTGCCCACACTTTTTTGGTGTGATGAGGAGTGTTTAATCCAAGCAGCGACTCACAAAAAAGGAAACATAATTGCATTGATGGAAGTGAATAGGCCTATCGTATAAGGCTTAGTCCTGTAGTGACAGCTAAGAGCATTCAAGTGGTGTTGATGTAGTTAAAGTAGCAGTCCGTAGGTGGGAGTGCAAACCATCATAGTTCAATGGGGGCTTTGGTCCAAGTGGTTGATCTTTTTAAATCACTATTAATCTGGTTGGCAGCAAGAGAGAGCATTGCAGGTACTGTATGCTGTATACCAGTGGCATCAGGTGTACTATAAATAGGGGTAGAGAACATTCATTTAAACTGATAAAGGTCCTAAACTTGTTTTTTATGATTAACCAACTGGCCAATTTTAGTAAGGATCACCCATTAGCATTCTTGTTTACTTTATTGGGATTCAAACTCAATAGGATTACCTTTGTGCACATGACATTAATATATTTCAATAAAAGAAAAACCATTTTATGTACATTACATGCATTTAGCAGATGCTCTTTTCCAGCGCGGTGTCCAGCACAACAGAGCATAAGTGTATCCGCTCGATTTAACAAGCAACAGTGTCAGACCAGGCTAACAACACTCCCAGACCAGTCAATGTGAGCATAACAATATTCAAGCCCTACCACAAGTTAACTTGTGCAATCTGACATAAGCCAAGTATACAATGATACAACAGTCCCTAGAAATTAGAATCCAAAACACATCACAATACTGCACGTAAAATTAACATCAAATACTGCTAGGGGGTGGGGATTGAAGTGGAACTGAGTAGTGGTGGAACCATGTAAAATGCAAGCAAGTAAAATGACCACATTAGATGCAATCAATTAAACCAGTATCAGCCTGTGAAAGGTCATTGTTATTCGTTATGCAAAACAATCAAAAATGCTCACTTTAAAGATCAAATAAAGGTAAATTTTAGATCTCTCCTATTTGTGGCTCACCCGCTGCTACTGTTTCTCCCAAACCTAGGTTCACCTAATACTTATATCATCTCCAAGTTTGAAATCAAACATTTGTGAGGGTAAACATCCACCGGGATGTAGTTTTCCCATCTTTAGATTTGGAAATAGTAGTGATTTTAAAATATGGAGGTCCAGACAGATCCAAGGAAAGTCTTGATTAATGCATCCTTTTAGTTCACAGTGCAATATATTATAGCCATCCCCAGTTTTCAGCCATGTTTAAATGCTACTTCATTAGTCATCAGATCAATACCTTTTGTTGATTAAGAGGGCCAAAGGAGGTTCGTTTCATTTTCAAGCATTTTTACAAATCAATGCAGAGATTATCTTTCTAATGACGGAAGCACAATTGGGTGATTCTATGTTGAACACTAAGCAATTTAACACAATTTCAGGCATGAACATACAAACACGTTGCAAAGGAAAAACATGGGACTCAGCAACTATTGGCCAAATAGAGCTGTGGATATGGATTATGGTTAGTTTGGAAGTTTGCCTGTAATGCCTTGAGAATTATAATGTTTCATTATAATGCATTGAGGTGAATTGAATGGAAAAGATGGGAAATGCCACAAACTGTAAATAAGACAAAGCATTAGCGGAACTAACAGTATATCCAACGCAGAAAAAACACACTGTTACAAAAGAAACCATTTCTCTTTCCAAAGCTCATATGTTTCCTGCCATCATCCATTCAATACTGGTGAAAACACTTTGAAAACTTTTGAACTTCTTCATAACTGCATTGTTGCAGTGCTTGTCCATTTGTGTAGAACATTTACATTTACAGTACATTAACCCTAACCCTAACCCTAACCCTAAAGTTTTCATTTTTTAAAGCTATTCAAGCTAGATCATGAAACATACTGTGCCTTGCATCGGAATGCATGTCACTGAGTTTTGGAAGGCTATCAGACAAGCATCAAGCATTCATAGGTTTATGCACTTAAAAGTCACAAAATTCTGATCTGATACCTGATTAACCTTGAAGGCTGTTTATATCTGAAACTCTGGACTCCTGATTCTTCTCTTAAGAGGAGTGTGCTGGACAATATGTAAAGAGACCCAGTTCTTGTAAATGATCACATGAATGAAGAAGGCAGAAGAGAATGAGATGGCATCACAATACAATTCCTTCTAATGCCCCTTGGAGATGATGTTCCATGCACTCAAATCACATCTCTGTGCAGGAGCAGTGTAGGAAGCATTCCAAAGAAGGCATTTGGACATAGGAGCAGTTTAGTAAATTCTGCAGAGTTATCACTATTTTTGCTGAGGCATGTTAGAATGAATTTGCGAAAGTCAGTTGTTTGAATGGGGAACTGTGTAATCTTTCTTTATTTAAATTTACTTCCTCGTGGCTGCAGAAGAGACATTGGTACAGGGATGACACACGTCCTCTTTAGCAGTGGCTTCATTCATTGTAAATCTGAAAACATTCAGTGAAATTTATGATGATGATGGATGGAAAACACATTCTGTAGAATTTATAAAAATGGGTTCTGTAGGAAATGGTGCATTTCAGAACAAACTCTGAAAAAGAAGTTTTATGCGTGTAGCATGCAGTCGGTCTCTATGTTTTAAACACAGATTATGGCAGGATTGTGCTGCTGTGCGTTGGGAACGGTTCAATAAAATATACAAAGGAGGTCGAAACGGGGGAAACAAAAACCCTTTCTGACAATGTTAAGCCTTGCAGCTGCGTTGAGGCAACAAAGGGTTTTTACCAGTTCTTCAGATGTTGGATCATGGGGTGCGGGGAGCAGACTTTCCAAGGGTAGGCAATGTCAGGGGCTGCTGCTCTGTCCGCCGCGTGTCTGTCTGCACTATGAACATGCTCGCGGATTGCTCCATCATAACAGAGAAAAATACGACAGTGAGGAAGAAACACTGTCTGCAACGCAGTCTGAAACAGTCCTCTTCGCACCGCAATTCACAGAGCCATAAGGAAGCAATGTGAGACCACATGTTCTGTGTACGGTCCATTACTTCTAAGTTGTACTGTGCTACGGGTCACCCTCATGCAATGAGGCCACCGTCTGCTTTCCGAACATTCGAATGGAGACACCACGAAATAATGTCTATGGCACCTACCATGGCAATAGAAAGTAGTGGGTATGATTTTAATTTGAATATACAAAAAACAATAATAGCAGGATTACATTAAGAATAACACATGATCAGCACAAGAAGGAGTTCTTTCTAAATATATAATTTTCACTTTTATGACACTGTATTTTCTGAGATAACCGCACAAAGAATCACCATATAAGATAATGTTCCCTGAGAAAAAAATCTAATTAATTTATAACATGCAAATATGCACCAAAACACATACAAATACCTTCAACAAACTAACTTTATCTTGTTTTATTCATTTAATCAATTATACAATGCTGTGGGAAATAGGAATATGTGTTGGAAAAATGATTCAGTATACACATACTAGCAAATGCCTTTCTTAGGCATCAATGTAGAGCTGCAAAGCATATCTACTGGAATGATTGCAACATTAAGACAATAAATGGCCTAAAACTACTTAACTGTGGATTATGAACTTCATTCTAGCTTAGTATCGGTTGTGTAAGGGAGGATAAGGTGAGTTTATTGATGCATAGATAGTGGAATAAAGGATGGTGCACAAAACAAAAGCTACGCTTATTCAAACTGCCACTTCACCGTGGTGGAGTGACCTTGCACTTGCACCTCAGTGTAGGTTAATGATTCGCCCTGGCCTTAGCGGAGCAGAATGATTTTACAGTTGCGGTGCATGATCTGCAGATCTGACACTGGATTTTGGGGCTGCGTAAATTAAAAAGATGGCCCTCAGTGATGTGTGGGATGATGAAATAAGAGGCACTTTGGGTAATTCTAGTGATGGAGTGGGTCAGAACCGACGCAAGGGGGTGGGCGATAAAATCAGATGCACGCGTGCAGGTTGCTGGCAGGATCATCGGTCTAGCCACTCCATTAAGGCTGAGTGAAGAGATGATCCTCCTGCCAAGGTACAAGTCATTTGGCTCAGGCGAGCCAAGCCAGTGCATTGAACATACACATGCACACAAAGTGTAGTAATATGTGAATTACAGGCAACTCACTAGCCAGCTCAGTTGTATATACATAACTGTGAGATGTTGCCAATAGCGTATTCTATACAGTGAAGAGGATCGGTGCAGGGAGAATATCTGACAATAAGACTGAAGGCAAGCAGTGTTAACATTGCATAACACTTCACAAAAGCCATATAACCCTATAGTCTTCCTGCCAAATGGGTGAAGTCAGAAGGGGCTGGGCTTGGTTAGGACTTGGATGGAAAGCATGGGATTGTTGCTGGAAGTGATGTTTGTGGGCCAGAAGAATGTAGTCTTTACTCTGGAAACCAGCAAGAAACCAATGACCTTGTGCATATAGGACATTGTGCTTTAGGAGATACCATATTTTGGATGAAACATAAAATGGAGCAACTGTCTCACTGAGGCCAGTAATAATCTCATGCTAGAGTTGGATACTTCCTGCTGTTCTGGCCAAATTACCATTTTGACTACACAATCCTTCCACAATATAACTGGAAAAATATTCTCTCCTGTCACACAACTATTGTAATGAAAAATGGCTGTCATGCTTCATCTAAGTGGGTGCAACACATATTAGGGGTTAGTTGAGTTACCCTGCTAACTACGAACTGCTTCAAGATCCTTAAAGGGCCCTACATTAATGCAATTATTATCGTCATTGCTATTAAAAATATCAAAAGCAGTAGGAAGGAGTCTCAATAAATATCAGGAATGTGAGACTTTTTGCTAATTGTTTAAGAAGCATTTCATCCATGCATTGTCTTGCCCCGCTCCCCATTGGCAGATTTACGTTCACGGTCTCATTTCCTCTCTAGCAGTGAGGCAGCGGGAGTCAGCGAGGGATTCTGGGAGGTCAGGCATTTAATGCTAAAAATGATGATGTTGCATCAGGGTGATAAATAAATGGATATCCGGGCGGAAGCAGAATGACAAATGCCAACACTTGAGGAGGCACATTAGTTGTTGACAGCTACCGCAAGGGATGCAGGATGGGGCGGAGGACTGTAATTCTGTCTCATTACAGTTCCAATCTGTGCCTTCCTCTCCATCGCATTAATTCATTTCTTATAGTTTGTCCTGTCACTGCCTCTTGTTTTATTGCTAACTAACTCGTGTGTTATGGCCTTAATTTATGGTGGGAAATTGAGCGGCAGCAAATCATGGAATATTTTCATTGATTACCTCAAATTGTTTAATCTGCTGTGTGTTCTTAGCTCTTGATTGGGTGGTACTTACTGATTGCCTTCCTCTAACTTAAAAATCAATCAACAGAAGCAAGGAGGGCAGCTGGATAAATTGAGTCTAATGCAGCTCTCTGTCCTCAATCAAATCTGTGGCTAGTTTTAATCCATATGCCGCATAATACATTCTAATTTGTATGATGTGTGCGCAAGCAAATTTACTGTTCCTGCTTTCTGGACAATTTTTAAGGGCCAAATTAAAGATGGGTGGCTCAATCATATGTTCATCATAGGGTTTTGTAATTCATACTTGAAAGAATAACATCCCTATCTTGGATGAGGTAGTGTGTTATGTCATAGGTACTGTTTTGTTATTGACAAATTTAAGGTTGCTATCAAACATTTTTCCTTCAGGAAGAATAAGAATGAAGGAAAAAGGTTGGATGGTTAAATTACATGACATTATTTTGGAAAAATGCTATTCTAAGGAGTGGCAATGACAAGTAACACTGCTGTTCAAATCTGAAAGGTCAAACAGCTGCTACAGTAGGAATCTCATTTCACACCTCTTTGGCTGCTGCGTGCTATTGGAATACAGCTAATTCTTCCGGCAGTGGCAAAACTTTTCTTTTGCACTTTTGATGTGCTTGGACTTTCTGACACAAGGCAGAGTGGATAATTATAGAATGCACTTGGGATGCCAGGGGTCTGCTACGATTTAGGCAAAATAAAAAGCAGTCACACCTGATTAATGTCAATCCCTGTGAGAAAGCACAGGTTCACGGGGGAAAAACCGCTGGTGTGCAGGGCAGGTTGTGATTTTTTTTCCCTGGCCAAAGGCACCTCTACTGACTTACTAAAACCACTGCGTAGTGTATGCAGAGGCGCAGAGGTCAGGTGTTGAGACTGGGATATGAGGCTACGATGACAAGTGCTGATTCTCATTTGAAGGGACAGGGACTTAACTGGCCCCAGGGATGGCTCACCTATACACACATTACTATCATTGTCAGGACCTCAGAGAGACAACGCCTCCTTTATTTATTTTGCCAGATGAAGGGTTTTTTTATGCTTTAGACAGGAGTACCTGGTGACTGTTGCTTAACTCTCTGCTTTGCACAGCAAATTCCACTGTCTACATTCTGACATAAAAAATGATAAGTACAGTGTCTGAGGTTCTACTACATTGATGACACTTTGTAGGGTTACATCACAAAGCCCTTATTACAGCTAATGATGTTAAATGATGTTTAAGTGCCACACATATTCATAACTAGGTATCACCAATACATTCTGAGCTACAGCCAAAAGGTCTGATTTTAATGAGGTTCAATGAAGGGACTAATGCATTCATTAATTCCCAGACAACCTACACCAGAAATATAAAAAGGCAAGGGCACCTCCTCAATCAGGCTCAGAAAACAGTCTCTTCAGCCATTTATGGACACCATTGAATTTCATGGAAACAGTGCAGGATTACATAAATAACATAATGTAACAGTCTCTTGCATGCTAGACAGACATTCACCCTGCAACCAAGATTATTCTCAGGATGTCTGCTCGCTTTGCTGTGCTTGTGCAAGTGAAAGTGAGTGCATGTGAAAAGAGCAAGAGACGGGGGGGAGAGTATGGTCCAATTACCTTTTGGTAATTTTATCCCCTGGCATGTGCATAGTGGAGTCATTTTAAAACTCCACATCGAAAATGGAAAATTTTAACTTTGCTATTAAAAAGGAGGACTTCATATAACTTCTTCCATTCAGTCTTTTATAGATTCCAGGATGCAGATGACCTTGAAAGACAAAAGGCTTAATGAAAAATGACTCAACAGGGGTAGAGGTACAGCACATGTTAAATGGAATAAGCGTTTGACATGCAGAGAGAGTAAAAGGAGAAGGAGGTTTCTGTTATGTGTCTGGGTGCGCTGCCACTCACCAGGCATTCACAGTGGCAGGAAGATTTTGACCAGATGCATCATTTGCCTTCCCTATTTGTATGCAGTATTTAATTATTCTAAACATGATGAGGATGATATGGAATATTGCTATTTTTCATAATTCATAAAGAATCACATATCAGATTCCGATATGACGGGCTGAAATTTAACAAATGCAAATAGAAACATTTTTGTCAAAAGAGTTGTTAAAGCTGTTTTAGGAGCAGACTGAAAGAATGATAATGAACACACAGTAAGAAAGGACAGCATAACCTGAAGTGGTGTCTTATTGGCTGTTTTTATTGTGAGTCACTGGTAGGCCCTTCCTTATGAGTGTTAGGCCTCTCATTTTGACTAAAGCACATTATATAGATTTTCTGTTTTCATAATTTTTAATTCATGCCATGTCTCCATCAAAACTAGTTATGATGTGTGCATTTTCTTATACAACAGGTAATTGCACTTGTGATTGTTTATACTCTGAGTTTAATATGTTTTCCATTTCCATCTTCACAGCAGGACAAGGTTATTCTTGTGAGGACAGGAACCCAATTAGTGCTGTGTTTTAGATGTAACTTAAACTTCTTGGACAAATCTGAATACAACATGGGCATTCCTCTACATTGATTACATCTGAATTATGAATTCATGATAGGATTCATAATTTTAGTGAAACAAAGCTAGCTCTCTAATGTAGAAGGGATACAGGAATTGGAATACTACCGACTGTATGAATGAGATAGACTCCCATATTTTTACCCACTTAGAGCAACTCAGTGCCTGATATTTACAGCTGCTTTCTTGTAGGAAGGTATGGAGAAGACGATTCTCTGTGTCTGCCATGCTTTAGTGACTCTCAAATGTTTTTTCCCACCTGTCAATAAATCCATCACACCGATCGATGGTTCACTGAATCACTAAAAGTTATCAGCAGGAGCCCTCTTGAATGTGCAAACACAATCATTATGTAAATCCATCTTCAGTTCTCGGAAGACATACAACCTCTGCTTTAGTGCAGCTAATGGGATGTTATGATAAGGGTGGCAGTAATAGTCTCTATACAATCCTGTCACCATATATATATACATATTAGACACAGGAACCTGTGACACAATAACTTTAAGGAAAATCTTACATTAAATGTAATTCTTCACTTCAGAGTTTAGCAGGCATGCATAATGGAAAACAAGGGACCGGATTCACAGTTGATGAATTTGCTCTCTGATGCATTAGTGATCAATGTGCACCTGATTTATAATTCTCTTCAACGGTGCTCTGATCTTCATGTCAGTCTTCAAAGCATATGCATGTGGCTACTGTCATTTATTTTTTACTTCAATGCTATTTCCCAAAATTTCATCTGATATCACACCATCAGTCTGTTTGCCTCTAGTTCTGAGAATTCACTGTAAAGCTTGTCATTTCCCTTCTGCCTGTTAGCACAAGCACACTGCTAAACTTGATATAAATTCAAATTACATGTAAAAGAACACAAACCATATTAACGTACAAAGACTAGATCATATGAGTATAAAGGTGGAGCAGTGCATTCTGGGATTTGCATGAGGCTACAAAAGGACAAGGACAAATCACATCACTAGTGATAAATAAAATGAGGATCAAAGGCAGGGATGTTAAAACATTAAAAAAAAAAAAATTTAAAGTAATGTTCAGTTTTACCAGAACCTTTAAAATTAATCCCTTTTTTCATCAAGAAAAAAAATGAAAGTACCACAATGGCAACAGAAGATGAAATCTCAAACAAGAGAACAAACGCATAAGAAAAAAACACTTCTTGAAATTACAGTTTTCAGGCCTGGCACACTTTCAGCACAGGAAGCACAGACGTCCATATTTTTATCCATCTGGTCACCCCAGACAGGTTCACACAGATGCCCCGTCACAACATGAATGTGACGTTTTACCCGCTGACAGGTAATTGTGTGTTTATGACAAAGCTACCAGTGGCTAGCCTCCGTGCCGAAGGGGAGCTCTTACAGTGACATCTGTATTCCTGTCAATTACAGCGGTGCTCCCACTCCCCGCGCCGGGCGCACCCCATCACTTTCACACAGGCCTGCCTCAGAGCAGACTCACTGTGACGGAATAGATACAGGCAGTTGTTCTTGCAGCCCTGGGGTCATTATTTAAAGAGAGACAGAGACTGCAGTGAGTGAGAGGGAGCAGGAGAGAATGGGAGGAAGACAGAGAGGGAAGGAAGGGCACTGTGGAGGGGAGGGGGTGGGGGTGGGGGAGGTGCTGCGCCGTGGTGCAGGTGCTTTATCCAGTGAAGGGAGAGAGCACGGGGAGACAAATGAATCCAGCAGGCATTTGGTACACACCGGAGATTGCTTATCGATCCAGATCACAGTATTCAGGCCGGCCCTGGAGAAGGCTGAGAATTTTCTAAGGGAGTTAATAACCTGGCAGCTCAGCTGTCTTGTCCAATTCACTGAAGGCAGAGGCCTAATCAGAGGTGCGCTCCTTCTTCCGTCTTGCCGCCCTCCCTCCTCCTCTTTCTTCCTCACTCCATCTCTCCCTCCCTCCACATCCCAGAAAGCTTAGCTCCCTCTCTTCCACTCCATCGGAGATCTAAAAGTGATTGAAATGACAGCCTATAGAAAGAGGCTAATCAAATTGTTTATTATCAGTTGCAATCAATATGTATAGATTGTTAAAACATCTAAGTCAGCCCCTGGAAAAGTAATAGTCATGGCGTACTCACAGCTGCTCAGCCAGGGTTGGACCCCAATACATTTCTACAATTTAAGTGACTTTCACTTTTACTTAAGTTGTGATGACCCATGGGAACGAGCTGACCTGGGAAAGGGGACGATGAACAGTCAGATTGGATTAACCCCCAAACTCCAGCCCACCGGCCCCACGATACATTTCTGTCACAGCTGAATAACAATCGATCCATCAGTCAAATCACAGAGGAGCTGGACTCAACATTACTGAAATGCGAAAGGCAGCTGCCCCCCTCACACATGGAGTAGGCAGAGGTCTGTCTGAGCAGATCCCAGTTTTGCTTTCAGTGTTAATGCTAACTTTTCACACTCAGCTGTCATTCACCTCTCTCTGAACCTCAGACACTTCACTTCTTTTTCTCATAAAGCTATACTTACTTTCCTACCATTCTGGTTTCATTACAGAGCAAGCATCCTCCAGTTTTGCATATCAGGACAAAAAGGCCAGTGGGTTAAGAATACAGATAACACTGCATTGTTGTATACAATGCCAGGCTGTGGAAATTTAATCTAGACATGTTAGAACATAAAACTCATGAAAATTCAGGGATGAAATGATGACTTTTTTCATCTGTTCCACTGTGACCCCAGGAGTCTGGCACAGCATGCTTCACTGCGATACAGCTCTGTGTGACATTACCCTCAGCAATCCTCGCCCACATGTTAATGAAGACCTGAGACGTCTTATCATGCAGCGACCGGGGCGAAACAATGTGGATCCAACAAGTGCACGTGCGTCAGAAGGAATCTCAGTGTCATCTGAACTCCGTCGCCGTGGCAGCACATCACCATAATCTGGTAGAGCTCCGGTGTGCTGGTACTGGTATTCTCAAAACAGTTATCATTGCTCCACAACAGGCTCCAGTGGTGCCTCAGCTTTTTAACATTTTTTAAACTATTTAAACACTAGCCCTTATAACATGAGACGAACTTTCGTATGAAGTTTGCTGTATCAAGCAGCATCAAAACAAAATAAATCATATCATTTGACACTATTATCTTTCTATAGCTACGTCGTCAGTTTAATCAGGACCAATGAAACTTCTGATTTTTTATCAGATTCAAACGAATAGCTGATGCGCCAGGACTGAAGCTTTGCTTCACTGTCGTGATGCAAATAATTACCACAGGTCATACAGAAAAGCCCTTAGTTCCTATATTCTTACTATTAACAAGTGTTGGGACTGCAGACTGCCTTTCACACTCAGGAAACTAATTGGGCCAACAGAAGTGGCCACAGTAGTTTGAATCTCTGAATTAAAACCCATTTACTGTATTTCTTTATTAGACAAGACAAGTCCAGGTCCCAATCTCTTGCCTGACTTCATTATGTCACTGAGGAATGTTATTATTCTGAACAAATTTTTCACTATAAGATATTTTAAACAAAATAAGAGGGCCAGTAAGACACCACTTCAGGTTTTGCTCTACTTCAACTCACCTGTCCGTTGACCCTGGGGTAAATACAAGCCTGTGCCATTGAGCACCAGCATTGAAAGGCACAGCTGTTGACATTACTGCCACTGGACTGAAGCTATCTGTGGTAGGCTTGGCCCTGTATCATTCCTGCCTGTTTCCTGCAGTTAACAGCCATTCATAATTAAGAGATTGAGGCGATGGAAGTCCAAGCCGTCCCCACCACTGAATCATTAATGCTCTTCTCAAGAACGCACAGACCTGCAGCAGACTCCTCCTTCCTCTTGTCAAGGGTATCTGTTTCACATCTGCAACTGGACACCTCTGCCAAATGTTTCGATATCAGTCTTATACCTCCGATTCCGTCCTCTATGGCAACCATGCGGCTGCATTATTAATGGTCTCAAAGGCTTGATTAGAACTCACACAGCACCTGAACAGGACAACAAGTCCATCGTAATTAAACATCAATTAAACCATGTCAAAACATGCCAACAGGACAGTCTTAACAATACGAGTCAAGATGTATAAACACTGTATTGGATCTCAAAATAGTACAAAACCAGCAAATGTAAGCCAACATTGTTATGGCTTTGAACAGAGAGGAAGTTGATCAAGTATCTGCAGGTACTGACAGAAACAGCTTTGACAGCCTGTGAAAAACATACAGGGAAGCTGGTTTTATGGCTGTCACACATACATAAAGACACAAGAGCAAAGTCACATATAATGAGATGAAAAAGATTTGAAAGATTTGAAATTATAACTATTTTTCCACCACATCAAAGCTCAGCATGTGTTCCTGCTTTGCAAGGGACTAAACTATTGCCAACACAAGCTGAGCATCAAGCGAGTATGTCCCAAGAGTGCAGATAAAACATTATTTCATGTTACAAGCACTGGAAAAAAAGCGTGCTACATATTCAATGTGCACATGCGCGTTTGTGTGTGTGTGTGTGTGTGTGTGTGTGTGTGTGTGTGTGTGTGTGTGTGTGTGTGTGTGTGTGTGTGAGTGTGTGTGATTACAGAAGGGAGTGAATTGCAAGGATCCTTCAAGCCCTCTCTGCTACAGACACCACAATTAATACATACTAGATGGCTGATAACATTGTGGCAAACATCAAATCTTTTAAGATGCAGATAATCCAGCAAACGGTTCTGCTGCTTTTTTTTTCACCTAGTGCATATTGCAATCAAAGGTACAAAGATGGTCCCTGGTGGACTCATTAGTTGACTGTTCTGTGGATTGGGGCTCTCCAGGGCCCAGACTCCAGCCTTCCAACAGTCAGCTGACCTGACAAGTCATAGCAGGCTCCTATCATCATACTGTTCATTAGGATGGCTGACGGACACAGTTTCACACCCTCTTTTCACCCACCACGTAATTAATCATACCCTTTTATTGGCATGGTGCTAACCTCTTGCTACCTGTCATTGAAGAGCTGGGGGGTAGGGGTCTTGCCTTTCTCCTGAAAGGCAGTGGGAAGTACACTTTGTGAATGGAGAGAAACGGACAACGTTCAAATGTTGAGCAGTCTTCAGGTACACAACGTCCATGGAAATGGGCATTTTTTTAGGTAGGATTCCTTTATGGTCAATGGCACTTTCCAGACAGCCCCTTGGTGTTATCGTATGATCTCAATGCCACACAAACACCCACCTTGGTTTCCAGGAAATCACTAGCAAGTCACACTACTTCCTTGGCAATGCCTGTGATTTAACTACCCTCTTTTTGATACAAGCACTGTTGCCATACACTGCCCCCAAAAAAAAGTATACAAAATTGCATCATTCAGAATTCACAAAATCATCCCAGTACCAATATGTCATGTAGAATATTGTGTAATAGTGAATAATTTGGTACTAGTGTACAATATATTATAAAGTGCATATATACAAAAGTTTACATTGTCCGTTTTAGTACAGCATTGTGCCTCACTCTGTGTCGTTACTAGGTGTCAAGTGTCACTCATATTTTCTATCATGCTCATCTCAATCTTGTTGGCAGGTGTTACTCGTATTGTCTCTCAGGCCTCCCTCAATTATGTTGTCAGGTGTCAGGTGCCAAAGACATATGAGTAAGTGATAAATGACTCACTCAAATTTTCCCAGTTAATTCATCATAGTCTTGCTACAAACAATTATGAGTCACGCCACCAGATACAGAGATAAAAACGCTACTGTATTTGACTGTATTTGACAGGTAGTTGTTGTCCAGTGACGATCTGGTTAACAAAGATCCAAATTTACAAAATTTCCATTGTTTTTATTTCATCCTTTGAGTGCGTGCCCTGACTTGATAAACACCTGTCCAAAGACATTGATTCACAACTTGCTCTTCCCCAGGTCAAGCTATTTCTGAACCAGCATCCAATGCATGTCACAATACTGAATATTTATACAGTACTTTGTGTGTAAGTATATGAACTCAAATTTACGCAGTATTAATATCTTGTAATTTACTTCATAATATGTTTGTCTAACCCTCTTTGTCAAGAACATGAATTACAGCCTGTGTTCAGGAATGGAACTTCCACTCTCATACAGGAGTGCTGAAGTGATGCAGGTGCAATCCTCTGACTTGACACTTGACTGAGGTTGTTTTTCACAATACAGTTCAAACACTGCACCACAACAGAATGAACCCTAATTGGAGGATAGACATATGTCTTACTGATGACAACTCAGCAACTCATAAGTACTTGCCAAGTCACAATATGATGCTGATGAGGGGTGTAGCACGTAACTCTAGCTGATGTAAATCTACCATACCCCGGCAAAACACAACCAATTATGTCCTATGTGCTCACAATAATGTATGCAAATGAGCAGCAAAGATTCCAATGTGCAGCTTCTTGGCCTGTACTTGGAGCAAATACCTTTAGTAACTGTACCACTCAGGAGACCTGTGGAGTATCATAGTTACATTAGTCATAAAAGTGGTAGAGAACTCAATAACAATGGGATTAAGAGTACTGAGTGAAGCGGTGGCCATGGCAGTGGTGCCAGATCAGGCAGTGAGGATGATATCACTCTTCCAGTTTTGAAATACAGATCAGTGCAGTATATCAAGTCAATTATTTTAATTTGCTGCAAGCAAGCTGTTAACTGCTAACATACTGTCGTTTATTGATATATAACATTTGTTGTATTAGATAGCTATGTGATAGGGCTACTTGGCTTACCAGATACATTTTACTAATATTAGCTACCAAAACAAGCAACATATATTCAAACAGACATATTGCACATTAATTGTGACCAGGAATAAGTAATGCATCTAGCAAGCCATCTTACATTATGTTTTTTTACAAAAAGCGACAATTATAAAACTGAATTATTAAAAAATCTGAGCACAGTCTGAGTGAGGTATAAGAAAAACATGATAACAAAAAAGAGAAAGAAGAAAGTCTTTATGTGGACACTGTATATGTGTCATTTGCTATTCTGTACCAATGGTCCTGTTTGTACAACTATTATGATATGTGCTTGTCACATCTTGCCATGAAGGCCTTTTAAGTTACTCTGAAATGGATTGTCTGCCAAATAAATAATATGAGGAAATAATGCAACCTATGTGCCTCAATTAGTACTCTGGCATAACTCTTGGACCAATCCTGAAATAATTTGCACTAAGTGAATACAGAACAATACAATATAACTATTTATCCCCACTGGGGTAATTAAGAAGGTAATGTTACATGTAAGTCCTCTACAAATAAGGAAAGAGAGTACCGTATACAAATATCGCATTAAACATGCCCCACACGGAGTACAAATAAACATCATGATAACATGATTGTTAGGGTCTCAGTTTTTTAAAAGTACAAGTGCAGAGACAATAATTAGATGTAATAGAAATTTCAGGTTCTAAGTGCAAAACAACCAAGAGCAATGATGATGTCCATGTGAGGTTTGGTGGAGCATTAAAATTGAATATACAAATGGGTTCAGGGATGAATGTGGCTTTCCTTCTAGTGGTGTTGCGCTTGGGAAAGATGTACTGTTGATCAAGGGGGAGGAGTTCAAAGGCACCTGAGGATACGGGTTTTGTGATCCAGTATTTAATTGGCTTTCTTTATAACTTGGTTTTTACAGAGGAGAGTCAGACTTCTCTGTGGTAGCTGTGTGATTCTGGAGCAGGAGTTGACAATTTTGAGAAGGTTTTTAATCTTTGAAATTTGGACATTTGAACCAGGAACTTTAAGGAGAAAATTTAAGGAGAGATTCAATGAATGTGCTGTAAAAGGTGGTCAAAAATTTTTTTTTCTTGACTTTGAATAAACTGAGTTTTCCCAGAGAATAATAGCATTGCTAACATTTCTTGATTATTGTATCTTTGTAAAACACCTGAGATTAGATACTCAGAATAGGATTCTTCTCTCCGATGTAAAATGAGCTGTGAGAATACACAGTGCTTATACCTATTCTCTTAAATGAGGGGTGGACAGGTGTCACTGCTCTAACAGTAGTTAACATGGGAAACCTATTCAAGTGACCAGCATGAGGAAAATCTGGAAGCAATGAAGTAGAATTCATAGCCTAACCTTTAGCACAAGTATTCACACAAGCATTTATTTTATTTAGTAAAATGCAACATATTTTTGTTTATTTTGTGTCACAAAGTTCTCTTTTATTTCTCGTGTAATATTCCCAGGTTTCAGTGACCACCACACTCGTATTGCGTTGGAGGTGAAGTATAATGTCTGTATAATTCTGATGCGGTGGACAAGGTGAATTGCAATTAGCTTGAAATAGGACCTTAATTGAATGTTCTCAGTGTGAATGTTAAATGAGAGCAAAGATGGGTGGGTTCACTCCTGCATATCACAGTTCTTACATACAGAAATCTGGTGCTGTGGAGAGGAAGGACATGTATTGCTTTTGATGCGCCTGGTGTGAAAGAGGTGGAAAATATAATATTCTCTTCATCCACCCCCAATACATTACTAGGGTTAGACTGAGAATTATAGCGAGTGTCCATTAGTTCCTTTCAGAGTTAATATTGATGCAGATATTATTTCAATCAGCCGTGCCATTCATTTGAAATATCATGTCCGGGAGCGGCGACAGCAGTGAATCAAATCAATTGATAGAGCGGTTAGCTTTGCAGTCTGGGCCACCTCCGAGACACCGAGCAGCTGGGAAATATTATGGAGATTGTCCTTTAAAGTGATCTCTTTATCATCATTTGTCTGCGGTCGGGGTGATCCCATCTCACCCCGGCTTTCCTCTGGGGCTCCAGCTGTCATAACTCAATCAGGCAGATAATGCATTCTGGGCTAGTCCACCCCCCCACCTTCGCGCTCCACCACAGAGCGTATCAGCAAGGATCCAGAACGGCAGCCATCATCCACGTTGACAGCTTCCTTCTCGGAGCTGGCTAGTTTATGTCAGATTCTGTGTTTATGAATTTTTCTCGCTGCGTGTTTGAAGTGCAATATGGGAGCCCTCTTTTGGGGAGATGGATGCGTGCAGCCTTAGGTGCCGCAGTGTGTGTGATCATGACACTGATTTGTATGGGCCCGGACGGCAGTGTTGAGAGTGAGAATATGATGTCTGCTCATCGATCCGGGTCTCCTGAGGCCGTCCGGTGTGACCGTGACACCCCCTTCACTCTGTGTCTTTTGGGAAGCAGAAGTAACTGTGTGTGACACATTTGACAAGGACCATAATGGACGTTAACCTCAATGATCTGGAACATAGAACATATTTTCTACAGAATGCAGAAATAAAGACCCTTCATCCAAAATATCCTTTCCAGTCTGAATCTTCAGCCTGCACTCTTCGATCCTCATGGTGCTGCCAAGAAAACGACTTGAGAGCACAGAGGGAAGAGCTGCATTATTAAAAGCAGGGACACTTGTATCTGACCGCAGTGCCATCCTGATCTCTTCCTTAAACTCCACTGATACCACACCACCTGGGATGGTATGTAAGGGATCTCCTAGGTCCCTGCATGGCCTCAAATGGATACCTTGCTTTTTGCTCGAAACACACTAAATCATAGATGACACAGTGAGCACTGGGACTGAGGAGAGGTGGATATGAGGTTTGTAATAGATACATGCTTGCTGTAAAGAAATAAGAAAGTAAATGAGGCAAACTAAAGCAAGAAAAATGAGGAGATGAGGTCAAGCAAAGCAGAGACAGTATGACCATGTATAATGGTTACACAGACAGATTGTAAGAAACCAGTCAACCTAATTGCAGAGGTAAAAAGCAATATCAACTCTGTAGATATGACAGTTTGTGTGTAAGGGGATGGGAATTCCACTGGATGTGTGTGTTTGTACAGTAATGTCAGATTTACAGGGCACAGCCATACCACTTTGTAGCACGGTGACATTTTAGAGCTATATCAAGTGCTTATTGAGTCTGTGTGCAATGACCTCAGCCCTGTGGGCAAAGGATAGCAGTTAAGGGGTGAACTTGGTGTCTAGGTGACAGCAAGACAGACTTGCAGCCCAAATGAGAGAATTCTGCAGAAACAGTGGCCAAATATAGATTATTAAATAACTATTGGGTATTCTTTAACCAAATCTGACCACCCATAGAGTACTAGCCTTTCAGCTGATCATGCCTCTCAGGACCTAGTTTTAACATAATCCTTTTATGTATTTGATTTATGTATTTCATGTATTATGCATTCTATTTGATTTTTTCCTTTTCTTTAAAGAAATCATGGTTATGCAGCAGAGCTCAATGAGTATGCTGTGCTCAATGACTATGCAGTGGACAGTGACTTCGCCTCCTGCGTATGAGTGACATGGGTCCATAACATGGTGATTCAGTATTGTGCCACCAGGAGTACTGTTGTTTTGGTCGGTGTGGGTTCAACCCTGGCCCACTTTTGAACCACCACATCACTTTTAACAATGACAGCAACACATTTAGTGCAAAACCTATTCTATTCTGAAACAGCATGGAGCAATAAACAGATAAGGATAGACACATGACTCATATATGACTGTGGGACAGATATACCTCATTCTCCATGGATGTTACCAAGAAACACAGGAAAAATAACAAAATGATTTAATTTTTTCTGTGATCAAGCTAACAAAGTCCAGTGTTCAACAAAGTTGAAATTACTGTGTAACGCCCACAGGAAATTGAAATTACAATGTAACACCCACAGGCAGCCATCCACTTTGCCTGGTTATACAGCACACAACGAGCATATCCAGGGCCCTGTGTTCCTAGAGCAGGTTTGTTATAGCACTTTTATTGGACAACATGACTATGGTTATGGTCCAAGCCAAACCACACCACATAGCCACACTTTGTTCAGCACAGTGCATGTCTGTATAAGATATATTTAGGCATAGCTGGTCATGGTAACAGATTTAATACATTTTCCTACTCAATTTTTGTATGATGCACCTTAGTATACAAGACCAAAATCCCTAGTTGTTTCTGCCAAGCCTTATTTGCAGATCTTTAGTTTTTAGAAGGTGGCATTTCAGTGCAGTTTTACTGTGCAAAAGTGTTCAATAACATTTACAGCATCTCTGTCAGGGGCCATCTCTCTCCAAACTGTCATTTAAGCATGCCGTTCTTTAGTCTTTAATTTTCCAACCTTGCTGGAATGAGTGACCGAGTGAGTCAGTGAGTGAGTGAGTGAGTGAGTGAGAGAGAAAGAGAGAGAGAGAGGGATACTGACTGAAAGAAAGAGAGACAGGGCATTAAAAGAAGTTGGGGTAATGATGACATAATAAAAGCTTTTGCATTTGCACACCTGAAAAGTTTTGGGGGGATGTGTAAGAGAAAATATCCTAGAGTCAATAAACAAGCCACTCCTGTGTAATTCTCACTGGACACAGGACCAGCATACTATTTTGCTCGCTAAAAGGCCTTTCTCAGAGCTCTGTCTGTTCATTTTCAAAAGCTGAAACTGAAATACCTCAATATAATGTATTCTTGATGGAATAGGAACTGTCAGTTGTAACAGTTTAAGCTGGGTATGCTGAAGCTTTTCATCTTTTGGTCATGGCAATAAAGCACACAAGAATTTAATTTTGAATTTGAGCGTGTTAAGAGAGAGGAGGTGAGGGGAGAGAGTGAAAGAATGACAGATTTACTGTTGCTGATTACAATGCAGGAAATTCCTCTTTGGTGTCATGATTTCCTTTCTCAACAGTTCTGTTTACTTTTATTGAAGTTTGAGCTATACTACAAAAGAGAGAAAGACCAGAGCAGTACAGAAGGGCTCCTAAGATAAATCTTTACTGATAGCCAGGCCATTTAATACTACTACTACTACTACTACTACTACTACTACTACTACTAATAATAATAATAATAGTAATAATAATAATAATAATCTTGCTGTTTTGTTATTATTATTGGAGGTGGGAATGGGTGGAAGCATATGTAAATGTCATTCCCAAAGTAAGAAGCCCGGGTGGGAACAGCATTCCCAGGGTTAACTGTGGAAGACAATTGAACTGAGCAAGTGCAGTGTTGAGACCTGTTGATTTTAGCAAATGCGCCTGTGAGTGCACTTCAGAGACATGCACTCACTGCAACAGCTGTGCACCACACCTGTCACCCCAGCTACGGGAAAAAAGCTGGTTGGCCTTCATGTTATTTTAAATGCATGTCCTCCTGTCCCCTCCTTACGTCTGAATGCATGCTTTTAATGCATTACTGTCCATGTTTAGAGGAAGGCTACTTAGCTGCACATTCTCTATGTACATTATTTGATGAAAGTACAATTTAAATGAAACAACAAATATAGCACCCTTTACCATAAAAAATACCCGGAACTGCTTTAATATTTATACTAATGTGTATACTAGAGCTATATTTCTCTCCACCTTGCCATTCCATTGTTGATGGAACCCACCATCCCCTGGAATAATGGAAACTTTCATAAGTACAATGTAACTAATTAATGTTCACAATATATGTTAAAACATAGAACTACAGGCTAAGTTAGAACCACATGGATGTGAAAATGCGTGAGCCACAGTGTGCATCAGCCCATGGAAAGAGACCCTTCTGTGCCATGACACATATATGCATAAACACAAGCATGCATGCATGCATGCACTCACATACACGTACACACACACACACAGACACACACACAAACACACACACACGGGTCTCTGATGTAGACCTTAAGGAAGGCGGGATTTGCTCAGCCTTATCACCCCGTGATAAAGGCATGGAAAGAGTGAGACTCGCAGGCAGTGAGATTTCCTCGCTATCACAGGAAAGACCTGCGTCTCGTAGCCGCTGCTCTCTCGGGACACGCTGGCCTTTTAAGAGTGCCCTGCCAATCCCACTTCACAGAACGCCACTAATGACCAAACCTAACCAAAGAGAAACAGTGGGCGCGGGGTTGACAGGCAGCCTTTTCAGACCTTGGGTCACAGGCCAGCGCCGTCCCTTTCACTCAGCTTGCAGATTCCTGCGGTCTCAGAAATTTGGCCCAGGTGTAGCTCAGCTATTTCATGCAGCCATTCACCCTCCATTCAAAAGGCCATTGTTGGAAATCCACGTGTGTGTTCCCTGCAGAGTTCAATTAGCAAACATTATTGCAGATCTGAAGGGAAAAAAAAACATTTTTGTGGTGTTATGTTTGCCTTGGTTGATGTGGAACCATGAATTTACATTTCTCTCACATTTGTCGACATCTCGAATCCACAAGGTTCTTTGGGAGAATTCTTCATCTATACAGTTTGTTCTCCTGCGAACCCACTCATTTCAAAACTTTTCTCCTGAACTCCCTCCCTCCACAAAAAGACAGTGTAAAGTGTCCCATTACACAAAAATGGACAATAAAAAAACCTGGGGCAATCAAAGGAACTTATGTTGATTTGGTCATTTCACCACATGTAAACCTTGCATATTGCTGCCAGACAAAGTTCCCGCCAAATAATAATGATAATAAATAACATAAAGGTTATAAACCTAGTTTCAAAAAATATCAACCACATCAGTCTGTGGAACACAGCCCTTACCATCTCTCCTGATTTGAGGTTAAAGAAATTAGTAGCCATGCCTCATTCATCATCCAACCTAAAATGTCCATAACCCCAGTTTTTTGCCCATAGCCACCTGCCTCTACATTTAAACCTCCAACATTATAGACATCATGTGAAACTGGTCTCTCTTTGTTTGTACACAGTGGACTATTTACTATTTAAATAACATAAAGTGTACTCTTAAGGGCTTCAACAGAGCCATACAGAAAAGTCATTGACTGCCAGTAATATATGCACTGCAGATGGTACATCAATCAGACTATATGCTTGGAGTGTGGGTTGTGCAACCACACTTGTGGTGTAATTGGCAGTACATACTGTAAAGCAAATCTTGCAGTATTTATGTGATGGTTGACTTATGGTTTCAAATTGTAGAAAAAATTAGCACATGGTGGAGATTAACTCAATTCGCTGGATGATTATTGTAAATGTTGTAAAATAATAAAAAATAAAGAAAATAATGAAGTTCAAACTTTAAACATTATTTATGAATGAATTATCTTCATTCTTAAAGTACAGTGGATGGGAAATTATTTGTATTCAGGTGTTCAGAACCAGGATGTGAGTCTCTGTCTTGCTTTGTGATTTTCAAGAAGATTAAAGTTCTAACAGTTCAGCATCCTGAATTCCAATTACTTAAAATACCATCCCCCTTTGATCAAATTAAATTAAAGGCAACCAATTAGGAGGGCAAAATTAGCAGCATTTAAACACGGCCATTTACTTGATTAAAGTTACATGATTAGGGTGAGGTAAGCTAAAACCAATACTTTTGGAAAAAAGCGATTGGTTTCGATATGACGTGTAAGGTAAGCCTTGCAGTGGAACTGAACATTACAAAAAGCCACAAGTAAATAAGTAAAGAGAGGGTGCCGTGTCACGTCCTGCTAGTCGTGCTCCGCTGAGTATCACATAAAGCTCACGGCGCAACAATCAATTTACTCCGATATTCGTCTTGGGCATGGATACAGCGGGCTGTGTTCGGACAGGGAAACAGAGCTGGGCTGGGCAGACAGAATTTCTCAAATTCTAACTAAGGATTGAGCAGTGAATATTTAAAAGTCCCCATTTTGATTTCTAAAAATTACACTTGCTGTACTCACAAGGGTTGTGCATGTGCCGGTTAAGTGTCATCTGCAGTACACACCTGCTGAGGCACCCATGTTCAGGCACAAAACCAAAACACAAGTTAATGAGTTCAAAGTTCAGAGTTTTTCTCTTCTAGGTTGATCTCTCCAGATGAAACTTTGTTAACAACAGAAAGGGACTCAAACTTAGGCTACATTTATGCCACAGGCCTTAATATTCAGTTGTGATTTTTTTGGCCACATCGATTTTCTTTTGCCTGAGTTTATATTCACTTGTGAAAGCAACCCATATCTAATGCTTGAGTTTAAATTAACGTTATGATTGAAATAACCTGCATGCACAAATAAAAGACTTAAGACGTATACCCTTCTGTTATCCTAGGTCCTATCAAGCTTTGTCTGCACTGAGGCATAATCCCATATGTCTGCAATGAGGTCACTTTGCTGTGGCTCTGCTTGGCCACTGGCTGATACTGTTGCTACTACTTTCGCCCATGCTGTAGCCTGCACGTGTCTTCACAGGTGACTACCAACTAACGATGATGAAAGTTAAGTGCTAAAAATACCCAATTTGAGCATCCACCCACAGTTCTGGTATCAGAATTGAATCAGATTTATTTCCTTTTGGAAATAAATGGTCCGAATCTGATATGCCCATATCTGATACCATGTGATGTTTTGTTGTTTAAACTTTAGTAAAAAATATCTAATCTGTATCAGATATGACAAAAAAATGTAATTGAGTCACTTTTACCTTGCAGTGTAAACATAGCCTTAATGACAATAGATGGAGGGACAGATGCACCAAAATCGCAGTTGCACCAGGGAGAATCCCAGAGGCTGTTCACGTTACATCGACAGTTATATTACATTGTGTTGCTGTGCATGCTGTATGGGCCTGTGCTAGATGAGCATAGCTGTCACTTGTATCAGTGCTTCTGGGACGAAACACATGCCCGTTGCTTGCTTTTATAAGGAGTCCTTTTCCTTAGATGTCATAAAGTCCCATGACATTTGTACAATCAGTAACATTTAGCAGAGCCACTTCTTCTACCAATGATAATGAGCTCAAAATTGACCTGTTTCCCCCCGCTTCTTTCCTCCCTATTTTCCTCTTCAAGGCCCAGTATGAATAATGAGGCAGGAGGTTAACAACGGGTCAGAGACAGCTCCCTATCTCCCTGGTTATTTATTCAGTGAAATGAGAAATTGATCACATTATTGCGTTAAGAAGAACCTGATTCATTATAATCAGCTGAGTATTGGCAGCTCGGGCTGGAGGCAGGGCTGCCACATTAGGTATGCTTGAGTGGCCACAGGTCATGACTGCTCCGGCCATTTTACAACTTTGCCTCACCTCTCTGACCTTTTGATGACCACTTTACAAAATGAAGGGATGGACAAAGACAAAAGGAAAGCAATAAAGGGGAGTGCAATATTACTTGTGGGACACGAGTAGTACATCTTTGACCACAGCCACCATGAAACAGAGGGCTAATTTACAATCACATCACCAACACCTTTCAGAGAGGGTTTTGAGAAACATGACATGAATTAGGAAAGTATGGTTAAACATACATTAAGGCAGTTGCTTCAAATGACTTGCTTTAAAATGTTTCTGTTCTATCATGAAAGTGCAGATAGTAAGCTATTGATTAAGACATTTATGATGAAAGCAATCAGCACTGATTGGCACTTAGTGGATTCATCTGTGGAGTTCCTCTTACATGCAGACAAAAAGAGTACTGCTGGAACCCCCAGCCTGATCATGTAATGAAGGACTGTGGCAGAGGCAGTGTGTGAGGAGCCAGCCCTAACACTAACTTGACACCTCACCTAGATGCATGAAAAAGCACTCTGCAGGATTATTTCAACAGCAACCTAAGGCTTTCTGGAAGAGTATACTTTATCAATAATAAAAACAGGGATGTTTTAGGGATGGCATTTAGGGTGGTTCTAAAGATGGTTCCACTGTGGCAACAAAAATGGCAACATTTATACATTAGCGGTCACATTCCTCAAATTAAGTTGGAGGTTGCCAATGAACATTTCAAGCATCTAATCAGAATGAATGTGAAGACATATGGGACAACATCAGACTAATGAGAAGAGGTCTTAAAAGAAAGTTTTAATCAAACTCAGTAATTCTGGAGGGTTACGTAACCACATTTGGTCAATCAGATCTACCTATTTATAGACTGCAATCTATAACAGTATTTCCCAAACATGCTTCAATACAGTAAAAAAGTCTTCATTCACAGTACCATCCTGTATTTGTTGTCCTCACAGACTCTCACAGTCTCTCTTACACACATAAATTATTAGACACTACTTACATCAGCCTGTTTACAGAGAAAAATATCTGCATTTAAATTATTCCACTTCCCCAGGCTTGAATAAAATCACTGTCCTCAAAACAACAGGAAGAAAGTCATTTTTACAACTACTGCACTTAAATGAGTCTGAGAATCAAGTTACCTTAAAGAGCACCAACATTGTTTTCTGAAAAATTACCAGTAGTTTGCCTAGGGATTATTTAGCATGTATATGCAATTAGAACTTGAAGCTACCCAACATGTAAGTAATTGAAGGTACAGGCTGGACCCTTGATTGTGATATCACACTGGAAGTAGGCTTGCTAACTTAGGTATTGTTCTTTCCTGTTTTCATATTTATTTTTTGTTTATCTCTCTTTGTCTATCTCTAAAGAGCCAATAGTCAAGCTTCAGTTTAACATCCTATCTAGTGCTGGACATGTTTCAATCCAGCAAGAGGTGGGGTATGCAAACTGTGTGATTGAGTTGCCTCCAGTTGCAGATATCTACTCATACATCATGTATTACAGTCTGGTTACTGCAGTCAAAACCCAAGTGAGCCTTATCAGCTAGGTCCAGCTAGCTTCCAACAAAATATTACCCATTCAGTGGTAGTATTACAAGGCTTAAAAGCTTGATATGTCCAAACCAATCATCCATCTGGGTTGCTTTTTGACATGCAGATAAATATGCTGAAAGTGTTTTGGCACCAGTTTGAAACAGCACCCTATTTGCAGGTTAGACAAAATAATCAGCAGCCACTTTACCACACTTAGGTTTCTGTAAAATCACTCCATGCTTTAAGAGATATTAACTCAGTGGATCAAGAGAGCCACAGAATTTAGCCAGATCCTCCAGTCGCTGTGGTGTGATAAACAGTGGTACAGTAAACCCACTTCAGTTTGGAGACAAAAAGCAAACCAGCAGAACTGACACAGCTCCATAGCCCACGCCACCCCTTTCATTCCTGATAACATTCATCCTCCCGCTGCATGACATCATGTCTGCCCCTCTCCCACAGTCCATGGGCTGCCCACCGCCCGACAGTGGCATTAAACCTCACTCCTGTACTCCTTTTGGCAGCAGCAACAGCACAGGTTGTACCGTGTGCAGGTTAGACCACCTTTGTTGAGCCAAGGTCCTGAATTTCCCCAGCCAGGGTACCCGGCACAGCAGGACACATGACTCATTGTTCAGCTCTTCTTGCGTGATGCATGGACATTAATCAGAGCCTTCCCAAGGTCCAGCGACCACCCTCCTCTCTCCCAGGGCAGACTTTCTCTCACCTTGCAGGCAGACGCAGGCAAAAGCGCCAAACGGTCAATCATTAGCCAATAGCTGCCACCGCGTAGCTCAGGGCTGTCTAAAACACACGGGTCACGGAATCTGTTCAAACCCATTCACATCAGGCCTTCACTCTAAATGCTAGGGAGTAAATGAAAAATAAGCCTACCAGCGCATTGAATTTCCTCAAAAAGCAGTTCTGTGTACACCAAACAACTTTACTGGCTATGGGGTCATGCTGCCCAGTTATACTCCACTTACATAAACTCCCCTTTTTACTGCTAGTGTTTTTATAAGCATGTTTCCAAGCAACAAACAGGACTTTTTTGCTGTTTTTGAAAGCTCTCTTTTCAACCAGACCATCCCCTATTAAAAATGCCATTCTTTATCAGGGCTGCACCGGCTCGGTGTTGCACCAATAAAAGCAGAATGTTCAAATATTTCTGACTCAGAGACAAAACACGTCTTTGGCCATGGAGGTTAAAGGAAATTCAGGGACAGTCACAGTAAGGATGGCTTCTTAACGGTTCAAAATCTTAAAATCTTCAACAGACTCTTCGATGACAAACACTACCCATTAGACCTGCAGTCGCCCTCAGGTTCCCCAAGACACATTCAAATCCAAAAATAAAAATGGTTGCAATGGCAAAATAAAAGCCAGCTTTTTCAATGTTCTTACACAGTTTTCTAAAGTGTTGGGATAAGAGTTTGGAGGCCCCTAATTATAAGCAGAGAACAAGGCCTAATCAGGAAAGGAAATTCCCTGAAGCCTTTTCTGTTTAAATACGTGCTTCAGAGAGGAAAACATTATTGAAACGATGGAGGAATTCAAGTAAACAATCATTTTCTTTTCTAAAAGCTCAAGAGTATTACCATTAAAAATGTTTACGTAGGTCATACACATGTAGAATTAACGTCTGAATTTTACAAAAGAGACTTTGAAATATTTTCGTTAACATGCAACAGAGACATGACCTTGTGATCTCAAAATAGTAGCTGGTATATACTGTGTATACACCAATGTCTTTTAAGCTGTATAGCTAAAGCTTAGGCCTCATTCATTAGAGGTTCACCTTGTCAATAAATCACTCTGTCTCTGGCAAGGCATATGTTGATGACAGGCCTTGACTGCTTACAGGACAAGGGAGAAATTCTTCAATTTTAGGGCTGCTATGACCAGTGGGTGGTGAACGTATGCACTTTGGGTTTCACTGTAGTTTCAGTGTTCACTGATAAAAAGGGAGACGTAAGAGGATCATGACAGAATTGTTCCCTCATAAAAATGATCGTATATTAATTTTCTCAGGACGTTTACTTCTGTTACCTCCCCTTTGCAGAGCTGCTCATTACTTGTGTACCTCCACCTGTATGACAACACACTAACACACCCTTCAACATACTCACTATTGTATCTTCAGAAAGTACCATCATTGCTGAATGAGGTCAATGGCCTGTCTCTGATACATCAGACATCCCCTGCACTTGAGAAAACAGATTACTGTGACACATTCCACAGTTGCATGACGATCATTGGACATTCAGTGCCACATTCCCAAAGGTAACAAATAGACAGATCATGTGGGTTGCTTCAAAAGAGGAGCCCCACAGACTTGTGGCAAAATGTCAGTGTCCTGCTGTACTTGATGCATTACTTTCTCCTGCCCTAAACAACCCACTACTTTTCTCTCAGTATGAGTGTAACACAATGAAGGTAAAGTCTGTCTCTAAGCATTGATCCTAGATCAGCGTTTTTATTTTCCGCATAATGGTTTAGCATTGAGTGAGCTGACCCAGGATCAGCCATTGGCGGCACAACAAACTTGGTGCATTTTGGACATGCACAGCCAGTGCAGTGGGAGTCAGTTTGCTTTCTTGCAACATTTTCAGAAACATTTCCTCACTCCTGTTCATGTTTAACTATCAGTACACCAGAATTAGCAATCACAGAGTTAGACAAGTCAATTAGTTTAATTAAATGTAAACCCTCAAACTTGTTTTTTTCCTGTGCTGCAGGAAATCTCAATTCCACAGAGAGTAAAACATAATCTCATCATTCAGACTCAGTTTTAAACATCATAAAACTTATTAACATTGTTTTTACCTTGCATCTGGATAAATTATGTGTGGTTCAGGTTTTGACCAGCCAGCACCTCTGTTATGTTAAGCGAAGAACATTAAGCTACAGCCCTAGGGGAATTACAGCATAGTAAAATAAATGCACAATGCATCTACTAAGTTAGTTTGATCTGTTGTAAAATGCTGAAGTAAAGCAACAAATATCTGTCTAAACTGTGTTCACTTGCAAACTGAAATGTGTTGCAGGTATATTTTCACCAAAACGTGTTTTTCTAACAGGCAACGTAAAATCATGCATTTAAATGCAGGAATACTAAAAACAAACAAAGAATGTTTGTTGTTTTGTAACATAATGCCTATCAACAAGTAAAACTAATTTGAGGCATTATAGATATAGTTTTTGATTAATACCACATTTTGTCCAATTACAAAAAATTGTAATTTTAGATTAATACCTCATTACCTAATTTTAGATTAATACCACAATAAAAACAAGAAAGCTAGCTACATATGGAAATGAGAAAGTCTGCCATACAGTACAACCACATGAACAAGCCTGCATTCTGCAATCCAGCAAAGTCACACAGGCCTATTCTCTAGAAAGGCAGATACAAATGCATTCTAAGCCATGAAAAGGTTGACACGGCTTTATGATCAGATATGATCTGTGCAATAAGCACGTTAAGCACAAAGGCATAATCACATTCACCCCACAATGGTATCAATGGTAGGGTTTGGGGGGGGATATGTTTAGTCCAGTGGAGATTTGGCAGTTCTTCTGTTATTGAATATTTCTATTGTCACCGCAACAAAAGTGTGATGATCACAGTAAAATGCTTACAAAGGAAATGCTTTCTTGCAAACAACAAGCTGATATCAGCAGTTTTGAAGTAAAATATGTGATGATTAGAATAGCACATTTGTTTGCCAGTAATGAGTTCTTAAAATAAGCCATTGAGCGGTTAGTCTGTCCTCCCCCCTGGCCCTCCCTGTCTTTTTTTTCCCCTCTGAGTGCTGGGGGGACAGCTATCAGTTGAGAGGAAGTGACAGTGACAACATTAATGGGAGCAATGTGCCACAGCAAAACTAACTCTGGCAGTCACTATTCATACTCACAATGTGAATATGTGCTTGCTGAGATGGCCTTCAGTGACCTCTCCCATGTAGTCCATGTAACTAATATGAAAAGAGGCAGTGAGCACATTGGAGACAGGAAAGTTGGAGTCATTTTGAAACCTGTCAGCATTACTTCAAGTGAAGAACTAGTTTTCCTGTGCATGTGCATTTTCCCAGTCAAACAGATACTGTCCATGTTACAGAACAGATGGCAAATCTACAGTTACAACAGAGAATTTATACGTCTGCCACATTATATGTTTTTATACACTGCTTGATTACACAGAATCTAATAGTTTTATTCCCTGTTCAAGCATTGATATTTAACATCCTCAGCTCTACTACTACCATAAATATGAGATGGTTATGCAAATGTATAAACATGAAAAAATGTAATTGCTTAAAGTATGTGTTTTAATAAAGAATGAAGACCTAAATGGGCATACAAGACCTCTTGTGGACATGTGGAAAAGAAGTGCAGTTATTTTGGGCTCTAGAACTCTCTCCTTCAGTTCACAGGGAAGGCATAGATAAACTGTGACAGATAAAATGACAGAGATTTTGACCCATAGCCCAAAAGGAGACGTGTACTATCCTGTTCTGTGGTGAACATAGGCCCCAGGGGCAGTGCGTGTGACTCACTCCTCAGGCTGGTGCAAAAAGCAACAGAATGCTTCACTGTGAAAGCTCTCTGGAAATCCTGCTTTTATTTGTACAACATGCTGGACTCGGTGTCTGTGGTGACATCAGACATACTGTAGGTCTGAAACAGAACTCTCCCCCCCCTCCGTTTCTGATAGTGACAGAATCATCGCTGAGCACGTCTGCAGGCTGTAGGCCTGAACCAGCCCCCTAACACGACCGGCTCTGGGCATAGTCCACGAGCCACACTGCATCAGTCATCATAAGCACATATGGCCACCAGGCAGGCTGTGGAGAATGCTGTAGTTTTAGAACTGGACCAAAAGTTGCCCCTTGAATAGCAAATTCAAAGGTGTGCGACATAAAATACTAAAACAAAGCAACACTGTTTAAGAGTGTTTGATTCAGGATAATGTGAGTGATGAAAATGTGTGGTAAAAATGTTTGTTTGTCATAGGTTCCAGAAACCTGTTGGTATGGACTGTTAGAAGCTTTTACCTATCGGCCTACCATAGCCATCTGACTAGTGATTTCAGTCACCTTGTTTACATACACACAGTATTCTGGATAATGTGTCTTACCCTGGTTATGATCATATTCAGAATAAGTTGTTTACATGCATCATTAAACGTGACAGCTGCCAATATTACTGTATAAATGGCAAACGGAATAAAGAACCTTGTAAAGGATAGTAATGAATTTTCCCACTAATTATCTTATTTGAGAGGAAGACTAAGAACATGCTTCCTTTTGCATTATCTTGTATTGTTTTTGGAGCACTTTAGCAAAATATCTTATTGTGAACAATTGTCTCCTTGTCAGTTAGTTAACACTGAGAATTCACAGACATAAGCTTGTAAGCGTGCTATTCTGTGCGAGGTGTTTACATGGCTCTACTGTATATTCCATTTGATAGAGGAATATGCCATGTCTTATTTGGTCTATGTTTACAAGTTTACATGTTTACAAATATTCTGACTGTGACATGAGTCATGTAAGCACCTTATTCTAATAACAATAACCTGAATAAGATAATATTCCATTTATATGAAACCTGAAGAAGATATGTTGGATATTCCTTTCATGAACATAACATTGAGTCGTGTAAATGGAATATTTCTCCTACAGACTTACATCTGCACATGTTAAATGTTTCATAAAGAATCTTGGGTCATAATTCACCTTCTAGCTACCTGGGCTAAAAGAATTGCCCTTTTGAAGTGATGAAGTGACAACTGTTATTTTGCAACTTCAAAACAATCTATTTTGTAAAACTGCTAAGAAACACCTCAAGATAATGAAAAAGGGAGCATCCTCTGAGCCCTTTGCACCTATAGGGGAAATATATGTGATATGATTTATTGTCAGGACCTACATTCCAGCCATATGCGCATGAGAGTATACACCGCAGCTTTTCAGTCAAGTATTAATGAAAACTTGGTTGTTGTCTGTCTAGCTCCCACATAAATGGGTAAAACTTTGTGAACTGCTTAATTCGCTAGAATCTTTCAGATCTGAGAGGTCGGAAGCTGAAAAAGGTACAAAGACATTTGCTCCCTACCAGGTGCAGGTGCAAAACTTGCCAGAGGAGCTTGTGTTTCTCTCAATATGCACACCAGTGCCAATGGTCCCAAAGATGTGTGCAATTAAGATCAGGCAGGGTTAATTATGCTAAACTGTCAAGCTTTCTGCTGTGAACAAGGTATTCATTTCCTCCAGCTTTAACACCAGTGTGATAAATACTATAACCTCTAAAGGTATCTATAACTGTTTTTATAACTATATAACTTGCTATAATTTTCAAGGACTGTCCTCAAATAAATCATGTTGGTAAAAGCTGGATTTAATGGTAAATCTAAAATTTGTCATAACCAGAATGATGTATATGACAAGTAACTGAAATATTAAAAAGTATGTTATATGTTTCTAGGGTTTTGGTCAATGAAGATGTCAAAATAAGATCCAAACTTTCAGGATGTACGAGCATTTGAATTAAAATGAATTTAAAACAAAATTTTCAATGCACAACCTGAAAAGTGATTCAGAAGGTCAGCATTTGGATGATTTGCTGGAATGGAAACAATATCAATAAACGTTATTCACCTCTACCTATGCATACCAATTAAAACTTTTTTAGAATGGCCTCAGCACAATTCTTGCATCAAACACTCATTTAAATGTGTTATATTAAAAATGACTTTTAATATGCAAGGATATTTACAGTATATGATGTCAATGGAAGTGGAAGGCAAATGTTTTCTTAAATATTCTTGAAAAGGGAAATTTAATGACTTTAAACATATTCGATCTTTAAAGAAAGACATATTCAAGTTTTTAGATTCATTAATTTCAATGATCTAAAACAGTGTAGCAGTATGCATAATAAGTTCCAAAATAAAGCTTGTCTCTAAATCTTAGAGCACAGAAATAATCTTTGGACCAGTCCCAGGTGTGCACAAAGTCTGATCAGTGTCTGTTGACTGGACAAGAAAAAAATATTTGCAGCTAAACTACACACTGTCTAAATGCTGCAAAAAATTCACCAAAACAGTGCATATATCACAAGCAAAAAGAATAAGCGTCTGTGAACATAATAGTTGGTTTGTGTTCACATGCACATGCACGTGAGCATCTGTGAGCGTCAGATGTATGGGCTACCTTTTCAAAAGTTTTGATCCATTTTGTTTTTGGTCCCTGTCATTCATTCCATCCGATTGCTCATTTTATAATGCTAATGGAGGGAGGCTGGTTTAGAGTTTCAGCACTGTCAGCTGGGCAGTATGGCTGGGGGATATATTTAATGGGTTCTGACAGCAGAAGGAACAGATCTTATTCAAAGGGGATTTGATATGTGCGATGAATGTGGTGATCCTCAATGGACATATTAATGACCATTATTATTCAGAGACTTTCTGCCATTCATAAAGCTTTTCTCTGGGACAAACCACTATGTGGCATAAAAGAAATGACTTATGGATGAGTTAGCCCATATATTGTCCTCACTGCCTTTTAGATAACATGTCAGAACGGTTTAACTGCTGTTCCACCAACTAAGGAGAATCCTGTGATTTGAAGTCATACAGAGTAAATAATTATGCACTTTCAGTTGTTTACAGTTCAGTTGAAACCACACTGTGACAGAGGAAAACACACATTACTGGCAGACACTGACAAAGTTAGGAGATATTAAGGAATAACTCCACAGGTATCTATGAAAAGAATACTTTTTAGTATTAATCATATGGATTTCCCCTTCATTTTGACCATTTGTGTTCGCTTCCTCATTAATTCCTGCAACCTCACTGTAATTCAAATGAGACAAGTGTGATCTTAGTGTCTATGGCCACAGCAGAAATGTGGTTGAGCATAAATGAATAATACAATGCAAAAACAACTTAAAGAAACTGTAAGCTGTTATGAGCCAGTAATCAATGCACAATTTAGCATACCAGCAAAAAATTGCATTAGCTCCCCTTTGTTAACAAAGAGTGACGTTCATTCTCTTGTCTTGGATGCATCCAGATGGTATAAACATGTGTTTCTAAGCATGCTAAGCAATGAGTCATATCTGTTTGAAAACTGTCCCTGTACAAAAGCTGTGTACATAGGAAATGTTACTTAATAATTGTTCAAAATGTGAATATTCATACAGTATTGAAATAAATCCAGTTAAATGTATTTAGTGTGGAATTGTTTTGCAGTAGTGCATTAATCTGATTTATTTTCTAATGATCAAGACATAAAACAAATATGACCTGAAATTGTGCTACTCTGCAGACAAAGGCTGGAAGCAGGAGCTGGAATACTCACACAACTGCTTATTCATATAAGCACTGTGGGTGGTCTGTCTGTCCAATATACTGATTTGTCCTTAGCTACAAGTAGGCAAGGTTTTGTACGACTTGGTGGCAATTACGAAAATGACGTCATCCTCTTAGTCACCTTCCTGTTTTAAGAGGTGTTAAGCAGTAATTTAAAATGAGAATGTTCATTTTTATGTAACCATATACTGTCCAGCTTGTCATGGTGCTTTAAGCATTGGATCTCATCATTTCCAGATATTTTATCAGTATTAAAATGGCCTATACACCTCTTGTATTTGCTCTCACCTTATTCATGTTTAAAAACTATTGCGGGTATTTTTGGGAGAAATGTGATCCTGTGTTGTGACATGCTTACAAACTATGCTCAATTCAGTAATTTCTTACTCATTTACATTAATAACAACATGGAAAATATTGCCATTATGAATGTCAAAAACAGACAAAGTATTTTAGTTACATGGAACAACTATGTACAAACATTGCAGCAGGACACACTGTAAAATGTAAATGTCAACTTCATAATTAGACAATGCTGTACTCACAGTGTTATCAATAATGAGCAAAACACACAGGGGAAGATATTTTTCTGTGTCCTTCTTAAATGTGATGGCTACATGTCATTATTTATGTAAATGGCAGCATCTCAAAGGGAGTGTAGTTAAGGAAATAAGTCCAAGACAGGTTTTAACCAATGCAATTAGCCCAACTTTAAAAATAGGCTTCAGCTGGAGACAGAATGTATCATGAATGCAAAATGGAAATGGAACACGATTAAAGCTGTAGGGCAGGATGTTCTTCCACTGTAATGTAGAATCTGTCTTGACAGTGCAGTTTGGTATATGCAGTTACAGTACAGTGTCCACCTGACACCTGCAGACTATTCCATTAGAAAAACTGAACTAAAAATGTGTAATCTTAGAGTAAGAATAAAATAACAAGGGAGGCTGCACAGCAGGGCATTAAACTCATAGAAAGAAAAATTACAAAGTGAACAGGAACTTTGAAAGAATGTGGAAATGATCTCTCAGCTCTTGTCTCTTCTTGTCCTAAATGCATGCAGCTATTTGTCACACGGACTAGCACAGATATGTTGTGTAAAGATCAAGACAATGCATTGTCAGTTGAGGATATAATTTATTGACCAAGCTGAAAAGGACAGCATTACGTTATACCTAGGATTCTATAAGGACAACGTATGTTTTGTAATGCAAACAAAACAGGCATGACTCAAAATGTTGCTGTGTGTAAATATATTAACAAAGGAAACATATAGACATGTATAATGCATTTGACAAAAAAAAAATCCATTAAAGATTTGACATGCATATTGCTTTTCTAAATGACTTTTCCCCAAGTAAAAATCATACAAAAATCCTGAATCCCTATACAGTGTCCTAATGGGTCAAATTCCAAAATAATCTTCCAATGGGTTTTTCTACACATGATTTCCAAAGTATACTTAAAGACCGCTTGCACATTTAAATGGAAAATTGCTTCCTTTTTCATACTTAGCTATTTCAAATCCTAGTTTCTTGGTACTCCTACAGTTGTTTCATGTGATTTGCAATTCATAGTATTATACAATTGTACAATTGTATTCTTTGCCTACAAACCTTTTTGTGCTGTGGAATACCATAAAATAATATAATATACCATTCCAGATGAACCACATGGTTTTGTAGAAGTAGTATAACATTTTTGAAATGCAGAGACTTCATGCATGTTAATGCATGGTAGTATGCAGCCATTCTTCTCAAATTGAATAATGCATGATTAATGAACACACATGAAAAGGGAATCTCACAACGGTTAGAAGGTGTTGCTTGGCTGGTGTATAGGAAACACATGCCTTAACACATGGAGGTGTCAATGTCTGCATCTCAAATTCTGATTTCAGTTTCTGATGTGCCAACATAGAAGCGCATCCACTGTCCTATTGTTGCTTTCCTCTTGTACTAGTCTGTTAATGATCAAAAAAATTCATTAAGTGGGATCATTTTCCCTGTCTGAGTAAATTACTTCATGCAATTTTTTAACAGTTTGTGAAACAGTTTTAGAATTTGATAACAGCTTTAAACAGCAAATATTAAAGCTGAAAGTTATGCCTTCATTTGTGTTACATTAACACTTACACAAACATAAATTCATGTCAAAGCAAACACATCTTAAATTAGGGGGAAAAACATTATCAGCTAACAAGGCCTTAAAAACAAATACACCATAAAATATGCAAACTTTTTTGTTTCCAGAGCATACTAGCTGTAATCTGTAAGAGAGCTCATGGAAATGCATATGGAACTGTTATCCATTTCTGAAAGTTTTTCTTTCCTTTTCTCAATTTTATGAACAATGATGTAATATTTAATTGGAAAAGCAACAAGGTGTGCACTTGTCTTACAGGACTTTCTCACTTTCTGTTACACAATGAGGTTATGAAAGATTAAAATAATGCCCATAGTGTTTTTCCACTTCCCTTTCATGCTTACTTTTTGTGCTTGTCAATAAACTCTTAGTGAAATATGAAACTAGAATTCACATTTAAAAACAGCTTTACAGTACACAAAGCTGAGTTTAGTTTGGTTTGGATGTACAAATATGAGAAATTCTGTTCATTTACAGTACACAGATAAAAGCATAACCACACAAAACATGCACCATATAAATATCTTTGCAATCCATAAAGGCAAAAAGGAGCAGGGAGCTGCTGGAAAGCCTGACAGAACAGAACACTTCAGTGAGGGTTTGGTGAACTAGTGCAGTGCACAGTCAAGTCCCTGCAACTCTGCAAATCCCCGTCACATAGCACCTATTGTAAAGCCCCACTTCCCTTCACAGTCCGCAGATCAAAACAACAGCCATGAACAAATGCCTTACCAGCTGGATCGTGTGAACACAGATATAATGCTGACAGGAAACTGAGGCAGCGAGGTGTAGCACCAATTACAGGCAGGGCTGGGGAGCTGGTTTACAAACAGCACTCTTTGTGCGCGGCTCCAGGATACATGATTAACTTTCATTAAAAAGGCCCCGGTCCTGGATAACCCGCCTCCCTTGGTGGCACTTCGGATGTGGAGCCAGGCTACTGGTTTGCTGGGAGATGCTGGCCGTACAGCGGACCACAAAAGACTTTCAGAATTTACCATATTAGCACATTGTTTAGGGGTTACCTGCCCCTGTACTGGAGCCCTTTTCTTACACATGTGTTAATGTTTACCTTGCATGCATCAGGAATAAGCAGAAGGTTCTAAGGCCATTCTTGAGCACAATAAAGTACAATTAAGACTGACCATTTAAAATAAAGGAATTCTGAACTGACTCATGAGAAAACTCTACATAATACTTTAACCCAAACAAACTAAATGATGACAATTATTCATACAGATTATTTAATACTTCTGAAGAATTGGAATTTCTTCCTGCAAACATTGAATTAAATGGAACTGGGTTTGTCCACCCACAGTGAGTACCAGCATTGCAGTATGAGAATGCCATTCGCTTCCATAACAGTGTCACTAGGGTCGGAAGGGGTTAACAGCTAGCAGTGCGATCTTTTAATGACCACAGCCACCAGCCCTCCTCTGGCCTGTTGTGTTTAAAAAGCTCCTTTCAATACATCTGCCCTCTTTGTGTGGGCTTTACTTCAGCTTACTTGCTCAAGAGATTCGTTTTATCTAAAAGGTCAATTCATTCATCGAGGCACCAAACAGAACTGAATATAATTATCCCAATCTTTGCCGTGTAGAATTCATGCTTGAATTCATTCAAAAAACATCCAGTAGTAGAATTAACTCACAGCCCTTGCAAATCTATTCAGAAAGGTTCAGGTATCATTCAGTTCCTCTTACAATGGGACATTTTTATTCAATGACATTGTAGATATTAACCCTTGTCAGCATCCAATTACTCGGAATAAGTGAATTCTCCATTTTAGGAATGTAATTGGAAAATGTTGTCATGCAATCTGAGGCAATGGGGGTCTTTTTTCATTAATCTAACTCTCATTAAAGCACAGGCCCGTAGGTTATTTCAAATCCATTATCTTTAAATACAGGTGATTCCAATTCCAATTCACGCAAGACGACAAAGATTCTCTGTCAGACGCTGTTGTGGGGTTTAGAATGACAAGAACAAAACTGATTTGATGAGCTTTCCTCCCAAGCCAGCATTCAGCCAAACAAACTGGCCAGGCAGCACAAAGCTCAGCATTCATATTTAATTACACCTCTCAGACATCACCTTCAGATAGCATTACAGTGTTAGGCCTATATGAGCAGAAGTGAGCTGGTTTATGGAAAAATGTGTGCGTTTCAGGATTTGTTTGAAATGACTGATCTGAAAGCAAAGTTCACATCCTGCCTATTTTCTGTCCATCACCACAAAACATGAATCCACTCAGGAATTATTCCAATGTGCTTCAGAGAGCTCAGGAAATCTAATGTATTAGTTTATTGACAGTGCTCCATTCTGCCTTAAATGGAATGCAAAGTAACTCTAAAGTGATAAGTATAACATATCTGAGAGGTACTAAAATGGGAGGCATTGCATATTTTCAGGGTCAGTGTAACCCCCTTCTGTCACAACAGGACTTTGCAAAGCATATCATGGTGGGTGGAGCTCTGAGTGAGTGGAAAAGGAAACAAGCTATGTCAAATAACTAAAATGTTGTGGTGCACATAGCACAAATCTTTGTCCAGAGACCACAACTATGACATTTGGAGCAACTATTAAAGTTTCTTCAGTTACTGTTGTATCTGCCTTCATCTTTCAAGGCCAGATCTGGTTTAGTCACCGGTACCATGCAGGCATCTCCCAGAATGCTCTGATGATAGTTCACAGCCACTTGTGACCACACATGCCAGCAGTGAAGAAAAGTGAAGAGTAGTTTAACAATGTCTTAATCTACTGGTCTAATCATGGCACTAATAGCTATGTAGAAATAGTATGGTGCAGAGGATAGAATACTGGACCTGGGGTATGAGAGTTAACACATCTGTTATACCCTTGTACACAGTACTCTACCTTTATCTTCAGTTACTTCAATGAAGTATATATGTGTGGTAAACAGAATGTACATGAAGCACAATCAAACAGACTGTCACTGCTTATGTACCCACCATCCGTGTTTCAGTATCGCCCACGGCAGCACGCCCTGGCCATCCACAGACAGCTGCATCGATGCCTGACAAACCACAAAGCACCGGGCTGTAATTGGAGTGGCTGGCCTAATCCTCAGATCAAGACGAGCTCATTGACAATTTGCATCATAGGGGAGCGAGGAGGTCCCTGCAGTGTCTTATTAGAGGAGCAGCTCCCTGCGCATGCAGATGCTGCCATCACAACCAGAGCACAAACAAGCAACAGCTAATACCGCAGGTCAACAACATCCTTGCAATGAGAATTTGTTAATCGGGCCCTCCTTTCCCACCACATCTGAAGCTAGGAACACTCACCGCTACTTTACCTCAGATTTAGCTATTTTAGTAACTATTAGGAGTTACACAAGCTACAATACTTGACAAAATTTGGCCCACATGCACGCTAATCACACAAGGGCCTTATCACCTTATCACCTTAGATACTGTGATAGGTTCAGTTGCTTGCTAGTGATAATTGACATTTTGAGTGCCTCCGAGCTGTAAGTGAAGTTCTAGCAGGCTAGACGTTTTTGGCAAATCCAGTGCTGAGTTTCATCAGCTATGAGGGACTGCCAACAGCCAATGAAAAATAATAATTTGATATGTAAAAATAAATATCTGTTTGCTGCAGACTGTTTCCTGTGGAAGCACAGTAGACTAGCAAGAGCCATGGGAGGACAATACAATGACGAAATAAATTAAGCATCAGGCCAAAATTATATGCTGGACAGATGTGGATAATGAGGAGTTTGTTGAGCTGAGGTAAGAGCATAAGAGTTATGGCAGCAGTGGGAACCACACAGCTGAGGTCTGAGGTCATGACACATGGTATTCTTCCCTTATTTTAAAACGCACTTAGTGACTAAGCCCCAACTCTACTGATTCTGTGGTAGCCTGGTCTTTCTCAGGTTTACTCATGGTACACTCGGTTTTGATTTGAAAATATATATCGTGTGTTATAAACCTGAGGGGCATCAATTCTCAGAAGTGATCATTTAATCTAGGTACTCCGGTTGGAATCTGAAGTCTAACCTATCGCCTTCTGATATCTCAACTACAGTCGTTGCAAAACGGGGTGTTAAATTACTTTGTTTCACATTGGTTAAATGCTACATTGCTACACTTAAGATGTAGTTTTTGTATTTAACTACAGTACCCATATGCTGCATGATTTGAGGTTTGGTGCAGATGGTGCATATATTCCATCAATCTTTTATTCAATACAGAATTTATTTTTACAGACTCTTCTTGGTGTCATGCCCAGTTAAACATGCAGCTCACGGGAAAATGTAGTCTCATTTCACTTATGAATTGTGGTCAATTAACCTCTCTGTGTCAGTGTATTACAGAGGTGCCTCCACCATGCTATCTCAGCTACATCATGATTGACTGGGGAGTACCAGAGTATCACCACTGGTGACCTTACATCATTCTGTTGAGTTCATGTTCAGGATGTAGGACCTACAGAGAGGGGGACAGTAAGCAGTTAGCCTTTGGGCTCATCTCAGGACAGTAGATGACTACAGTGCTCTCTGTAAATTGCACTGTGTGCCTTCCCTTCATCTCTCAGACAGGTAATCTGGGCCCTGGGTCCCCACTACAAGCTCTTTTCCAACACTCTGACATTTTCTTGGCAGGAACGCAATGGTTGGCTTTAAATTCCATTTTCGAGAGCTGAGGTACCCCTAAACTGCACAGGATACTCATCTGTAACCCCATTGAGCGCCTGAGATTTCCCGTTACTGAATGTGTCACAGGACAATACATGACACAAGACACCCACAAACAGGTCAACACACAACACACACCCAGTCCAGACAGTATTATGTACAACCACTTCAAAAAATAACACCAACATTAACATTTATGACAGTGTCTGTCCTAAAGTAGTCTGCATGCATCCCTCAAAAAAAGATTTCCGGTCAGGCAGTGCATCAGAAGTAAACTGTATTGTGGAATTATCGTTCGTAACCTATTTTTAGGTGATAGGTAGTGTTTAGTTTTGGAAAGGTAAAACAACACAATTAATGTTCATAAGCTTTGGAATACAATGTATGATTTTAGAACAATTTTGGGTGACACTCTATTTGATGTTATGTTAATAATGCCTATATGACCATGTCATAAGCACTGCATGATGTATTACGATGTGTCACCACATGTCATAAATAGTTATAAGATATTTTGACAGTTGTCATGACAAGGTTATGACACATATTTACCTGAGTGACATATATTGAGGTGTTATAGACACAAGTGTCAGGACACTTATTAACCAGGGTTCAAAAAACCATTATGACACATGGCACCATACTGCCATTCATAAGTTGTCAAGGATTCACAAATGTCATAATGTTTGCAGATGGCATCATGTAAGCGAGTATCAGGCATCTTTACCCACACAGTGTGACAAGATCAATGACGTCTGATTCATTGCCCCTGTGTCTTCCCAGCCACACTGCAACGCCCTGATGAGAAGTCTGGCGCATTAGAATTTTTTGTGTTGTGTTTGTGTTGTGGCCAAAGAAAATGAGGAGAAACTAGTGTAGTTGTGATTGGAGCATGTCTGTGTTTTTGGTATTTCATGCAACAGCTGCCATGACAAAGAAAAAAGGCTGCTGCTGGAGAGAGAGAGAGAGAGAGAGAGAGAGAGAGAGAGAGTATTGGCACTTCATCTGCTAAATAGCATGGTAGCTAAAAGCTACCAACAACATAACATTCCTAGCAAGATATGCAAGGCTTCAGAGATTGTCCCTTGGATTTGCAAAACACAGAAAAAGGCCAGTTGGGGCCCCAAGGACATTGCATAAGGCCCTCAATGTAAATTAACTTCTCACTGGGATTAAATGCACATGCTATTGTGATGCCAACACATACAGACACAAACACACACACACACACACACACACACACACACACACACACACACACACACTACTTTTTAGTGTTAGGAAGACATTCATTCGTCAACATTTACTTTTTTTCTTTTCACCAAGAACATGACTGCTTCATGTAACTCACTGTTAAGTATGAATTAAGATTTATTATGTCTCACCACTGACAAACAATATTGTTCTTCAGGTATAGTCTAAGGCCTACTTTGATTTCTATTCAGTAGAAAATTATCTGCACCTGAATGTCATCAGTAGTATCAAGTAAACTATAGTACACTGCACCTGTATAGACACCTGTGGACCGGTGCAGGCTTTGTGCAGGCTTTATGCTCCCGGAATTTTTTTGTATCTGTTTCCAGTATTATTGTTTTAAAGAAATCATTAATAGGTTTGTTTCTTTGTTCAGGACCTTCTGCTCTTGTAAGCAGATAAGGTTTGATGTTGAAAGGAAAGGACACAAGGCAGTGTTTCCATATTACCAAATCTACAATCTTTCACAGTGCTGCTTGTTTTCCATATTACTAAATCTACAGTCTTTCACAGTGCTGTTTGTTTATAGCTGATGAGTAAACTGATTCTAATTTCTTGCTGAATTCTTTTATCACTTAAATTATATTTTCATTTTGCTAAATGTTTATTTAGGTATAAAGTAAGGGGAAGCACAAATAGGTCTTATATATTGTCTCAAGGATCAAAGGATAAATCAATCCATTATATTTTCTAAATGTATGCCTGTTTGTAGTTTTGTTGTTGTTGAGTTTTGCTGTCTGACTATAACAGTTTGGTCTAATTAGGTGCCAAACAACCATGACCATAACTGAGAAACACACCTTACATTCATAGTGCATGAATAAGATTGCTGTTCAAATGACAAGTGATGTTTCTGGCTTCCAATGACCTTGGTAGTTTGCCCTAATAGCAATAGCTGTTGTGAACAAGCCAATCACATAATGATTTAAATGTTTATGGTTCAGTTTCACTGCACATGTAATATTATGACAATGTTAAGCATCTTACCCTGCCCTCAGCTCTGAAGCCACCCCACCACAACTCACCTATGACAGACAGAAAAGACCGGTTGCTTGTGGACTTAATGTTGATAAGGGTTTGACACCAAAGAAGTACCAGGCTAGACTTGATCCTGTCCTTAATATATGCATCACAAGCATCATTTCCCCTTTGAATGACCCTATTGTAATGAAATTAAATAAAAGATGAAAATAATATCATTGCATTTGTTGTTATTCAAACAAGTAACATGAACAAAGCAGAGAACACTAAGGAGATATCATGCACTGTAATGGGTCCTGTAGCAGTCAGACCTGAACACATTCATTGCACCGGTTGGGCATTAAAACAGAACAGGGATTCAGTCCTCTATAGGTCATATATCAAGAAGAACCAGTTTGGTTACACACACCCTGAAAGCAAGGATAGTACATTTGGAGTTTTTCTTCTGCAATCCTCTACGTTTTTCTTTAATATGGGCCGACTTTGCTGGAGTGGAACAGACATCCTTTCAATGCAGTGTGTGAAATTAGTATGGGTAATCCCTGGCCATTGTCAGCCACTGGGAAGCCAGTTCATATAGGAGTGCCTGTACAGAATTACAAGGTTGATTTGCTGACCCCTGGATGTGTGGCCTTTTTTTGAATGAAGGAGCTTTTTTTTTCATTTCAGTGAAACAGGAGGTATCATCTTTCCCTAGGCAGGAATCATTCAGTATTAACACAATATGTTATTATTGGTTTTTTAATTGAAATGGAAATTCTGGGAACACTGTGACCCACATTAATCTGGGGGAAAAAGGGCACAACTCTCATTTTGCAGTCTGTGGAACCAGCCTGTCTCCATGTTAATAGTTAACCCCAGACAACCCAAGGCTATAATTCATGCAAGGCCGAGACTTTCCCAGAGTTAAAAACCCAGTCCATATACACAGGCCTCAAAGTGACTTGTTTGCAGTGAGAATCTCCCTGTTGTGCTTTAACTTGGCTATATCTTATGCACACATTTCTGTTTAGTTGCCAACTGATCCGTTGGTGTTAGTCACACAGTAAATACTAATTAACAAATACTTCTTTTTTTTTCCTCAGGAATGCATTTTGAACCCATTGATCAAAGTTGTGCTTATTGACTTTGTTGTCTATTTAAAGCATTAATTTAGGAGGCTGATTGTTTAAAATCCACCAAAATACTGTGGGTATGAATGTCATCATTTATTTATGCAGAGAGATTCAGAACAAGGGCAAAAGAATACAGAAATTTTTAAGTTTTATGAATCCCATTATAAATTAAATGCACACTGTGTACAAAATTTAACAACTAAAATAATTTACCTTAAGCTAGATCACCATGCAATTAATGTACACTCATTATCACCACAAAAAGTGAAACTAATAAAGATATATTTGTTTTATTTGTCTCATTCAATTTAAATTAGATTGACCTTCTCTAAGCCTAATATGTTTTAGCCACAGCCACAACAGTGTCAAGTAAGAAAGGTGAAATTTGGAAATTTGGTTGGTTGTTGTATTTGGCATCAATGTTTCCAATATTTGGAAATTAAAATAATGTGTATGATAAGCAAACGTTGAAATTGCAGTTACGCACAGGAAAACAAACAAAAACAACAACAACAACAACAACAAACACAAGCAAACGAACAAAAAACCTTGGGACTGGAATTTCAGAGAGGTTGAAATATGTATTATTATATTTTGCTTTGAAAATGGGGAACAATGGGTTCCTTCTCTGAGAGACCCATGGAAAAAGTTCTGTTGAAAGTATGTAGCATTTTTAAGTCAGCATTGACAAAACTATCTACTTGCTGCTTGATTGGTGAATCCAGCCATATGGTTTCCCTGCATTTCATTTTCTAATACTACATAGAACTTTAAAAAGACTTTCAAGCACCCACTGCTTTATAAATGTAATCTGAAAATAGATCATTTTCCACAGAAATACTGTTGGCCCATATTAAGATGTGCATGGGACAAATAGACAATACAGTCCAATCCAGCCCAAGCTGTAAGTGCATGGTTACAGTTTCTAAATGCTAAGAAGCCACTATCGATTAGATGGGTGGGTAGAAATGGGATATTCCAAGCAGCGAGGTAAACAGTCCAGGGGTCAGCAGTATACTGTAGTGGCTTAGAGAAATGACTGTCTCAGCAAGCGTGGAGATCTATATGACTGGAATTAAATGGCATAATCAAATTGTTTGTGCAACCACTTAGCATCTCATTTCCCTGCTGCCCTGGCAGACTGACCACTAGAGACAAGCCATCCGGAGCGGTTACAAAGTACAGCAATAACTAACGCGGATTAAAGGAATATTGATAGCCTGTGACAACCTGCATCCTGAAAAATGTTACTTGGTCAAATAGCTGTAATAATTAAGTATATGAGAGCCAGTCAATTTAGTGTGCTGTTTTTATATGGATTGATCATTTAATAAAAAGCCAGGCTTCTGAGAGCCTTAATGCAGTCCTGACCCCTCATCTGGTCGTGTGTAGAGCTGGCTTGTTTTCTCCTTCCACACCCCCTGCTCTGAACCTGAAGGGAAGGGAAGCTTCATAAATGGCATGTCAACATTTCATCTGATATCTTTTTGGTAATAAACAAACAGCACAACAGTTCAGGATTAAAAAAAACAAACATAAAAAATGAATTAAAGTAAAACTGGAACAACACACATTGCTTTCTGAGTTAAAAGTCCCACCCCCTGCTAATTTGGCAGAGTGGTTAAAAATAAACAAGATCATTTGCACACTCTTCGTCAGGGTTGATTGATTACGCATTAACTTGCAGCATCTGGGACATTTTTCATCAAGCTCAGGTGTCTGTAGTGGCCATGCAAGACAGAACCTCAGCTGGAATTTAGCAATACACTTGGTAACCATCAATGGTTACATGATTTTCATTGGTGAAAAGCAGTCATGCCATTCGGCATGGATACAATCAAGTACTGCAACTTGACTAATCAACGCATGCACTTTGTTTCAGCTTCTGGCCAATACTAAACACAATAGATTATCAGAAAAAGCACAACTAGTACTCAATATGCTTGCAAATCCATTTCCACAATATACATTTTGTAATTCTACATATTCCAAGGGGCAAATATTGTATGAAGTTATGCAGTTAGAATGTGCTAAGTTGCCCAGTAACACAAAAAGTACATATAATCCAATGAATTGTGATGTAAGCTTTATGCCATAATACATTTACTCATTTCACAAGTGATTTTATGGATATGGGTTTACTAGTCTTGCAAATATAGTAGAGTATTTATAAAAGCCATACTGAAATTTCACCATAAAAGAAATCTTTCAGTAACATAGGTAACAAGGAGACTAAGAAACCCTTGATTTAAACAGGTTTTGAAATCTAAGAGATTGTCCATCACATTTGCAGGTAAGTGCTACAACTTAGAAAAAAAGAGACAAGCAATACAAATAATTAGCAAAGTGGTAATCTCAACCGGATTCCACCTGCTCCAGGTGACAATGGGTGTCTCAGTTGTCACCCACTGAGGTGTCAGTGTGTACAGAGGGGGGTGAAAAGACCACACAGGCGGTCTTTTCACTCCAAGCCCAAAATTGACAAATTCAATGCACTCAGAGCATCTTAAGAAAAGATCTTTGGAGCTAAAGGCACTGGACTCTGTATAATATAACTTCGTATTGACTAAATTTGGAATGACAAGTTTATGCAAGCATTTTTCCTTTCTTATACCACACAGCTGCTATAGTTGCTGAAATAAACACAAATGTTGACTGAAAGAAACCTGTTTAATTTCATCATGCAATTTTAAAGACACAGCACATTATCACATTGAAGCTGGACCTCAGATGAATACCTTGTACAAAGATACCAGAAACACCTGTTGAGGAAGAAATGTCTGCAACGTGTATATTTTCTCACCAATATCCGTTTCTTAGTAACAAAATATTCTGCAGAAGTCAGGTGAGAATCCTAAAGATAGGCTATACAACAAGGAAAAGGCCGCAAAAGGCCCTATACCCTTGGCATAAATTAAAGTTAGATTGTGATGAGGTAATCTAATCTCTGAAATGACATTAAAAGAGTGTCCACTGGTCTCTGTGTTTCTGAGTCCTGTGGCAGACAGTGCTGGCTAGGGTTACCAGTGGTAATTCTGATGGTGAAAGGGACACAATCTGCCTACTTAATCTTGAAGCAAGTCTCTTAAAGACAAGAAAGGGGATCTGCCTCCATTCTACTGTACAACACAAAAGTACATGTGATTCATTTAAAAACAAAAAAGCACATTAAATGACCCGCAGACAGGCCGCACTCAGAAAATGGACTGGCATGACATCTCTCTCGTCCTCAGACTTGTTTTGTTTCCGTAATGTGCTGTCTTATGAACTTGCCAATGTTGAAAAAGATTAAACCACAAACCACCCAAGTCCCCCAATTTTAGTGAATTAACATGACAATGGAGCAAATGTCTCTACTGCAATAAAACTCTATTAAAAAGGCCCTGCAATTTTGTGGGTGATGATAAGCTGGAGAGGACAATAGTGGAAGCACTGTGAGAAAGATAAGGAGTCACTGTACATTCATTTGTGGCCCCAGAGGATGCTGTTTGGCTGTTGGGAAATGGATCCTTGTGGCCATCTGACAAGCATGAATGGCTCACTTAAATATGTGCAAGTTCCTCCACTCTGTCAGACCCTGAGAGGGTCCCACTGCAGGGTTCCCACCTGTTTATCTCTGGGGTCCAACTCCATGACCTTAATAACTCTTAGCTCTTTACAACTCCCTCTCAACAATAGGTCTCCAAATACAAAATTAAAGTGCCACTTGTTTCACCACCAAATGAAAATAATCTGAAAGAGAAGGTTACATATTTTGGTAATCTCCCTGCTTTTGTGCACCTAACATAAGATGAAAATGTAACTTTAACATTGAAATAAATAAAGTAAATCACACACTGATCCTGAATTTGTCTGCTTGGGATTTTTCTTTGGAAACTGCTCATCTGCAACTGGGTGGGCTTAAAGGCAAGAAAAGCCTGCTTCATGTTTGTGCTTGCAATCTGGACCTCTTGTCAGCTTCCCAGCTGTGTAGACACAGACCATCCTTTTTTCCACAGGAAACCCAGGAATCAACAACATAGGAAGAAAGATGGGAGATTGGAAAAGAAACAAAGAGCAAGAACAAATCAAAGTTCACAAAGGCACTAAAAACTGGTTGACAATGCAAATGCTCTTCTAAATGTCTTTTTATTGACCTTTGAAGGATACCTGCATTTCATACATCCAGTCCATGTTTTCTTGAACATACCAAACACTTATGGATCACAATAGCAAAAAACATCTACTTTGAGTGTTCAGTACATACTAACAAATATTTTCCAAAACCTATTTACTTTTCCCAGATACCTAAATATCCAATTTGAAATGCATGTCCCATAACAATTGAAAAATTAAGGGTTGATCCAAAGATTGTCCTTGGGAAAATATATCTTGATCTCCTTTAAAAATATATATTAAACATGACAAAGAAAATAGACAATTTGCAAGAATTACTATTAAATATTAAAGGCAGCCTTAGAATATTTGTTCATACAATGAGGATTATTTTTATGGTAGCCAGCAATTACAAAAATACACAAAACAATGCACACTGATGAACTACCCAATAGTTGCCAACATTTTGTGTTGATTGGACAGGGTCAGATCAGTCTTTAGTGATCTGATTACTTGCGTAAATTTCACAACTCCAAGTCATGTGTTTGCATGCTGGGGACTGTAGTTCAAAACAAACTACACCATGTATGTCTAGGGCAGCAAACACATAGTGCTTAACCAATGTGAAACCCAACAAATATCTTGCACCTTATTTTGCACCTAAGTGATACATCGGGAAGTGATAGGCTTGAATTTTAATGCCAAACGTAGCAGGCCTGTCACTTTAGGGTGATGGGTAGGCAGTGCAGGTGTGGCCATGTGTCCCAAAACAGTAAAGCGTAGTTTGCCATTGTTCACAGCAGGCCTTTGATCTCTGAAAAAAGGCCAAAGACCCAGTAGGGAGCCCATTCAAAGCTCCGGGCTACTGTTCATATTGAACTGGGAGGACTGACAGCACAGGAGGGGCTCTTGCTAGCGAAAGTGACTGCATGTGGGGCTGTCCGCATGTTGTACAAAGCGCCACAGTTCTGGATTTTAGGGTGAACGGACAGCAGTGACTTTGAAACAAGAGGGTCTGATCTAACTGTCATTGAATGCAGTAAAGATCTAACCATTATGATATTAAATGAGCATCGCCTTGATTGTATGGGTTCTTCTGATATGCTTCTTTTTTCAAAAGACCCATAAAATCCTTTGGCTGTAAATACGTTTTGAGGGTACATCTGTCAGTATCACCACTTTCTTTGAAACCTCCCATATGGACAGACTCTTGACCCATCCAATTCATTCTAAAACAGACACATTGAAAGCTGGCCATGGGTGAGAGCAGTTGTCTGGTTAACACTGTAAAACTTGCTGTTACATTGCTGTTATGTCTGTTCTGTCTCAGCCTTCTTTAGAACATCATAGGAGCACAGTCCATTAAACTGCAACACTGAAAAAATATGTCACAAAAACCGCAAAACAGAGATCAATACAAATGCTGCTAGAAAGAGGTAATGAAAAACTCCATCCCTGCTAGACTGACAAGATGTCAGCCTAAGACAAATCCAAATATTACGTGGTTGTTTGTGTGTGTTCGTGTGTGTGCGTGCATTTTGAGCGATCTGGACTGCAAATCCTTCTTGCTATAAATTCACAGGATGACCCTGGGTCTGGCTTTGTTATATTCTTCTGCTGTCTTTGGTGAGCAGTGAGTGGGATCATGTTACACTAAGTTCTCTCTTTTCACCACTGTCTTCCTGTGGCACGGAGTAAAGAGTCACTCAGAGGCTCAGTGGAAGGGATCAATTCAACACATTCTTGCCACCTGAGCTTGGAGCATTTCTGTATTACTTCACAGCTCAATCGATACTTGGCCAAATGTGTAGTGTAGTGTGCGCATGTGTGTGTGCATGTGTGTGTGTGCATTCAATGCTTGTAAGTGTGTGTGTGCGTGTGTGTGGGGTGGTGGTGGTTTGAAGACCATGCAATCACTGCAGGTCTGTTATAAAGCTTAATGCAAGTGTCTATTTCCTTTTTTTCTTTTCCTACAAAAGCCTTTTTCTGAACAAAAAAGAGTGAAAGAAAGAAAGAAATCCATACACTAAACTTACACTAATTTCACATTTTCCATTGTCTTTGCTCCCTTACCAAATCATTTACAGAACTGTGCCTTTTTATGATCATATAATTAGCAATCACTGGCCCATTTTCTGTATCTGGGCTTACAAGTTGTTTGTTTTTTAATCTGATCGGTTTTAAATAGCTAAATTAAGAAAATAGCCATGAAATTAAATAAGCATATTTATGTGGAATCATTTCTCCATTTGCTTGGGTATTGCATCATTTTAGAGCTTCCAGTTGATGTTAGGTGCAAAAGACTACTCTGCAATCATACTGCCTTTTCTATCTTGGACTGTTTTAGAAGATAAACATATGACAAACACGAACACGAATACCGAATAAATATGAAAGGTTTCGAGAAGACCTGGCAGGGAAAGTGTAATATCTACAAAAAAATCTAGATTCACTAAATAATAGAATATTTAAATTTGTAATACTAGCACCTATCAGTTAATAGTCTTCCAGTATCCCTACTGCATTCGGTCTTTGTTAACCATCAGTACAGACAATGTCTAGTACGACTAAACTTGAATGCATACCGAAATGAAATTTGTGCTCAAGAAAAAATTATATATGTATATATTTTTATAAATATATTTATATTTATGACAGACGATAGATTTTCATGACAGAAAATTTAAATATTGCAGAGGGTTTAAGGGCAACTGAAGCAACCCGATAATAATAATAATAATAATAATAATAATAATAATAATAATAATAATAATAATAAATGAAAAGAAGAATGAGAAAAAACGCTTTGACCCTTTAAAAGTAGTTCAGTCTGTTTTTAACTTAAGCCTATCGGAGCTCTCGTCACATTAATTTAAAAAAAGTATTGTACTTCTCGTTTCTTCTACCCCACTTCCCAACAATTTCTCAAACGTGTAAACATTAGCCAGGCATTTCCATTTTAACAACAGAGGGTAGGCTACTTGCAACTGAGTTGTTGCCCAAGTAGCCTTTGAACCTTTTATGTACTAGGATTTTCCGGACAGTAAACATTCCGCATTGAGTAACGCGAGTCTCACACTTTATATGCACAACGGAAATGATATTTGCATTTGACTTCCCATACGATGCGGACAAATGCACCGTGTGTCTACTAATCATCTTTGCGTCTTAAAAATTCATGTTTCATCAACACCAACATGTTTCATTGGAAATTATAACGATCTCGTCACCAATGCAACTATTTGTCGTATTGCATGTGTCCAATCTAAACACTTTAACTGTTAATAGACAACGTGGCATCTCCATTGCGTCATAGATGGCATCTAAAACATAAAGCTAGAGGAGGATCTTATTCCTCTATTCTAGTTGTGGAATTTAACACTCTTAGACTAACTGTGAAAGTTATTTTTCTATTACATGGCACTGAGTAAAAAACAAACAGGATTGTAAATTTCATCACAGCCTAATTTAATATAATCAGCTTCTAGTTTTCCCTGGAAACAATCATCTACGAATAGAAATGCAATATATGAGTGACCTTGATTAATGCGAATGTATTAGCAGATACTAGTTCCTTTCATTCAGTTTTTATCTGACCAAATCTCATGCCAGTTCACAAACTGTGACGTGAAGACTTCTGTGTCCGTTTAAAGTCAACAAGAAGTGGTCCCCGTCAGATATTCTCAAGCATTCAGAAGCCGATGCTCTGCAAACAAAGCTTATCAGGGGACCAGATGTGATCGTCAAAGAGAAGATGGGGGGGTGGGTGTGTATCCATCGGCGAACTCGGGCCTTTGCAAGGGCCATTTAGCATCTATAGATCTTGTAAATATTGAGGAATTTATCCAGCAGTACAATACAAAGAGCTAGGGAGTGGGACTGCGATGGAGAGAGGGTTCTAGGCTCAAATTAACAGATCCTGCATTGCAGGAAGTGCAATGATGCGTTAAATCAAATGCAGCTGTTGAAAAGAAAAGGGAAATATCACTTAGAAAGAAGCAAAAGACGTCTTTGAAAGTAAAAACCTCCAATTCATCAGAGAACAGCATACGTCTTTTTACTCGCCTCATAATATTCCCCTTGTTCATTTTATGTAAATTAAAATGAAAAAAAAAAAAACTTTTAAAATGGTTTTGGATGATAAACAAATTATGTATTGTGAATACGCGTCTAAAACACAGATAACAGCCTACGTGAAAACCACTTAAGATAAACCACACGAACGGTACGAATTTACACGTTTTATAGCGTCTTTAAGTGCTCATATGAAGTATCTGTTAGCTTCAAACGAACCTCACTTTGTAAACTACATTTGGCAAAGCTCTTACAATCCAAAACACTCTTCATTGGAAACGTGAGATCAACGCTTTAAACAAAAGTAATTCTGAGCTGCATGGTCTGCTCAAGCCATCAATACACACACTGAAAGACGCAGGATTCCGATCGGATCGATAATGTAATTAAAGATTCAGAAGGCTGACAACAGCGGGAATGATGGACTAACGAAGTTGACCTCAGCCATCACGAGATCTTTAATGATCAGGACCAATCACACAACCAAGGTGATCTCAGCATTAATTGTACTTTCAAGAAAGTGTTCATTATATTGTAGCGTTATCGTATCATGAAAATTTCAGTGGAAAGCTCTGCTGCTACGGTAGGCAGAAACTTCGAAACCACTGGAAACATTCTGCTCACCTAACCTGCATGAAATTGACCAGGTGTCGTTCCACGTCAAACCGAATATTTTAACAAACGTTGAACAAAACATAAAAAGGCGATAAAATTACAGATCGGTCACCTTTATACTGCTGATCGTTGTTGCCTTGTGTCTTTATTTTATAAACTCGTTCTATTGAGATTTTCATCGACCACAATAAAGAACAGGAATACACAAGGCATTTTCTTTTGGAAAATGATGTATTTGATTATTAGAGTAAAGAATTACAGTATTGTAGTTGTTAGTACATATTAAACTGTAGAGAAACTGGACCCATAAAGATCTTTCAACTTTCCAAGAAAGTGCATGTAACAGTCCAAAGGTTTGCAAACCTAATATATATATATATATTTATATATTTATTAAAAAAAACACTATTATTTGTCCCCTGGTCAAGATGAACTGTCTTGTGAGGCATACATATACATTTGTTGCAACGGAATTTGTTGTTCCACATCTGACATTATTTACAAAAAGCATCTACACATATTTTGCATATGATGTCAACAAAGATGCCAAAACATAGCAGCAATGTGGAAATCCAGCACATTAACTTTAAGAAAAATACCCACAAGGCATTTTTGATTTTCTTCAGTTCAAACTACAAAGACAACACTTCTTGAAATTCACTCCCCTAACAGCTATCTTGTTTTTTACCTTTAGCGCCAAAAACAAATGAAAGACAAAAATGCAAGAACACAAAGAAAGTAAAAAGCACAATACAACATTTGAGAACAACATTTCAGAATAAAGGGTGTTAATTATACAAAACAACTAAAACTGCAACTTTGTACACTAAATATGAAAAAAAAACTTGATAAAAGGACTAAAGAAGTCTGCCAAATGAATATTTTTTTCACTGAGGAAAGAACATACAGCTGGTGGGCTTTCTGCACAAAACAGCGTACATTTTTACAGCCTTTTAATTGGTTTATTAGATCTAATGCATTACATGAACGTCAAAGGTTTTGTTATATGTACTACAAACATAAAATAATTTAATGCCAAGGTAATCTAGCCAGAAATGGTTGCAAATGCTAAGTCTCAAAAGCACATTTTCAAGCACTCATAAATCCATTCTGGCCACAGCAGAAAACTAAAACTGTTAATGCTTCCACTTGAATCCAAGCAAGGTTATCTTCACTAATAAATAAACTCCTTAAAATTATAACATGTTGTACATTGTACAAAAAAGCAAGTCTTCTTAATTTTTTAGTTCATTATGTTCCAAAAGCAAGCTAAAGCTGCTTTTCTACCCTCTCCTTCATGTATGTCTCTGTGTTCTGAGGAATGTTAATCTGAGCACTGCTAGTTGGTGACAATTTCTTTGTTGTCCTCTATGAAGTGAGTGAAACGGAAGTGGGTCCCGTTCTCGCTGTTGGCCATTTTCTCAAGCCCTGCCAGAGGGGCGCTGGGTTCTGTGCTGTGCAGCTTCTCCAGGCTTCCGGTCAGCCCGCCGACAGGTGAGCTGCCCCCATTCCCTATGCTTCCAGACAGAGGCGCGAGGCCCCCGTTTTGGATGACGGAGATCTCGTTGGTCTTCATGGCCAGGCCATTGGAGAAGGCTGCCGCGTACTGGTTCCAGAAGCTTGCCGGGTCCCCATTGCCCACTCTGGCTGCCACGTCCTTCTGGAAGATCTCTGGGAATTTGATGGGGTTGGTGCCCAGGAAGGCCATGGGGCCATCCACAGACAGCCTGCGACCCCGCCTGGCAGGTGCGCTGTTCCACATGTGTGTTCCCATATGCACCTGTATAAATGACACAATGATGCCCTGACAAATTAGCACATTTGTAAACTTGGTCACCTCATTAGTATGTACTGCAAGAGAGGATGCAATAGAAATATATAAACAATCCACCCTAAGATATCACAGCGTTGTTAACCTTGTTCAGTTGCATTTGTCTGTCTGACTGTATCAGAGGTTCAGTAACATTTTACCAGTATATGGCAAGGTTGAATTAGATAGATGGGTCTGCAAACTATGATTGCACTGGTTAGGGTTGCAATAGATCAAAACTGTTGCAACAATGAGAGAATACTGGTGGCTGAGGGATATTGTTGGTACAAAACCATTTCTTTGGTCCATACATCAGGAGAGATACACTGCATCTAATCGTGACCCTAATGCTCAAATCTCCAAGGAAAAGCCTACTTGTCCTGGTTAAAATTGCAGTGTCCACTCTCATTGCAGTGGGCAGTATTACATTTGACATGTTTACCCCTGAAAAGTCCTTTACAAACATATCTTTTTCTGTCTCTTCCCCCTGATGATTGCTGCAAGAGCATGGATCTGCAGGTAATGACAGCATTTTCTAACCAGATACCAAGGGGATATAAAATAAACGTGTTTAGCATGCTTCAAGACTGTGTCGACTGACAGTATTTGCACTCACAAAATTGGGTATACAGCACAATAGTATGTGTGAATTCAATAGTAAGAAGAACATAATCAGAGCAACTCAACACACACCATTTCCGCTCGTTATGTTCAAATTTGATTATGATTCTGACATTATGGGGCCAAGCGTTCCTTGGTTTCACATTCCTAATGCCACAATTGTAGGCTAAAAAATTAAATGGTGTATTTTTTATGCTATGCAGAAATGCTGACCACAGAACACGCTCATACATTAGGTCACTCGTGGTTCTCTCCAGGGATTCTATCACATATACTTCTCTCTCACACCAATGGCATCTACTGTATATTTTAGATCAAGCTTAGTGTGCGTCATTTAATAACTACTTTTATATGAAAAGGTCATTCTTTCTGATGATCAACATTAACCAATGTCTCCAGATTAATGTGTTTTATGTAAAGGTTTAAGTCAATTTCTGACTTACAAAAACCACTGAAATCTGGTTAGAGATTTACATTCCTGTCTGTAAATGCAAGTCTTCTCAGATTCTCACTGGGTGAAAGATGTTCTAATAGCCAAATTAAGGCATGTTCATTTCAATACAAGTCTGTTTACTTGACTAAAAAGGGAGATGCCTCATTTGTGACCTGTTATACTTTAAATTCAATATTCTTCTTCATATTTATATGTAAAATACAACATTAAAATAAGGAATGACTACAACAAATTAATAATCATTATACACAAAGCACAGAGAATACTCCAGATGTTATCGATCATCAGTTGTCAATGTTTTTATGAATGAAGACACACACTGGATTCCCAGTAAAGGGGAAGAATGTGTACCTTGAGGTTGCCTTTGGTGGTGAACGCTCGGCCACAGATGGTACAAGCAAAGGGCTTCTCGCCGGTGTGGGTCCTCTCATGGATCTGCAGTGCGCTGGAGGATGAGAAGGTCTTGCCACAGGTGTTGCAGAAGTGCTGCTTGTGTGTTCGGCGGGGCGGGGCAGCGGAGATCACTGGGGATGTGGCGGGCGTGGAAGTGGCCAGGCTGATCACGGGGTCCTTGCAGTCCTGGTAGGAGCCAGACAAGAAGCCGTTGGACTCCGTCTTTATCATGGACGACAGGGAGCCGACTGAGAGGAGAGAGGGGCTGGGGCTCGAAGCCAGGTTGGGATTGGACGGCTCAAAGAGCTGGGAGGGTAAGTCTCGCATCTGGTGAGTGAGCATGTGCTGCTTGAGGTTGCCTTTAGTGGAAAAGCCCCGGTTACAGGCAGTGCAAATAAATGGTCTCTCTTTGGTATGGCTTCGGTAATGAATGTCCAAGGCACTCTGACAAGCAAACGTCTTGCCACAGATATCGCATGCGGTGTTCTTGAAGGTGCCCCGATCGCGGAAGGGGAACAGCAAGCTCAGAGGGTCTTTTGAGGGGTTACAGGATGTAAGGTCTACAGCTCCAGAGCTGGCAGAAGAGGACTGCAGGAGGCCAGCGCTGAATTGCTCCAATGACAAGGCCCTCTGCTGCCTCTCCTCAAAGCTGGGGGACTTTCGGGGTGCTTGTGAACTGCTGGTGGGGGAAGGGGCCTGCACAGAAGAGGTAGATTCGGAAATAGCTGGGCTTCCGGTGCTTTGGCTCTCAATGTCCCCTCCGAAGGATGACGAGTCATTAGTGAGGTGTTCCCCCTCCATGAATCCATTCTCCGCTGACTTCACCTTGCTGGCCTGGATCTCCTCCGCCAGCCCCTGTTGGGCCATCTTCGCCTGGCTCTCTGAGATTGCCACTCCCATCTCCCCCAGTATAGGGGAGGAACACAAGCTGTCCCGGGAAGCATCTGCGGACTTGGGCGTGTCTGGGATGCTACTGTCAGGAAAGTCCTCCATGCCTTCCATGTTCTCGTCGGATAAATTTTCCAGGTCGTCGAAGTTCCTCTCGTCGAATGAGCCCGCGTCAGACCCCATAGATTCTGGGTAGCTGTCCGGCAGGGGCGTGTTCGGGATCTGCCCACCCATATGCATCCTGATGTGCTGCTGGAGAACCACAGCGTTGGTAAACTTCTTCTGGCAGATGGGGCAGGAGTGCTGGACCCTCAGCGGGGGCATGGCACGGTGGACGCTGTAGTGCGTTTTGAGGTTCCCCTTGGTGGTAAACGCTCGGCCGCATACTTTGCACTTGAAGGGCCTCTCTCCCGTGTGCGTGCGATAGTGCATTTTCAGGGCACTCTGGCAGCTAAGCACGCGGTGGCAGATGACACACTCGTTCGGATCAGTCGCCTTCTTGTCAATGTTCTCCACCAGCTGCTGCAGCTTGGAGGTCTCAGATGCCTGCAGGGGATCAAGCAGCCCTCCGAACGGGAACCTGGCCTTGAACTGCTCCGACATGAGGGGCATGAGGGGGTTAGTGGTCATGGCAGGGCTGTTGGTGGAGGCACAGTCAGCACTGCTCTCCCTGGCAGAGCCTGAACTCACAAAGGAGTTCAAGGCTTGGTTGCTCTCCTCAGTTTTGCCACTTGAGGTAGGCAGGGTGCCACCTTCGCCCTCCCCTGATACAGCCTCATTATTTTTCACAGATGGCTCTGCTGTACCTGAGTCACTTTTAACAGAACCGGAAGGGCTGGTTATCGCAATTGAGTGATTTTCTTCCTTTTTAATGAAAGGAGGCAGACTGGGGATTGTTGGTGGGAGCAACATGCCCACTGAAGTGGTTAAGGTGGAGAGGACTGGCTTGCTGTCCAGCCAGCTGGTAACCGGCTTCTCTGGTGGCATAGACATGCCATAAGGAATCCCGGTGCTGGTCGGAATATTGTCCAAATGCTCTGGGACAGGGTAGGGATTCATCTGGATGTGTGGGTACTTCTCTTTGTGCCGCTGGAAGTGGACTTTCAGGTTCCCGCGGGTAGAGAAACGGTTCCCGCAGATGTTACACTTGTACGGCCTCTCGCCAGTGTGCGATCGCAGGTGGATCTGCAAGGCACTGTCACTCCCAAACACCTTGGCGCAGAACCTGCACTTGTGTTTGAAGAAAGCTTCCTCCGAGCTGCTTTTGGGCTCGAAGGAGGCGACGTGGGGCGGCTTGCTTTTCCTCTGCTGGGCCAGGGCAGCCAAGGAGTTCAGGTCTTCCACGGTGGTGCCCACACTGGGCAGGGAGTTGGAGAACATGGGGTTGCCAGGAGGGGGCTGAGGTAGAAGTGGATTGGCCGCAGGGTGCAGCAAGCCACCAATTCCAAAGGCCGGGGCAGATGTTTTTGCCAACGACGAGCCGCTGAGCTGGGGGTGAAGGCTGCCCGCATGAGGGGGCCGCTTGTCAGAGGGCAGAGCACTGTTGCTCTGAGATGATTCACTGCCCGGGGGTGCAATGCTGTTTCCAGGGTTGCTCTGAGGTAGCTGGGTGGCTGCAGTCAGTTGCCTCAGGCTGCTGATGCTGGCAGACTGACTGGCGAGGCTCTGTGCTAATCCTGCAGCTGCAGCCAGCTGCTGGGAGAGATGCGAGCTGAGAGTTGTGAGAGGGTTAGCCGACGTCCCCAGCGTACCTTGTGAAGAACTGGAGGGTACTGGTACTTCAGGGCTTTGAGAGGCCAGCAGTAATATCTGGTGGCGGATTTGTTCAATGAGCTGCAACTGGTGGATCTGCTGCTGCTGCAGAGCCAGGAGCTGCTCCATCAGGGCTGGGACTGCCACTTTGCTGCTACCCGTGGATCGCGTCTCCTGGGAGAACTGGGCCACTGCAACCTTAGTGCTTTGCAGGTTTTCAATGATGACATTGCTGTTGATCATCGAGAAGCTTCCCAGATCAGTCAGGCTGCCTAGCTGAGGTAGAGAGTTTAAGGTGGCTGAGATTCCCACGGCAGGGCCAGGGCCACTTCTAATACCACCGTTGTTGCCGATGGAGCTGCTGCTGCTGCTGCTGCTGCTGCTGCCGCCGTCGTGGCTGCTGTGAATTCTGGAAACCTCCACGTCCATGGACTCCTCTTTGTCGAGCATGTTCTGCTCCGAGAGGTCAACGCACTCGACCTGATCTGCGTTATTAACTGTGTCATTCATCTGCTCATCAGGATTATCGGGAGAGGAGCCCGGGGAGAATGTTTCGGAAGGAGAGGCCGGATTTTCATTGACTATCAGAACTAATTGATTTTTAGTGCAATTCTTCTGGTGTTGTTCGAGATCTGATAGTTCAAAGAACTCGGCGCAACATCTGCCACAGACATGGGCTTCAGAGTCCTTACTGGGGGGATTCTCTGTGCAGGGTTCTGTGTTCCCTGAAAAACACAAGCAGGAACAAAGGATTAGTGACCCGAAATATGTTGCAGCTGAAGAAGCAGCTTTATCTATGCAAATTCTTCTGTTATTCTCTAGATAATCTGTATAATGCTTATCTTATCTGGCATTCACACAAAAACAATCAAGAAAAGAAGACAACAAAAACAGCAAAACCTTGTCCTGCGACAGTGTAAAAGAATTGAAACCCATTTAAATTCATAAATACATGTGAATGCAACCTTCTTAGATGATCCTTTTCTTCATATTTTCCAACAAAATATATACGAAGTACTGGAAACATTGGGACTTACTGAAATTTCACAGAGCAATATTGATTTCCAATACTTCATACTCTCCAATGTCTGCTTGTCAGCTTGGTTCATCAAGCATTTACAGGGCAAGACTCTGAAGTTGCTGTCAACTTTCATTTTGAACTAACATGAGGCATTTCAGACAGTTCATCCCAGTCCCATAACTAATTTGTAGCCACTTAGGTTGCAATAAAATGCATCAAATCCAGCACATCCTTCAATATTGGGAAATTTGATATTTTTCATTTATTTCACGTTTGCAAAATGAAAGACACAGTGTAACCAGTGTTCATTTTGTTTCAAGCAAAACGATGCCTCAAATCAGTGTGGGGATAAAATGTTGTTTTTCATTCTCATTAAAAAAATGTCTTTAAATGCTGGGAAAGTAATGAGTCAAATAAATAAAATCTGGTATTTACAAAAACTTTATCACAATGGGAAGAAAGGCCACTAAACTGTGTACTCTAAAAAAGTTATACATTTAAAAGGTAGAATATGTCATTAATAACTAAACGTTCCAAATGTTTAGTTATTAAACATTTAACACACTGTCACTTCACATTTCATAAAAATGGATACTATGCAATGCCATTTAGTTATGAAAATACTCCATGCCTGATAAAGAAAAAACAAAGCAATACACAAAAAACAGTAAGTTCTCTTTGCACAGCTTCCAGCAGATACACATATCACATAAAAAGTACCATTTTACATCAGAAGGAGAATGCTACAATACTTTCTTGTACATTCAGAGATGATTTAATTTAGATGAGGTCATTTACTTGAGATCAGGAGAGACTAAAATAGAACATGTGAAAGAAGAGACAATGTAAACTTTAAATGCTCTGGCAAATGTAATTTTTTAATTATTTATCTTTAAATCATGACCAGCTAACAAAGCAACCCTGCACCCCTCCAGGCCACTTCTCTGCTCCCAACTTTCACATTCTTTCCCCCCTTTTTTCTTTTTCGCTGCACCAAATTTCTGCTATTTAACATATAAGTTGCTTTACAAATTGTTATTTTCTATGAGTCCCTTTCACTGCTTTAATTGTCACACTGGCCCTCTACATTTTTATCAGTGTGAGGATTCATTTGCAAATTAAACACAAAAAAACTCTGACCCTGCTCCATTGAAAGGCAGGATGGCTTCCTATTGTTTACACAGCATGAGAGCTGCAGGCCTGTCGGGCTCAATGCTGCCTGGTCATCTTAGCGGTCTCTGAAAGCAGATCTTGTTTAATTCAGGGATTATCTCCCCCAGTGTTGCTCTGTACTGAAAAATCAGATAACACAAAGTTGCCATGACAGTAAAGCCAGGCCTCACACCGCTGAACCATGCAAAAAAGGAGAGACGCAACTTTAATAACTTTTAATATTAACAAGTTTGATGGAGGTTGCGGCGAATCAGCGCAAAACCCCGCCTTCGCTATTGCTTACCATACATGCAAAAATAACGTGGATTTCTTTCAGTGGATTAGAGGAAAAATCCACAGCCTGTGGTACTTTCAAAATTTACTTTTGGATCAACCTAAATCAATAATAATATTGGCTAACTGCGGCGTATTTATTGAATTCCACTAGACAATAATGTTTCCTTTTTATGCCAATGTATATTTAAAAACAACACCCCGATTTTCTTAAAAAAGAATCAGGATGGCCGAGCCTGGTGTAAGAAAATTAAATTTAACTTTATTCTAACAGTTATATTCAGAAAAAACAACACAACGTGTTCTCCCAGAGGTGCTTTAATGTTACAGTATAACTCAGCATTCCCTCAATGCCAGGAAATACCACTTTAGCCATATAAGTGAGAAATGGGAAATTTAAACACCTTAAAATAAATATTGAATATGGTGAGAAAAACCTACAAGGATGGTACTTTAGAGTTTTAAATCTAAACAGAAACACATCAAGGTTCCAATATTCAAGTTTATACATATGCAATGAGGAGGTCCGATAATGTAAAACATTATATATAATACACAGGTGCTACCATCGAGCCAATAAACATTGACCACTGCTCCTGAATCAAATATGAATGCCTACATCAATTTAAAATAAGTACTTGTCTGACTTGTCCATGAGAAAAAAAAACACACACATAGACGCGCTCACACACATACACACACACCCAACTACCCAAAAAATCTGATTTTGGAAGTTGAAATAACAAAAGCATTCTTAATGACAACCGATTATTTACCCAAGTCCCTATAATAGCTCCAACAATGCACTTTTAACCACATTTCAATATAACCTCTGACCTATCTTGAGCATGCCCTGGTGAAATAATAATACGAATAATGATGGTGAAAAATCAGCAAAAATATTTCAAAAAGCACTCAAATTTTTCACAGCATGCACAGAACTTTCCATAGTAGCTAGTTATGAATGTATTATTATCACAAAGATGAACAATGAATAACAGCACACAGATTTTATGTTTCTCAAAACATAACCTTGCACACAACGGAGTGTGTTAACTTTCTGCAGTCCAGTACATTTCACTGAATAAAACAGATACATAAAGACTGTACAAAATAAAAATGTATTTCTCATTCTAAAACTACATGCAGACACTTGTTGTAATGTTCCAGAACTGAAAAATTCCATCCCTAAATTTTTCATTTAAAAACAATACACATACTGAATACAAGACACAGGCTACAATTCTGTATATTCTTGTGTCTTGATTCATTCTTTAAATTCTCATGAGTCTACTGAATAAAGGTTTGTACATATACAAGACCCTTTTATGTGTGAAGAAAACCTGATCTGCATTAATTTAAAGGAATATCAAGAAAAGAACACAATTAACAGATAACATTCCCACAATTATATATTTTTCAAATAAAATGTTAGGTTCTTCTATAAAAAAAACACATTGTCCACTTTTAGTATGGAGAAAGCATTTCTCAGCACTTTACTGGATTAGCCTTGAATAGAAAAAACACCATTCTCCATGCTAACAGTGTCCCACAGTTCTGAATCTCTGCATTATCAACACACAAGAAAGAAGGCAGGGAAGGCAAACAAAGTAAAGAACTGTGGAGAGACTGACAAAAGGCAACAGGATAAAAACTGAAAGTGAGGAAAACAAGAGAAGATGACAGTTTGTAAGTTTCTACATTACTCTGCTATGTTGATGCACCTTTGTTGCCACTTGTGACTTCAGGACAGTATTCCAGTAAAGAGCTTTTTTTCCAATGCTCAGTCCTCACACAGGATGGCGGAAACCCTGGAAGCGCCCAACTGAACACTAGATGGGGTTCCAGTAAAGCTAGTTTCCAGGAAAAGAGCCGGCCTCTCTGGCTCTGCTCAACTGACACGCTCAAAGAAGAGGGGAAGAGAAAAGAAAGCAAGTCCTTAAGGCTACATCTAAACTTCCACTATATAAACACTGGCAAAACGACAAGTAACCAAATCCCTGTTGCAAGGTAAAAAGAGTGTGAGGGGACCACCCTGTCAATCTCTCTTTGGGGGGCTGTTCTGTGGAGGTGAAAGGGGAACACAGTGACCGATATAGCAGCTACATTGATAAGGGCCCCCCCTACGCAAATCAAGTGGGGGTTTCCTGCCAGGCCACCTATTGCTCTGAGCCGCGGGGTCAACAGCTTGGTGCAGGGGAACGCGTCGTGCACTGAACTGCCTTCACCTTCCCTCAGAGGGAGGCTGGCAAAGGTTAAAACAGCAGAGTGTCAGGGGCTCACCTCCATATCCCACCCTTGTAGAAGAGGATGAGAGACAGACTGTGGACTACACGTTCCTCACCCCGCTCCGCGCCCCCCATTCTCAGTCTCCATTCACGGCCAGCGCTAATGTCGCCACCAATCTATAATGCTGCACACGCCTTCCTTTTAATTCAAGCAGCAACACGGGGTCTCCTGGGGCCTGTCCACACTGGACATCTATGCGACGTGTATGTGTGTGTGTGTATCCGTGTGTGTATATGTGTGCGCTTGTGTGAAGAATTATTAATAACAGGTCACTCAAGAGTCAAAGCACTACTCCAAATGACTAAAACTTATATTGTTCATTTTTCATTTTCACTTTTCCCATTTCGCAAATGCTCTTATCAAGAGCAACTTACGTAAGTTACAGTTTTACACATTACATTTCAAACTTCTTTTAGACGTTTTTGGTGAAACTTAAGGCCTCTGTCTGTAGACAAAGAATGACAAATGCTGCCTTTCACAACTTTATTGAATTTGAGGGAAAAATGTTGTACAGGCACATTGATCATGTGGACGCAGCGCAGCACGAGGAAAACTGGTCCATGTAGGCACTTCACATACGGTTCTAGCAGTGTGAAAACTGCATATTATTTTTTAATAAACTGTTTTGAGGCATTGTGCTGTGATTGAAAATGAAATACTGGTGTCACTGGAGCTCACTTTTTCCAATTATGCGAACATAAACATATATGTAATATTTATCACGTACACCTATTCAAAAGAAGAATGATCTGTAATCCATGTAAACTATCCATTGGTCCAACAAGTACTGTGCATTACATTTTTTCTAATAAATCCAAATTTATCTGCATGTTAAAAATTGACCACCTTGATTTTATGAACAAAAAGAATGTTCAATTTGTTAATGTTTTTTAAACATGCGGAGGATTAAAAGTACATATTATACTTGTACCAAAATTTTTGCACAACACTGTTGCCATTTTAAAATAATTGTTGAAAGATTTTATATTATATTTTTAAATGAGCCGGCACTGCATTTCAGCAACAAGTGGGCAAAAAATCCCTTTGTCACCTGAATGCTATTCTAAAAATGCTATTCTTCTAAAAATGCAATTCTTCTAATTATGAAGAAAAAAAATAATAAAAACATGAATATGCGATACAAAAATAGTTTCGCTTGCGATGGTATTCAGTTGTTGAATTGTTAATACTTTGTTTAAATGTAATTTAGGCAACATCACATACCAGACAAATGATTTTTATAATTTTTGAACTTTTAAAAAATATTATATTCATATAAAATCCACTTCACGATGTTCGATTTTCTGGGGGGGAAGGGGCACTTGCATTTTTCAGGCGATCTATTGGTTATATTTCGATATTGCGGGACAACATGTAAAATAAATATGAAAGGTTAATTATTCAGATGATTTGTTTGATGTTGTTCAGATGCGACAAACTACAACATTACCACGTTAAAGTTCCCTCTAAAAACTTCACGTGGAGACAGAATCGAGACCAAGGATGTATCTTAGCGAGGAAATGTACAACTCGACTCTCTCTACACTGTTCAGAATGACGAGTTTAAGCGAAGAGAAAACTATTTTAAATAACAAGTAGTTGCTTAAGGCTACTCAGATTTTTTGTCGTGCACATTCAATTAAAATACATTGCACATTCTAACTCTGTCAAGGAGGGGTAGCTGAATGTCCATTACAGCTCGAAGCTTATCAATGGGGCAAAAGAAGCGATGATTTAGCTCGCAGTTTTTACATTTTCTAATCAAATCCAATGCTGTCTTTGTGTTTAAATGTTACCATTCAAGACCACTGACGCAGCGACCTTTGGAAAGGATTTATGTTGACAACTTCGATACGCGTACCCGTACGTTAACACGCTGGTATAATAGTCACTCCGAAAAAGAGCAAAAATTTCTTACTTTTTATTATGATATGGAAATTGCTGCAGACAACTTCTGAAAGTCTATGATCAGTGACAATGCCTTTGTCAGACTTTTAAAAGAATTAAACCTTCCAGTTTAGTTCTAGTTAGTTTAAAAATTACTGAATTAAAAATGGTAATTTTATGTAAGAGTTAAATGCAGAAACGCAGATAAAACGTTCATACCTGGGCCGCACGATGCTAAACGCATGTTGAAAGGCCAGCTTTCAGTGAATAACAGATTTATAAACACTTTATTTATTTAAAGGTGAACCTAGTGCCAGTAGATTACATATCATGTATGTGGGTGGTTAAGGAACCTCAATCGGAAGGAGCGTGTCATCTTCACAAACATTCCTGCTTTGAAACATTTTGCAATGTGTTGATTTTGCAACCTGAGCTTTCCACACCAGCAGCTGTCAGGCTCAACAATACAGGAAAAAGTGAGTAAAAACAACTTTATGAAAGATGTTCCTTATTAACGTGGAAATACAATTTAAAAACTCCAAAGAGAAGAACGCAGATGCTTATGAGACAAACATTGTCAAAGACACCCATCGTTTCAATGTGATAAATGGTCTATATTACCCCATGAGATACTGAAACAGTTTCGTGTTAGCGAAGATAACACGTATCTATTAAAACAGGTTATCTTCAAAATTTCTCCTGTGATACTTACGTATTCGCTCACTCTATATTACGTATTTTACAAGCATACAGCTGACGAACACCTCACTTTCTGATGGTGTAGTAGAACAAAACAACTTTATACAGTTACTCTAAGCGAGAGAATAACGTCGCAGACCCAATGTGAAGCCTAAAGCAAGGTCTTACTCAATTAAACAGAACAAGAGTTCAAAGCAATAGTTAAAACCATGGGTTCTTTTGTATGAGCTTCTGTCGATAGCAGCAGTGCAAGTTAGAGAACTTAATTGAGTACAAAATCATCGGTCCTCTCTGCAACGTCTAGGTTAAGAAACAGTCAAAAAACGTTAAATTGCGCGAATTTGCTACGTAAATATAGTGAAACATACAGCACATTATAAGTGACGCTAATAATTTTCTAGAAAAATCAAAATTTAAGATCAACACCGGCGATGATTAAAGTTACGTCAGGCTGTAACAGAAAAGGGTGCTTTACTACTTTTCGAACATGTTGCTCGGCAAGACAATGTATAGCGAAAGACTTTCTGAAGCTTTTTAAAACACAAAAGATCATCGCACTATAAATTGCAGATAAATTTACGTATCTGTAACCATATTCATAATATTAATATTAAAATAATGTTACATTGTTGATGTAAAACTACGTATTCTAACGGTTTAAAATAATAATGATAAAAAGTTAGCAAGATGGAAATCTGAACCAAGAGGAAAACCACAAAACGGGTGAAAAACTCTCGAAAGGCGTCGAAACTGTAGATAGGGTTGAGGATTGTGTTGATAAAAGGTAAATCGGTCTGATTCAAACCTCGGCACGAACTTACCATTGTGGTCGGACAGGGCCAGATGCGGGTCCGATTGGAAGTGTTGTGGCTTCGCTTGTTTCCTCCGTGACATGCTGGCTCGTACATCAGCCGGGGCAGAATAAGATATTACTAAAAAATCTTCTCAAAATTACGGAAATCGAGCCCATCCACCGCGCATGTGTCCTGCTATAATTATGATTATCAATAATGCTTTGCGATTAATCATACAGGGGCTCTTTGAAAAGCGATTGGCACCTCGCCAGCCCCCTATTCAAATGAAGTCTCTTTAATCAATTAGCTCCTGATTTGCTGGGGACTCTTGTCTTTCTCTCAGCTCCCACCCAATGAGTTGATCCGTGTGGAGGAAAGGCTGGATTTTCCAACTCGCTTTAGATACAGTTTAACCCTTCTTAGCAACCAGCTGGGAGATGCGTTGAACTTATCTTAGCTACTACTGGAATGTCACAGTCCTGCGCTCATGCGCTAAAATGTATCCCTCCTATTTATCTAATGTGGTAGGTACCCACAGGAGTTTCAATAAATTAAACTGACCACAGGAGATAGGCATGAAACATCCGTGAGCTTACATACAAAAGCTACTTTTCCACACCACACCGTAGTCGTAGTTTCCTTATCCTTCTTTCGGATTTGCATCAAGCTCGTTGGCATTCAGATCTTGTGTAATGGCAAAACACCGATTCTACCTCTACACATTTGTTCCTCTAGGCTACAGCGGAAAATGTAGGTCGACTAATCAAACGAAGTTTCGTGCCTAATCGCGATGTCAGAGTCTTGGAAGTCCACGGAATGGCTCAAATATCCCAATCAGATTCGTTTTCATTATCGTCGTTCAGGGCGTCTAACACGTTTTCACCGCACACTGCCTTCCGCGAACAAACAAACTTTAAGGGCCTCATGGAACACTGAGAAATCAAGAGCCCAGCCCATCTATGATGCTATTGGTCACCGGTCTATTCTATCATAGGCCGACTGAGGTGCAAGCTGTCTCCGAGCGTGTGTGTGCGCGCGCACGTGTGTGTGCGCTTGTGTGCTTGAGGAGAGGAAGGAGTATCAAAGTATTTAGCAAAGATCCCATTTGCCATCTGACATAAACGCATTGCTTTGTTCGTGTAGAATATTTGCTCATTGTTATTTGTGCCTGGAATTATTCTAATAATGGTATGTGTTAATATTATAACGGAATGAAAAATGACACACAGTGGAAAACGGCTTTGAACGAATCCCGTTTCGCTGTCAGATGTTATATATACATTTGCGGATAGTAAGTAATAGTTTTACACGTTTCACAACTCACACGCTTCACAGTGTTTGTCAATTCACTTTACATTTTGAATTGTTTAGACTTTAATCGTGCTTTTCTTACACGATCGAGACATCTTGCGAACACAGACCTGTTAGCGAACTCATTTACTTCTCTAGGACAGGGTAGAGCCCTTGCATTATCAGTAGGACACACTATACTGTATACAAATTTGGTCCAGTGCGAGTAAACTGGAAAAAAGAGCAACGATGCCGTAAAAGCACTTATTTATAAAATGATTGTCAGAAACTATCGCCGTGGTAATGTCAAAGCTAATTACTGTAATGAAGACTTCCACGCAAATACAAAAAAAAAATACATTACATGTACTGTAACAATGGATTGGTATTTTTATTTTCTAAAAAACAACGACCCAATGATAAACCTATTTATACAAAAGAAAGCAGAATATTTAGATAGAGCATAACCATACGTCTAAATCGTAAAAATATCGAGTTACTGACATTAATGCAGTTACTGATATTAACATATTTTCGGATCAGAATTAAGGGGATGAGACTGTTGGAATGGCATAACTTTTATTATTTTAAAAGGCAATGGCGACGAATATTCACCAAGGCAGACTTTATATCCATGAGTAAAACCTGATACAGGTAATGCATCACAAATGCAAAATTAGTAGCAGAAATATAATAATAATAATAATAATAATAATAATAATAATAATAATAATAATAATAATAATAATACATGGCATTGATAACTGTTTCATTTAATTGTGCTTTAAGATGACAAGAGTCCCCATAGGAGCTACACTAGTGTGTGTGTTGGCAGATTTATTATGTGGAAAAGACAAACGAAGCTATCAGCTGGGGTGATTTTGAGGGATGAAGATAATAACGCTACTATAGGTGATGCCTCGGATGCCATTATTTTTCACTGAATATTTAAAGAGCCGCTTCAGGCTAGATGAATCTAGTCTTCTCTTGCGTCAGCTACCTACTTAGGACGTCTTTTATTTATTTATTAATGAAAGAAAAGAGGGAAAGAGAAAGAGAAAAAAACTTTACTACATTTATTCTGCTGATACTGAAGTATTATTGCTGTCTATTCGTAGGATATCCCATGTGTTTATCACATTTTAGTCCAACGAAATAGTTCTTCTCGTTTAATTTTAAATAGTTATGGTAAACGAGATGATAATTTCTTTTTACTTATTAGAACACAATAGCTTATTTTCAAAACCTTAAGAACAAGACAGTGAATAATTACCCAATGCCTGGTTAAAATTTGATTCCACTCGCGTGTCATAGAATATTATCCCTCTAAAGTTCACAAATAGGCGAAGGTCTACAAAAGCAGTATTGTCTTTGTTGAAAATAATATGAGCCATTAACCTATGGAAGCCGAGGAGAAATGTCTGCAATATTGTAATGTCCTGGGCTGGAAAATCAATGGTCAGTTAATTGATGTGAGTGTTAGTGTGAGATTGTAAACAGGGTGATTTGCAGCCCAGTCTAGCGAGAGACATTTGAAAAGAGTGTCTCCAGACGGTAGGAATACACTGTGCTCACAATAACGGGGTGAATGGCACAAACAGTATGAAAAAAATTTAGGTGGAAAAAGTAAAATTAATTACAATGAAAAGGCGATTTAAAGTAAGGACCGGGGGCGTGTTCAACATAAATCAAACACCCCTGTCAACCCCTGTTTTGAAGGATAATTAATTATGGGCGTAAACAATTGTTTGCACATAGAGGTTATCTTGCACAATTGGTTAAAATCGAACGAATAATAATGACGATGATATAAACGCTCTTAATAATTATTATTGGAGAATTAGGCAGCGCAATTAAACTGAAGCTGCACCTTGAAATAACGGAGCGGACACGGGAACGTAAGGTTATATATTAATCCTATTAAAAGTCAGACATGTTTAATATATTGTATGGTAGTGTTTTCTAAAGCTTCCCAGCAGCTTTTTGATTTGCGAAGAAGAACGTGACAGAGGCCGTGTCTTGTGCACATGAGGCGCGCTCCCTCGTTCTGTTACGGGTTAATCAATAGAGGGTTTAGGTTGGGGGTTGCTTAGCACCATCATTCACTATTATTACTGACAGTCAATAATTGATTATTGCTCAGAAACACAGCGCTTGACCGCATAATTGAATCGCATAAGCAATATGGGTCGGTATAAGGGAAATATACTAGCTCCCAGACCCTCATGTTGTTTGTAGTTACCATACACTATCTCAGTTCAGGGAGTATTTCCCCCACTACAATAATAGTAATAATAAATCCTCTGCTGCACTGTAGTCAACCTGTTCTGCAGTATGCATCGTTCTTAACCCTTAGCCTCTCCGATGCTTAATGAATGAATGCGCTGAACTTTCCTTCAAACAGATTAAGTATTTCTGTTTGTAGGCAGCATACATCAGGGGATGGACCACAATGATATCTTTAAATGTAAAAAAGTATTTCTGGATGTATTTATGAGTTAATATCGAGTAAAGGAAATGTTACCGGCAGACTGTAGCCGGTATCAATTGTTCCTCCGTGTTCCATTGTCCCGCCAATTAAACTCCCAAATGCAGATAATTTCGTGGTTTTATCGGTGTGATTCGAATAGTCGGAGGAACTGAACAACTGTTTTAAGACAGTTGGTGCTTTGGTGCTTTCCAGAAAGAGAGAAAAAAGAGACACAAAAATACATAAAAATAAATGAAATTTAAACAAACACATCAGGAAGCTAAAATTCGAGGAGAGATAATACTTCTGTCTTAAAGGTGTGGATACTCCTCTAAAACGAGAGTGCTTTTTGGAATCTAAACCCACAAACCGATTGTGTTGTTTTACCGTCCCGCAAGAAGAATCAGAAACGTTATCTGTTTTCTGTTGTGATCTTTCCTTTCAGTTGTTTAGTGGTTTAATGTCGTGGGCCCCCTTTTTCATTACTTTTATTGAGGCCTACCTAATGCTGCCCTTTCAAAAATTAGTATATTGACAGTGGGCATGCGGGATATATCCTAATTTGATATGTATGATTGTACACTGTAGTTTGCGCTCAACCTAATTTTTCAAAAAGTATGACACTTAATACTTACCTTAGTGTTGATATTAACGTATTTTAGCCGAGAAGCCAGGAAGTGATGCAGTTTTACCCACCAGCGCTGATTCTACTGGATAGCAGACCTACGCCATCCTAAGGATAAGAAGAAAACATAAAACAGTGCTTCACAAGGAGAGAATGTGTCACCTGAAATGAACTTAATTCACATGGCTACTGCATAGCATTTGACAGTCGCTGGAAATAAGAAACTTTTACTAATGTCAAAATCTGTATGGCTGTCATTGATTTGGAAACAATAGTAATAATGACTGCAACCATGTCTGTTAAATGAAACACAAACCAAAACAAACACTAAAAATGCATCAATATTCTGATTTTAACCAGGCGCAAGGCTCACTAACAGAACATGCTTATGCTTTGCAGGTAGAGGGAGGCCTCAAAAAAAAAAAAAAAGATTCTGATTTTGAATTCTATTAAATTAAAAAAAAAAGTTTAATGTGCACTACAATCAATTCAAAATGATAGAAAATTAAAGTTAATTACTTAGGTAATTAATTTGCTAAAATACAGTAGTTAATAAAGCTATTTTATTAAATCCAGTTAGTGCTATTCTATCCTAAGTTGCATTGCTGTGGCATGCAGCAAAACGTGCACTTGCACTACTGAGTGAAAAAATGTAAAACAGTAAAATATGCAAAATATGATCACTCAAAAGAAACTTTAGGCTCTTTTGAACATTTGAAGAAGTGTTAAGATAAGTTTTAAAATTATTTAGAAAAATTCCCAGTTGTGAAAACAATACTACCACATGGTGCCATGTGGTAGGACAGCATCTGAAAAATAGCATGCATTAAAATTCAGTACCTGCACATGCAGAGAATGCTCTCCATTCATTAAGACATTCCAGTGCCTTCCTGCAGTTGTGTTACCACTTGTGGCACTGACCGTCTCTTTCTCTCTGTTGACGCCCTAACGTCCTGCAACTTTCCTCCAGTTAAACAGACAGTGTTTGTGCATTGTTTTCCTGGAATTACAGGCTTTGCTGTCACTTCTGACTGTTTGCTTGGTTTTTTCTTTTTTTGGCCAAGGTAGAAGTGTCATAAAAGTGCAAGGAGTGATCTCTCTCGTCTTTATTTCTCAGCCTCTGTTTGTTGCGCCTCAAGGTCGCGGGTTCACAGACCAGTGTTCAAGCACTGGTACTCAGGGTTCAAAGCAAATGTAAAGACTGCTATTACAAATGAGAAAATTAGGGCAAGGAGGCACAGGGAAGCTTAGACTAAACTCCACAGTTTGCTGAATAGACTCCCCCAGTCTGAGACGAATGCAAGAGAGGTGGCATTAGGCTTTGGCCATGTAGGGAGGGCTGAGTGTTCACCTTACCACACAGGATCACCGAGACATTGTGGGCTGGGATTTGTAATACAGTAAATTTATACATACACAGACATCCCGGGGAGGTTTAATTGCACCAGTTCTCTAAAGTATGGGCTATTTACAGAGGGATATCTGAATCTTCTGATTTGATTAAGGCTGGAATGAGTGCATTTGAGTCTTAGAATTGCATGTGCAATTTGGTAGGAAGTGGTATTTGTGCTTTCAGCGTTTGATGAGTATATGGCTCCCTGTCTATCATTTCTTCATTTTACCGTCTCTACTTATTTGCCATGTCAAACAAAGTCATGGTTTAATATAATATAATATAATCTTCCCCAGACGTCTAGCCTGTTGCTCATTATTCTGAGGTGGTGACTGTTGAGAGACACGTATATATATATTTCTTCATGGGTCTTGGGTGTTTGAGGAGAACGTCTGTGTGTCTCTGAGAAAGTCTTGGGTACCAAATGCATCACTTCAGATGGGAAAAGGGAAAATACTGTCAGTGCAGAATATTAACATGTTAGAAATACTGTGCAACCAAACAATCCAAGAAACCCAATAAAAAAGAATGCATAATATTGTTGCTATTCAATTATCAAAGCATGTATAGTACAGATTTTGTCATTTCTGCTGAACAGGAATATGCATTTGTCAATACCCTGCAAAGAAACTTGGAAACAAGTAACATTTATAAATAAGAATTCTCTGCCTTTCTTGTTTTGTTACAAATTTGCTTGATTGTATTAGAATAAACACACTTGCTAGAGCAAGAGTTCCAAAAAAACACCATGGTTGTGGATACCAAGAGGCACCCACAACTGAGCCATTTGTATTCTTAGAGAGTGAATTCTACTTTCATATGACATTGATGAATGATATTTGCAATAAGAGATGCTTAGTTGCTGGCCCTTTGTTAGATGTTGTTGTAAATATAGAGAAACTATAGCATTTAGAACATTCAGGCTGTGGTAGAGCTGGGAAAAAGGACAAACACTGAAACATCTTGAAGAAATTATAAACATCACAAAAGACAAGTATTTTCAAAAACAAAAACAACAAAAACCAAAACAAAAAACAAAAATGCTACATTAGGTGAGATTATCCAAGATAATCCAAAATGCTGGTCTGTATATCATATAGAAAACCTGAGCACATACTGTTAATGTAAAAAAATGACATAAAATAAAAAGAAATATAAACAAGAATAAAACCACAGCAATATGAGGCAGATGCTAGTGCATTTCCCACATAAACAAGATATATATAGAATACATAACTGAAAGTTTATATATATATGAAGTGGTGCATTTGATGGTGTACTGGATGAAGGATGTTTATCAGGACCCCTGACAGATACCCACACTGGTCAGCCAGCGCTTTAATTCTGTCTTAGACAGCCCCTTATTGCTATTGATAGTTAGCATCAGTGTCCTGGCTGAGAAATGAGGATGCAGCAGGCAAGTAAAGCTATTGATCTCCCACTTGTCCCTGCCTCCCCTGGAGTCAGAGGAGAGGGATGAGAGAGGCTGTGAAGCCGTGCTCTGCCTGGCCCTCTGCCAGTCTAGGGAATGTCTGTACATGGTGTAGCGAGATTCTGCCCCAAAATGCTGATACTGGATCATTTCAGCTTTTTTTCCCTACAGAATCAATGAGGTCACAATCAGGATTGGGTAACCTGACCGTGGAAAACAGTTGTCTGGGGCAGGAAGTACCTGCATCTTTATGTGCAGCATCTCACTCTGCAGTCCTGTGGCTGTTATGGGGGATGCCTGGGATGGAGATGTGTCCTCAGTATTCAGTGCTAAGTACATTTTAGAATTTTAGTTACTGCCTTCTGTGCACAAGCTGAAGGGAACATCAGAAAAAGGAGTGGTGATACACTCACAGATTGTGTGCTGGTTGTTTGCCTCAATAAAGCAGGTATTAAAAGCCTGGACTATAAAGGAATTCAATACAGAGCCTTACTGAAGTTTTTTACTGTTCATAATAATTAGTAGAAACTTGCTTGCTGTGTAATGCTACGTTCATAGTGTTCTCTTACATGTCTAGCCCAAATATTCCAATTCACTGGAGTTCAATACAACACCATCCCTAACTCAGAGCCAGTCAGGGTGTGATGTACACCCCAAAATGTGTAACTGAAGATATTTAGCCATTTTGATTCTCCATTTGTCTTTGAGAAAAATTTGAAAACAACCTCCAATGTTTGATTTCACTTGCAATTTTAACTTTTTAGAGTTGCTATTTCAAAAATGAATATACATGAAGAGGATAGGCACTGGAGGGGAACAAGGCCACTAAACTATAATAAAAAAGCAAATTGTATAAAAATTGCTTGCTCATTTACCTGTTTAGGTTTTAGCCAGATCTTACTCAAGTGATAAGACATATAAAACAGGCATGATTGAATGTTTTGTCATAGCACATAAACACTGCAACAACAACAAAAAACATCCTCCCTACAAGAATCAGGAATGTTGGAACAAATCAAAATGGGACTTAAACGCACCATCAGATTCTTCTACAAGTAAGCTTAAATTCTTTTTTAAAATAAGTGAATATCCAATAATCTTTGACCTGGGAAACCCATCAATGCTGTAATATTTGAGCACAGCACAACTCTGAGGGAATCTATTTGTATTTCCCCTGATCTGCCATAGCTGTAGAATGAGCCAGAGGCCTTTCCACAGTAACCCGAACCTGGCTGATGGCATTTTGGCTAACTCTAGACATGACAGTAAACCCAGGAGAACCAATTGGAAGTTGCCGTGTTTCTCTTGTATAATATGCCATCATCAGAAACCCTTTGCAGTACTTACTCCCAGCTAGCTAGGTAGCGTATTCTTGTTAACAAATAATTGATATAACATACCTAACAAATAGTGTACCGAATCTGCATGTAATCAGCATCATTTGCTGCAATCTTCTTTTTTTGTGGCAGAAGAAAAGGAAGAACTCCAAAGAAGTTAAGAACAAGAACGGCTTCTCCATCCATTATAAGCTGGCAAACAACTGCAAACATCTGGGTAGTGATCTTGCTCATGTGTTTACAAACAAATGTGATATAGATGGGTGTCCTCGGTACCAGAGAAATTCAACGCTGAAGACTGTGGTCAAAATCAGCTGAAAAATAAGCAATGCACATTAGTAAACTATCACATTATAAAGGCACACATATGCCAAGTCAGTGTGAAAATGTGTGAATCAGAATTAAATATTATCGATGGTACAATATATATATATTGTACCATCTATTATATATATATATATATATATATATATATATATATATATATATATATATATATATATATATATATATATATAAAATATGATTGTACCATCTTTAATGGTATGTCTGAAAGGAGTTTAATACTGGGCTGGGGAAAACATCAAGCAATTCTTAATGAGTATAATTTGCTGCAATCCATCTCTTCATTCAACAGTCAGGCAAATGGTCTACAGCATTAATCTCCTGCGAGGTCATTATGTTCAAGAAATTGCCTCTGAGCAACAGGAATGGGTAAGGAAATGTGGTACATGTGGAGAAAAATATTCTTGTTTGACTGCCATATTCATTGTGGCAAATCATGGACTCAGTCATTGAAACTACATACATTAATTGATTGAAGTTCATTTCTCTGATGATAGAATACTAACTGAGGATGTAGGATAAAAAACTATTGGCTACAAGAGGAGGCAGACGTGCAGTTTTGTCTGTGTTGTTATATTATACTCTTTCCTGGGCAGTTAGAGCAGCGAGACCAAAGCCTATGGGGAGGCATTGTCTCATGTGTAAACCTGCAAGGCCCCCCTCAGTGTCTCAGTACTGGGGGCCAAATGAGTTTTTACTCTCTTATTAAAAGCAGCGGTGATACTGTTTCATTTTACTGGACTGTTTTAGACAGTGTGTCGGACGGCGCACCAGCCCAGCTCCCACATCAAACCCTGAAGCACTTGGATCTGAGTCACTTCACGGTTCTTGGGTTTTCTTGTCTGTTCTTTTTATTCTCCTTGAAGTGCCTGGCAGGGACAAAGTGTATGTCTTTACCCTCTCATAACCAGAGTGAGTCAACCAAGCCCCGCCTTCCAATTTGCTCGCCAAAAGAAAAAAAACACCAACCAGGTGCTCAAACAGTAAACTTGTGAAGAAACAGTTACAGTTAAGAAACAGAATCCCACCTCTGGTCTGATATCATGGTCAGACACACACATGCACATGCGCACATGTATACGTACATGTACGTGTGCACGCACGCACGCACACATGCACACACACACGCACGCACACACACACACACACACACACACACACACACACACACAGGTTTTCTTGAAAAGAAGTTTGCTGTTTTTTTATGACTTCCTTTCCCATTCACCACCCCCTCTTCCCCAGTGCCCAGAGCCTACACTGAAAGAGCCTGGCCTATTCTCCACTCTAACACTCAAACCAAGCTTTGTTTTGTCCAGATAGCTCTGCGTTCTCGTTAATATTCACAGAAAGAGCCTGGGCTTTCACAAGGCGGCAGGGTTCACAATACAACCCCCCACTGCCATCCCCCTGACACACACACACAGCGAAACATCGAAGTGTGGCCCTTCATTTGTAAACATGCAGGAGGGAGGGACACATCCTGACAAACAGCTCTGACGATGAACCACTTTGATTTTTCATTCACAGTCTGGCGCTGAAGTTAAATGGTTAACATGTACACATAAGCACCAAAGCCCAACCACTTTGGTGGTTCGGTACACAAGCTTTTCCGAGTAGTTCACTCCTCATTTTGGTTGAACTGTTTTTCTTGCAGGAAAGAAAGGGGGAAGGGGAGACAACATGTGTAGCTGTAAAGAACAGATCACTCTTTTTCCAGAACGGCATGCTTTAATTCTGTATGGATGTATTCAAATTTGACAATAGAAATAATTAGTTGGTAGTGCCACTATTTTATTATTTTCCCCTGCATAATTTGTCCTGAGTTATTCACATATATTTTCATTTATTTACATTTCAATTATTTCCAATAATTCCAACAGCTATGAGGGTTAGCATCAGAGAAGTTGTTTGATTATTATATCCTGAAAGAGGTAACATAAATAACCAGAGCACAGTTTAAATTATTCCAACCAATACTGTAGAACAAGACAATGATGGTCTATTCCAATGAACAGTACTTATAGAATGTAATGTAATCAGCTGATACTAAATACTTGTCACTGACTACCCCTATTACCAAAGCCACCCACAATATACAACCTCATATAACCTCTCAAATTATACAAAAAGGTGTGCACAGAAACTGGAAAATTAACTCCCATAGGCCTCTGTAATTATAATATTTTTACCTCTTAATATCAAATAACCTAGCAGACAGTGAAGCCCTCAGAGCCATAGTATGCTGTTATTGTAGGTATAATTGTTCAATAATCCTGTGAGAAGCTTCCATAATCTTTATTTTACTTGTTAATAAGTGCCATAATCCATAAATCAAGGAGGAACATATTGGCTTCATCTGCGATGACAGTCAACCCTCAGTTAAGATAAAATAATAGTCCCTGTCAGTATCAATGGTACAAAGCACACAATCAGCATATTCTCCAAATGGTAAAAAGTCAAACGCCAAACACCTGGATCTGTGGACATGCAGGACAATGATTTCAGCTGCATACCAGGACACATTCTTCTGCACCACCTCATAAAAACGACAAGACAAAAATCGTTCTCACAAGAAATATGTCTGAAAATAAATGTCACATTGCCGTAATCCTTGTGATTCAAATGACAAGAAACTGAAATATGACTCCACATGAAGCATATATTGATCCCTCAGGTGTTTTAGTTATTATTGATACTTCCATAAAAAAACTATAAGCTATGTGTGGTATGTGTGGTAGAGGACCAGGTCTTGGCAACATTAATGTACAAAATGCTAAGGCTAATTGGTAAGACTGCATCTCAATAGGCATGAGGGATTTGAATCAAACAATTTGACTGTACTGTAGAAATTTCATTTTTTTCAATTACAACCACACATCTGGATTTAGCAGTAACATCCCTGTGTGAGTATTTTGGCACTGGTATGACCCCATTAGCAGGATAAAGAGACACTAAATGGAACTGAGATATAATTGGTCAATCTGAAATGATCTCAAAACACAATGCTCCACAATGCACCATGTCTGTATTTCCTGCTAATTTAGGCTCAGTAGAGGTAATTGCAGACCGTGCGTAGGGCATTCCAAGTCATATCTGTTAAAAAACAGCTTTTAACTTCAAAGACCTTTCCAAAATGACCTTTACAGAACAAATCTGTGGAAAATTGCTAATTTAATCCAACATGTATCGTGCAAAATAATTAATACAATAATTCAAGGTGCCTCATTTCATCAACTAATCAACCTGCCAACCAGCCAATCAGACTTTAAATATAAGGACATACTTGGTGTAACACTATAGGAAACTAGGCCCTAGCAGAGCAGAAAACAGAAGATAGGATGATGAAGAATACAGAAATATTCAAAGAAAGTGAAATCAAATCCAATCCAAATCCAAAAGTCATAGAAACACCACAAAGAAATCTTGTGCTGTTGTCAGAATTAGTTTGAAAATATGTATGATCAACTTCTTGAATACATTTTTCAGCATATATTTTTTTAAATTTGGTTTTATATATAAAAAGAGAACACACAAGTCCATTCATTGTCCCCCCATTATGTAACAACAAGTACCTGGACAATGATGTCAGAACACATAGACGGACAGTGGCATTTCTGACAGCACAGGAACTTTAAACCTAGCCCCAGGGACTCTGAGGGAATTACTGCCCTTATTGCTCTATTGCAAGAAAACCTTAAATAAATAAATATATGAAGAAATAATACAGTCAAGGAGGGAACATAAAAAATACTTTGGGGATTCTGTGTGTTTCATTTGTAACAACAGATTCGTTCACACAAAGTGTCAAAGTGTCAAATCGAAGCAGACGGAGCTCTGAGTTCACCAGTTGAACAGATCATCTCCAGGCAGTATGAAGAGACATGGCTGCTTGTTCATCCATGACAGGCAAATCAAATGAAAAAAAAGCAACAAATTAATAATTAGCTCAGCTAATTAGTCATTTGCATAAAGGGGCACTGTTTACAGACAAAAGGAGGGACATGGAGCTATGAATCAGCATCTGTCTTTGCTTGTTCTGAGCATCACCCTCTGCTGAGCAGAATAAGGGCCTCATTAAACTGGTGATGAAGCCAATTTCAGACTCACATGACATGCTTGTTGGAAGATGAACAAGAACAACAACAAAAAAAATGAACCACATTTGTCAACATTACTGTCATATCACGCTGGGATACAGAGTACTGATCAAGAGAGAACGCCATTCTTCTTTTTAAACTCTGTGCTGTAACTTCATTGTTGGTAGGTGGGTGATTAAAAATTCAGAAACACTTTACTCAAATATATCTTATAAAGCAGTCATGATACATTATTACATTACATTATTGTCATTTAGCAGACACTCTTATCCTGAGCGACTTTCATAAGTTACAGCTTTTTGTACGTTATCTATTTATATGGCTGGATAATTACTGAGGCAATTCTGGGTTAAGTATCATGCCCAAGAGCACAGCAGCAGTGCCCCAGCAGGGAATCGAATGAGCAACCCTTTGGTTCCAAGCCCTGCTCCTTACCACTATGCTACACTACTGCTCTGTACCTTTATCAGCTCTAAATAGTTGTCATAACCCTTGTCATATGAATATATCAACATTATGACCAGCCAATTGCAACTGACATGAAGCATGTAATGGTAAGCATTGTGACATTACTGATACAACAATGTGTGTTACCTGCTCTGTGAAATCAAGCTGGGTATAATATTGATGCATTCATACGACAATGGGTATGAGGCACTATGTACCAGTTAATAAAGTGCTGAGAGTGATGCATAAGACCAGCTGCAAAGAAAGTGATTTTGAAAGCACTTTTCTTCAGTGTGAGCAGCCTGTTGCTGGATTAATATGCACGTTGGCAAACCTGAGCCCATATCCGCAGTATTAGACCGCTAAATATATAAAGTATTATAGCTTAATTTGTTACCAAGGACATAAACACCTATTTCTAACCATTATTATTTGTTAATCAAAAATAAAATATTCAATATTGTGCAACCTACTCCTTACTTTTTAAATTAAATGATACTCTATAATCACGGTATGAAAAATAATCAAGTAGTATATTCTATAGCCACATGATTAATAATGTTGGCACTAATGCAATATAAACACTTGTTGCAAATAGGATTCATAGTCCTAGTGGCAGAATGCAACATTACCAATAAGATATCATTGCTGTGGAGGCTCCTCTCATCTGTGGTGCTATTCATGACTCTCAGCTCTCTCTAGAAGGCTTTTAAAGCACAGTTAGAACCAAGCAGATCCCAGCTTCCTTCTACACCACAGGGTATGATTGGGCTTCGCCCACTGCCACCCCTGCCCTTTCTAAGGCCTTTAGTTACGCTGGTCTGCATCCTGCAACCAATCAGCAAACAAGGTCTTAATGTTACTGGAATTAGGGGTTACATCAAAGGGCCTGTCACCATTCCACAAGAAGCTCTGACCTGAGGCAAGCACATTGTATGGTAACTGGGAAAGAATGTTGTTGTGGAGAGGGCAACCCAAGTAAAGACTGCAATCCTACTGTCCAATGTCTCAGTCACTAACCGTAATACACTGACTCAGCTGCCCTGGTAGATGTTTGAAACTCTTTTGGTAGAAAATGCCAGAGAGGTAACTGTCACACTAACAACTATGATTATGGAAGAGATAAATGAAAGAGATGTCAGCTTATTCTAAGTGTTTGGGAAAAGCATAATCAATACACTATATGTAATTCTGTAACTTTTTCAAAAAAGTTTTCATATAATTATTCATATGCACATTTAGTTGGATAGCCTGTCAGGATATTTGACTCCTTTACACCAGGTAACAACATTTAATTGAATGAAAAAAAAAATTAAAAAGTAATGTGAGCATGTTAATATGTTATTTTGTGTTAATATGCAGCATTAGTTGTTGAAGTAATGTTATGAGAGGACTTTCATACAAAATCATATACTGTATGATGCATTGCTGGAAGGGAAATTCTGGCCATCATCATTACATGGTGAAGCAATAATTATGTTAGCGCAACACAGTAACTTTATGATATTGCAACACTGTCATTTCATCCTGGCAATTGTGTTACTTAAATATAAGCCCATTTACAATGATATTTCAACACTGGCTTAAAAAAGTACATTTTCACAACATTTTAGTTGGTATCATCTAAACAAAATGCAACACTATTTTGTGAGCTAGAGCAAGTGCTCACCTCAGCACCACCTGCTAGTTTCTTTTCCCAGCATGTTACATTGTCCTGTGACTGTCTGCTCTGCTCATTTAGAAGGATCCAATTAATGTAAAAGATTAAAGAGAAAAAATCTGCCATGCCTTTGATACAATTAGAGCTTGTCTGCTATGTGGGTCTGTGAATGCATTAAGATCCAGTCTGACATGATAATGAAATTCACTTTATCTTAGAGGAGAACTTTCAGTATACATGGCTGTTGTAAACAAAATTGTGTGTGTGTATACGTGCATGTGTGTGCGCGTGTGTGTGTGTGTATGTGTTTGTGTGTGTGTGTGTACTTTAGGAAGTATCCTTTCCCTCAAAATAACCTTAATGCCCATGTGTGTCCCTGATCACAAACTTGTGCTCATACTTGTTTTTTCTTCCTTTCTTTTATTTATCTGTTTGCACCAGACTGATAATCAAGGCTGAGGTAATGGAAAAATGAGTGGTAAAATGTACGGTACACAGCTGATCAACTCAAACCTCTGGGTAGGAATAAAAGAGGAACATGATCAGGCCCAATAAAGCTGTCAGAACACTTTAATGCAAACCTCTTACTGTCAACCCTGAGAAAGAACTGCCAATAGGATACGTGAAAATGGTATACAAACAAAACAACAATACAAAATCTTCATATTAAAAATCAGATTGGATATTATGAGTGCAAACAACAAATGTAATCTTCATCTGACTTCAGTAAAATCTGTTAAAGCACAGTGCAATTTAAGATATTGTTCTATTTTCGATGGAGAGTACTTCCCCTTGTGTATACGACATTTGTGCACACTGAACTTCAATTGAGTCTAGATTTGCACTGTGATAAATTTGGGGAACCTGTAGCCAGTTGCAGAAGAGGCCACCGAGGCATTCCCACACAAACTCCTCATGAGGAATAATGCAATTTAGGAGCCCTGTGCTGCTCTGTACCAGCTTCACACCCTGATTGGGACAACGGCACCCATCCCGGCAGTAATCAGACACCCCTATTAGGAAATAGCCCAGAATTCAATGTCACCAAATTCAATTGACATCAGGAAAACTCAGTTAGTCAATCCCCTAATAATAGCATGATTGGACAACACATTCTAAAAATAAGAGGCACATACTTATGGAAACAAGGTATTTTTCTGTTTGCGACATGGAACAAATGGAATTACAATGAGTTCAGAAATTTAAAGGAAATCCTAATGCGCAACATAATGCAACACACAAAAATAGCTCAAGGATTATTCAAAGAAAAGGTAATTGGATTGGCAAGGCAGAGCAAATGGTTTCTTGCACCACATGAAGCCCATAAACCCAAGCTTGTTCTCATGGAAAGAGATTTGTAAACCACTGATGGCAAATTTGTCTGCTTAGAGAGACATATAGCGCTAAGTGGAAGCATACTTTTTGGAAATTGTTTTAGAACTTGTTGTGATGAAAGACTATTATTCTGCCATCCACTGCATCATGAATATGGCACAAGCAACCCAATAGACATGTTGATTACCTGTTCCTGAAAGCTTATAACAAAAACTTTGATGACACATTTAATCTAAAATAGTTAAATAAATAAGTGAAAATATCATAATATCAAAAATGTAAATCTAAAGGAGAAAAACAAAGATGTAACTACTTTTAATGTCCACTTTCAACAGTATGACACTTCAAGTATGGCAACAGCAGGACACTTGGTAGGAAACATCACAGATATAATAATTGATAGTAACATCCAAAAGCTTCATTCATAAATCAAAATGCCAGATTTATTCACCTTGTTCACAAGTGCTAGTGTATGAACAGATCATAAATTGTGTATGGGCTACGTAAATTTAATCCAAGTCAAGTGTATTTTTTAATGGCAAACCTATTTCACAATTCTATGCCCAATTTCATACATGCACAAGCATGTTATCAAATTATACATTGTCACAAGTGCACAGCTGTTTTGAGATTATTAGACACACAGGCAATATTAATTCTGTATAGAGAGGGCACTATGTGTCCTCAATATACAGATATCTCTTCTTCTGCAAATAGATTGAGGTAATGTGCAGCATGGAAGAGGGAAGGCAAAAAGAATGACAGAGTGAAAGGAGAGAGAAAGCTGGGATGGAGTGGGGGGGAGGATACTGAGGTTGCAAGCAATTTCTCTTTGTTATCAAGTGAAATGACTCTGCAAATATGACAATAAATCACAGCGGAAATCAATCTGAGAGGAGGCAACTGCTGGGCACTGATAATGCATCAATCAATATTTAATGTTTGGACTTTAATTAATCCACAAGCAGGAAGCATTCTCTCAGTGACAAAAAAACAAGGGAAAGTGCTTAAGCACAGAATAGCTTTTATATCAAACAGGGACCGATTGCTCTCTATCTACACTTTGATTGAGGCGCTGGCAGTAGTTTCTCTCAAGGTTTATTGCTTTTTCCTCCTCTCTATTCCACATATGTTTGTTCCAGGCATTGATTCCAAAACCTGGGACAGGTTTTAGAATAGATTTTATTCAATGTAGTGTTTATTCATTATTGCACCCAATTGTTTGTTTGTTTGAAAATATTGTTCAGAACAGTGTATTCCTCTAGGTAAATTGAAAAATGATCACTGAGGGCACATAGGTAAACCCTTTGCCTGCCATCAGAAGACTATGTAGCATTAAATATCCATATTAATTAGAAGCTTGTACCAATATTTTGTACTGGGTGAAGGATTCAGAGCTCAGAGTGATTTTCCAATTTTGAGAAAATATTTTAGAGAAAATATTTTAATGATAATTCAATACATTGAAAACATGTGAATTATTACTATTTTGATATATTTCAGTATCCTTCTGCCTTGCATTTATGTAGTTTGCATGTATTTGTGATATATTCTTGGGCTGAACAACATATTACATTACGCTACATTATTCTCAATTAACAGCTCTTATCCAGGGCAGTATTTCTTACTGTATTATAACAGTATTGCATTTTTGTATGGGAAGGTGCACTATGTTTACACTATAAAAAGTTTTGGCAAGCATTGTTTGAGACAAAACTGGTATCAACTGTAAATGATTAAAATGCACTCCTGTGCCAAGACTCCCTTACACAGGAATCACATCACATAAACCGATGCACAGAGTTACAGAGCAGAGAACACCACACTTCACCATTAAATGCAAAGGTTACTGTTGCTACATTGGCCAGGGGCACATTCATTTTAGAGTCTATTGCTCTGCGTCCAGCACTCCCATAACCAAGAGAGGAGATTCAAAATCCACATGAGTGCTGACCCAGAATCAGTAAGCACTGACCTTCCTGCCCACCGCGCCCTCTCCCCGATGGCACCACAGTTTGACGAATTGTAAACTCAGACACCCTAACCCGGAGCAGGTCCCGTTTACGGAATAGCTGATGCGCAACCCCAGAATGATTTAAATGTCTGCGCTTTAAGTACAGAGCCACTGTGGAGGAGCTGTCTGCACACAGAGACATGTTTACCGAGAGCTCCCTCATTACGGGGGCACTTCCCAGAGGAACTAATTACTATATTCTTAAAGAAAACCAACTGCAAAATGACAGAGGGGACACTTGACATTTGGATACCTGGAGTAAGATTGCGTTCAGACAATTAGGACACCATTACACGCATTGTGGGAGGCCCACAAGGTATATTTAAAGAACTGACAAATAAAAGGGCTCGGAATAAATATGGGAACAACGCAAAGCAGACCTGATCCCCAGGCAGACACTTCCAGCTAAATACAGGCTGAGTCACAGCGGTATTCATAAATGCCTCATTTTCAGTTCAGTTTTGGAAAGCAATTGAATTATGAATTGAGGTTCTTGAACTCTGAAGTGGGAAATGGTGGAGATGAGTTTTCTGTGGCTGCTGGGAGATCTGTACTGCGCATACTGGTCGAATTATATTATTTGATAAATTGTATAATTATATTGTATTTACATTGTATTAGTCTTCATTAGTCTTCAGAACAGATGCACATGAATTAAGGAGGAACATAATATTAAAAACGTAACTATACAATTCTGAGGGATATTTATATCAGACTTTCATTCCTTTTGTTATTCCTGATTCCATGTTCAATAAATGATATTAAAGATGTAATCATGACCTATACCTTCATTTTCAGGAAAGAACACATTATTTGCATGTTTATTACATATTTACAAAAGACATATTTTTAAAAAATTGCACACAAATTTCATGTTCAATTTCTCTGTTCATCTAAAAAATGAATCTGTGATTGCAGTGTCTCACTAAATCTTATTTGATGTGACAAATTTATATTTAATTGGCATATTTAAAGGAAATATGTATTTTAAATGTTTAAGTATACTGACCAGGGCTTATTATTTAGACAAAACAATAAAATATTCTTTCATATCTGTGTGTGTCAGTGTGAATATGTAGGTAAAAGTGTGTGTGTGTGTGTGTGTGAGACAGAGAGATTAACAGGAGAAATGGATTAATGAGAGAGGTGTTAGTGTGTGTTTATGTGTGTGAGCATGTGCTTGAACATGTATGTGTATGTGTGAGCATGCGTCCAAGTGCTTGAATGTGTGTGTGTGTGTGTCATACAGTGTGGGTCTCGGTGGCTTAGTTAGTTCATCTGTTACCTATTCTACAGGAAGTGACTCGGTGCATGTTTCCCTGGAAAGAGGCTGTGTTATGGGCAGGGTGCAGAAGGGGTGGACATTCTGACCACAAGCACTGATCCTGGATTAGTGTTCTCTTCCTAATCATGGTTGGGGTTAGCATGAGGAGTGGGTAAGCTGATCCTGAATCAATTATTAGGGCCAGAAAGTACCTGGTGTGCACAGTGGGAGAGAGGGAGAGCTGCTGAGGAACAGTGGACATGCTGACATTGCAGGCTAGGTAGCTCTGTGTGTGTCCGGAGTGTCACACTAACCCACTACTGGGCCAGAAACACTAAAATAATTCAACACACATGCCCCTCTATTCATCCTGCTACAGTAAAGACCCCCCAAAAAAGACCAATTCACTGTTGCGCTGACTTCAGCTACCACATTATTTAGCTAAACTAAATAAAAATGTTCCCACTTCTCATGCAGAAAAAAACAGCATATGTCATGTGTTTATATACTTCTAATGTGCTATTTCAATTTCCTTTACTCTGCAAAATGACAAATGTTTCCATAGACATTTTACAGCTCAGGGTCAGCCTGATGTCCTTTTTTAGTCTTTCTATGTACTCTTCTCATGTAAGTAAACGATGCATTAACTATTTTCTCCATTGTGAATGATCCCCCCTTAAGAAAATGTTCTACTGAAATCAAATGACAATAGAAGGGACAAACTGATGTTGACTGAAAATGTTTCACAACAGAAATATGAAGCAACATTTTGAAACCGGTTACAGTACATTTCGAAAAGACAATGTCAAAGCCCTGGGATCTCCTTCAGAGAAATTTCCAATGCTGTAATGCTGCAAAATATTTAGATGAAATTTATGACAGTTTTTCTGACACTTCCTGTATGCTGCTTAGTATGAGAGTAATAACTCCTGCTTGTGATGCAATGGGAGGTGATGTGAGGGTCACATCCTGGCTGGTCAAACTGTAATTTTAAAAAAAAAAACACAGACAAAACTTCAATTTCTTCACTGGTTACTATCCATACTAATCTCACCAACACAGCTTCTCTTACTACCTTACTAATGGTTACTGTCAGAAGGAAGAAAACTTTTTGAACTGTTGTGTATTTAATTTGTGTATTTAATACAAACAATGATAGTCATTTTCACCAGTATGCAACAACAGAAAGAATTATTCCAGACCCAATAAAATATTTTCTTTGAACAAGAAAACAGCTATTTATATGTCAGTATTTAGCAAAATAGGATATTAAAAATATGTTTCAAATATGAAATAATCAAATATGAAAAAATACACAGTTTTACAGTTATTGTGTAACTGTGAAATGCATGCCATTTCATGCATATATGCTGCTTTAAAAATGGTAGTAATATATTTCCAATATATTTTCATAAATAATTAAACTAAATTCCTTATACAGTATTACAGATAGATTTTAGATGCATATTACACTTATTGCATATTACTTTTTTCCTCAAGTGCTGTGTGTAAGTATGTGGTACCAGTATGCAGATACATGTGAAAGGCTTACACAGAACTGGTACCTGTTTTTCAGCAAGGCTAATTATGCATGGAGTCCCCAGTCTGCCATTACCTTAAAGTAAGACCATCATCCTGTTATTCACACCCTCAGAAAACCCTCCAGAAACTTGACAGGAAATGATACACAGGGCAATAAAGCCATGGACACAGACAGTCACATGCAAACAAAAATTCAGGGGGGAGTGAGGCACTTTTTGGTCTTCGGTTACTTTAGAATACAATGGAGGGCAGTGTGTGAGGCTTGAACAGGTCAGCAATTTCACATTTCCAATTTGTCACACTTATTAAAAAGAGCAGGGACTAAGACAAACTGAACTGAAAATGAGTTGTTGGGAAACGGGGGGCCCTTTGCTGATTTATTAGGCTCTACAGTCCTCTGCACAAAGAGCGAGAAATAACATCCAAATCCAAAGTGTAAAGCATTTGGAGATGGAGACAGGGGATCCACAAAGTCATAAATAACATGGGCAAAAACAGACATCAGACATCACTGCAAAGTACCATTTAATTCATTCAGACATATGTGAACATGTGGGGCTATGCTATCAAATCCCCAAATGCCAAGAGAGGATGAGTCTGTAGCTATGCAGAAGCTCCATTGACCAGCACACATCACGCAGTGAAACTGAAGACGGCCTATGACGACTTTAATGATAGCTGCAGTTGTTGTGTTGTATGTCTACATTCGAATTTCATTGCTCATTGAACTCTGGGGCAGATCTATAGGTTGGTCCATAAGAAATGAATCCATTTCAGATCTGTCAGGGTAAAAAGCTGTGGTGCTGGGTAACCGTGTGGCAGGGGGAATGGGGGGGAATGCTAAATGGTGATGTCGTTGCAGATGCAGCATTGATGATGTCCTTGACTATAATGAAAGTATCTGTTTTCTTTTAAGGTGCAAAATGGCCCTTGGTGTGAGAGGCATGTCAGTTCCTGGGAGGAGCTTCTCAGTGTGAGGCAAGCCAATCAGGTTCCATCCTGAATTTGCATCACAATTGGCCTATGTATCACTGCCATGCCTCCCCTTGGCCATATCACATGCCTGCTGAATGCCAATAATTGCACTGAGCCAATGAATCCTGGCATTCAAGGCATGGCTTTGACACAGCTCAAACCCCCTTCCCTAATCATCAATTAGAAGGCTTGGTAGATTTACATTAAATAAGCAATCCCATGGAAAGAAATGATTCCAATGTTTCATGGGCAAATGAAAATATTTTATGTTTAAAAACAGCTTCCAACAAGTCTAAAATTAGCCTTGCTGAAATAGTGTCAATACATGTTCTAATACTATTACACATTTCAGCACAAAGCCCTCTATGACTCACTTCAAACAATTCTTACATCATTCTTGAGACTGAGTGAAACTGAGTTCCTTCAGCTCTGGGATGAAGAGGATAACACTAAATTACCTGTCTCACACGGTAATGGTAAAAAGGCCATGCAGAGTCTCTTTAGAAACCCTTCTTGTCTTTGGTCAGTCCTTCCTCTCCACCCTTCAGCTTCAGCACACGCCCTGCTCTGTTTCTTTGTGAAGTTAGGGCGTATGTTAAGGCACAGCAAATCTGCAGGCAGAGGAGTGGCAGACACAAGGGCACTTTGCATTTATTGTGGCTATTGCATCTGTTGATGTGGTCAGCAGGGGTGCAAAGACAATGGGGCCACAAGGGCACCTGACACGGGCTCCTTGTTAAAAAACTCTGATGCATCACTAAAGGTGGAATTAGGCCCTTTCCGATGATGTCACCCCTTTTATCATCCATCTGATTAATCTCCTCCATTAATTTAAAACCCAAATTTGTTGCTGCGGTCCTTCTGAGTGCATGCGAGCAGTATGCAAACTGATTGCACATAATGTCATAGGCTCACTATTTAAAGTGGGGGCAGGAGGGTGGTGGTGGAACTTTAAGAATGCAGTGTTGTTCCTTCAGTTTGTGTACTCCTGCCAAAAAGTCAAGGTGGGAGAGTTAATGCTGAATGCCCCATCATTTTCAAAAGGAAATAACCCTTTCCTAATAATGCTGTTTTCAGCTCCTAATTCTGTTGTTTTCCCCAAAGTGTGTATTTCTTCTAAGACCTTCACACCAATGGAAACAGCTGCTTACATTTTTGGACATGAATAAGCACTTCTAGAAACAGTTGGGTGCCTTACTCACTGACTTATGGGGAGAGTGAGCATATTTCCTAAAAGAAAGATAATAATTTTCCAACTAGATGGTATAATGCATAACAATACCATAACAATAATATAAAATAAAACATGCCAATATGTTTTTTACTTAGTGTCCTTGTACCATGTGTAGATGTTATTTGAAACTGAAAAAAGCATTAATACCCTCAATGTGTTATATTTCAAAGTACAAATAAATGGTTTTCTGTGTCAGTGTTCTGTTTATTGTCTGTTTATTGTGAAGCCAGAGCACAGAAGACAGCATGTGCCCTGGAACAGACTGTCCTCTATGATGACAGAGGAGATGCACTTAAGCATAATGATTTTGTAAGTAACATAATTCTAAACTGCATCAATTCATTAAAATCACTCAAAGGCAAACCATTCATTTCTACTCCCCTTTTTCAAACAAAGACACTGAAACTTATCTCCCTAGTTGCTTGCTCTTGTTATTGTCCTATAAAAAATGCAATTTTTCCTGGAGACAATTAAACAATTGTGCTCTTTTGCTAATTGATGGCAAAGTGGTAAAAGTATTCAGGGCAGGATCCATTTATTTGTTCGTTTCGAGTCGTTAACTGCCCCTTCCCCTTCCCCTTCATGAATCAAAGCTATTTGCTCAGCCCTGGCCACACCATTGTTCTTTTATCACTGCACATTTTAATAAATCTCAGGTGGTAATCTCTTAATGCGGCTCACCCCAGGCTTTTTAAGGTATATGTAAAACAGGAACCTGCTTCAGCAATGGAATCTCCCACTGATTCCTATCTCTAGGATATTGACAATAAAAACAGGCACTCTGTACCTTTGGTCATGCTTAAAAACACTTCCCTCAGGGAAGGGCTCTTTCCCTGTCTCCCACACATAGACTTTATCTAAGAAACATAAGACTGCATCTTTTCTATTCACCACGCACTGTGGAAATTACACTCTGTAATTTGCTAGTGGTCTGTGTATGTTTTAATAGAGGTACAGCTACCGCCAAGCTACGTGAGCACCGGTCGATGTAAAAAACACACTGCTTTAAAAGTCATTAAAATCTAGTCAGCAATGTAAGCCACTGACTTAATTTATGCAACATCATTAAATCAGTGGTGGGTGCAAATAATGAATTCATTTTAAAGAGATTTTTCTTTTAAAGATAAAAAAATCTCCATCTGGCCAAGTGCAAATTGGGACACAGCTAGATTAGAGAATGTTGTGTTATCTTATCTGGGCAAAAGCTTAATGTTCAGAGAATCAATGCCACTTCAACAAGTTGTTCATTAAAACTGAATGGCAATGTTTAATTCCTTGTATTACAACACAGTACTGGTATTTGTTCCCCCCTCACTGGTATAAAGGAATTAAACTGACGACCAAAACCAAAACACATGGAGGAAGATTGATTATTCAGCCACATTCAAAACCTTTTTAAATGCAAGTTGGATACTGAAAAATACTGATGTCAGCAAAAGGGTAATTTGCAAAAGGAGACATTTTGCCATGAAAGAACATCTGTGATCTGCAGAAGTTTGAGTCTGTTGCTTATAACTAGGATATCAACTGTAATGATTGTATATGGTTTCATTGTCTCACTTACAGTTGAAGAGTTAGTTAAATCAATTTTTGTGAGTATAATCATAAGGTGAAAATAACTGGTCTGCCCTGACTGTGCTGTGGACAACTCTGATTGCATTGTGTGGAAGGAGTTCCTGAGAGTGTACCGAGGGATCAGTGATTAGAGGTTGGAGCTGAAACACTGGGACCTTATGAAGGTCCACAACGGCTTAGATTCGTTGTGACAAACTGGGCCTGAGTCTCAAGTCTTCAATGTGCAGTAACAGGATGGGCCTAAATCCGAATCCACCATTGAAACCAGTAAGACGTACAACCTGAAGGCCTGTGGAGTGAAGACTACCTATTAAAATCCAAGTCTCGTTCAGCACCTTCTACTGTGATCCAGGGCCGGTTTCCACTCTCCACCACCGGGACCCACTGCCACTTCAGCCCTCCCCAGTCAACATTAATATCCAAAAGCATCCCACCGCGGCTGCGTCTTTTATGGCTATGCTTTTATACATGAACTGCGCAAAAAGAGGGTGTTTTATGCCATCCGCCAATCATTAATCTGCATGAGGATGAGCCAGGCCTGGTGTCCTCGGCAGCAATCTTTTTCAATCGCTCTCACTCATATCTATAATTCATGAGCTGCAATGTGTTTCTCCCCCTTCGCCCTAGCCTCTGCTATCAAACGCGGACAAGGAATAAAGTTGTTTAGTGCCGACACCTTGTCATGCTCAGAATCACAATGTGTCCACTCTCCATCCATCCATCACGCTGCACAGACAACTCCTGCCATCATATTATCCAAATATTATTAAAACTTTGAACCCTGTCCCCATAAATTAGGAACAAATGGCCCCAGTGCCATTACGCAGGGAGAATGTATGGGCTTCAGTTGCTCCAAGGTAATTATGTGCTTACAGGGAAGCGTGGCTGAGCATTCGGCAACAGGGGAAAAGGAGGAGGGGAAAAAAAGGAAAAAAGGAAGGAGTCACACTCATTTGTTACAGTTCCAGCTTTTGTACACAGCATTATTCATCCACTGGGTCAGCCCAACCTGACTATGGAACCATTATCCAGCCCTGAGAGACCAAACATCTGCTATTAAGTGCACACAGACAATTCTGTGACATGTTAGCAATCTTGTCTTCCTCTGATGTTTGGCTTACAGTGATACACTTCAAACGCTTGGCCTGCGCCCCTCACTTGCGCTCTTTCTCTCTCCCTCCCTCTCTCGGAGGATTGCAGCTTTGATATCCTCCTCTCCTTGACTCCTCCGTCCTGCTCTCCAACATCTGCCGCGGGTCTTATCATTCTATCCGTCTGCCCTTCGGTCGCTAGTGGGCGCAACCGATCTCCTACCTCTCACATCCTCTATCTGTCATATCCTTTAATGATAAACTCTAGTTAATCCACCATGCACGACAGAAAGTGTGTCTTAGTGCAATGGAGTAGCAGCCGCATCAGAAGCTGTGGTCAGGATGGAGGACCTCTCTTTTGGGTAAAAGTTATCTTCCACTTTTGATGCACACATAAAAGATACAGGTGGATTTTCAACTGGACCTGGTCGATTGTCCCGTTAACACCTCCCCTGTCAGTGGCTACGACCAAAAGCAGAGAGGACCTGTGTCTGGGTGTGTGTGCATGTCGCTGTGTGTGTCTGTGTGTGTGTGTGTGCGTGTGGAGGGGGCCGGGGTAATTGATGGAACATCTGCTCAGCTGCAGGTGTCTTTCCGCCTCTCCTTGCCATGGTAACTGATGGGCTACACCCCCCTGCCCCCAGCCCCCTCCTCATGGACTGTAATGTTAAAAGCTTCACAGGAAAAAGTGGCAAAGGCAGAGCACTGGTATATGTCAGCAATTTAAAAACATCCTTGTTTTTTGTACATTGATGCACTGGAGCACTTAGTGATTAATTTGATTCTAAATCGTTTTTTTACAAAAAAAAAAAAAAAAATCAGCAACTTCTATCGTGGGACATTACACTAACAAAACCACCTATGACTGTCCTCAGTGCACACAAGGACTGCATCATGGTGAGCCCAGGTAATGAAGTACTAGTTCTGAAAAATCTAGTGTGTCTTTTTGTTATGTTACATTTATATTTATGTTGATGTACTGGTGTCTCTGATAAACACTTTTTCTGAAAGACAAAATCCTCAAATTCCTCCTGAATTATGTCAAAAACAACTGATATAAGTGTAGCCTTTTAGACTTCATTGCCTCAGACACTGTTGCAACATCTCCTGCACAGTGACCTGGTTGCAGTTTAGGTGTGCTAACTTGAAGAAAAATGAACATCACCGAGACTTGATTGGTCCTAATTGAAGATCATATCTTCTTTTTTTTTTCTTAAATACATTTGGCAAGGACTTGAAAAGACCAGAAGACTAGACTTAGTAATAGTTAAATGATAAGAGAGCAGAGTTTAAAGAAACTGTACCAAAAGGCCGCTCTTCAAAGAGATATCAATTTTGTTATTAGCTCAATTTGAATTGATTTTCCCCTCACTTGCTAAAAAACAGATGCTACAATACTTTGTTACGAAGCCCTGAAAACAAAGTGCTTGTTGAGGAAAAAACCTTGGAATTTGAAATTTTTGAGCCCTTTGATTGCTATCTTGGGGCTATACAGGGGCAATTACTGGCTGGAACCATTAAAGCAGCTGATTACACACATGGCAGACTCTGCAGGAGGAATACATGGGCTCCTGCTCAGTTACAGGTAGGATACTGCAGACTGCACAACATTTCACTGCTCTCACCCTACTGACCCTCCACAACGCCTGACTCTCACCATTTTCACTTTAACTACCCAGCCCACATACGCCACAGGTCCTCAACAGGAATGCATCATGTGTAGTGCCTGATTACTTATTTCCTCCTCGAAAAGTTGTCATGCTGTACCCTTTTATCTGATAGAGAGGGTCTCCAATAAACTTATATGAGCGGAATATGAATAACGAGCCATTCTAAATCAGACAGAACATTCTGTATTCAGGCTGCAATAGGTAGTGACGGCAGAATGAAGCTTTGTAAGCCTTATAAAGGGTAGAGCTGCTATATTCTGTCTATCACTGACGTATAAACCAATCAAATTGGGTCAAATGGGTGAAAGCAGTGTGTAGCTGATAACACATGATAGCTCCGCACATTTTAACATTCACAGAGCCAATCTATTTCAGTTCCTATTTGGCAGGAGATGAGTGAGCCAAGGATTACAGCTCTCTAGACATCCATGTCTGTACATATTATGACCCTAAACTGGTGTGTGTGTGTGTATATATATATATATATACATATATATATATATATATATATATATATATATATATATATATATATATATATATATATATATATATATATATATATATATATATATATATATATATATATATATACATATATGCTCAAGAGAAAGGTGAATGGAAAAAGTGCACCTCTCAGGTTGACAGCTAGGGCTGTGTGTCACCTCATCCAGCAGCCCGGCGAATCATGGTGACACATTTTCCCTCCCTCCGGCTTGTCCCTGTGTTTTTGCTTGCCACTAGCCAGCGACGAGCAGGGGGAGGCAGGGACAGGCCGAGGGGCGGGGGGGATCATTTGTTTCCAGTTTCCTCACAGCTCCAGGCCCTGCACTCCCACTTCTGCTGATTTACAGCCTCTCTCAACAAACCACATCTAAGGAGACGAATAATTAGAAGCCTTAAAATCTGGCCAGTTTAAAGCTGTTGTAATGAAATTTTCTGGACCGCTTTAGGGTGTGCGAAAGGTTGGGGGGTGTGGTGGCGGGGTTAGGTGGAGATGGAACTGGAACGGGGGAAACACGCGTTAAAATGGTTGGACAACTTCGGAGTGGCAGCTCGAATCCAGGCTCATGCAGAAGGCCTCATACCTCCTTTACAAGGTCATTTATTCCTACCCACTTCTTGTTATGGTGATTAAATGTATCCCCAGAGCAAGGCATCAATTACTGGGCAGTGGAGGGGAGCGGAGTGCCATGGCAGAGCATAGCTGCTACTGTCCCAGATCCAGTGTGAGGAGGGGCTTCAGGCTCTGCCTCCACCGCAGCATCAGTAGGAGAGCACGGCTCTGCACTGTTCTAAGGTCAGCAGCTCTGGATCCTGACTGCATTTCACAGGATAGCACTTGTTGCAAACTGACCAACCACTGCGTGTTTCATTTTAGAACCCTGAAGTGAACAGTGCGCATATTTCCATTAATATATAAAATTACAAAGGAGTATTGGTAATGATCAAAACTTCAACATTTATTAATTTAGCATTCAAAATTTTTTTTGTGATCACAAGAAACAGACCCAGAACAAAATGGACTGTTATATTCCATGGACTATGTTGTAACTTCCTTACCAACATGGTTATATTCAAATCACAGAGATTCACACTGCAAAAGCAGCTACAACAATGAAACCTGTCTATATTCATCTTAACTCCCTAGTTTGCTTATGAATATGACTCTCCCTTTGACCACCACGTGAACTTGTGCATTAGTGGCTTTCTCAGATTACTCCCTCCTCCACATCTGAATGCTCTCTGTATCCCAAACACAGTGGTCTCTAAGGCAGGTGACCTCACCTCTGCCTCGGAAGGAATGGCAGCTATGCAGGCCGCCCCTTCCGAAATGCTATCGCGGGCACTCTTTCACCCGCATTCTGGCGCTGCTCTCCATGCATCATTTCCCCTAAAGTTACTCGCCTTTGTCGACTTGTCACCTGACCACTTCCGTCACAGTGGAGGGGCTTGGACAGAGGGAGTGAAGTCGGGGGGAAGGAAAGATCACATGAGCTGTCACTCGGTTCAGGGGTTACGCTTCTGAACAAGGCTGAGGTGGAAACTCTGTGGCGGTTCCTTTCCTGGAGCAACCCAATATTCGGGGCAGCGTCCGGACACCTGGACACAAATGCACCTGTAAGGATCCCAGAGCAGAGAGAAAGGGAAACAAAAAAGAACAGTGAAAGAGAGAGAACGTCAACCCAGGCAGGAATTCTGGAATTTATGAAAAAAATTGAATGAAAAAAAAATATTTTACTTGTCAAATGAGGAATGAGCATATGCAATTTCAGTAATAATTATGATAAAGATCATACACACACTGCATGGTATTTCCATAATACCATAGCCACAAACAAAGTTCTGAATGTGGATATTGCACACACAGAACAGTGGCAATGGCAGACCCTTGCCACAAATTTGAGCAGCTCTGTGATGAGATGCAGGCCTGCTGTGCTTTAGGCCACACAGGTAGTGGATGGAAGGGGCTTGTTGACCCCGAGGACCTCACTTGATTTCAGAAAAGCAGGCCAGGGAACCTTTCCTGTGGATCGGGGGTAAAGGCTGGAGTTTGCAGTGCAGCCCATTCAGCATTTCTCAATCTCGGTGATACACACGGAACATAAAAAGTGCGACTGTAATGAGAGCCTTAGAGGAAGTGGGAGGAGCCACGAGCCCTTGTGTCTGCTGAGCCAGGCTGGGGTACAGGGGGACTCTACCCCTGCTCTGCCAGCCTGGACGCCATGGGACCTCTCTGCAGCTTGTCACTAAACTTCTCCCCCTCTCCTTTACCCCTCTCTCCCGGCCTCGCCGCAGCAGTCACATTCAGAAAAGGAGAGGGGAGTGGTGAGGGGCCGGCCGGCAGCCGGGATTGAGGAACATTACCAGGATGTAATCCTGGCACAGGCTCACTTCTCTCGGCCCTTTTTTTTTTTATTTTGCTTTCATTGTTAAGGCTTTGAATTCCAAACAAGAGGGGAGCAGATGTGCAACGACTGGGGAGGGCTGCAGGACAGACAGCTCTGTAATCAGGTTAGGGACTGCAATCTATCACCCACTGTACAGCAGGGCCTGGGCCTTTATCTGTGCGGGCAACTTAGGATGATGGAAGAAAAACACCCCAACGCTCAATATCAGTGACATTAAAAAAACATTCTGTTGTCATCTGGAAATCATTCGTGGCTCCACTGATCTATGGCTAATGAGCATGCATGATATAAAAATAAATACTATAAAATTCCAAATTTTATGGGTCCTTGTACACACATCTGTCATCTTTCTCAGTAAAGATGCACAAATATATGTGTATATATACCCGTACATGTGTTCTCTTATTGTAGTCTGTGTCAGAGTGGTATCATTGGACCATCTGTGTAAGTCTATTACCTTCCTTCTCTCTCTCTCTCTCTCTCTCTCTCTCTCTCTCTCTCTCTCTCTCTCTCTCAGTGTCTGTGAAGCAGACAGACGAGGGGGAAAAACACTGCAGGAATGTGGGCCGATGTATTGTTTATAAAAATAAACCATCTGGACAAAGATGTACACAGAGAATTTATATCAAACAGCTGCAAAAGCAGGCTTCTGAATGTGACAGGGTTTACTGGTGATGCAACAGGACCACACCAGGAGAATGTCAGATTGAGCCCGACAGAAAAGGGAAAAAGAGGAGGGCCACTTGAGTTAAATCAAACAAGTGGAGAAAAGGGGGGCTGGGTGTGAGCCTGGCTCCTCCTACATGAAGAGGCCAGCCAATCATGAGTCAGAAGGCTCAAAGGGACACTCCCACCACTTGTGGTTGATCAAGCGTTGATGCAGCTGAAAAATATTTGTCATGTTTTATCAATTAATAAAGAACTTTTTGACCACACCTTATTTTGTGCTCCTTAACTCTTTTACATAAATATCAGTTGAATCAACATGTTAGGAACACACTGCTTGACTGCTTCTGTCAATGAGGAAGGAGCTAGTGGGAACACAAAGAAGTGGCGACTCCATGACAAATCACAAGGAACAGATGGGGAGGACACACAGACATGCATGCACTGACCATCTGGCCAAATCAAATATTGTTTTAGTGGCCCCCGTCTATTTGTCTTTGACACTGAGGCATTGTTCACGATTACACACAGGTACTCACCAGTCATTGCCCCCTCCCCTTAGGCTATTGGCCCTGTTCACGTACCACACTGTTTATTGAAGCTGCTTCCAGGTGCATAATTCTAGTGACATAGTGGTTTTCCCTCATTATTTTTTTGATCTAGCTGATTTTCTTGGTCTTGTTGGCCTCTCCAACCATGCTATTGGAGACCCTTAAACAAAGACTTAGATGTGAACTCAGTTACAAAACATGCATGTTTTCACAAAAAAGTGGCATAACAAAACTGACCTAGTCAGAACCCTGTGATCACATGACAAAGCACCCTTATATTCTACTGTGTTTTTTTAATGTCTTTCTAAAATATAGAAAAAGGTAATAACCCATAGAGAGTAGATGTAAAAGCTGAGTTTTACCATGTTATTACTAGCTACTTTACTTTTCCCGGCTGGCACCAAATACAGAGTGATACATTTGCATTTTTGTAAAATTTCTGCAGTCACACCTGACCTCAGATCTATTACATTCCATTCCTGGGGCCTGCAAAGTGAAAAAAATGAAATCTGTTTATGCTTTTCACAGATGTTTTTGTAGAAACTGGCACAGAAAGCTTGATGAAGACAAAAAGATTAAGCAAGTCTACATCTGCATGATTTACAATATATTTCATACAAGTGTTTTGTCTTTGATTATTATTGCCATACCTGAATTTCAATGACTTGCAGTTAATTTGGCAGCAGTTCAATTACACATAATCAGGATTCGAGTGTAGTTCAAAATGTGTTGTTCAAATGTGTTTAGATTTTCTCATTTGAGGAAATCAAGAATTTCATGTTCGATCATTAGCTACATCAATACTTTCATGAATAATGTCTGCGTGAGAACACAAACGAATGGTGCAGCACAAACGCATGTGCAGGGTCCGTCTCCCACTTACTTCTCTGTCTGCAAACACTTGCAGCAGTATCCAGCTGCTAAATCGGCACCACTACACATGTGAAAACAACAAGCCATTAAGGAACTCTGTGTTCTTATGCGGTCTTGAAAGTATCATTCATTACTAAACAACTATGAAATGATAATAATAATAATAACTTTATATATATAAAACAGCTGAATATATATATATATATATATAAATTGACTGTGATTCACAATTGAAGAGTTATAGTTGTATTCATTAGGGTAATGAGGCAGAATTCCTCTTGATTTCAACACCTTTTGAATTAGTGAAGCTCTACCTATTTCACGGTTCCTTCTGTTCTCTTTAGTAAAACTGAGGGGCTCTTCTGACAGGATAAACATTCCTCTAATGATAGGATAGATTGCTTCATCAGGCTCACTCTGGAATTGTTCCACATCTCACCTTGAACCGTTTGCATCACCACAGAGGAATGTCAAGTCTTCTTCTAATCGTTCCAAGCCCAATATCCAGCAATTACCTCAACGTGTACACAGAGCAGCCCTGAGGTCACATGCAGCAGGCCTGGGAACAGACCTACAGTCCATTCAAAACACTACCCTATCTTCATAGTCAGCCCTCTTTACCTGCCTCTTATATCCATGCCCTGGCCTGCCAGGTAGCATACTTCAGACTACTGCAAAACATCAACACACAAGCAAAGCAGGCATCATGGAGCTTTGTCATACAAGACTGAGGGATCAGATCAAGGTAGACACAGACACTAATAATATAATTTGTGTATATGTTTATTCAAAGTGACTCTGTTGCACTTGATTTAATGGAGAAATAATGAATGGTAAACAGACGGACAGTAAATTCCAGACACACAGGGTGTAATATTTAGGTCTTGCTGCACTGTGCGTGAGTTTACCTTCACAGGGTCATAAATGTCACATACAAGCATGCAAGCATCTGGTGTCATGTAGGCACGCATACTGAATTTGCCAATGATCCCATCAGAGAGGTTAATTATAGGCGCAGAACAACTCCAGAAAAGCACTCTTCTGAATGTGCTTTTAATTGGTTTATAAATTCTACGAATTATGGCCCTTGAATGTCTGGCTGAAGTCACCTTCACTAATCCGCTTGGGGCTTCGAGAGAAATCAAACGGTGCAGTGTGGAGCCCCAGCCTGAGCCTGCCGTGACAGTGAGAGGGCGACTGTGTGAGCGTGTGCGTGTGTATGCAAACACACTGGGTCATGTGCACACAGCTGTCAAATTGGATTATCAGATTACATTTACCCCTTGACCCCTGGTGGCTTCCAGACACTCCCATACGTACCTCACCGATGTTCATGTCCAACGTGACCTTTCCGTGCACTCTTGCACTTACAGCAAACCCTTTGCCTTCAGGAAGGCAACAGGGACCCAGGATACCCATGTGTAGCTGAGGGTCATCTAGAGAGGGAATACTCCAATGGGCATTTATTTAATGACTGTCTTATTATCATGGTTTTATTATCGTTAATTCAATTTACATTCTGATTTAAACACCAAATTGCACCAAATTATGACTTCAAACAATCAAATGTGTTTGTGTGTGTGTGTGTGTGGGTGGTTACAATACATAAAAGCCAATGTTACTTTCACCAGTAGAACACCATGCAGGAAATATATTTTTTGGAAAGTTCAAAAGACACTATGTGAACTGATTCTGAACATGTTGGCAGCATTTCAACTTAATTTTTTTCATTTCGCAAGAGTTGGGAAAACGACAAGCCCTGATTCAAAGTGATTCCTCCTTCCGAGAATTAATGAGCTTGGCAGTTTCTAAAATGAATAAAGAACGTCACAGAAAGAAGCAGTTGCTTTATTTTATTATTCAAAGTTGAGGAGAGACTGCAGAGAGATGGCTGACCAGTGTTGAGTCTTTCATTGACTAATCTGTTATTTTAAGGACTTTCACTCTAAAATGACTTGCATTCAGTCTAGCGGGTGTGCATGCCTCAAAAACAACCAAGAACAAATCAGCTAATCTTTTTAATGAGCTTCAGTAATTAGAAGATATATTTTGTATGTCACTCTTATGAATACTTCCCTGAAAAGATAGTGGTAGACCCCAAATCACCAATGATTAAGCTTTTCTTCTTTAAGAACATTGACTGTATGACAAAAGATGGTAATGTATACGTGTTACTGTTGTGACTAATCCATAACATATTGCACATTAATGCCTCTTCCAGTAGCTCTTACTTCTACAAGCGAAGACATTGCACTGGCATTGCCAAAGGCTTTGTGCAAAATTACTTCCTCTAAAACACGCCACAGGTTTAATTATGTGTTGTAGAACATAAAACAGACAATTTGTACTGGGAAATCATACTTCCATTGGAGACATAATGACATGACCAATGAGTTATAAGAGGAATGTCATAATTATTTCTTTTTTTTTCAAAGGCCCAGGGATAAAGTTGCAGCTAATGGGAGCTGAACTGAAAGCACTAATTAGTTTTTGTAGTCTACTGTCACCAGCAAAGAAAGAAAAGGTGCCACAATAAACAAGTTCTCACAATCTACTTAAAGCCTGTAATCTGAGTCATTGCTCCTATCTTAAGGTTGTTGGAATTATAAACTTCTCCACCTAATGCAAATTCCACCTAACCATTAAATGTACTCATATGTGAGGAGAACAATTACTGATCTTTCTTATTATTTAGTAACATTTGTAGGTTTATTTCATAATCTGTTTTGTCTGTAATATAAACAGAGTAATAGTTGCCACTGACAGCAAATGTCCACCTTTCAAGTAACTGTCCAACATTGTACAAGACATTTAAAAACATTTAAAAATATTAAATCATATTTTACAGTTTGTTTAACAATTTAACAACATTTTTAAGGAGATGAAATTACTCAGACAGCTCAAGCAGATACATTTTTCCAACCACATATTCATATACATGAAGTCACTGACAAATTTGCGTGTGCGTGTTGTTTTTCAGTTCCTGCCCTACATAAAAGAAAAAAAACCCTATTAACATTATGTAAACGCTGTTACCTTTTCAGTTTGGCCATGAACAAACAAAGGTTTGACGGCCTGTGAGAATGACCTTAGAGGTTTGGAATTTTCCATCCCTCTTTGAAAGGCTTCAAACGTGGCAATTACTATCCACATGATCCTTTGATTCATGGCTTATTCAGTTCAGTGCTCAGATACATAAATACATATCTGTCTAGAAGCTCTTAGGTAAGGGCTGTTCGCCGCTGTGCCAGGTGCTCTCTGCTACATCCTGTGAGTCACACGTTGTAGTCATTAGATACAAGGGGGCCAATCCAAATGCCCCAGGCCTCTGATCCTTAGCAACAGACAAACGGCCAGATGACACCTTCCTGTAAACAAACAGCAGTGGCCAGGCCACCTTCATGACACTGATACCCCAGTACATCCCAGTGCTCACACAAGCGTCACTTGGACCGCATACGAACGGAGAGACGCGTTACCCATTCATCTTTGCAAATATCACAATGTAGTGTTACATTGGGTATTGTAAGCAGCAATGCAGTTTTCCTTTTTTTGGTTTGGGAGTATGCCTGATTGAACATGATTTGTTGCACCATGCCTGACATTCATACTGATGATGATGGTGAGTCAGAATAAAGTAAAGAAAACTCAGAAAGAGTGCTTTTTTCATCTAAGCCTGAGTAAGAAGGAGCAGTTTCATTCAAACATGGACGCACAATCCCTTCACATGAATGCACATACTCATCTGCATTCACATACATTTACACACATGGCGTGCCTGTCTCTGACCTAACTTGCACAGCTATCCTCCTATCTTTATAATTTGGGCATGTAATCATGCTGCGTCGATGTCATGTTATGTGATTACATATCAGTCCAAGGCAGAGGATATACAGATCAGTAAAACAGCACAGCTCCTGCTGTAAACTTATGCCTTTGAACAAGTAGAGAATGCCTCACTACTTCATAGCAGTCCTCTACTGTAGACATAAGGTCACTTTGTGGCTTTAGGGACAGAAAAAGACTGCAAATTTTAGAATGTAAAATGCAAGTAATTATGGCTGAGATGGGGGAATTGGGGTTAGAGGGATTTCCCATAAGGCATGAAAGTACAATTACCAATCAGGAATTGAGGCAATACAAAGTTTAGGAAAAACCCAAAGCAAAAAGTTTGTGTTGAGTGAGGTGAGTTATGTGTATTTTCAGCTGTGTTAATTGAACCTTTCAGGTACAACTCATGGCATTGAAAGCCTGTGAGGATTGATATTTTATGACATTGTTTATGCCTGCCAAGTGAGGCCTTCATTCAAAATATGATGTTACTACACAGATGAATACTTGTATGACATAAACAGAAGGTATAGGGCCTACTACTAATTCATCTGCAATTTTCTAAATTAAATGATATTCCCTGGTGTTTTTGTTAATACTGGGGTAATAAGAAATGAAAACAAAAACACACAGACACACAGACACACACACACACACACACACACACGTGAACGTACCCGTTCTGAGGAAGTCACAGCAGTTGCTGACCTATCCGATCTGGAGGGAAGCTTCTCTTCCCGTCCCCATGCAGTGCTGCCCAACAGAGTGGGGCTCCCCTGCCTGCAGCATTTCTCAGACCCTGCGTTTCACTGCCGTGAGTCAAAGAATCCCACATCACAGACAGGAAGGAAGTCAGACATCACTTTTCACCACACACAGACCCCCACTTGTCATCTTCATAAAAAAGAAAAAAAAAAACATTAACTTGATAATGCTTGTGGGAGAAGAAAGTGATGACATCAAGATCTGAATCAACACCCGGTCCTGTGTCAGAGCCAGGGGAGTCAGAAGCACCTTTCCTGTGATAGAGAAGAGAGAGAAAGAGAGAGAGAGAGAGAGAGAGAGAGAGAGAGAGAGAGAGAGAGAGAGAGAGAGAGAGAGAGAGAGAGAGAGGGAGCGATGGCTTGATGACCTCTTACTGGGTAGGACCATATTTCTTTGATGTTGAGGGTAGAGGGTTACCTTGGTGGTTGATGTGGGTGTGAAGATGATGGTAATACCATAATATGTTTCTGCCACCCTGCTATACCTGCTATGCTGTCATTCTGGTGACTGTTTAGACCCCTTGTCTCTCTACAGACCTGTTTCCCCACCACTCTGTCCCTCTGTTCCCTCATAAACATGTATCCCTGCCATTGTGTCTTTCTGTCTGCCAGTTCCACCTCTTCTGTCTTACTCTCCCTTTGACCCTGTCATTCTCAAGCAATAGGCTGACAGGAGAAGTTTATTTCTGAACTTTAACTCTACACCAGTCTGTCTCCCATTTCTACTCAAGATCACAGACTGAGGGCATAAAACAATACCTATAAACCCACAGATTCATGATGTTATTATTTTGAAGTGTCTTTTTTGTCTTTTTCCATGTCCTGAGGAGGTTGCAGTACACCAAGACAATCTTGTGACTTGGACGTTTGCAGGTCACGGGCAAGTTGCCTGGTGTTTGTGTTGATGTTTTCACACCCTTTTTTGATCAATTAGAGTTCATCACTACAAATCTGTCTACATCAAGCTGTATCTTCTCTCCTTAAGAAATTTCTACACTCCCTTTTATGCTGGTGAGACGAAGGGTTGTGTGTGTGTGTGTGTGTGTGTGTGTGTGTGTGTGTGTGTGTGTGTGTGTGTGTGTGTGCGCATGCCTGTTTTTTTTGGCATACCTATTGTGTTTTGGTCAACTGATGAATATTACATTACATCACAATGCCTAGCAGTTTGCCTAGCAGATGCTCTTATCCGAAGGGATTACATTGCTTACAATTTTTCCGTTATGCATTTATACAGCTGGATATTTACTGAGGCAATTCAGGTTAAGTACCTTGCCCAAGGGAATAAAACAAGCCTAGTAATTTGTCACATGTACTTTTACAATGTGACAAATTACTAATTACAATTACTATGTTATAATTATACTTGAATTTCAAAATTTGGGTGTAGTCTATTATGAATTACCACTCAAAATGTAGAAAACTTGATCGTATTTGCCAGAAAAGGAAAGTGTTCACAATACTATCTATTCCAAGACATTTTTTTGTTCACAGGCACAATATATGATAAATTGACCTACTCTTTGCAGATTAAATAAGTTAATGAAATGTTAAATGAGTTCAGGTAATCAAATAAGTTTTCCTTGTGTGAACATTAACAGGATATTTCTCAAAGCAATCAACAAAAAGATTCAAGAGAAAGCTTTTCCATCCAGAAATGAAAAAGCTGCTGAGGTTCAGATTCAGGAAGATGTTTTTCTCTGCCCGAGACAAAGAAAGTTCAAAAAGAAAACAGGTGCCGCTTAACTCCATTTAAAAAAAAAAAAAACACAAGTCTGGTCGCAGCAATTTCTTTCACGAGGACAAAGAGCCAAAGAGGGAGCCAAGGAATGTAGCCAAAAGAGTGTGCATGTATGCACACACATGCACACACACACACACCTCAATCTAACCAGAAGACATCATCATCACTAATCGCACAAGTAAATACTTTTATGGCATGAAAAACTTCGAACACAGTAGTATAATGACTGGAAGACATCTGTAGTGACACACCATAATTAAAAGGATGCCAGCAAAGATTCTAAGTTTAGCTTATCCGGCGAGCTCCCCCTGTGGCCTAGCCAACACTGATATTCAACAAAACATGAATCTTCTTGCCAGTTCTGAGACACGCTGTGATGTAGCTGGAGCTCACAGACTGCGTAATAGTAATTCTATTGTTCCAGCCTTTATTTATGCCTTGGCTGTACCAGGCTGATGAGGTAAGTCCTTTTTATGTTATTTTTCAAAACTGGTGATACATAAAGCCTGATTACACAAACGTCTTTCTGTTCCCTCAGCCCTGCAGTCCCACATCTCCTCACGGCTTAATGTCCCTGGCTTTCCAGTGCTTTCCCCTTTTTTCTCCCTCTTTTTAAATCACCCACAGCATTTGCATATGAATCACTGTATATCTTCTTTTATATGATGCTCTGACAACACTGGCCTCAAAAAACCCTCCCCCCCTCCCCGTGGAAAACAAGATGTTACTCTAACGCCCTCAGAATTGCTCAAAGGGACCGTGCAGAGTTTGAATATAAAAATCTTTGCTTGGAAAGAGAGGTTCGTTGTTTCTGATGTAACTGTACTCATCACAGAGCCCTTACTTGTGTGGTTCTGACCTCTTCCATTTATCTGTTAAGTGTGAAAGATTGAGTAAAAGATGCAGGAAGAATCACAGAGGGATAGTGAATGCGTGGTAAGTATTGTGACATTGATTAGCCACAATAAAGACCTTTGTATTACTCACCTCTTATGCAGTGGTGTGACTAGTAGGACATTGTGTGGGGAAAAAAGCCTCGTGTTGGGACAGTTGTTGGGGCTTTAGCACATTTCACAACAGAAGCACGTTTCCTGGACTGACAAAGAAGCATTTTGTTCTCATTACCTTAGTTATCATATTGTCATAATTGTGAATCTAAGAGATCCATTGGAACCTGATCTGTATAGCAAAAATATCTTCTAGCTGTCAGAAAGGTGCCCACTGGGTGAGCAGGTTCAATGGAATACTTGGATGCCCTTGCACACAGGTATCTCAGGTCACAGTTATTTACGACATGCGTGCAATCCAGCCTGTTTTTAAGAAAGTGCACAGTACAGGAGCAGACAGCAAACAGGGAATGACCTCTCGCATGCACAGTGAAAAGGGTTCAGATTGTTTTGCTTCCCCTTCGGACTGTATCGATTTACAGAGCCTCAAAACTACTCCAGATTTCAGTTTTAAGTTACAAACTTACATCCCTCTAATAATTCAGAGATCGGCATGGCGACGGGCCCTTTTTCTCCCAGTTCTGTTTTCTTTCAAAAGCGGATCAGCTTCAAAGCATCGAAACTGACAGATTAATTGTTTAGCAGAAATGAGATTTCATAAGCTATAATGTTTCTGCTCAATTTCCCCAGGCCTTTGTACCTTTCTGAAATCCTACTGTATGAGAAACCAGTCCAACAATAACAGCTGTTTACAAATGTGCGGTGTCCCCCCTTCTCCCCAGCTCCATCTAAAAGCATGTTCAACAGCTCAGGTTCTTTTTGTTGGATGTGTGCGGTTATGACAGCTGTAATTGTAGGTTGTCAATCCATAACATTCTCAAGAAGCTCAACAAGGAGAGACGGCAATATGAACCTAACAGCAGTACATTGTTTGGAATTCGGAATGGACAGCTACAGCAGGAGGAGTTCTGGTGCTATTGTTGAAGTTTCAGTTACATTCAGCTGACAATCATTTTTGGGCCTTAGTTTTAGGACTTGTTTTTTTATTTGATTAGTTATAGGACTATGATTTTTTTACATTGCATTATATTTTTTAACTGCAATAAAGACCATAGGGTTTTTTCATGATGGAAAGTGATACAGTTGTTATTTTAAATAACTCCTTTCACACTTACGGTTAGATTAACAAAGTAGTAATACATTTTTTAACGTTTCAACAAGAAGGAATGTAAAGAGAAAGTGCACTTCTGAGAGAAAGGCCTTCCCTTGCAATACAACTATTAACAAATGTGCAGCTCTAAATTCAGGTTCCAACTCATTTTTCTTTAATAATCAGTTTCTGAATCTTTAATATTCTAATGCATGTGGATGGCTGCAGAGAACACAGCTGAACAATATGATTTTTCATTCATCTGTTCCAAGTTTCTTTTGCCTTTGTACTTCCTGCTTGCACTGGAGCCTCACTTCCCCCCACTTTTAAGAGGGAACAAACTTGATTTTTTGACATTTAAAGGGAGAAAAGAGTACCCTTCACTTGAGACAGTTATAAAACCCTGTGAGCTAAAGTAGTCTATTGTGCCGAGCGTGCATATTCCTGCAAGTGACGTTCATTCCTGGTCCCTTATTGGTTGGAGGGAGTGACTCAGGGCTGTGTCATCACCCCTCACAGGGGTGTCATCATTCACTTACATGCTGGGTTCTACATTCCCAGGAGTGCAAATGAGGAGCATTCATTTAGTCAATGATAGGTGGGGGGGCTATTTTTCAATGAGTCCACAATTCAGTCACATCTGTAAAGAAGGCTTTTATAGTGTCATGGTGCTGGCCAATGCACACCCCTCCACCCCCCCAAAAAAAAACAACAGTGTCCCATGACCTGATTCCCTCCAGCTGCACCTGTACACAGCTCTCCCTTCTCATTCAGTTTCCAAGGACACCAGAGCTGCTTCCTCAACTAGAACAGTCACCCCTCAAGTTCTCCTCTTTGATCCACAATTGTTGCTTTTCTTTTACCGGCTCATCTGATTTCTTAGCATAACGTTCTACTCCCACTCTGGCATGAGCTTGCCAATTTACAAATAAATAGGCCAGAGTTGCAGGGAGTATGAATCCCATTGACATCATATTCAATGGAGCTGGCCATCATCATCCACTAAAAAAACAGCAGGAGCAAATGTACTAAAAAGTAAATAATAATTTAAATCCCCAAAGCAAGAACTTGCCCTGTCCTGCTACAGCCACAACAAAACCAACTGATTACTTGACTGACCACTCAACTGGAGTCACACCTGTATTTATGCCACTGCTAATTAAACAGATGAGGCTCAATGGCAGGCCTTCCCATATATACCTTACATGGACAGACAATTATCTAACTGAGAAATTTTTAAGGTCAGCACTCTTTATTTGGGGAGAGGTGAATGCCCCACCTTTACACAGGGTATACATGTTGATCACATGTTTTTTGAGTGAGGCTTTTACAGTGTGTTTTTTAGGTGATCATGTTTGCTTGGAAGGCTCCTACAGTGTGTTGGTGTTGAACCCAAGTTTGTGAATTAGGCTTTTGCCATGTATTGGTGTTGATCGTGTTTGTAAGGAAGGCTGTTATGATGTGTTTTGGGCTGATGCCTGTACCAACTCTGAGGATGTACAGTATATTGCTAGAAATAATTAATGAGACTTAATAAATAACACACATGTGGTGCTGCATTAAGTTAGATGAAATATTTAACTTGACAGCCATCACTGTCAGCCATGCAATGTATTTATGAGCAGTGGGCCTGGCAGGATGCCTTTGTAATAAGTGTTGTACTTGTCATGCAGTTGGAGACAGAGCAGATTTATGGAAAGACTATTTCTGAATGACCTACAATCTTCAGCAGAGCTTATAGTGGAGAAATCATTATCTTAGTTGAAGGACTATAACAGTCATGGACTGCTATTCAGATGAAATGGGTTCAGATGGCATACACCATAAACACCAGACATGTTTACATACTGCCCAAGGAGCAGTGCATTCTGGGAATACACACAATAAAATTGTGTTCCATCTAGTGGCTCCAGATTTTGGATGAGCACTGTTAATTCAGCCTCAAATTTCCACCATCTTTTATACATGCACAAAAACTTGCACTTGCATTTTTTCACCAGTTTAACAACAATTTCAAAACATTCATTGTAATTCGGAAAGTACTGAAATGGCCTTGGCCAGAAACCACTGACAATCATTACATACATACAAATGCTGTCACATGGATCAATTTGTGGTGTTTACAGAAATGACCGGACACAAAAGGATTGTCCAATGAGGTCTGTTCTTACTTTTAATAGAATATTTTATAAATATACAACAGAAGCAGAATGTTTTCAGTCTCCTCAGGGAAATCAGAAGTATTCATGCACATAGTACAATAAGCACAATATGGCAATATCACAAAGGTGACATCATGTAGCTTACCAATGGACCAAGAGCATAATTAAAAATGCAAGCATTCTGTGCTTATAAAACACTTGAATCCTAACAAATAGACAGGATCAGTGAATAAAATAGGTGACTATGATTAAATTAAAATAGCATTGCAATTACAAAATGGAAGAAACACACCAAACAGTCATTAAAATGATTACAATGGCATGGAAGGAATCATCTGAGTGACTCAGTTGAACATTTGTGCATGATGAACCTTGAGCTGAGGTTAATAGTGCAACAATTATATATAACAGAGTGTTTTCTTCTTCATTGTGCACTACTCCACAGCTATTTCCAAATAGTCAAAGTCCATGCTACCGGTGGACTCAGATTTCTTTATTAATCTGCTGAATTTATTTGCATCCTCTTTGGCCACACTCCTTTCTCAGCATACCACTGTATAATAGATAACATTTGCAACAAAGCTTAGCATGTGGAGCATGTGTAACCTTTTACAACAAATACTGAATAACATTTCCATGAGAAAATAGTATAGTCTTGGATTTCTTAAACACTTTGGTATTTTCTTCCCATACTAGTTTGTAGTCAATGAAATCGTAAGTACTTGGAGCAGGACTTTACAATATATTATTTTATTTATCAATAAAATTATTCACTCATTTGGTGGACAATCATATTATGAGTACCTTACAAGATCCTCATGGAAGGATAGATTTAATGAACAAGGCATAGGTAAAAGGGGGTTGTCACATTGTCAATTAGCTCACAGATGTTTGATGAGTCTTGAGGATCCTGCTTGTTGAATCTAGTCAAGACAGGTCTCATAATCTTCCAACATCTACAATTCTCTGCCAACTCCCCATGCACATTGACTGAACAGGTCCCAAGGAGAGCTCTGTCATGAACTTATTTACTTCATAAAATTTCCAATCAATTCACCAAAAAAATTACATTTCTTCTTTTTAATGCTTTTCTGCCTCTTTCCAATATTATTTTGGAATCCTCAGTTGCATACCATAGTTTTATTTCATTTCAACAGCCTCTGAGGCACCACAATTGCAATCCTCAGACATTCTTGCATTCAGCTCATAGATATTTTTTGCCACTGCAAGTCAAACAGCACACTACAGCAGAGTGAGCGCTCACTGAATGATGGGTGTTACTCTGCTGATGTCATCCAAGCAACTCATAGGCACCTGACAGATAACAATGAGACGAGCAACCCCTGCCAACATACCCACCCTTAGCCCTGATGAAGCCCATTTGTTCAGCTGCTGTGGGCTCCCGGTCTTTGTTGGCTGGTGACACAGATGGGATCGAACCACCTCACCATTGAGCTCCTCATGAGGCCCGATGTTTCTCCTTTTTGCTCCAAATTAATAGCATATTTAAATGTGGTGCATTGGCAAACCGGCTACCAATCAATATGGCTGGCTTTGATCTGGTTTCACAAACATTTAGCAGTTTTATCCAGTTGGAAAATATCTATTGTTTAGTCTATACATTTTTTAGTGTGATGTCATAGTTCTAGTCAGGCACTAAATTGGCAGTAATGAAATGTCAAACCCAAGTCTGTGAAACATGACATAATAAAAATTTAAATCTAACTAATCAAGGCCAGACCCTGCCATTTGTGATGAACGCTGGTTTGAACCAGCATGACACCTGCTGTGCGGCTCAGCTGACTCTGCCTGTGCCTGACAGCCGTGCAAATCATACAAGAGATGACAGGCTAGCAAAACCGGCTGCTCCTGCAGCATGGTGCCTGCGCAGACACTGTCCGACAAATTAGCCCCCCTTCGCCCCCAGACAGGGTCCCCCTACCACTGTTGCAGCCGCTCTGCTCAGGGGGCTAATTCCGTGTTCAGATCACCATTTGTACTTATTATGCTAACATAATTAATCCCCTGTTGTGATCAGTGGGGGCGGGAAGTCTCACCGCTCTGCTGCCCGCCTTGCTGTTTGTCCCTTCGCGCCTCTGGGAGCTCACATGGGATGCTACTGCCAACTCTTTCTGTCAGTCCGTCCGTCCCTCCCGCAGCCTGTCTGCTTATCTGTCTGTGTGGATGTGTGTGAAGTGGCTAGCCAGCATTATACATAGTATGCGCCCGCAGTCGAGTGGTGTATGAGAAGGACTGTGTTATGATCCCTTTGCCCTTTGCTGTGATTGGAAAACCCAGCCTTTGAGCAGCGCCCTCAACATTGACCTTAGAATTCATCTGACTAAGAGTAGACTGATACATCTGTCTGTCAACTGGCCTACATGTCTCTCTGCAAGTTCATCTGTGTATCAATTAATGATTAAATCCCTCTGCTTATTGCAATCATGGCCAAAGATGGGAATCTGTGGGGGAGGGGGGTGTTGCATCTTAAATAAAAACACCAGCTGGATTAATAAAGGCAAGCGGTTTCTGTGTACACATCTTAAACTGCCCAGTTGATTAAAATAGAAATCTTCATTAAACATGTCTTCATTAAATGTCTCAAATCTTGAGGCATATGTCAGCAAGTCTGTGCAAACAACCACAGGATGATAACTACGCAGACGTAAACTACAGGGGCAGTGTTTGGGAAATGAAAAGTGGGTGTGCAAAGGGTACATCTTGAAATCAAAGCAGAAAATATACAATTTAGAAATGACAAAGTCTCACGAAATGTTTTTGACAAACATGTAATTTGTCTGCATGTGAAACAAGCCAAAACTATTGTTTTCTTCCAGGATTATTTATGGTTATGGTTTACTACATAAACACCGTCTCCTTCTACAGCTTTAAGGCTACACTCACGTAACTTCACATACATATTTCAGTATGGTCAACTTAGGTTGCTTAAATTTTTGTCTTCTTTTTAGTTGTTGGTTTATACTCTCTTAAAACATCTTTCCCATTTCTTATCATTGTCTTTGAAAGTCACTCACATGCAATGTTGCTAGACAATTGCCTAGCTAGGCAAGCTTCCATTGATTTTTGAAAGTGCCAGGTGCCAGAAGCCCCTTAGTTAATTAAAGATTTGGAATACTGTTTTGGCTAGTGTCAGTGGTTTTAATATACACAATAACAACAGACGCATTTACAGGACTTCAATGGCTAATACCACACAAGTATTTTATTCACAAAAATGTATTTATTTTTTTACAAAATGTAGAAACATGCTAAATAACTAAAATTGTTCATGAATCTACCCTTTTGGAATTAGTAGTCTTGGAACTAGCCAGCAAGTCAATGTTGTGAGGTAGTACTTTCAATAACTTGCTTACTTGCCTTTGTTTCATTTTTTTACCACTTGATAGGTATCTACTTAAATATTTGAATAAACAATTGTTATTAAACCACAAATGTTTTGCTAGCTACAGCTGTCCTTTCATACTGGTAGATTCATTGCTGTGTTGCTTTAATTCATTGTAACTTTATTTGCATAACAATCTTTTTTTACATTTAGTACAAGGCACTTTACACAGAAGCATAGAAATTCATACAGGGATAGTCATAAGAGAAACAAGCACACAGAGAATAAAATCAAAAATGGAATATTTATAAAACACAAAAAAGCAAAGACAATCAAAAATAAACAAAAATCTGCTGAAAAAGTAATCACTCAATTAACAGCAAACTTGTGGACATATTTTTATTATTTATTTTTTAAGGAATTTAAAGGCCACTATATAAGACCCAGTTATATTAGATATTATAGCTAGATATCTGTAATGATGTTGCACAAGACTATTCCACTATTATATTAAAGTGAAAGATTGTTCAAGTATAGCCAGCTATCAATCATTATACTTTTAGTGCCACAATATTGGATGAGTGAGTCCTCCCAAATGCAGACAAAAGTTTCATTAACATTGTTTAACAGTTCTATTTCTATAAAAAAAAACCCAGAACACCATACATAGGTCCAAAACCCAAAAGTCCAAAGTTCAAAAGAAGCCATTTAGCTGGTTTCTCCCCCAATACTAAAACATGTGTCTTAACAAGGGAACTCATAAGGGGGTGACATCATCCTAGCTGCTCCAGTAGGAGCATCAGTGCTGTGGCCTCAACAAATCACCCCACTGCCAATGATAGTCACCACCCTTTAACTTCTGAACCAATCAGACAGCAGCTGGGTGCAACTTCATAATCATTTGATTTTCCATGTGTAGGAAATAGTGTAGAAGAAAAGGTACAGGCAGTCCTTTAATCATTCATTAACGTAAAATAAGGGGAATTAAACGTGTAATTGTAAAAATGGATTTAGATCATTATTTTATGAATGAAACTGCATTTAAAATGATTTTATTAAACTAAACTCCAGGTAAACTTGAAAAGCACCACTTTGCCTTACCCATAGCTACAGTTACATAAGCTGTTTGTAGAATGAGACGTATGGACAAAGTTTGCGATAAACTTTTTTATTTGCCCTCGATGGCACAGACGAGAGCAAATAAGTCTGCTTCATTTAGAATGTTTATTTTATTCTCAGCACAGACTCAGAGAAGATTCAGAAAAGAACTGCTGGTCCAGCGTGCCCTGGCTTATCTTGTATTGTGAAGAATTGTAATTAGTCTGCAAGAATTGCCGGTCTTGGCTAATCTAGGCCTGTCAGGTTGATGTTTTGTGGGCTTTACACCAACAAAACACAGCATAACACAGGGGTCCCCAATTGTAATTCTGGAGGTCCCCAGTGCAGGAGGCTTTCAATCTCAGAACCGGGAGGAGTGGTTAAATTGGACCAATTAAGCTAACAATTAGCCTAATCAAGTGGTTAAGAAGATCAGGTGAGAAAAAAAAGCTTTCTGGACTGTGGCCCTCCTGGACCAGGACCGGGCACCTCTACCTGAGCAACAGACACAGGCAATTAACAGTAGTGATAGGACACCACAGTGACCCAGAGGTTGGTTAAATTACATTATTAGACATATGTCTCAGTGTGTGTGGCCAATATCTAATTGGGAATTTAGCCAGTGGGGTCTGGGAACAATCAAACCTCAGTGCGCAGATTTGTGATGTCACTGTCAGCTCATGGAGCCCCTATTTTTTTCCCCCCATTTTTACATAAAAAGGTCAGTTAGCTGCCACTGCTCCGTCAGTGAGTTAAAATATTCCCACTGCCGAAGCAGGCCAAATGCTCCTGCTTTCACAAAGCTGTGACAATGGGAAGGAGGCGAGCACCCCGCCAAAAAGCGCCATGCAGAAATAAATCAGCACATACAAAGACAGAGCAGAGATAATGGAGCTGGGAGTGTTCCAGAAACACACACACACACACACACACACACACACACACACACACACACACACACACACACACACACAGAGCGGGAGCAAAGTCTGCTTATAGATTAATATTTATTTTGTGATACAAGTAGTTTGGGATATAAGGTGTAAGGTCCACTTAACTGGCATCATCAGGATTTCACATGGTTTGTTTCGCAACAGCATAGCTGGGGATTATGTTCTGTGAATAACATGCCCAAACAGTGCAATAAACAAATACTTATAGGAGTTGTAACTTGATTCCTTTTTTCTCTTTGAAAAGCAATACAACCATCATGAGATGACTGTGAAAATATTGATTTCAATAGCAGCATGTTGATCATACAATGATTAAAAAAGCAACATCTAAAAAAGCTTGCCAGGTATTAGCTTTTTGATTTTCCTTTTAAAAGATGTGCAAAACATGCAGCGACTCCTACTCACACTCCCCACACCTCTAATTAAGGGAGTGATATTAATCAAGAGCCGAGATCCTACAGAATCGAGGAGAGATAATTACACAGTGCTTCGGCAGCGAAGGCGTTCCTAAGCAATAAGGAAATGGAAGTTTCAGCAACCCACACTGTGAGTCCTGGTTTCCCTTCTTGCTGTTTACTTGTTTTTTTGTCCTTTAGGCCCATCTAGCTTGGATTGTCTAGTGCACTGTAACTTTTGCAACATCCAGGGTGGTGTTTCTAGTATGGCCAGCAACTGAATGAAGAGAGGGCCAGAAATGAACTTAAAAGGCAGTCAAGGGATATTCTACTGAATATGACCAGAATGCTCACATGTAAAGTTGCAGTACTTAAACTCAAACATGATGCATTGCAGTTGGCTCCCAGGCATAATGCAGACTTTTAGCTGAGAGTAATGGGACACTGCCACAAAGCACAAGGAGGGAAACAGAAACGGCCAGTGCTGCCAGAGACCGTCACACATACCACACTGGTTTCTAAGTGATGCAGTAACTGCGAACTCTGAAATTACCCCTGAAACTGTGTTGTCTGCAACATTGTCTGTGTTGTCTGTTTGTGTAAATGTGCATTTGGTATCTGTATGTGCATGGGTATTGATGAGTCTGTGTGGCTGTAATTCTAGACTTCTCTGATGCACTCAAGTCCCACTTGTGTGTAAGAAGTATGCTACAGTATAAAATTATCCAGCCTTTGAATGAGTTTGATGCCACACAGTGTTTGTAGTTATATTGTATATATGCCCTAATAAAAGAATTAACACTAAAAATGATTCACCTGTCCAGCAGTGGAGGTATTGGCCAGGAAGTGTTGCATTTTACCGGATCCCTCAATGGTGCATAATCCCAAATGCACTTTAAAAATTCCAAAACGGGCCAATAAAGTACAAAAAGATCCCAGTCTACACTTCCAGCTGTGACACACAGCCCTAATCCACTTTAAGCCTGACCTTTGATAAAAAACAAGGTTCTTTTAGCTTCAAGCCATGGTTGTAAATTCATAGAGCTATGAAATTAACTTGTCAGGGTTCACAATGAGTCATTCATTAATCATACAAGAAAAAGGTCTGAAATCTCTTTTCCCCTTTTTTCTAGTGCAATGAGACGGATTGTGTAATTATTGCATTTAATATTAACTGTCTTCCGTTCATCAACATCCGCTCGTGGTTGTGAAATCTACAGGGTTGTGGAGGGGTTAAGGCTCTTCTGACACACACGTGCACTGCAAAGGCCTACACACCTCAGCTCCTCGAAGGAATGGAGAAACTGAAACAAGCCATAAAATGCAGTTGCAAAATAACAAAGTTATCTCTAGCCATTTTTATCAAACACAGGTCATAATTAGGCTTCATTTTTTTTTTTTCTTTTATGGTCACATTTGTTTCCAAACAAAAAACCCCACTTCAAACACCTTTGAAACCTGTAACAGGAAAATGAACATTGTGGATAATTACATTGCTGCTGGACACACCTAAATTCTGCAAAGGGGAAGTTTTGTCTGTGAAGGAGTATTAAAACATTGCTGCAGTTTTCTGTCATGAGACTGTCTGGTTTCTACCTAATTACACATGCTGCAAACCGTAAATGGACAGGAGAGGAAATGATAACAGTGTTAACTTCAAACAAAAAGGCGTAAAAGTGAACTCAATAAAACAGGACTTAAATAATGGCGTGGCAGTAATGACCCCGGGCTAATTTATTAGAGGAGGACAGAGGTCTGAGGGTTGGGAACACTGAAATCAGATGACCTCGTGAGAACAGAGTAGGACAAGATGAAAGGTTTTAGAAAGGACACAAACATTTGAAGTCTTAAACAACTCTTAATGTACTGCTGCAACGTTGTTTTGAAATAAAACTCACTTAAGTACTGAATGTGTGATTCATTTATTATTCACATCAAACAATAACCAGTCAATACTCATTGTTCAGGAAGAAAAAAACTTATTTTTATGTTTCTGGCAGTCTTAGATTTGTACAATATTTAAGTTTTGTATGACAATATACAAGACTCAATATTCTTTCAACAGAACACTTTTTTTTCTTCAGGATTACCGATGATTCCTCCTTCATCATTTGTTGCATTAACCTTAAAAATTAGGCAAAAAATTGTACACGGGTCACCTGACTGTGCAGATAATTTTCGCCTAATTCTTAATGGCTCTGTTTTACTGATCCTATGCACTTTACTTATAACTTTCTAAGGCTTGAGAGTTATTTTTTACCTTTATTGTTTCACACAAATGTTTTATGTTTTCAAAACCAAAGGATTAAACAATGGAACAAGACCGCTGGTTCCCAAGAGTGGAGGATGGGGCAAAAGGACTGCACTTTGCACTGTGTGGAACTTTTTTTTGACTGAGAAAATGAGGGAGGGCCCAGACAATTGGGGCTATTACAACAGGGCAGATATAAAAAAAGGATGGGGACTCCCCGAGCGGTCTCACAGAGTTAATAAAGGCTAGGTATTCTCGCTGTGGTGGGGCTGTGATCACTGGGGCAGGCCAAGCACGTTCACACCCCATCCAGTCGTCAGACAGTCCTCAAACCTTTCCTGGCAACATGCGAATTTGGCATTGTGCGGCGAGCACGACAGTCTACTCTTTTCACATGCATTGGGGACCGCAAAATAAAGCCTTTCTTCCATGCAAGTGGTCTGGGGGAGGGGCGTCCAACCAGACGTCTCATGGGGGGGGTGGCCATTGTCTGCTGCTTTTTGAGGGACGGTCTGAGGCTTTTAAAGTCGGGTGTCACTTTATATGTACAGCTTATGGCACCCATGTTTACCTTTGAAGAACTTTATGGTGAATCACAGGCCATCTGCTGTTATTGGCTCGGGCATCAACTGGAAGAGCATGCATGAAAGCAAGAACAAAGTAACAATAACAGAAAAACACAGACTACAACATGCCATTTACATACATGTCATCCTGCGTACTTCTAGGTGCTGTGCATGCCCGTGTGTGTTTTATAGACTTGGCTGTGTGGTCAGTCATTTTGGGATGAGGACATTTAAGGAACACTTGACCGGAGGGGCCCTGCATTTAGCCCCTTACCACCCCATGTTGCACGGCCCCCACACACCCCCCCAAAACAACTTCTCTCTCAACAGACACACACTGCCGGCTACTCCAGACACAATGAACCTGCTGTGCTGACAACTCAACTGGAAGAGATCTTAACCTTTCAACTATGAGGTCAACTCATTAACACAGGCAGTGCACCTCTGGATGTACATTTCCACTATGTAAAATATACCACACACGTTCATGTGGGAGTGTTTTACCGTGCACTTAGCATGACATGCAAAAAAGTAAAAAAAAGATGTCATTGTTTTAATGGCAGAACTGCTTCAGAGCTACACAATCCAAAAGCAGATTTTTTTTAAACAGTATCATTAGAAAATAGCAATAAAATTAATTTGTAAAAACTGTATGAATGCCCAGCCACAATTGAAGCTTTCAACTGAATACTCCTGGCAATGATTTCTAAAAGCTGGGCCTTTGAACACCCCAGGTAATGAACATACATCAGTTCTGAGAGCGCACATTTCAGAATGGTATATAAACGCCTTGTAGTCGCTTTCCTTGCATAGGTAGCTGTATATTTGCACCCAGTTAATAATAAAAAAAAATAAACTTTCGACTACTTTGTCAAACTGAATGCTTAAAAGAGGTACCTGACTTATATGTTCTTTTTTGTTCACCACATATATTACAAAACATAACTACATTAATATATCTCTACTGTAAATACAGTATACTGTACATGCATCATCATGAAAACAATGGGTACATCCTATGTGAAAAGTGCACATCTTGTTTTTTGAGGAGATAATCCAGGCCCATAATTCAATGAATATGTGTCCAGCTGAAGTGAAATACCTGCAGTGTGTGCGTGCGCGAGACTCAGAAAGACGGACAGATGGAATGTTTAGTAGTATGTAATTGGATGGGCTGGGAGAGAGAGGGGGAGAAGGCAGGTGTGCAGCTATTGTTCTGTTTGATGGGATTATTTGCACTCCTCAACAGTGGAAAACCAGGTATCATTAAGAGCAGCCGTCTAAATTTACAATACGAGGATTTCGTTTTCCCTTTCCCTGAAAATTGTGTAATTATGCACGCTCTGTAATTACAGGCAGAGGGAGCAGGGCCTGGCTCACTACCGCTTACTTGGGTGCTTGGGAAAATAAAATAGTTAAAACCCCAAAGTGTCGTGTTCTTAGTGCACCTTTTCCATGGCAAAAAAAATCGAATCTTTTTGATACGCTTACTGTATTGGATTACATGTAGTCGAAAACCAAAGACAGGAAACCCAAGGCTCTGCCCAAAAGTCATTAACATTTAAGGTGCAGTCCGCTTTCATTTCATTATGATGCTCAATGGAAACACCTAGAATGAGTTACATTTACACTTTTGGTTTCCATTACAAGGAGAGGCAAACTACAAATCCATTAGCAAGATGTCCTGCTGGTTGCTTTTACCTTGTACAGCTAGGTTAGAATAGGGTATTGGTGCATTTGATTTAGCCTAAGTGGATCTGCACAGAGCACCTCTTGTTTGATTGACAGATGTTCAAACCAGTAGTTTCAGAGCAATTCTGAGAGGGAGGGGCTGGGTGCAAGAAGCACAAGAGCACTTCCACCTGCAAGCTCACAAGAACATAGCACAGCACCGCTTGCCGCTCTGCATTTGTGTAATGTGGGCACTTGTGTGGAAAATGAAGAGTCATAAATATCAGTACTTTTAGTATACTCCCCTTTTGCTTTGTTACCAGTACCCTTAACAATCATAGTACAGATATTTTATGAAGCTGCTGTTCAGATTACAATTTAACATCAATACATCACCAAAATGTATAAAATTATTTGATTTAAAAGGGCCTGTTTTCTGGCTTTGATTACTACAATGAGCACAGAACACCCACATAAAAAAGGGGGAAAATATTACACAATGTTTTATGCTGACCTTTTCTAAAAAATCTGAGATCTTACTTTCTCCCTAAGTAAAGTCAAAGAAATACCTTTTAATATGAGCGCACACTCTTCTGTACAACCATGCTGTTTGGCAAACAATTCACATAGGAGAGGTGCTTAATGACACAGGCAGAAGGTCCAACTCATACATTCACTGGCACTTCACAATAACAGTACAGCCAGAAGGACTATAGTGTAAATGGACACTGATGCTTGGGCCAGCGCAGAGGCTTCTGAGCTTAAACGTAGACACTGTGGCCCAGAGAGCAAACTCACAACAAACACTATGACTGGATATCTATAATGGTGGTGTAGGTCTGGGTTGGGTCCATGGTGATTGAACAGCTGTGGCGGAGTAGGGACCTGCATGTTTCAGCCACCCTTGGTCCTGCTCAATGGCACCCATCACCGGGCCATAGCCAGCAACAAAAGAGAGAGAGAGAGGAAACATATGCTTCCGCCAGCAGCATTTACTCATGACCTTCTTTAACAGGGTGTACAGAGCTTAAGCTGGTGGGATTTGCACCAGCTCAACATTAACACCATATGGATGCTTTATTACAAAGTAATGATGACTTGAGCCACGAGTGCCTCCTTTTTCTCTCTCTCTCTCCATGCTCTGGACTCTGTCGGGCACAAGAAATTAATTTAAGAACGACACAGCCCATAATCTGCTACCAGGTGATTACAAAGAATTACGGGAGGATCTACACAGTGGAAAGAAAATCGTGGGGGCAGATCTTTTCTTCTTGGGCCGCTGTTTAAAATCTGCCCCTCCCAGTTAGAATAACATCATTGCAGAAGAGAAGCCCAATAAGGCAAACCTTCAGAGAGGTCCCGTTGGAGAGCATTCTGTCTTGCTTGCGTATCAATCAACAGCACAGTAAGTAAGTGAAGAGTAGTTCATCAACTAAAACTCAAATAAATAATGATATAGATATAGCTCCAGTTTGATGCATTATGTATGTAAATACAGTCTTATATAATTGGTGTCTGAGTCAATGACTCTTGGTAATCTCTGCGAAAGAACCCATCATCCAATTCAATTTATGTTAAGAAAAAAAAAAAAACTTGACATCGAATCATTTTGGCTATTGCATATAAAATTTTGGCCTTTCATGATCAGGTAGGTCACAATATACTGTAATGCAATTCATATTCATGTCATCATTAAATTATTGGAAGTTGTGATATTACACAACATATCTAATGTTATTAATAACATTCAACATAAGTTATTTATTTAACTAGGAATACCATCTCATTTCTCCTTTACAGAGAAGACCTGGGCAAACAAGGCTGGTAAGAAATGCAAGGAATTGTGTACCAAATCAACCATACGGTGAAGATTAGGTAGGCAGATTGAAAGAGCCATCTTGGGAATTTGACCAGGATACTAGGATTAACATCCCTACTCATTCAGTAAGAGTCACGGGATCGTTAATGACAACAGTAAGTCACAACCACAGTTTAACGTCTGGTCTAAAAGGGGCTTCCAACAGCTCAACACTCCAGACATTTTGCAGAGGCATTTCATTTTCTTGGTGGAGAAGGTAGAGTGCCCCCTACTGGTTTACCAAAACCAACTCCAAAACTGACCTGGGTTTTCCAGGAGGTCTCCTAGCCAAGTACCAACCAAGCCTGGACCCATTTCTGCACAAGAAGGCTTAGTGTTGCTATGACTGCTGGTATTGCTTTCTGCTTGACATGGCTTTCAAAAAATGCATTTGTGCACCAATTGTTTCTGCTCGATGGGGATTAAGGATGGTTGTAAATCCTGATATTGTACAGTTATGGAACAATATACATATTTAAAATAAAAGCATGAACGTTTTTTATTCCAGGTTTCAAACATTCTAATCTGAATAAGTCACAGCATTTTCATTTTGGACAGGAGGGAGAGTGAAGTATCAGGTTTTCAAATGATGCTGCCCTCTTCCCCATGAAAGATTGTATTAAATTAATTTTCAACTCATTTTTATCTGATATGTGAGACTGCCTGAGCCAATAATTAATTGAGGAATTAGTCTGAGGGTGAAGGGGCAGTAATACAGGAAACTGAGAGAGTGACAGCCAATCTAAAGTCTAGAGCCTAGCAAGTGTGTCACCTTCAAGCTAATGGCACAATTTTTGGGTATTTTTGTAGAGTCCAGTAACTGTCAAGAAAATGAAATAAAAACAAAACATTACTGTGCAATACCTTTGACTGCTTGACCCTTTAGTTCCAGTCTCCCTGTGATCCCACAATGCTACGATGTTTTCAGTGTTATGCTCTGGATGAAGCAACTGCTGCTGTATTTGACCCACGACTGTAGGTCATGTTTTAAATGCATTTCGTTTCAAACAATGAACTCAGCTTTTACTGTAAAAGATTAAAATGACTTCATCCAGTTTAACAGGTAAACCGACTGTGACCAAATTTATTTACATCATCAAGATTGGTACCACTAGGTTTTGAATACAAATATATTCAAGAGGAAACCTTCCCACAACAGATTTATTATATGATTTCTTTCAAACACACAAAACAAAACTGTGTTACACTGCTAAAAAGGATTGCTTATCTGATGCAGCTTACATTAAATTCACAATTTAATGGTCAGCTTTGAGCACAGACATTTACTGTGGCTAAAGATACAGTTAATAGCATGCTGAATAATTTAACTCAACCAGATCAAAGGTATGGACTGGTATGTAAATTCATGAGAAACCAATACAATTTTGGAGCCCAATCAAATGGAGTGAAGCTGAGATAATGCAAGCTCTCCACCAGCCAGGTGTACAATCAACACACTATTAGAAAAACTGAGAGCACACCACTAATGTTTCAGAGATTAACCTTGATAAAATGTGGGCTTTCGCAAAGATGGATCCACTGTGCTTACAGCTGAGAACATGCGCAGAAGCCAAAGAGTTTCAGATCAATGCTTCACAGAGGAAACAGACTAAAGACTTAGAGAAAAAAAAAGTTGAAATTGGAGCAGCTCTTAGGACCGAAGCCAAATGTTTGCTCTACTTTGCTTTCTTTATTAGTTCAGGAGGTATTTCAAACTCCGGGAATGAAAAGTGAGGGAATCATTTGCAAGTGAATGCAGCTGCGGTTGTGAAAATATAACTGTGGGCTTAGAGTGGGACACTGGGACAAATGGCAGCATTGTTGCGGGAAAAGGAAGGGAAGTTCTCTGTTAATTTATAACAAACTCACAGCATTTCACTCTTGATGCCAAGGCAACAACTGCCACGGGCCTGAAATGAAATTTGTGTGCTTTTTCAGTAACAGAATCAAGGCCTTTCGCATGGGGTGTGATCCACCAGGAGGTGGATCCGTGGCCTCGCCCATAACAGGGCCCCAAGCCTATGCCATTGTATGCATTCTCATTTTTCCTCATTGGTTCTTCCCTCTTCGTCTGCATAAGTTTCTATCTGTCACTCTCTCCCTTTACCCACTTCTAAAAAGACTGCATCGTCAGAAGTGACATGCTGCACAGAAAGTGGGGGAAACTGCCATGAACTGAGCATCAGCTATCAAATAATTCCATTCTGAACAGTGAACAAACACAATCAGTGCCTGAAAAACAGGTCTGCGTAATCTCCTTCCTAAACCACAGTAATGTTTTCAGATGAATATCCAGTAGTTTCGTAGACTGAGGGATTCCAGCTGCATTTAAAGTAATATGTGCAACCACCCCAATTTCTTATTCTCAGCAAGTTTGTGAAATACAAGAACATTATTATACTTGTAGGTTAGTATGGAAAGAACACAATTAAGTGTGATGACTATACATTAAAATCAGTTACATGATTGAAGAGAATAATTCCCAATCCAATCAAATACCATATTTTTAAATGTTGAATCATATTCAGCATTAAAAATAACAATTCAAGGTATCAACTCTATAATCTGATGAATGTAAAATTATATTAAATATGGAATATTGATATCATAATTTTTTTTATTCAACATATCAATAATTCTTTAGGCTGGGAAAAGATCCTTTGACAGCAACATGTAATGTTGTTTGCTGTTAAAAACTGAGGTCAAAGCAAACAGATGTACCAACCAACATAAAAGGTTTTCCTGATTAAGTGAGCTGTCTGTGGGAACCCTTGGTTACACTTCCCCCAGGTCAGCAAGGAGGTTGTTGGTCTGTGAAGCTATATTTTTCTTAATTATTATTTTGATTTTTAACAAAGTTTCCTTCCGATTTCTATTGACCTTGCTTTAAAGCGTCCGAGAAAGCATGCATCCCTGCCTAGAAAATTACAGCCTGTTCTAAAGGGAGTACTCAGAACAGCTGTGTCAAGGCTCTCTGTAGTCAAACTATTGTAATCTATATTAACCATGTTTCAGGGAGTGCAAAAGGTCAAAGTCTTTAAGTGCCTGTTGGGATCAGCTCTCCTGAATTACGCACTATTGCTCTGAATTTTCGACATGATTGTACAGCAAGGGGCAGAGCCTGTTGTTCTGGTAAAATGATATGTTTTCATCACATTTAGATTCGAGGGCATATGCACAATACATATGAACAAGCTTTTATTGTTGGGGGAGTGGAGTTTGTGCCTTACATTTTGAATCTGCCAAAATGCTGCTTGTATCTCAAAGGCACATACATTGTGTTCCTAGAGGGGAGGGAATCTCAGAAGGGAACTGCAAGGCTGAGGTCTGGCCAGGCATCACTTATCATTAGCAAAAGAGAGAAGAAAGCCTTGCCACATCTACATACTGGGTGAACTAATTATGGCAATGTTAATTAATTTGTCTGATTGTTTTTCACTGTAAATGGAAGACTAGCAAGCTCACTATGCTGTGTGGAGCTTGAATATGATTGGGTGCTATGAATACGATGAGTGAAGCTATGAATGAAGCTATGAATACGGTTGGGTGCTTCTGACTAATGGGCTATAATCGATGCTGCCAAGTTAGCCAGCCTTGGTAGGTATCTATCGATTCCAGGTAGTTAGTCAGCTAGCTACCCTGCTAGTACAGGTATTACAATGCTAGAACTTGGAACAAGGCTGTCCTGAGGACTTTCATCCCTGGGAAGGACAGTAGCTGTCTACCAACTACATGAGCTAGTTATCGTAACCCTGATTAACTTGGCTGGTTATTATTCATTGTAAATGCTAGACTCACTAGCTTGTTTGGCAGTGAAAAATGTAAAAAGACTGTGACTGTGACTGGCTTATGAACGACACTAACAAGCTAGCCAGCTCTGTGGCTAGGTAATTCAGGACAAATTTGTTAGGTTAAGGTGTTCTCAGATTGTGTTTCATATGCTCAGGATGAGTCACATTTCTCCTTTCTTGTGACAGTTGATCACGAAATCATTCTTACGTCTGTGTGCTAGTCCATTCTCAGTGTATGTCGATGCGGCTGTCATTTTTTTTTTTGTCCCTCACAATGCTGACCCATTCCAAAATATCACAAGGATTTTATTATTAAGCCCCAAGCCATGTTAGGTCCATCTGGAGTGAGTTAGATCGAGAATTACTGTCTATGTAGCTACATGAACTGAGTGTACAGTTTATTTTGTACAACCAAGAAATACATAGAAAAGTGCAATGATAGCTGTGTTTCTAGCTACACATGCCCACTCTTTGGATGGCATGACTTCATCTAACTACTGTAGCTACTCAGCTATCTAAGGAAGTTAGATAGTTGGCTGGCACTTCACAATTACAGCGACTGTAGACATAACAGACTCAGATTTGATCTTCGCATAGCTAGTTATACCCCCTGTGTGAAAAATTTGAATTATACGTAGACATAGATGTTTGAAGTGTGTGGCTTGTTATGTACAATCAAAAATGGAGAGTAAACTGCAACAATAGCTAGCTTGCCAACGAGCCAGTTGGATGAATTAGGCCAAACTATCATATCCATAATTAAAGGGATTCCTTTGCTACAGAGGTGTCTGTATAGCACTGTCATGATTTGTAATTGGACACATGCTCTGAGGGAGCAGTGCAAAACTTTACATGTTCAGGGCTTTTGTAATTGATGTGATGCAGGTCTAATCCCAAACAACAATTTTCCATGCATTAAATTGTAAATTACTGACCCACTTGTATGAGTTTGAATCACCTGTCCAATCAGGCCAACCAGATAAGACATGTGTTCGGATGTACTACTTCCTGTCTTCTATTTTCACCTTACAATACTTTTATGTAATTCCTTACCTATCACCTTGTTACTTAAGCAGATGACAACAATATATGAATCCCTGATGAACCCCACACTTAAGCTGCTGTAGGTGGCCAGTAGTCTCTATTCCTTCAGGCGTTTAATTTTTGTTTGGATATGCCCTATCAGTAAAGGCTTTTGAACAAACTTCCTTCTAAGAGTGCCTTGCATTTTGGCTTACATTAAGCTAACATATACGTATACATATACATATACATATACATATACAAATACATATACATATACATAACAAGGTCTTACATATATTCTTAGAGTTATGTTTCTTGTTTCCTTCATTCCTGTATAAACAGAGTAACCACAATACTTTTTTCCCTGACATACTATTCCACAATGAGTTGATACAGTGCTGTGTTGAGAATTAGTCAAAAAACCTTTTAAATTCTTCCAGAAATTTAAAAATTATCAATGAAAAAAGGAGTATAAGCTCATTCCACCTATGCCAGCTTCATGCATGTGAATGAAAATGAAAAAAACACACTGACTGTTGTATGCTCCCAGACCCCCCTCACCCCCCAACCAAGTTTCCATTCAGGATTGTAATTTCTGTCTGTTTTGTGCCACTGTAACTTTTTGAGAGCATGCAATAGAATGTGAAATTTCTTTCTATTCTTTAATAAGAATTGTTGTCATGGAAATCTTTTGCATACTTTTTACTGCATTTATTATTGTTGGCATTGATAATATTATTGTCATTATTGTTGTGTTTTTGGCTCCTGTCTTTTTAGTGGCAAAATTTGGAAGCCAAGCTGGCCAGTGACCATCCCTTGTGGCCTGATTTCTCTCTCTGTCTCTCTCTCACACACACACACACACACACACACACACACACACACACACACACACACACACTCACTCGAGCAGACTCAGGTGCCAGCGGAGCCTGTTTTTCCCTCCACTGCCTGCATGCATGTACAGTCCTGTCCCCACAACAGCTGACATTATGAATACAATATCAAATGTGATAAAATGTGATAAAACTCTAGGGGCTAATCTTATGTGATTTATTTGTGTGCCCATGAAAAACTAAGCATGCCATTAAAAACGCAGGTGTTGGGAGCCTACCCTGTCTCTACAGTTGATCGATACTGCCACTTTTACACAGTTCTGTTTGAATCAAGCATGCCCTCATATACTATTAAATCTCCAGTTCAGCCAGTTGGGGAGAAACATTCTCAATGTTGACAACAAATGCACAATCACACTACATTCACAATGCAGTTATGAACTATCTGTGATGGCTAATAAGATGTAAATATATCTGTGATATCTTTATGATGAGAATAAGAATACGAATAAGAAAAAGAATGTGACATGCTGGCAATCCTATAATGCTACAATGCTTCGTTTTTGTAAAGTGCACAAAAGCTGCTCATTGGTGATCATTTCTTAATTTACAAACCTTGTTAATCATGAAAAATAGGTTCAGGACAGTTATCTGAAAAGTTCTGTTTCCCCTGTTCTTTGCACATGGGGCACTTTTGCAAGCCTTAGGTGTAAAGAAAAGCACAAACTGGGACATGAAGAAATGTTTTCCTTTATCTTGGCGTTTGTATGCATTAGGAAGCATCTTAGATTTCACTTATAGAACATAATGGTGTAGGAGCTCTCTGAAACATCTTCGTAGATACTATTGGACTGGATTTGGCAAATTCAGCTCAACAATTCAGTCAAGTCAATCAATTAATTCAATCAAATGGTAAAAAGCTGATGTAGGGCTCAGTCTTAAAATAGTTGTTATCATGGTATCTAACTGCTTGATACTACTCTGTGTACTACAGAAACAGAATTGAAGGCGAGGACACTATTTCTGTCTGAAAACAAAAACACAAGATTACCCAGGACAATGTCTTCAAAACCTTAGGGAATCCTGCCATGAAACATATAAACCAGTGAGGGTCATGATAAGAACCAGATGTTATTAAAAGCTGGAGTTCTTCCTTAAAAGAGTACACTGCACAAAGCAGCCCTCAGGGTAGAGCTAAGTGAACGCATCCTCTTCACCAAAATCCTAAAGCAGGCTGCCAGAAATAGAAGGGCAAAAAAATCCTCCATTAAATCCTGACTCATTCAGCCCTCCAAAATTATGACAGCATGTAGCCTGCTTCCCCTCAGTCAATTCTGATTGATGGGTCCCTGAATGCTTAGTTTGGGCCAGGCACAGTAGCACACAAACCACTCTGTTGATACACCATGGTACAAACATCAAACACTGCCTTGGGGTCTTAGGAAGGCTTTCAAAATGAGCTATGCATTCCTGGCAGACATCCTAAATGGGTGAAAATACAAAAGTGGCATGGAAGAACACATATCAGTATAAAACGTCATTCTCACACATGCACCAGTGAATATCAATTAACTACAAACAAATACATTCAGCTATTATATCTGCCAGATTGTTTCATAGTTTCCAACTGACATGTTGACACATGCCACAATGAGTTTCTTATAGTTGTGGCATAGTGGTCAGTTGACTTCCGACCATAATGTTGCTGTTTCAAATCCCAGGTGGGGTACTGACACATAAATAATGTAATGCATGAATGTTTAATTTAAATGACATGCTTCCTCAGAAAACTACCATTCAGACAGTCCAAGGGGAATCTTAGTGTACTTTTAGTCTTTTTTTTTTTCATTACATGCAACCTGTTACTGCCAGTCCATTCTGGTCAACAATACAAAGAGACTCACAAAGAAAACACTTCAAAGGACCCATTTTTGAGTTAATGGACTTTGTGAAGAAGGTAAAAGCTGCTGCTTAACTTTCTTGGGGTCTGTAATTTGGACAACATTTTAGTAAAATATAAAATGTGTCTACTGGGAGCAATCGCTAAATATATGCCAAAAGTGCACTCTACATTTTGGCAATGTGGTTTGTGAATTCTGTGGGGCTTCAGAAGGAATACAGATGAGAGAAAAATCTTCAGCCATATAATGGAAAATTACGATGACAAGGGGTATATTTTGGTGACTTAACAAAAAAGTTTTTTTTTCTTTTTCCCGTTTTATCCCTACTGTGGGACTACCATGAAAATGAACTATTAATCTGTTCCCCAAAGGAATTCCTCTCTCCAGAGCTGGGCTGACAGCTGCAATACAACTGTTGTTGTGTGGTCAACAAACAATTTTCCTGGGCTTCACTGCCTTTCAAAAGCAGTTTCTCTTTCACCCCCGTCATGAAAAAAAATGTAGTCATCAAGGGCTCCTTTCTTTTCTTCCCTCACAAAGATGTCAGATGGAGAGTGTTAGAATCTCCCAATGTGTTAATCCCAGGGAAAGAAAAGGCTGAGGCATAAACACAGATCCCTTCTTCAGCGCTGACTGATTCATGCTACAACGTACAATTTCCTCTTCTCTCCTCTCACTCTGAGCAGCGAGCTTTTGTCGTTTTTTTTCCTCTCCCAGAACCACGGTGCTCATTCTCAAAAGAAATAGTGTTTACAATTTACTATGCAAATTATAGGTTCCGCTTCTAATCCAGTGCTCCCAGTAATCTGGTGGAATGATCTTGGTAAAAGGGAAATCAGAGTTCCTAATCTTAGCACCACAGCAAGAACTTTTCAATAAATCAGAATGTATACTGGCAAAATAGTTCAAATACCAATAATATTGTTTGCTGATATAAAGTATTATAACAATCATCGACACCTAGTCCAAGATCATTACATTTCATGTGCAATTAAAGTACATACATGGTGGGATATACCATATTGACCTCAGTTACACTACAGTCAGGATTCAGTACAACTACACATCAGATCACCATTAACTCTGAATAATGTATTTCTGTGTATATATGACTATGATTTGGTGATCTCCGGACACTACAGATTTCAGCACCTCTGTGAATGCATGACAGACAGTAATGAAAGAGGAAGCAGAGGGTGGGAAGTCTCCCTGGATTTACCGCACCCAAACTCAGAACCACCCCCAGCCTTGTCTGATGTGAACCTGTGGCCTGTTATTACCTGGACACCACAGGCACTGGGAAAACTGATGGATGAGGCCATCCACCATGATCAAGCCGTAAGCGGCGTTGTAGACCGCTGCCCGGTCATTAAAGGCCATCGAACTATGTAATTACAAATGAGTAGCAATCTAGCCATAAAGCTACAGTCTGGTGGGGGATAATGTGGCTCCATTGAAATTGCCCCAGGTCACTCAAGTGGTCCTGTCCTGTCCATTGCTCCACCCATACTTCATAGAAATCACAGTTCAGTTACTTGAAATTATTGTCTCTTTACTTATCTTAAAAGTTGTTTAGTGTCAAGCCCTCTTTAATGTTCATTAACATTCTAACATACCAGTGTTTCAGAGTATATAATATCCATCTCCTGATGGTCATCCAAACCATGGCCAAGTGCCACTGAAGCTTTAAAAACAAAGATAAATGTTGCAACTTTGCCATTTCTGTGACAGAATTCAAGCCATGAGGCATCAGGGAGTCCAAATTATTGATCCCTCATCTTGGTGGTTCTCTGAGGCCTGGCCCAAGTCTCCCCAAATCAACACTAAAGACACGCTTCATTGGATTCAATCAAAACTACCTAGATACCTGAAAGGAAAGATGATTGGTTGGGAATTGAAGTTTTATTTTCTACATTTGCTTAGTGGATGCTGACATATTTATTTATGTATTAAGACAGTTTTGATTGAATCCAGTGGTGTGTCTGGTGGTGCACTGCAGTATCAAAGAGCATTTCCCTTCAATTCATCAGCTGGGCAGCCCCACCAAATAAAATTCAAGGACAGTCTGAATGCTTACAGAAACTAATGCAAAGAAGGTGGTGTTAATGAGTGACCCAAAAGAAAGTCAAGAAAAGAAAAGAATGCTAGAGTTATAGTTAAGATTTACATGTTTGTGAGATGTGATGCATGTGTACAGAAAGGCTTCAGATCTGGTTCCTGAGCAGACCACAACTTAGAGCACATTGGAGCATTCTTAACATACATCACAAGCCTTCATTTCAGATAAAGTAAACGCTTGGAAATCAAATAAAATTAATGGCTGTGAAACAGCCTCTTGAACATCAATGAAAATAAAGAGCAGCACATGTAGCTATACATTAATTTTGACTTAAAAATAAGTCAATGAGTGGTAATGTCAGTGACTACTGATTAAGTTTCAGGTATCACCATCACAGTTTCAACCATTCACACTCTCCAGAATGATTTCTCCTGTGATCTAAAACTTTTTACATGGTTTTCACATGGTAACTTTCAGCCTTGTGAACGACAATGATCAAGGTGAGAGAAATGCTTGGTTGCCATGGTCTTGTGGGGGTTACATGGTCATGTCCTCACCAAATATCATCAAACCAGCGAAGACTCAGAACTCCTCTAAACCAATTATACCAGCCATGACCACTGACAGCTACCTTTGTTTTCTGATGTGAAGTTATTCCAACTGTCCCAGCATAATAGACCTGTGACAGAATGACTACCAATGGAAAAAGGCTATCTATAGAATTACCTTTACAGTGTCCCTCAACTCATTCAACTCAACTTCAGAGTACTCACTGTCAACTCCTGGCTATTCACAGCGCAGCCAAAGGTAGAACTGAAACACATGCAGTGAGTGACTAGTCTTTGGTTGTGCAAGAAAATCGTGTCTGCCCTGCTCCCATGTGACTTTCACGGTCAAAATTACATCTCCATATGAAATACAGTCATGCAAAATGTGTTGCTTTCAGACAGAAATAACCCCTGCATGGCATAACTTCCTGTGAAGATTGCATGTGTTCTAGCAGTGGTGGCTTCAGTCCTGATCACTCTCTTTCTGTCACAATCTCTCTGTCATTAATTTCAGTAAGAAAGGAAAGGTTTAATAATTTCTGAACACTAACATTCAAAAATTGGGAAAATGGGGATTGGGAAAAATTGGGAACTGGTGTTATCTTTGTCCAGTAACTTTGTCTAGTTCCAGTAAATAAGTCAGAGCATTTGAACCATTCATCCAGTGTCTTATAATATTTCTTAGTACTTCAATAGCTGTAAAATTACAGTAACTTCAAATCAAAAGGGTGAAAAATAGCTGGTGTTACAGCACTAGGCCTACAGCCTTATTCTTCAGTCCCTGTCAGGATTTAATTGGTGAAACGGTGATAAACAACAGAAAAAAAACAACTCTTTCACTGTCAGAGAATAAAATATGAATGGCTTGACAAAGGTCTTGGCTGTTTTGTGGCAGAATAACATTGGTTTAAATTAAGAACTGTTTTGAGTGCTGTCTCTCATCCACAGATGGTTGTTCACATAAGAATCACAGGGCCTGCATAATTGTATCACTAATAAGCAGTAAGGCAATTAGCTGTATAAGTGTGCAGTAATCACTGAGACAGAAGAGATGAGGAAGGAAACAGAAGAAAAAGAGGGACAAAGCACAAAGAATTCCTTTCTCTCCATTCATACTCTGACAGGCATAATTAGATATATGTAATAGAACATTCCACAGTGGGGGAGCATAACTCATACAAATGTATTTGTTGCACTACTAATGGCTATCGTCTTTGTGTATATCCTTACTCACCGGTTTCCTTGAATAAAATAGACTGAAAGAGACTTAGGGAGAGGGAGGGAAATGGCACTCTAACAGTGTGTTTACTGTACAAAAGGCTTGTGTTGTTTTCTCCTACCACTGACATCAGAGCAGCAGTCAAAGAAAATGCACAATTACCCCCACTGATTCCCTCTACCACCATCACTGCTTCTATCTCTGATTTGTTAATCATTCACATCCAAACCATGAACAAAGAGCAGACTGGCAAGAAATGCACCAGACAAACTGTCCGTCAGAACATTTGCTTGCCAGAATCAATTCTTTTCTAGTACTGATAGTTATGTACTTACGCAATGTTTGAAATTCAATATGAATCACTGTAGTTGGCTAACATTTACAACAATGAAACCTGTTTCCCTTCTGATTGTACTTGTAAAGTATTTATAGGCTGTGATTATATATATATATATATATATATATATATATATATATATATATATATATATATATATATATACATACATATACATATATAGAGAGAGAGAGAGAGAGAGAGAGACAGACAGAGAGAGACAGAGAGAGAGAGAGAATAGAGGGATATAGAGAGAGAAAATCAAAGGAAAAAGGATGACTAATGGTCTTCTTGTATGCTAAATTAATCTCTTGTACATACAAATAAAAGCAGTGAAGACATTAATTCAAAACCAAAGCACATTTCTCATAAAATATTCTGAAGAGCAGCAGTGGAATACCAATGGCGAGGTATGATCACCCCATAAAAGGGACTTTGGTAATGAAGGAAGAGAGAGACAGAGAAAGAAAAGAAAGAAAAAAAAACTTTTGAAGGGCAAGGTCACAACTGGCAGTCGATTTGAAGGGTTCCTGAGACCTCACAATGGAAAATGACATCATCAGGTATTGAAGCGCGAGACAGGGAGAGGGAATTCTTTAAAAAGCAGGCCGCTTGCCAAAGGCCATAATTAAATTTGTGTGAAACATGCCCAAGTGCTTCTGCATTTGTGCACAATAATTTTTGGAGGGGTATTGGAGGGAGGGTGAATTAATCAGGTCTCTTTGCTGGAGACTCCTTTATTGCGACAGTTTTGCACACTCATATTCAAAAACACTGCGTGTCCTGCTGGTTGTGTTCTTTGTGTGTGTGTGTGTGTGTTATATTTATAAATAAATTTTTTTGGAAGTGCTTATCTTGAACTTGCTGTTTCTATCTGTTTTCCATGAAAAGCCCAGAAAATGTTCATAAATGTTAGTCCCTGTGCCCTCTCACAGTACCAGCTCATAGAAAGCACTGCAGTTTGTGGTGGGAAAGGTCAGTGTAGAGTGTACACAGGAAAGAATGCAATTAAGAAAGTTATGCACATAGTGAATTTGAGAAATGCTTGGGAAAGCTCTTGCAATGCTGATCCCTTTTTCTGAAGAGAACAGGCAGACCCATGAACAGAGTAAATCAATCTTTAGTTCTGCAAGTCAGATTCAGACGAGACCTGCACAGTCCCAGTTTATTTTGGCAAGACATCTTTTTTATGATTCTCATTATGATGTGTATGATCGTTTCCAAGAAATTAATAAATTTATGTATGCATTGCTTACACACTACTTACTTAGAGTAATTACTTATGCATTGCTCTACTTAATTCAGTAGATATGAATTTCCATACAATGAAACTGTAAGCATTGCTATTGATGAGGGTATAGGTGAACTGATTTTGGCTTGAAGTCCAAAAAAGAGACTGCATCTGGCCACAAATTGAGGTTGTTGATCCCCCTCATTTAGATATCATTAACAGGAAAAGAAAGGAGGGAGATTAGGTGACAGAGGGATGCCATGAACCACTGATACAAAAAGGAAGTGGTAAGTGGGATTTTTATAGTTGTGGAGGGGACTGGTTTGTTGATTGCATATGGGTTGTCTGAAAATTCTCCCAAATATTTTTTGGAACTCCAATTATGGATCACAATATTCCCATTATGAATATCATTATAATCCAAACAGCAGCATAATGTTCAGAATAGGACTGTGCAGATGAGTCAGACATATAAATAGCTCCTATGTACCGTAAAATGAAATGTACCACTACCACCCATACTACAGTTTCCAAAGGGTTGGGACCTTTGCTGTAGGCATGGAGGAAATGTCTTGTTATTATTGGTTCTGTGAGCCAATACACAGTTTATAGGACATTAAAAAAGCATGCAGAAATTTAAGGATGACATCTTGGGTATCAGGAAACACAAAAGAAGTATTGAATGAATCTGAATATGAATCTGATATTATGATATGAGGAAAATGCACTGGTGTAGTGAAACTGGTCATCTGTGCACATGCTGGTTTGGGCTCACACATCTGCTCTTAATTACTTAATTTGTACAAATCGTTACTCTGTTTTCACAATTCTTGAAATCAGAAATCACATATTAACATTATGCTTGTGCTGTACAATCAAGAAATATTTTACTGAAACCTTTTTTTTGAAAATACCAAGGTGCATATATTTATGACTAATATCTAATTAGTCAATTAAGTCAATGGAATTGGTTTGAACAAAAAGAAAAAGGAAAAAAAAAACTGTACGTACAACCCTCATAGAATTGTGTTTGAGAAACTCTTCAGTATAGCAATAGTACAGAGCAAGATTTCCTGTCCTGTTTACCCACTGAAGCCAAAAACATCTTCCCCAATAGGCTGGAGATGGGAATTGTCAGCCATTGGCATTACATATACCATTGTGATTCAGCTCTCCTATATTGCATGACATAAGGCAGTGCTTCAGTAGCACTAGCTATTTTAGCATTATTCCCCCAGCTGAAGGTTTCAGCTTTGTTAAGCCCTTTTTTCCAATAGATCAAGCATGTTTTGCCCAAAGGCGTTTTCTCGCACTGATCTATTTTATGGATGTTCTACCTTCACTGCTATATGCTGTCATTGATGTAGTACCTCCTTTTCTTTATTTCTCAGGGGAATTTCAACATGCCTCCACCTTTAATCACTAAGATCTTCTGAGAAAGTCCATATTCACTTGATAGTCAGTGACTGGTATCTGACATTGTGAATGAGATAGTATAGATCTAAATTTGGTACAAAGACCTAGAAAGAAACAACAAAGGCATCTGTTGATAAGTCAAAAGCATCTTGCTGAAACTCATTCAGAAACTATTTTTTGGTCATGATGACTCAGGTAACTCATACAATATAAATATCAAAGGCGGAGTCATTTCAGTATATCATTAACGCCATGAAATGAATGGTGCTTTCACCTGGTCTATTTGAATTTACATTGGAAAGGTATCAAGAGCTTAATTCCCAATCCACTGTGAAAAAGTTAATATCGCAAATTACTTGGCCTGTGCATCTATACTGGCAGCACTGGAATTTCTACTGTGAAAAACACAATACTAGAATAGTGGCTTTACATCTCTTTTAGATCAGGGGAATTGTACCAGGAAAAAGGACTGTACTGTGAAAACACCCTCAGGGATCATTAATTTTTTATTGAATATCACGCTGGTTATAAAGGGAGAGTCATTTCTCAGCACATGATGACACATCTCCTGAAAGTCCTGGACCTGGAAAAAATCAGTTACCGTAAAAAAATAAATAACAATAATGCATGACATGGTCTCAATGGACTATTTTAAGATACCTACTGTCCTTCATATCTCAGTCTATGTTGTTTGCTTTGAATTCCACGACTGTGCGTCAGGGCCTGTCAGCACTGAGGTCATTCAGTGAGTGACCACAGACATTCTGGGAATTCTTCCCCCAACAGGTTCAAGATCATTTCAAACAGGCCCCATGACGTCTCTGTGCGCCCCGCTGCACAAAAACCTTGGTGACTGCTATGAAATAATCTACCAGCAAGGTTAATAAACTACATAGGACAAAGGGAACTGCTATAGTCATCTTTTAGCAGATAGCTGAGGTAGTGACATACCCTGATGAGAAATCACTGGTCTATCTTGATTCCTCCCCCTTACTCTTTTCTCCTAAAAATGAACAAAAAATGTGCCCTTAGTTTGCACAGTGATGGGCAGGCTTTTTTCCTGTTTTTCATGAAAAACAATTTGACCTTGGAAACTCAATGTTTGAACTGAGGTATTTTATGAAAGGCCCCATTTAGATAAATAGATACAAGGCAAAGAACATATGTGTGGGTGTGTGTGTATTGGTGGGTTGGGGGGGGGTCAGTTGAGAGGGGATGGGGGGATAATCAATAAGTAACTGTTTGGGATAGCAGTTTGTAAATGATGACACATGTTAGTCTCATCTGTTGGACAAGTTCCCAGAATAAAACCCAGCAAGGAAGCATTCATATCGGCAAAATGTTACACAGAAACGTTTTTAATGAATGTCCCAACATGTTCTTTCGTATTAGTGTTCTGTACTTGTATTAGTACAGTGGCCACTGTGTTGAATGGAAAATTTCCTACATTACACTGGCATCCTGAAATTTGAAAAGTAATCATATACTTAGCCCTAAATAAACAATGAACTCATCTCCTAGCTTTTCCAAGAGAACATTATTGGACAGTTGATATTCAGATTTTTTTCAGTGTAATCACATCTGCTTAACCTGCAATGTTTACGTGATGATTGATGGATCCTTTGAAACTTTCATGGGTTATAAAAAGACATCTGATCTGGTAGATTTATATAGCTTTATAAGCATATATATTGATAGCTAATAAAGTCATTTGTTTTTTATTACCTATTAATCTAGATCAATGGGTACCTAGTGGCAGGGCTCTAAACAGCAAGGTATTGATAACTACCTATTGCATCCTTGAGTAGGGAGGTGATTTATTGACCTAGCTGGCTGATCATGTACTTTTTTATGTAACCTTAGCGTTCACTTTGATATATGACAGCATAAACCAATGAAAATGCTTTTATTAAAAGTCGTTTTATGGTTTGTATTTTATTACTTTAATAATTTTATTACTTTAATATTTACTTTAAAATAATTAAAAGAATCATTGTGCAACACAATCATAATAAGAGGAAAAATGTGAGCAGTATTGTAATCATTTGTGAATGCTTAAAGACAGGTGAGAAAGCGTTTCATACTGAAAGCATCAGGCTATGGTCAAGTGGATACCTCTGTATTGTAGCCCACCCTTTCTTGTGCTCTTCTAGAGACTGTTGTAAGTACAAAGTCTCAATTTTCAAGGCCTCAGCAGGAGTGTTTTATCTTCCCAAAAAGTGGAAAACTTCCCTGTCTTAGCAGCTATTCAGCTATAAAAGGTAGGATTATCGCCCCGCTTGTAAAGACCGCCACACCACTTGAGTGAGGTGTAAAAAATTACAGGACCCTAATCCCTCTCAGCTGACATTAAATCTCAGGCAGGTGTTTGGGAAATTGCGTTCCATACTGTACACACAACAGTAATGTCAGAGGAGCCTATTGTGTCACAGATATCATGCATCACTGCTTTGATGACAACAAAAACAAGCACAACACAAAGGCATACAATGCCTGTCATCATATGAATCCTGTTTTGAATTGATATGAAAGTCAAGTGTGCCAGCTTCTTATTACACACGGCAGAGGTCTCTGACCAGGTGTACAAGGACGCCCATCGGTGCTTCAGAGGATTGGTAGGGGGTACTTGGGATCAGGGTAAATAATCACAGACAGTCATGAAACTGAAGAGGCAAAGACCACAAAGGGATACTTCAGTTAAAGCTTTGGGCCAAATAGGAGTACAGTTCTAGGATAAGGTTATAAAGCTGCACTGCATAAAATCACCAAGTCATCGGGACTTGAACACTGTAAACACCATTATACATTGTGGATTAAAAGAGAAACAATGGCCACTACAGGAGCTCCAGGAACAATGGGGTAATGGCAGTGAAATACAACAGTTTGACATCTAATATGCAAACTGCAATCTAAAATGTCTGATTTACTGACAGCAGTAAGCAACACCATGTATTTGACGGTAGTCACCACCATTGCTGAAATATAGAGAATGGACTTACCAGAGTTCACAAATGAGCGGTTTCACGCAAAGCTGTATGAAGAGATTCATCAATGCCATTTTCTTTTTCTCTGCCTTTTTGGAAGAAGGTTTCTCTTTTAAAGGAGCCACATCGTATGTTGTTAGTTTCAAACAGGCCTGTATATTTACAGCGCTGCTGTTTCGCATGACTGGGATATTTTGGGGCTGGGCAGGGGGAGAGGGGATTATCTGCCAGTTTCAGAACTTGGGTGACTGACTATGTTTGTCCAGCAAACAGGGCCTGGCAACACTGCTGCCACCGGTCATTCTTGCCTCTAAATCAGCTTACAGATTTCCTTTGCTGTGTGGCCTGAGAGAGGTCAAAAGGTCAAAGCTCCTGTGCATGGCATTCTGGGAGTGCATCGTCCCCAAAAGCCCTCAATGGAGAATCTATCATAATCAATACATCATTCCACTTGGTTTAGCGGACTACTCCAAAGGGACAGAAGAGAGGACGCTTTTTATAGCCCCATTTCTGAAAAGATATTTAACTTGTCAGATCACCTTCTTGTTGAGTCAAATAGGGCACAGACAAAGAGTGTCAAAGGCGCTGGGCTTCCACTTAGAGGTATTGTAAAATCCAATATTCACTCTCAGCATAGCGATGATTGTAAATGATTATTGTAATTAGTAGATATGAGGGTGCTTGGGGTACTAAGGAGATGCAAAAAGAGTTCACGAAAAAATGAGGAGGAGTGGAAATGGGGAGGTGACATGTTCAAAGGGCCGACGTATCACAGAGGGTGCCATACCACAATCCTTCCGTCACAATGGCCGTGACCACCATTGGACATTATGAGCTGATCTCAGCTCTGATCTATCCATGAGTATTGTCATCTGTCAACCTGCTGACCCCTATCTGAACAGATTAAACACAGAGGAAAGCTGTGAGTCAGCGGTCTCAGTATATGTATGGCACAGACTGAAAAACAAGGCCCCAGTGCAGACAGGCATACATACATACAAAGATCTACAGGCAACAATGGCACCTGAAAAACAAAAGGACATGTGTGTATGTGTACCCACATTGATTACCTATTTAGATGTAATCTGTACTCTTCACAACTGCCTGCTTGTGACATTCTTATATATTTTTAGATTATTGGCTACAGCATCACAAAGGTTATAGGTAGATATTTCATTTTTGTTATTTAGCAGATGCTCTCATCAAAAGCGACTTACAATTTTTATTTATTTATACAGCTGGACATTTACTGAGGCAATTGTGGGTCAAGCACCTTGCCCAAGGGTACAGCAGCAATGTCCCAGCAGGGAATCAAACTAGCAACCTTTTGGTGGACAGCCCTGTTCCTTCCCACTGTGCCACGCTGCTGCCTACAAGATATGTACTTCTAACTGACTGCACTGTAAAATACAAAAATACATACATGTAACATGTTACAATATATTAAATTAATAAATCTGACCTCAACCATATAATGTGTTTGCTGGTTGTGGCAGTTTAAGTGCATGCACTGCACCCTTTGAGCTAACCAGGTCCAGTAACTTGGATTGCAGTTCTGCCCTGCTGTTACCTTTTCAATAGAAGGCAGAACACATAAGACACAGACTGGTCCATTCATTCATACCCATATAAATTAGTGGGATGAAGATGGCAAACTGTTAAAGAGGTTGAATAGGATTGCCCTCATTCCAGTGCTTGGATGATGGAAGGTAACCATACTGTCTTTCTAGCAAGAGAGGATACATCACATTAATGTTTCGCCATCCAAATTAGGTTGCGAAAATGAACAGCCCTGACTTGCTCAAGCATACAAAATTGCTGGCACAGGATGTAGTGCAGCTTCTCCGTTATACAGGTACAAACAGCCTGGAGTTTATTAAGGACCGTCTGGGCATGGTGCCACCATGGCAGCAGCACTTTTGATGGGGGTGGCGGGGGTTGGGGGTGGAGGGGGGGCATGTGATGGTGGCACACTAGAATACAACTGCACCTGACTGTAGCAGTGTTGCTTTGCATTGAGGAATACAGGAGATGAGCCTCTGAGTATAAAAGTCATAATGTTGATTTAAAGCTCAGGACCTGGGGCAGGTACGAGTGCGTCCTGGTTTCTCATTAAAGACCGTCATCATGCAGAGGCACTCGCTCGGCTCTACCCTCGATGCTCCCTGTTATGTCTGCAATGTTACAAAGGTGAAACAGAACAGCTGTTGACCGACGTGTGGTCTCTCACCACCCCCCCCAAGTAAAAAACAGATTGTCTCTGCTCTAAAGCAAATGATTTCTCTAAACGTATCATTGTTTCAGTTCAACCTCTGACCTCCACTGCTAATGGGGTTTGCAGAGAGGCTAATCTATGCATTCCATATTTCTTTGTACTGGCAACTGGGTCTGGCTGCTTGGGCCCATCAATCAGAGCATGTATGAAAGCACAATTACTGGGCAAGGGACTGAGTGACCAGTACCCTTGACCATTCAAGAGGAGCATCTGCGGAGAAGACGATCCATTGATGAACTTTTTAGAAACTATTGGCACATATCAAGTTGGTGTTTGAAAGGCTGAGAAAAAAGAAAGACATTAGCATGTATCCACACTGACTCTCCAAAGAGGCAGATGCAAGAGGGGTTTAAGGACGCTCATCAGAACAAAGACAGGTCACATGGGAATGGTTTAAAAAAGTCCCACAAGTCTTTAGAGGAAAAAAGTGAGCATTTTCTTTCTCACCGAGTGAGACAGCTTGACAGCTCAGTCCCATGTGAGAATTCTCCCCTCACCGGGAAACGGAGCAGCACTCTGGAAATAATCTCCTCTTAAGCCAGGCCTATTTATCACGGAGGTAATGATAAGAATCTGATTTAAAGGTGAACCCTGGGATGGGTCAAATCCTCACACAGGCAGTAATGTGATCCGCAGGAGAGTGCTGATAACCTGGAACAATATGGAGAATCCTTGTCAGATAAATAAAACAAACTGTCTGTCCAATAAAGAAAACGAACGAGGCTGGAGGTCCACAGAACAAACGCAGACACACACAGAAAAAAGATGGAAAGAATGATGTTTTTTGTGTGTGTGTGTGTGTGTGTGTGCGTGAGAGAGAGAGACAGAGAGAGAGAGAGAGAGAGAGACTTCCTCATTGTGAGAGAAATCTGAGCTTTGATTTATCTTGGGACAGCTAGGGTTTGGGAGAAGAGCTCCATAAACAGACTGTCTCTTTCCAAGGAGGGCCCCAAAGAATGGTAAATGAAGCAAAAACGACACTACATAGCACAGCATAATTAAATTACTTAGCAACACCATGTACTAATAACAGGTTGAAAACCATAATACTTTCATTTTAAAGCTTTCATTTTCACTCTGAACAAAGTGGGTTCCTTTTTGGAAATGAACTCATAGCTTTGGATTTCTTTCCATATGTAAATCTGCTGCCTTTTCCTATCATTCTAATTATACTTTGAATTTATTTCCGTATCATAATCTGCTGCCGTCACTGGTGTGAGTTCATGTGAGTATGCGCGCTGATTGGCTTCTGCAAGATAAGTCATCTGGTAAGGTCACTCCATAGTCAACCAGATCCTCAGGCATTTCCCGTCTACAAAACAACAGCAGAGCCACCAGTGTGAATCTGTTTGGTCAGACACGGCCCCCATGAGGTCATGTTTTCCACAACTGCTTTCATGTTTCCTCTTCCTATCCCAGCATATTGGGGGACTCTCTGCTCTTGGGAAACGCTCTTAAGAGAATGACAATGGAGCTTTTATTACTATCTGTGGCTCACCACCTCAACCTCCCTCGCTACTAATTTCACAGTTTACCATTGCTCCTTGTTCTTTTCCTGTAAATTTGCTGGCATTCCAGAATTCTTTAACTACACCTCTTCTCTTCCCTCAGGTTACTCTCAAGCCTGGATCAACCGCTGAGGAACTAGAGGCAGAGGAGGATTGCACCCCTTACTTACAATGCCCTTTTGACCTGTCTCTCATCTCAACAACACTGACCTCTTCCCTCCTCCAATTACTTACACCCACTACATGTCAAAGGGTGCCAATTTTGTGTTTCCTCCTCCAAAATCCAACTGCTGACACACTCCCCCCTTCATCTCCTCCCTCTTTAACTCCTCCCCTTCATTGCCTCCCTCTTAAACTCCTTCCGCTCATCTCCTAGTCCTTTAACTCCTCTCCTTCCTCTCTCTTTCCTGTCACATTGGCTACTTCCTCTCAGCTTTCAACAGATTCAAGTCACTTCTGTCTTTAAAAACCCTCTCCAGGCCCTTCATATATCCATGGCTACTGCCTAGTGTCATTCTGTTAAAGAAAGACAGCTTCCTTCCCCAAAGGATCAACATCATTGACCCCAGACAGTCTGGCTTAGGACTTGGTCACCCCATGGGTACAGTCCTGTTTTCAGGGAATGATGTCCTCCATTCAGTGCTCCTCACCCTCATCTATAGCCATCCTCTGAGATTCCTCTGTAGCTTTCCACACAGTTATCACATTAGTGTTACAGTGTTTTAGTACATTTAGTACAGTACATTTATGGTACTTTATAAGGCTTCAGTACAACCAAATACATGGGACATTATCAAGCCCAAGATATTATTTGAACACAAATAATTATTTACCCAGTGCAAATACAACAAATTGCATTGGAATTCAAAAATGCAAAAATAATGCAACTACTAACATTAGTAACTTACAGCATGAAACAGATTATTGGTAGACAGAAGAGCAGAGTATTGAATATAGCATTATTGCAACTAATTTATAAACTAGATTTACTTACATTGTACATAAAGTACCAAAAAAGAAGAAGCCAATCACAGATAAGTTGGTCAGTGATACAGTGTAAAGCTTTAAGCAGAGAGGTGGTGAGCGCTGGTGCTGTCTCTGCAATGCTTGTGGGCAGCTCTATGTCACTAAAATACAGCGAGGGAAATGTGTGAGGCCTTGCCACTGAGCATCAAAGGGGAGAGACAGACAGATGGTCAGAGCTCAGGGCACAGTCAGTGAGAGAGGGAGAGGTGAGGGCTTGAAGGTATACAGTGTGGTTGAGGGTGTAGTACATCGGTCCAAGGCTCCAAGGCAAATTTGGGTTTCAGTAATTATCAAAAAAAAAAAAAAAAGGCAGAGGGAATGGTTTAAGAGTAGGTGGGGTGAGACAAGACCACTGAGGCAGGAACTTGTGTGGTCTTAAAAAATGTTTTGTTCTTGATTCCAGTGTTTTCTCCCCCTGTGAGTACATTCATTATGGGTTATACTGTATATTCAATATGAGTTTTCACATATCAAAAAAAAAAAAACTTACACTCAACTTATGGTGCATTGTGGAATTTTATTGTGGAAGTCTTAGTACTTTCAAGAGATTTCCTAGGGAAAAATGTTTCTGTATATGCTACAACTTTGGCAAATATATCATTTAACAACTTGTTGTTTACCATTTTACACAATATTAGAGAGCAAAGAAAATGAAACTACAGCTTGTTGATTTCTGCAGCATATGGAGATATCCTTCTAAATCACAGAGAGCTCAAATCCTGCATACTATTCCATGTAGAAATTCAGTGCACACACAGCATTGTGCTACTAGGGAAATCAGTGTACACCGCTTAAATTAGCCTTTATTTACTGCTCCCCCAACCACCAGGACTGCACTGTTTTGGAATTCCCTCACCATGAAAAGTGCATTGTAGCTCTGACGAGACAACATACCAGGCCAGTTTGCTGTTGCTGGTTGAGTGTGGGCCAGCCACAGTGCTCCACTCACTCATCAGCGTGTCAAAGGGCCCTCCCCCCCTCTCTGGCCTGGACACCAGCTGCAGGCCTGGGAGAGACACCTGGGAAAGCTGGTGATCTGAACTGTGTGGCAGGTATCTCAGCCCAACCCCCCCACTATCTCATTTGTCTTTCTCTCTCCCTCCACAAGCTTGTCCTCTGAGAAATTAACAGAACTTGAATAGACTGTATTCTCAAAATTAAAAAAAAAACCTTCACACGCACTCTTTACTCCCCCACAATTTTACACCCTTTTGTTCCCACGTATCCTGCGCCTGTGTTGAGAATTCAATTATTCCTTTCCTCCAGCACACAGAGACACAGACAAGGACTCCCCAAAAAGATGCAAAGCTGAGCGGTGATTTAATTTCATGATTGGCTGGCTGAAGTTATTAATCTTATTGTTGTGGGGGATTTCGAAAAGTCAAACTCTGTCTTTGCCCCCTTTCTCCCTTCTTTTCCCTCCCCTTCCTTTCTTTTCTCACCCCACCCCCCCACCCCACCACTTATGTCTGCAGCTGTATTTTGAATCAAGGGGACAGAGCCATGGCAAAATGGGCAGTACATTCTCACCCATCCTATCTGCACTCATGGATCACTGGTTAGCTTAGAAATACAGCTGACACAAAGGCAGCAGCTGACATGTGGTGCTTTATAGCAATAATGGCCATTTATAAGCACAATCAATCACATTTAGTGGACGTCTCCATTTTTTGTCAGTGAAAAGGTATAACTAATAAATAATAACAACAACAATAATAATAAAACTAAAATAGAAGGGATGCCATCTAAAAAAAAGTGACTATGGTAAATATTTTCACTGCTTAATAAAATTATGGTGCTGGTGACAATAAGAGCATCTGTTTCTCAGGCTCAGCTGAAGTGTGGGGGGGCCACAGATGGGTCTTTGGACCAAATGGAGGAAAGCTGCTCCATGGACAGAACAAAGTGGGCTCTTTTCTTTTTTTTTGGATTGTGCAAACTGATTTGGAGTCCGAAAGGCCCCGCTCTCTGGTGGAGGAGTTCAGCTGACGACAGAATTCTTTGGACATCTCATAAAAGGTGCAATGAATACCTCCATTTGTTTATCTTTGGAAGGTTCAGATATTTTAATGTCTCTTCTCCCTCTTTTTACGAGGTTCCATAACGTGCGGTACGATTCATAGGCACGCAATGTTTCTGGGAAGTGGGAGGGGGGTATGAACTGTTGCTTCACCCCATTGCTTTTCATATTTCTCCGCTTTTGCGTTACTTTGCATTTTTGGATTGTCTTAATCACATGACGTCAAAGTGCATGGAGAAAATAGGCAATAAACATCAGATTGCCGTGCACCTCTGTAAAGATGACTTGTGTGTGTGGCCCGTCATGTGTCCTCCAAAACAATGAAGGTATATTTAAAGAGAGCACAGAGAACTGGACTTTTCACAGGATAGTATGGAAACTCTTTACGGCTTTTATCCTGCCCTGATCCTTCTTGCTCTTTTATCTTGTTGGGTTTTTTTATTGCCTCCTGGGAACTTTACCCTAATAAAAAACAATCCTGTGGAATTTTCCAGAGAATTTATGTAGTTTGCAAACACATACGCTTTTCTTTCTTAACAAGATGTTATATTCAGTCTAAAAGCACTATACTTGAAAATATCTAAAATATTACAAAGAAGGTAAAACAATTCATTGCACCTCTAGTATGAAACTTGATGAGTTATTTGTAGATGTCCAGGAAATGTAAATAGCTGTATGTGTGTGTGTGTGTGTGTGTGTGTGTGTGTCTGTGAGAGAGAGAGAGAGAGAGAGAGAGAGAGAGAGAGAGAGAGAGAGAGAGAGACTTTGTTTGGGCATAATAGTGTGTACATGACAGTACATGTGTTTGTGGGCTGTATAGCGTGTGTGAGTGTATGCATGCATGTGCGTGTATGAGACATGGTGCTAGCTAACTGCAGCCTACAGGGAAGTTTCTCAGCTCTTAGTAACTGAATGAATGGATCTGATCCCACAAACAAACAAACGCGACTCATTCACGTTCTTGCTACACCGAGTCACTGCAACTGCTGCTATATTTACTTGAAAGAGGTATTTATGATGTTTGTACTCCACTGCAGTGAACAGACACAGTAGTAAAACAGAAGAAAAGTAAAGACATTTACAGAGCAAATTGTGACAAAAGGAAATACTATGCATGATATGCCTTTCGCTGATCACACTTGTTTCCTAATTCTTTTCAAGTAAGTTTAAAAAGGTATGCTTAAATCTTGACTGAATGTATGTAAATAGATTTTATTCCTCGCACAGTTTATCCTTCAAATTTAACTCATAAAAGCAGCATATTACTTATAATTAAAATTAGAAACCCAAATTGGAATGCACACATTAAAAGTAAATGTAAGTAAAATAAAAGTAAACATTTTCATTATTCTGCATTAAAATGCTTCACAAGCCTGATATACTATAGCTATATATGGATAAAAGGAAATCCTGACCTTAACATCCTAGCTAAATAAATGACATGGTCATGTGTATTTTCACATAAACACACTCAAATATAAGTTTTTTTTGCCAGATAAACTTGTCTTGTATTCACTTTTGTTTTGTGAGAGAGGCTGGGGAGAGAGAAAAGAGTAAGCAAAGTGAAAACAATCTATAAAGGCAACAAAGATGTTTTTCTCATCAGAGGTCCTTGTTGTAGTTTGTTGTGTTGTCTTTATTTGTTTGTCATTTTCCTTCAGCTAATTTGCGACAGGGAGCTGAAGAAGATTTATTTATTTATTTATTATTTATCCTTTGTGTGCGTGCATCCTATCAATAAACATGTCCAAAGACCATGACTTGTGCTTTGCTGCTCATAGAGTCATGCCAATTCCAACCTATCATGAACTGCATGTCACAATATTAAATGCACTATTGATTGTGCATGCTGATATGCACACATTTATACTACTTAAATAATTAGGAGGGAGGATTATTGTATTTGTTACCTAAAATCAAATGTTTTTAATTATTTGTCACAAGGATGCAGAATAATTTATAAAGTGACAAAAATTAAAAAGAAAATCTCATCACAATTATTTTAATAACTAGTGAATATATGGTCCATATTTCTCTATTTGTTCTAGTGAAAATTTTGATTTCTGTATACAGGATGTACACTCCACTAACAACTAATCTATGGAATGGCAAAATTCAGACTGTGATGATAAGGCTTCCAACCTGAATTTCCAGGAATGAATTGTGTTGTAAAACTGGGGACCACCTGTATATTCACGTGTTCTGTAAAACAAGTTAAACCTAGTGTCTCCAAAACAGACTCAACATAGCAGCACTCATTCAACAGCCAAATACTTGTTCATTCAGTCTCCAGTATGTCAGTATCTCAGGCTTTAACAAATGTTAACAGATGTGCCTCAAGACTGCATATCAGGTACCTATATGTTCTCTGCTTTGCAGAAGACAGTGTTTGCGCTGTTCTGTTGGTCCCTACTTCCTCACATGCTTTTATCATTTACATGGTCATATTAAAGGTTTACATGATGTTTGGAGCTACTGAATCCTGTCTATCACTGACTTGTTTGAGCCAATTAAAAGGCTATACTGTTCACAGAAAAACAGTACAATTGGTTCCAATTAGTGAATCATGAATAACATACTGTAAGACAGCTTCGCCCATTTGGGGTTCATGAACCATCCTTCCATCCCTCCTTTTCAAGACATTATTGTACTACTTTTCCACAATTCCACAGTGGGGCTAATGCAAATTATTTTAATGAGAATGCTTTGAAAAATCAAACCCTTCACAAACACAGAGTGGCTACATCACTGCATCTACAAGAAAACTAGTAAGAATGGTTGCCACCATACTACATCTTCAACGAGGTTTTGACAAAATGGAGATACTAAGAAAGTGTGTGTGGACAAATAAGTGAATGACACTCACTGGTTATGGTTTCGACAAATGACCGAATAAACCAAAGCAAACACAGGATGCGCCGTGTGTGTCACCAGAGCGCACGGCTCATTTCCATCGGGGGTTCGGTGGCCACGGATCTGCAGCATTATTAAGTGTAAACAATCCCATTAGGAGCCCCCACCATCAGACGGACGGGGAAGCGATCCATTCGTCATCTGAATTGACAGGCGCTGCTCCTTTGTCTTTGCTGCGGCCATGGCGTGGCTCGATAATCGGAAGCAGCTGCCGGTCGCCCCTGGTAAGAGCAGCTTGCCCAAACTCTCCTGGAAGTACCAGAGGGGCTTACAGAACCACAGCCCACAGGAGGAATGGGACAGAAAACATACGTTTCCACCCACTGTCACCAGTATGAGCTGACAAGGCATGCTGCACCTCTCAGTCATGTATTGTTGGCATTAGCCATGCTGTGACCATAGAATAGTGTTTATATATTTCAAGATGTTCAATTGCATGTCATCACTTTTTTCGCAGTTATAATGACACTTCACCAAATATGTGGTAACTAACCTTCACCCCCATTCCGCAGATTGTGTAACAGTTTAATTTAACACAGAGGACAATGGAAATAATTATTTGCATTCTTTATTTGTGACAAAGTTTTTAAGAGGCCAAGCACAAAAGGTGAAAGGCACAGTATTGTTATCGTTCATATTTTTATTCTGCTGCTTTGCAAAAATGGCTAAACAAGTCAGTTCATATATGAAAAACTAAAAATTGGCAGTTTAGTACAGAGATATGGGGAATGGCCGTATGCTCAGTTGGAGCTGTGATAGTTGTATTTGCTATGGTGGAACCGTCATTAAATATTAACATGGTGAAACACAGTAGTTTCCTCTCTTGAGAAGAAGTAGCTTTGTCTTACTGAAGTATGTGCTCTGTGTACCTCTGCTTTTCTGCCATTTGGAAAAGATGTCTAAACAACATCTTCTCATGAACAGTATATCCACTTGTATAGATACATTGTCTCCAACCAGACAGAATTGAGTTTACTACTACATACTTTATAAGTCTTTTTCATATCGTACAAATTTTTATTTAGTACCCACAATAAAATTAAATACATTAAATTTCAGGACCTACACTGTACAACATTTGGCAATGTTTCACTTGCTCTCTTATTAGTATTTGCATTATACATTGAGGCTTATACTAAATCTACTGTAAAATAACTAATTCCTACTGATTTCATTCTTTTAATGATACTCATGTGGTTGTGTATCAAATGTTTTTTTTTTTTTTTTCCAAAATCAAACTATTGTGATGGTAGGTAGAGCCAATTAGCCAACAAAGTTATGAATTAGGATGTAGTATACATACAGGCTACAAAGAACTGTGTTACAGTTCAGAATCTTTAGTGAAGGAAAAAAAATGCTGACTCAGATGTCTGTAAAAACACTTACATTTGCACCATCTAAATTAATTTAATCAAAGTTTGGATACAAATTCAAAGGGCCATAAAATAAATGTCCAACTTTATAAAGTTTGCTTGAAAAAGAAAACTTTCTATTCTTCTTATTTCTTAATATTATTCCATCAGATTTTCTGTACATCAGTCCTCTTACACCATTTCAGCTACACTTACAAAATTTAGTCCATGCCTTCAGTTAGTATGAGATTGCAATGCTTGTACTTTTAGTGTACCGGAAATACTTATACTTCTGGAATTTGCGCTGTAGTTGACTGTTGTATGTGCCATTGCCTAGAAGTTATTTAACATTCACATAGGTGTCATACAATGCAAATCATAGCCTGGTACAATAAAATAAAATTGGAGCAAGCAGACAACACAAAAAATCTTAAATTAAAATTTGTCAAGTAGCTAGCAAAATTTTTTTATGTAGGAATCCATGATGAAGTACAAATGTTCATTTTCTTGTGTCTTTTATTCATATGAATGTTAGATAAAATATCAGTCTGCTGTATTTATTCAATAATAATACATTGTTAGCTAGCTAACACTGGAAATTTGGCTCAACAGCTTGCTTTTGTGACTGGTTTAACATCAGCTACACAGGCAATCATTTAGCTGACCCTTAGTCATGTTGTGCTAAAAAAGTTGTGTACAATGACTCATACATCGAGCTTTGCGTAACAGGCTTTGTGTTTGTATCAGGAATTCTGTAATATAACTGTACTCATATGTGTGCCACCTACTGGTACAGGAAATATTGCAGGTATTAAAATTTACAACATTTTATTTCATGAGCATGAACTGAAAGTTACAAGCACAAATTGTGCATTCAGGAACACAATTTAGTTTTGAGTATACAATCTGATTTACAAATATGAATCCTTTTCACAATGTCTGTTGTCATAACAGAGTCATGCTTGAAGATTTCAGCTACAGGTCATGCAACAGTTAAAACAGTTAAAAAATGACAAAAAAAACATGTCAGAACACCCAAGATCTAAATGAAGCACATTATAATTAGTTAGACAACATTCATGGAAAAGCAGAGGAAGCAGTACAGAATTCCATTCCACACAAATTTATGGTTCACTTTCAGTTTGCCTATGGTAACAACCTGTGTTTTCACCATGAACACACACAGATGCAAGGCTAATTTTACTTCTCTTGCAGGTACCACAAAATGTCACAGTGGAAGTCCAGCTGAGCTTTTATTGGTTATCAGCAAACACAGGCCTGTGCTTTCCAGCGTCAAACAGCTGCATGCACCAGTCTGCCCTCTAACACTAATCTGATTCATGCATTCAACAGTCACAAAAAAGCCACATGATATACATAATTATAATCAAGATGACAACTATGGCAAATAAAGGGCCACATAAATCAAGGCGCACTCTCTGTGTTCATTTGAGTTACTCGGAGAGGAAAAAAAAGTTCGGGCCAAATCCAGTCAAGTTTCCAACAAAGCAAGAACTGCCTAGCTGGGCCGTGAGGATCCTCTGTTCAATATTCACACGATCGCTCAAGAGAACACAGACCCCTCATGCATCATTGTATTCTCTGCGGGATTTGAATGGGAAATTGGAGCCCAAATAAAGAGTAGCTTTAAAAGTGGCATAACTCCCACAAAGCCTTTCTTACTTTAGTGCGTAACAGGGCCTGCTGGGGCCTCTGTTGTAGTGTTATTAATGTAACAGTGCCATATGTGGGCCGTGACAGTCTCTCAGTGCTGAGCACATATTTTAATCTCACTTGTTCCTCCTCAACAAATAAGCTGTTTTGAAAGTGATTTCCAGGGCGCTGTCTGTTCCCATAGAGATGACATTAAATGTGAAGTACAAAAAAAACTGCATGTGATAAATGGCATTGGTGTTGGATGACACACTTGACTTCCAAGCTTGTGTTTTAAGTCGGTGCAGAAAAAAAAAAAAACCAAGATCTTTTCCTGAAAGAACAAATTAAAATGTATCTCATTTTAGGACTGGGTCCTAACATGACAAGGTATTACGTAGCCACTGGCATAATGTCCTGTATATTTATTGTTTGTCATTTTTCTGGGTCTGATACAGACCTCATGGAGCAGTTAATCATGTCATTTAAACTGCCTTCAGAAACAAGGACTGGCTTCAAGAATTGTGTGCGTGTGTGTGTGTGTGTGTGTGTGTCTGTAATGTTAGGGTGACCAGTTCCTATGGGGCATCTATTCTATCACTCTGTTAGACAATAACAGCCAAAAATGTTGATGTTAATTTTCACAAAAACTCTTAGCTTTCAGCCTATTCATAATAAATGAATAAATATCCACTTATTTTTCCCCATACAATGGACAATTTATGGGTGGAAGTGATGGGGATGAAAAATTGGCTTTATTTCACTGTATTTGTTGAGATAAATGATGATTTACTGCAGATTACTGTACTCATGTCCCTCACCTTTCTGTGTAGTTAACCTCAACATCATGGTCAATTGTGAATTACCACACTGCCTGGCCAGCGGTGTATCCTAACAGGATCATACTGTGAGGTTTCCTACATTAAATTCACAGGTGTTTGCTGTTTGACTCCACTGTAGTTTAAATAACAGACAAATACTTAATTGAACATGCGCATTTTGATTTGTTGAAAATTAGCCAGCCTTAAATGAAGTTGTATCACATGACTGTAAATGAAAGGCCAAGTAGATTTACTCTGTGTGGTAGTTATTGCTTTTTCTGATTTTACACTAACTCATCAACTGGAGTTGAATCAGAATTTAAATTACTCACTTTAAATAAGTTATCCAACTTCAGCTGTTGACTACACTTAACACCTTCTCTATGATTGGGCAAGACTGAACTAAAGGTGGAGCCACATATGTAAATGAAATTTTTTTAAGATGGTGGAAAACAAACTTGAACTCCATCTAAGAGGCATATCCATAATTGTAACAAATATTTTCAGGATCCACTCCTGGGAGGGTGCCAAATAGGTTTCAGTAAGTTTATTAAAGTTCTTATTCATGAATGTATCAATATCCCAGGTGACTGTTCCTTTTACCCTTTCCTAATAAGACATATCGTTACGATAACATATTTAAATGAGGACAAAAAAATGTGTTTCACAATGTCTGCAGTCATGGTAAAACAATTATTGCATATTTTAACACCTCAGTTTATAATCTTGTACAGATGATCTTAAAATGAGAAATACTGTAAGAAAATACTTTCCTTCAGTGTTATTTTTGTCAGTTACTGCATTTCTGGGACTTTGGATAAGATCTCAAAACTGTGGCCATTTGTTTCATATTCTTCTGCTCTGTAGGCTAGGATAATTATATTGAGAGTGGGGGCAGAGGTCAGCAGAGCAATCAACAATTACAGGAATGGCATAAAGAGTTGAAGTATTTCTCATTCTCAGCATCGACAGATGAGGCAAAACCGCTCCTCAGCAGTGCCTCTCCACCATTTCCCGCTTTTTATATAATTACCATTTTTATTGGATTTTTATTTTGCTGTAACAAAAGGGCCATCTGCCGCAAGCAATCCTCCAGGAGAACTCTTAGATCAGCTGTGAAACAATATTCCGCAAAGGATCAAAGCCCTCCGGTCCATAGCTGAGCACTCCCCGGCTCCTCCTCGAAATGCCACTTCAAACAGATTCCCACGTTTTTCTTTTCCCCTCCTACCTCAAACAGTCGCCCAGGAGCAGCTTTACATATTTCAGAGAATCGCTGCATTTGTTCCTTTTATTCGCATGATGGTTGAGCACTGAGTGGAAAATTGTCCTCTGGTCAGTTTTATTTAAGGATGGGAACAGTTCAATTACTTTTTCTCCTTGTTTTTCCCTTTTATTTGACTGAAAGGACCTACAGGTTAGTTATATCAAGTGAGATGAACAAGGCATTTAACAGATGTTATGCAGAATTGCAGAATAAGGGGCTTATTTTGTGTTGGTATGCAATTCGGTGATTCTTGTAAATAATTGTTTTTATTGTTCATTTGGTAGATGTTGATTCTAATGAACTGATTCTGTTGTCACACTGACAGCTACCTTAAGAAAGAGTTTCAACATGAATAACCCATTCTTTCTCTGAATGAGTACCATTTTATATTCACATACCAACACATTCATTCAAACATGTCAGCTTTTAACTTTTTTTTTTTGAGTTGACCCCTCAGTCATTACGTCACAGTGTTTCTTAACCAATTGGCTGGAGTGTACATACTTTTTGGTTAATATAATTCTGAACGACCAAAAAAAATATAACCCCACTTTAAGCAACTGAAATATTTCTCATGATGATTTCTGATGAAATATTAGCTAGCAACCTTATTTTCACAGATATTAAAACAAGTGACAAGGACTTTTCTGATTTGGCACAAAAGGTTTCATGCAAAGCATTCAAGTGACTGAAAACTGTCCAGTTAGATGGCCTACATAGGTCTGTTTGTGTAGTACATATAGCAAAAAAGTACAAAAAGCAAAAAAAATGATACACACTTAAGAGGCAGCTAAACCAGTTTTATACATGTTAAATGATGACTGTAAAGTAAGATACAGATACTTTGTCAGACAAGTCATTGAAACCACCCACTTTATAACATACTTGAAATATTACTTGAAATGTTACTTTCATTTATAAAGCATACATATTAAATATATACCCATGTTTGGCAATTGTAACTAGTGCTTTAGAAAACATGGCGTTTAGACAACGAATGAATGTATTATTACTAGTAGTATACATTTACAGTATTTGTCAGATCCTTATTCATGGTGACAAACTGCATTTAGTGTATGTATTTAATAATAAGAAAAAAGTTCTGAATTTAAATGAACCACTGACATACTGATATCCTTCAGCTGTCATGAGACTGATGGTTTTAATTGTGAAGGGGGAAGTATAATTTCCTGTTTTAAAGTCTTTTTTCCTACCATTACACAGAAGATTTAATACCAGTGGATGCTTAACAAGAGACCATTGAAGTGATTCCTTGTCAGAACTCCTGTGTCCTTTGTGAATACAGGTGGGGGTCCATACCACACAAGGATACACACATGCATGTAAACACGTATGTACGCACGCACACACACACACACACACACACACACACACACACACACACACACACACACACACACACACACACACACACACCCATTAACAGCGGGCAAGGTTGTGGATTAGGTGTTTAAAACTACTCCATGTCAGCTCCTCCCAACAAACAGAGAAGTTAGGAGCCCATTCCTCTGGGGCTCTGAAGGTCCCCACATGGTGGCCTGTTTGTTCTTCTTGGGGACCTTGTCTCTCTCCGGGATCGTATTTCTGTGGGTCATCAAGCGGCTCATTTAAATGAGGGCTGGGCTCAGCAGGAAGCAGCTGAACAAAGTTGCTGTTAGCGGGGCCTCTCCTGCGCTGCTCTCACTCCCATCTAATTGGGTTTGACTGCATTCGTTTAATTCCAGTGCAGAACAAAGTCAGAGGGAAAATTCAGTGAGACTGAAGTGTGCCAGTTTGGCCAGACAAGGTGGCACTTAGAAAAAAAAAGACCTCCCTAGCTTTCTTAAAAGGAGGGGGAGGGGGAAGCAGCAAGTCACTTTCCCCCTGCATCACAGGCCTGCCTGATTCTCACGCCTGGTGGTCTGAGTTAATTTCCTTCCTTCTCCTGCTTTCTGTCTCTCTCCCTCTCTCTTACATACACACATTCATTAACGCACCACTGAGTAGCACCTGACACAGCCCTAGTCAAAACTGAGAGACGACACCAAATAAATCCCATATTTATTATTATTATTATTATTATTATTATTATTATTATTATTGTTGTTGTTGTCATTACCTAAAAATAATCCCATTGAATCCCTACTAGAACCGCTGTGATCCACACTAGGGAGAGATGGGCCTTTGGTGTTAAATCTGAAACCAGGTTATACAGCAAATGTCCTTTTTTCACAGATCTTACCAGCTGTTCCCCTTGTCACCTTCATCAGATGCCTTTATCAGAAGTTAATGAAAGTTACTCAAGCCTTAAAAATAGATTTTCATGGATAAAACACTAACAGTTGGCTATGACCGTTCTGTTTCTATAGACAAGACAGTGACCGAAAGGTGTGTATGATGTGATGAACAGCACTGTTGCTTCCTCCTGAAAAGGGAAATTCAATGTGTTGCACCTGATGCATGTTACAACTGTTTGCAAAGTCTGCTTCTTAAAAACAGACGATTCCAAAACTTTCTCTTTTACAACCAGAATGACAACTGCAGTCACACTACTTAGGGACATGCATTTTCAGATTTTAAGAGATGGTTTTCTGAGGTGGCCAAATGAAAAGAAGCAAACAACAGTAGTGCTCTTGGTTAGCTGTCCTCTACACTAACATTTTCTTCACATAAATATAGATGGGCAATAATGTTAATGGTCAAGCATTTTTTTCCCCTTCACCACACTTCGTACCAGGCTAAAAAGGGGTTCCTTGTAAATTTTATTGAAGCAGTGTCAAAAAAACTTCCATCGAAGAAGCTGTAAATATTCTAACAAGGTCTGGAAGCAAGGCCATCCGTGCTTGCTCCGGGCACTGAATTAAGCCAGCCTGTTTCTAGTTAGACAGTCATTAAAGAGATCTTACAGCCACGGCAAATGGCTTCCTGTCCTGAGTGCTTAACTCTTGTAGTAGGAAATGTCCTCGGCCATAAAGGGTAAACCAAACTTCCTGAACATTTTAAAGCCACCACTGGGGACCGCGCTCCGTGTTCCGATCATTCACGGCGTGCAATCAAATCGGACCCTGCTTGACCCTCCCATGACATTGGTCATTTAAACAGGTGGTGTCCATTTATTGGCCCCGCTTCAGGGCCAAGCATGGAAGGAACTCAACCTCTCAGATCATGGAGGAACTGTTGCCTTGGGAAAACCATAAGGTCATCTTGCTGGAAAAATATTATTGTTAACAGTAGAGAAATGAACAGTGAGTGACTCTTTATATTTCTTTATCTTACTCTAAAGCTAAGGCTACTGTACCAACAGGATATCTATGAAAGGAAATGTAATAGACAAGCAGGCAAACAATAATGTAAAATGTATAAACTTTTTATTAATCTAGCTACTTTTTATGTAATAAAAACTGTGTTCAAATATCCTTCAGAAGTGTTAAACTCCCACATCTCCCACTGCTGTGAGCTATTCCAACACTTGAGAGTGCCTAAATGAACACCACATTTTAATTAGTGATGCCATTTTCATCCACATGAAGAAGGAGAAGTAGGAATCTACACTGACCTAGTAGCATGATACAGAATTTTGTCACAATTACAGGTTTACATAACAAATTGCTGGTTGAAGTACAATTCAATGGTATAAGCCTGCCAGGTTGGCAGCTGTGAACTAATTAAGCTTGTAAAACGCATATGGATTGAGTCATGGGGTCTTTTTTTGTTTGAATTAACACTACACATACTATACTTATGTACACACATAAGGAGAGTAAACTATGGTTGCTGCCAACGAAATGTTCAGTTTAAAGGTTCAATTGATACAACAACTTTAATAAGCAGGTTTATGATGTTTTCTTTGGCCCATACAAAATGCCATAAAGGTATAAAATATTACATTAAATAAACAGCAGAAGGGCTGAATCATGCTCTCATATTGATTATTAATATAACTAATGCAAGACTCTGCAATGGAATGCAATAAAACCAGAAGCCTAGATTCTCCTCAGTTGACAGCAGTCATGGAGAAGGGCATTTCAAAATGAGAATATGAACATATCATGTTTATGAAGTAAATGACAAGGTCAGAAGCAGGTCAACTTTATGATCCAGTTCTTCCTGTGCATGTAATGGTACATAAAGCACACTACAGTTTACAGCTTAAAGCAGCACATCACCACGCTGTGTCATTTACCCAGACAAAAGCCTTTACCATGTGACATACTTTGGAGGACAAAGCCTTCTCAATCAGTCAGAAAATACTACAACTGCTTACACATACTACACTATCTGAAAAAGGGGCAACAAAGTTGTGCTCTACACATATAATTAAAAACAGCTAAAGTGTAGCTGATCACAATAATAGGTTGCACCAAATCTGATAATGACAGCCGACCAATAACAACCGTTATGTAAATAAAGAAAAACACATTAATAATAGTTATGGCCAGTCATTAGTCATGTAAGTTCTAAAGAAAACATAGGTAGATAGGGTTCTCTGGTGATGATTAGAACAAGCGAAAGCAAACATAGCCAGACATGTTAAATTTATTGGGGCATTTAAAAGGGTGAATTTGGGCACGCTGGCCCCAAACGGACGTGGCCACCAAGAACAATTTCAGAATCATAATAAAGCACTGCTTCCTCAGCCAGATGCAATCTGTGGAAGAGAGATATCTGCAGAGGGGCTGAACAAACACAGATCTGCTAGTGTCTCTCTCTCTCTCTCTCTCTCCCTGCCGATGAATGAGGGCAGGCAGGCTAAACACCCGAAGCTGCACCGCTGCTGCTGGTTCTGTCCCCCTCCTCAACCCCCATGTCCAGCTCTGCTCTCACCCTGAGCCCCCCCAGCTAGCCACGGGTCAGCCTGCAGGAAGTCAGTGAACAACTTCAAAATATACAGAAATTAGGGCATTCGGGATGCTGTGGCTTACTTTGTTTTTTCAAACTGCACCCAAGAGAGCCCATGTGTTAAAATGTAGCATGCACCTGATGCTATCTTTCAGCATTATGGAAAGTGAATAATTTCATTCTGCCAGTTTTTTTTTCTTCATGGGTATGAATGAAAGCATTTCTGTGGAATTTATGTTCACTTTAAATACTATCACCATATCACTAATATCATCATTCCTCTTTGCCAGTTTGGAAATCATTGTACAATAATCAATTCAGTTGGGTCTCCTCATGATTTTATTCAACATTCTACCACATCACACTTTTATTTCAGAGTGATTCTGAGCAGGTTTGATGTGAATTCCTTTGTGAAAACCTCCACGCTTATAATGACAGGATGGAAAAAAGGGCCTGTGTCTTTGAACATCCTCTCTGACATTTACCAGCACCAATTACAACTGAAGATCATAGAACTTAATATGTTGCTGAAAAAATAAAAGTTGCACTACCCTCTGTGACTGTAACAATCCTCATCCACCCTTAGTCACTTTGCAAATCTCAGTTTCTTCCCTCTCTGCCTTTTGGGTTTCATCAAAACTATGAAACAACACAAATGGAATTATGCAGTGCCCAAAAAAAGTGTCATAAACAAATCAAAAATATCTCATATTAGATTCTTCAAAATAGCAATTTTTTTTTTTAATTAAATTTTCTTGGAAAGAAGATCACACATAGACATAAACTTCACAATTTGTATTTGACTAAGAAAAAAAAATTAAGCATTTCAGCATAAGTCATTGTCTCAAAATGTCTTCGAATACGTTTCCCATTATCTTAATCAGGTGTATACAAACCTTTGACTGGTCCTGTCTATCTGTACATTCTAAATCTGAACAAAGACTAACACATCCAAACCTCACTGTGGGGCCTAGTCTAGTGCAGTGGACATGAAATGAGATTATTCTACCCTGGCTTAGTGACAGGAAGCTAATGTGTACCACATCCAGCTGCAACGCATAAAGGAAGAGGAAGTTGCACTGGAATTGCCAATGTTCCAATTCAGAAACTATCTAGAGATAAGGCTACTGACATCAATAACCTGAAGTCAATACGCTGAATTTTTCTTTAGCAAAGCTGTTATCACAAATGCTTCAGTATTAATGATTTTGACGGAGGGGTTGAGCCCTTGGTTTGAAGTGTTTGTCAATAATCTATAGTGATTTCAGTTTTTACAATTGTACACAATGCAGGGAGGACAGAGCTTATCAAGAATGCTTTGTTTCTTTCACACAGGTGACGTCAGGTGAGAATAAGGCCAAAAAGAAAAAAAAATCACACCAGAGTCAACTCACTAAGAATCATACGTAACACCACTACAATAGTATAGCAGAGATTCCAGATGAAATGTTTACAATATGCAAGGCTCATACAACTGGATGGCAAAACTGAAAACTGTGTGTGTGTGTGCATGTGTATGGTATTGACTCCATTCTCTCTATAATCCCCTGAAACAGCTAATAACCAGTGTTTTTCACGCATGTCCTTTGACCTTGCTCAGTGTTCATTTTCTCCCCTTTTTTTCACTCTGTAATGCTACGCTGCCTCCCCCTAACCCATTCAAAATTATTCACCATTCCAAAAGGACATTTGTGCTGGTAAAGCCTGACCTTTAACCCCACCCTCTTTGGTCTGTAAGATTAAAAATCCATACCATCCAAACTGGGGAATTCCATACATTCAAGGACATCTGTAGAAAACCTAAATAGGCACAAAGAGTTTGGAATTGTCCTGGATGCCCCTATTATATTATTACAGGCCTCACTGGGCCTGTAGAGACCATTAATGTGCTGAACTGTCATAGAGGCTGCACTGTTTGGCCCCTTCAAAGAAAAGCATGGACATATTTCAATACATTCATTCAAACTCCACTTTTGGGACAAAATGAAGTTGAACAGCAACATAACTATGGACGTATTAAGGTTTTTTGTTTCTTTTCCCTATGAAATTTTAAAAAGTAAATATTTGCTGAAGTATGAAATTTAGAACAATAATATTTATTTATAAATAATATTTCAATAATAATATTTACTTATGTTTGAACGTATACAGGTATACAATATTACTCAGTCTATAAGTTATTGCCACTTTCATATCTCAATTTTAAATTCATAAATTGTTAAATATATTTGACAATGAATGTTAAGTCACATATTCCACAATATTAGAAATACATTCCTTTCATTTTAGATTTCTTAATTAAACAAATATTAGTTCTTTGTAAGCACTACCAGACTATTGAAGATGTGGTATCCTTGTAAATGATTTTTGGTGGAATCTGATGAGACACAGAGGGAGAAACCCTGATGGCATCTTTCCTGGAGCACAGAGACAAACACTGCATGTAAACGTGTTTTCAGAACAATACAAAAATATGTGTGCACTACCTACAGGACAGTGTGAGAATGTCTGGCCAATTCCTCAATCTCCTCAACTGGATCAAACTGAGTCATCTACAGAAAAACAAGATGAAGGATTTCACCTCACAGAAAAAAAAATAGAAGTAAATTACATAAAACAGACACATGTCGCTCTTGCTCGCCTCAAATTGTGGATTACACTTTGATTAATCTCACTTTAATCTAAGAACAGAAATTATAGCTTCCCTGTTAGGCAGAAATAATCTTATTTGGTGTGAGGCAGGCAGTGATTATTTTTTTTTTCCCTCCAGCAGCTATTCTTCATTGCCGTGGATTGCAACTCAATTATCTTCGTGTCAAATGATTATCCGAAGGCTTAATTTAATCTTCATTACGCCACAGTCATTTTCAATTAAACATGCTATCATAGTGCTAACACTTATTTAAACCTGTTATTCCTTCAGTTAATTTTCTGCTGATAGGTGCTGGGGGGTAACAGATGTCATAATTATGCAGTTCTTAAACATATTTCACACGTGTCTTCGCAAAGGGGAACCCGCAGAATGGTCTGGGCACGGACGAACATTAATCTGATGACAATATGCTTTGGTTGTGATCTATAATACTGCTGCAATCTGCTCCGGCTTGGCTTAATTGTGACACACAGTTATTAGCGGCGAAGCTAAGGAGGTTAATGCATTAGCAGATTACTCTGCACACTCGTTTCGTCCTGCCTCTCTGATAGAAGCATTGTAGATCGATGCTGCTAGCATAACTTGAGAGTAGGGGGTGAACTCCCGCTTGTTCGCATATTGGGGTTCACATTGCTGCCTCCGAGGTGAGAACCAAACTGATTTGGGTAGGAAGACCTGGGGGAGTGGTGGCTTTTGGAATGGTTGAGAAGGGCTCTGATTATGATCCCAGATGTTTTATTCCTTTTCTTTTTTTCTTCTTTTGTGTAGGAAATTAAAGCAAGCCATTACAAAAGCTTAAACTTCTTCTCTCTGATTATCCCCCAATCACAGCTCTGCCCCCCTTGTGAGAGTGAGGTGAATCTCCACACTAGCAAACATCTGGACTGGGAAGGGCACACACACACATACACTTGCAGTCACACGCACGCATACAACGTAGCCACAGGCACGCACACACACGTGAGCAGGCGCGCACTCATAAGCGCGCGCTCGCACACAAATACCAGGAAACTCAGAGGACAGATCACCACTGTTGTCATTTACAATCTGTTATTCAAGTGATGGATCATTGGTTGCATCTGTTATTTCAGACATACCATTCCAGACTGCACAATAGCCTTATCACTCCTTCTCTTCACATTCCGTTTTAGAATCCAACAACACAGTGTCCTGTTAGAGGAGGCTGGGGAAAAGGAATGGTGCACGTGACTTGGGAATTCTCATTTTCCTGTTTCCTGTTTAACTTCTGTTTAATAGTCATTGTATACACTTCCTCCTGATGCTTTCCAATAATAAAGTAATTAAAAAAACATTTTCACATTTTCAAGTCCTCCATGCCGAGCTGGTTTAGATGAATATCCTGCCAAAGAAACAGCTTCAGAGCTCCAATGGGATTTGCACACCATAATTCAGAGCACAGTTTACACATTGGCCCAGAGTCAATCCAACGGCAATGCGCTTTGTCCTTAATTTTGAACAACGAAGCAACACTTCATTTCATTTGTTTCTCATTTCAATTAAATGAGCATAAAATGTTTTTGAGATGATAGAAAAATGAACATTTGCTTAATTGTATTTACACTTAAGGAAAAAACTGCACTGTGGGGAACCAAAATACAAGGGCATTGTTTCTTTACATGCTAGTGGCGTATTATGTACTAGTGGGTTGATGCCTGCTCTATTCAGTTCTAACTCATGACAGAGCAGATAATTCCAACACATATACAAACATCTTTAACACGGTTCCACTGACTGCAAAGCTTTCTCTTTTGCAAAAATAGAGAACAGATAACCGATATTCCTGTCTAAGGGGCAAACAAACAAATAAATAAATACAACTGAAGCATTTAACAGCAATGTGCTTTGCAATTGAAGGGTATGCTTCAAATGCCCCCAGACAGGAAGCAAACGGGACAGGCACCAAATGAGCAGGGAAGACCTGCCAAATGCTCTTGAGTGCCCTCCCCTACTCATAATAACTGAGTGGAAAAAAACACACAGGGATCACAGAGTGTTCACAACTGCATGTGGAATGTTCAAGTACTTCTTAGTGTCAAAGATCAGAAGCAAAATCAAGTTATGACAATACAAGACACATGCATAAAAATGCATCACTGAAGCAGATAAAAGGACAACTTGCCTTTGGAATTCAGAGACATCTTCCAGTCTGTGGTTCAGTCTCACTGCTACAGTTCAGCTTGGCCCCACTGGCTAATATGAGTATGGCTCTTAACCACAGGTTACGGTCATTGTATAGTATTAAGCCAAATCTGGGAAGCATTTGAAGTTGTGCTTTTTAATCTTTGTAATCTCCAAGGGATATCCTGGCGACTAATTTTTAGAACAAACAGTAATATGAATAATATGCGTGAGAGGCCTGGGGGCTGCTGGCCGTTATGGACACTGGTGGAGATTGTGTGGAGGCTACACGCAGGATGCTGGGATGGAGCAGTGCTGTAGCATAGGTGCTCGGTGCACGCACAGCCAGAACGGGAACGAGGGAGAGAACTAGACTATAAGCACATTTGCTCACATAGCGGATATATATACTGTATTTCTGAATCAACAACTGACTGAAATAAGTCTTAATCAGCACACAGATAGGGAGAAATACATTCACTAAGCCCTTTGTTAAGCTGAAGGTGTTTTAAATGAGAAGGACTCCTATGAAACAGGCAGGCCATAGCATGAGCATAGGTCTCTCAGATGGCCACATGTAAGTGACAAAGGGGCAGCTCACTGACAGAGGAGCACCTTTACTGTCCTTTGCAACCAATAAATGATTCCTTTTTTTCACAGACATATCCTGTATGATACAAAAAACTAATGTGTTTAAAAACACCTCACTTTAAGGCAGCATCAAAAGCTTTGCTTTCCTTACTCTGCTGCATCTTACATTTGATTTGCGGTGAGTATTTTCTGTTAACTCCTAACATATGTAGCCTGTAGGCATGATTCACACAAGTCTCTGGAAATTCTTAGGAAATGGCGACAAGTCACGGAAATGTGTAAAGAACTCTGGCAATTTTCACTTCAAATGTCAGAAGTACCTTCTAGAAAAAGTCCTTTTTTCTCACCCCTTCACTGTTAAATTTTTAATACCATGTAGCTGTAAGAAAGTTACACGTTTAATGAACAACACTTCCTCGAGGTATTTTTTTTCCAAAGACTTTTTTTTTTGCAAATGTGTTGTTATACATTTATTTACATTGGAGATCTGTGCCAAGAATTAAACTCTTACTGGCAGGCATTCAATTTGGACTGAATATCTAAGGAGAGACGTGCAGCAACTGCAAAGATGAATAAATACAGCAAAGACTATTTAAATCTAATCAAAGAGACGGTAATATCCAGCCAAAAGGAGTGAACACAAGTTATATTATAGCATGCTCAACCTTAAAAAGTGGCAGACTTTAACATGTATCAATGCCACGTCACATGGTTTAATGAGTGTCACGTAAAAAAAAGAAAAAAAAATGTAAAGTCTATTCCAGTGAGATGATGCTCATGTGTTTGAGATTTCAGGAGTCTCTCTCCTCCTGGAGCTCTGATCATTTCTGATTTCTTTTTTTAACAATCACATCAGGCCGCAGCCGTGGGTGCTTTGGCAAACGGATCAATGGCTCTCTTTCTCTTGTCACTATCAATTTAGCACGAGAGGCGAGGCCGGCCTTTGTCTGGCTGCTCATCACCTGGGCTCCTCTCCTTGAGGTCTCCTGACACCCAGCTGCCAAAGCGTCCGGGAGACGGCCGAGGAGCCTCCGGGCTCCGCATATCGATACAAATGTGATGCCACGCTGAGCCGTCACCGCGGGGGGGTGGGCACGGACACACACAGGCTCCAGGCCTGGGGTCAGAGTGGACTGGTGCTACCAGCTGGAGAACAGGCAGCTGTAGGCCAGTCTTTCCTGCGTGTCCGATACTCCTTTCCCTGAATTGACCAAACACACGGCTGGAGCCTGCGCACTTACAGGGAAACAAACACTCCTAAAACCCCATGGATGCAACTATTTCTATCACTGCTGTCAACCCACTTATTGCTATTTATTCAGCCTAATCATTAATTAATCTGGAGCACATGCTGTGCTTCTAGATATAAAAATGGTCAGACTGTCTGACACATTATTGCATAATAACTACTTTTGCATGAGGTTCATATTGGAAAAAGGAAGAAAACATAAATTTCCCAGCAATGAGAATTTCCTTTTGTTCCCTTTGGTTTTTACACAGTGGAGGTATGGTGTTGACATGTACATCTTTGTGTCATTGTTCCTGAATCCCAGTGCCAAAAGTAAAATAATGAAGAGAAAATAGCTGGAAATATATGCAGTGCTGATGAACATATGAAAAACAGGTACTTTCCAACTGGTGTACCTTTCTATCAGTGACATGAACTGTACATGAACACACTGTACAGTAAATCAAAGACAAATGAATGGCCCTTTGTGTCAACCATAAGTATAGATCACTGTTTTATGTACTGTATTTTATCACTATTTGCCATCTGCACCAAGGTATGCTAATAGCTAGCTGTGACTATTTATATATAGGAAAAAAACAAGCATCCATCTGCCATGTAGAGCAATCCCACATAATTCAGCTGCACCTCTACACCAAACAACTGCTGTTTACTCACAAGGTGACAGTGAAAGCCTGTGATTGATGACAGGCGCACCTTCCATCTCTCGCACTGACAAATGTGCACCGTACCTTGCCACACACACCCCAGCCCTACCACGGGCCCGGGAGGTGGTGGGGGGAGTGCTGTCAGAGTGTGTCACCCATGCACAGTCCCTTCAGCAAACTACATGACAATAGCACAACAAGCAAGCAAAAAAGGTTATTTATATAATCTGAAATTATTATTATTATTATTATTATTATTATTATTATTATTACTACTACTACTACAAATAGTAAGAGTATGAAACAGAAAATTCTAAACATCAGAAACTGAAGACAGCAATGGAAGACACCATAACGACAAACCATATTTAGATAAAGAATTATACACATGGAAATATTTCTACTTTTACTTTAAAACAGTCGGTGCAGAGTAAATCACCTTCAGTGGGATCACAACTCTGTGCACATTACTTTTGCTTTGCAGTTTGGTTTGGTAAGCACATGTAATATCACACCTTTGCTTTCTGATGCTTACTTCATGCATGTAGCTGCTCAGCTCCAGCTCTGTATAATTTGTTAAGGGTGCTGTAACAAAGAGAATTCTGAATTCTAACACTCAGGATGTGACAGAGAAAGGAGGAGTTTTCCAGCAACGACCTTGTCTCCCCTGTTTGCTCACCCTATCCAGCGTTCATTCACATTGTCTTAATAGTAATCCTTTGTGCCCGTTGCTTAAAGACAACAGCATCAAAAACAAAAACAGTAAGGCTGCGGATAAACAACCGGGGCAAATCCATATCGCACTGATCTGAGCTCAGTGTTGATTGGCTTTGGCAGAGCATGTGGATCTGCTAAAGCCAGGTACAGGATGTTGTGTCTGAGGTGAAGGAACATTAAAGCATTAATCCCTACCTGACACTAATACGTGATGTATGATTGACCTCGTCGCACATCGCTCGTCATTGCGGTCCTGTCCATATGGCGAGACATTAGTCCTTTACCCTTCGGCTGGATAATCCGTCCCTTTCTGGCCACGCTCTTCCTTCAGAGATTTCTTTGGGCAATAATTGCGTGGCCGCATTAACGTATTGAGTCAGATTTAAAATAGCATTCGTCACTGCACGAGGGTGAGACCTTCAAAGAGGAAATAAGAAACCATAATCTACAGTAATCTAGGAAAAGTACTGTCAGAGCCCAATGTAAACCTTATGGCATTTAATTTGTCCAGTGACACACATGCAAATATAAATTAAGACGTTTGCTAGTCACAAACAACTGATTAAGACCACAGTGATAAGGAGCTGGAAAGCAAGACAAAATTATGAGAGGAAAGAAAGGCATGTTCATACATTACTGAATGAGCAGCAAGCCTTCACATTGTCCATCTGTTCAGGCCAGAACTCATTTACACACTCACAGGGTACAGTGTGCTTCATATAATTTGTATATGTAATTTCGATTCATTTTAATCTTGTGCTCAAGACACATAACTGAAATTTTTGCCCTTACAGTCACATTCTTTTGTAACACAACACACATATATTACAAAGAATACAGCAATCATTATGATATTCTTACTTATATATTCTATATCTTACATATCTTATTATCTTATATATTCTGTTTTTTCCTCATGATAATTTGCAGATACTTATTTGTGATGTACTTTGTTAGATACTGCTTTCAGTTATTTCATTTGCATTCAATCACAGATACTGTTATCTAGAGCATCTTACAAAGTAGGAGCACAGAATGCATCTAATTAAAGTTGCAAGAAGGGAATGTATCACTCTCAAAACCCATTACTCTTTCAATCAAACAAATTAATCTTCAAGAAAAAATATGAAAATGAGAACTGACTGGTGATCACCGACAAATATGAAACAACAAATCATTATTCTTCTTCTTCCTTCTTCTTCTTCTTCTTCTTCTTCTTCTTCTTATTATTATTATTATTATTAGTAGTAGTAGTAGTAGTAGTAGTAATAATAATAATAATAATAATAATAATAATATGCCAATACAAAACTGCTAATTGCAGACAGATGCTGTGGAGACCAAAATTACCTTGCAAAATGTGATAGCGTTTAGCCACATGGGTTAGTTTTTGAACTAAGGACAACTATTATTGTAAGGCATAAATTAATACACAACATATTCTGAGGCTAGAAGCCCATTGCTGCTTCTATGGAAAAAGCGTGACGGTGGCAGTATACTGTCATACAGATATTGCAAGAACAAGATGCAATGGTTTGGACAATGCACCGATCACCATAGGCTCCTAGGTTCAAATCCCCATACGGTCACATACGGTCACTCATGTTGCACTTTTGAGAGAGATACTATTCAAAAACAATAATGCAATCTCATCTCTGGTATACTGTATTCGGTCTTGAGTCCATGTAGGTTGAATTTAGCCTTGAGGATTTCTCCCTGACACAGAATAGCTCATAGATTGGTGAGTCAATCCAGACCAAGGTAATGAGAGGCATAGCACACAAGCCTCTCTCATTCTGTGCCTTTAAAAAAATCCATTTGGCTCTGTTTCCCATGACAGTTCTCAATGTCAGGCCATGCAAACTGACCTGCCCCTTCGCTGGAGCCACCTCACCACTGTCCCCCAGTCTTTCATCGTCCCATCTGCCCTCCATGCAAGCTCTTGTGATTGTGCTGAAATCTTTTTTTTTCTTCCTCCCCATCTCATAATGAACAAATTCACAGTGCATTACTTTGGACTGGGTCTCTGGCAAAACAGTGCTGGAGCAAACAATTTGGTTTGTCAACACCTTTCCCGGGACTCCTCAATCACTGTCAGAGGTCCAAATTTAAACCGCAAAGTGCATCTGACTGCAGGACCCCGGACTGATTAGACTTCCCAGTTCAGCGAATTGCTCCAGACAGGACAGCAATCTGATTACTAACCCGGCTTGAAAATACTCTCCGTTGCCCGGGATTAGCATGAATATTTTGATATAGATCGATAAGCAATCTCCACTCTAGAAGAAATGCCAGCAACATTCATTTGGCTGATCAAAGGCATGTCAGCCAGCGGCGACAGCCAGCTATTGTTTTCTGCCCCCTCTGCGAGCGCGATTCCATGGGAGACACCCAGTGCCCCGGCTGCTCTCCACCTAATCGTGGAAACAATCACCGCTTCATAAGATCCCATCTTCCAGGGCCGGCCGGAATCAAATTAGGATGGTAGAGGGCTGACACAGGAGGGGCCTCGGAGTTCATTTATTAACCATTACTGCCACGGCCTCAGCACTGTCGGCCTGACCACTGCCAGGGGCCGGGAAGTAAAGGGCACTTGATGTATTTATCTATTTATTTCACCTGCTCTGATTTCACTTGTCAGCTTATTATTTTTATGTTTAACGATCTTACGGCTGGAAGCACAGGCATATGCTGCATGAGAGCACGAGCAGGATTTCACACTCTCCCTCTCTTAAATGAATATGATTAGAAGGTGAGCGCTCCAATGGGAGGGCTGGACAATTTTCCAGAACTGATTGTTCTCCGTTGTCATACAGTGTATTTGGGAGCATGATTCGTTGAGTGTTCTTTGTGACTTCAGTATGAAATTCAGCATTTTAGATTCTGTGTAACATAAGTAAGGAGTCTGAGGAATCTCACCATTTAATTTCTTAAATCTAAGATTATGGTATCTCATGTCTACAAAAGCTAGGTCACAAAATTGAGAGATGGAAAAGAAATTTAGCTGTACCTTCCATATGAGACAATTGGCATGACAATTGTGATGTCATTCAAACTGTATTAGTTCTTAAAATTTACTAATGAAATAAAAAAAAATAGAAATTTAATCAAGGATTTTGCTAACACCATATTTCATTGTCAGTTATTTATATCAGTTATTACAGTCAGTATTATATTATTATAGTCAGTGTAAGTCAGTATTGTCAGTTTTTCATTTATTTTTATCCTAGGTGTGCTAGTATTTGAATTCTAGACTTGAAGCATTCAGCTTACATTTATGTGTGAGACCAGCAGTCCAGTAAATATATTTTTTTCTTGGTTGAAAGTCACCGTATTTGTTTAAAGATAAATACACTGCAATCAAATAACCCGTGTCCATCATCAGAATATATAAAAAAGCAACTGCAGTCACAACAGGAAAAAAACAGGATCAGGAACAGATCCATGTATTTACCCTAATATCATGTGATGTGTAAGGATACTACATCATTCTTCACACTGAAAGCATTCTTAATGATCAGTGAAGTGAGAATTCACATCTTGGCGTTAGAGCCAGAATCCAAAGATAATCACAAATTACAAACAACAGTGTGAATGTAAACAGTGAAGTTAAGGACAAATCTTGGGTCAGATTTAACTTAACTACAAAGTCACACAATGATGAGAAGATACAGAGGATATGGGAATACAGATATCAAGACGCTCATTATTCCATGGACCGTTAAGGTCGCATCTGTAATTCATAGGAGGTTTAAAAATGAGTCATTAGGAAGTGTCATTTTGTCTCAGACTAGCCCTGGCATGGACCAAGCACAGCGATTATAAAGTGGCAATCAGGATTAATTAGGAAAATAGTGTGGGGATTAGCAGGCCTAACCCAGTGACCTGACCATACCTCCCTCCCACCACGCTTCTCCTGTTACACGTGTCACAGCTTTTTCCCTGTCCCTCAGCACCTCTACGCCTGCATCCACTCCCACCTCCTCCTCAGCCTCTTCTCCTGTCTCCTGTCCATGATCACAGAACCTGCTTTGTCTCTTGCCCCCATTGCTGCTTCATTTCCTGTCTCTGCTCCTGCCTCATTTCCTGCCTTATCTCCCGTCTCTGCTTTCTGCCTCCTTCCCAGACCTCAGTGCCGGCTTCATTCAGGACATCTGAAATAGGTTGTCTCTTCTGCCTCCTACTGTTCTGGCTAAAAGGCATGAGAGGGCCTGCACGGGAGAACTTTCTTCACTCTCCACCTCAGCATTTATTTGCTTTCTCATTGTGGAGCAATGTAATAAAAAAATGTAGGAGTCAAGCATGTCAGTACCATCACTCCATGTTCCCATATACCCCGGACTGAGCTGTCCTTTTGTCACACACTATACCTTTCACCGTTTGTATTATTGCAACCAACCCAGCTATCAACCTGTCAAAGCAGGAGCAACTGAACGCACGCAGAAATAAGACAGAATTCAGACCTTTAGCTCTGTTCTTTGCTCCAGCTGCAGCTTTTTAACAGAGAGGAGGCACCTTATACACACTTGCCTGCTTCTCCTCATTCCGCTGTGCTCAGCTTTTACTCCACTATCAAAACAGGGAGAGGAGTACAGGCATCATATCATTAAAAGTCAGCAGCGCTGAGCTGATGTTGTTCACATGACTGTCAAAGCAAGTTCATATCACTTTAAAGTAAGTTTAGGATTTCAGTGGGAATATGTATGCCCATTGCTTTGAAACCGGTTAGAGTGCAATGACCTCAAAATCATTCTGAATGCCCTATTATGGTTAAATATTCAAAGGTAAATATCATTCTGTAGATTCGCACCTATGTGGAGATTAGACATTATTTCTTACTGATATTTCATTATTACAAGATGAGTAATAAAGTGTTCAACAAATTTACTAAACATAATGTGAAATGTAGATGCAGATATCCATGACAAAACCCGGTTATGCAACATGTTTAAGGAAAATTCCTAAAATATGCAATAATAAACTGAGATCAAAAGAGTAGTTTTGCTTGATGTTATTTCCAATTCAGTAAGGGCACAAGTATTTCTTTCATATCAATGTCTTATTTATTACTGAAGTCTTCAGGCAGCTGGTTATCACCATGTTTATTTTATTACATCACTGTGTTTTGGTTATTATAACCTTGAAATATTTCGGTTCAAGAACAGGAATGAGTTGTTTTGCTTTCTGGACAGAACCAAGTATTGAAGTTTGTAGATGACGCGTTGCTTGTGACCTGGCAAAGGTCCAGACAAAATCTTTCACCCTAGCTGTTTTTCAAGTGTGGTCACAGTGGCCTTTTCATGTTAGATATGACTTCAACAGCTGGATGTTATGCATCCATTTGTTTTTGCTTCAATGAGAAAAATAATATATCAGCATGGTTGAAGGTTAAATAGAAGATTACACTTTGCATAACAGTTAAGGTGACCTCTCTCAGTTCTCACTACAAACAGAGGGGTATGAAAGATAGGCGAATGAGCTATAATTCAGCCACTTTTTATCAGAACTGACACAGGGTACCCATATACTGTGGACTACACAGTATGTTCCAGTTTACCATGTTGAAATATGCAATTTAAGAGTTTAAGGTCTGTAATTGCAATTACATAAAAGATAACTGGAAATGATTCATTTACACCAAGTTCATTCATTTACACCATTACAAATATTGCTTGAACAGGCATAATATTCAGTTAATAATCTCCCAGTCTTTTCTAAATTACATCGACCTCAAGGTGAATTTACTGCACTCTAGCGAAGACACCACCACCAGAATCCTGTAATTGAAACTAGTATTCATCACCACAATTATGGATAACGTCTAACTGAGTGTAATTTACTAACATATCGAGAACACTCATTTCATTGAGTAAAATAGTCATGATTAAGACAGACTAATGTCAGGCATGTGCTTTGTTTCCTCTTCATCCCTGGATTCCGAATAATGCTGATGGAACAGATTCACTCAGACATTACACCTTCAAAAGAACCTTAAATCAGAAACAACAGCCATCCTAGAGGGGTGCAAGATTCCTACTTCCAGATCAACAGTAAACAGTAATTGAAGTAAACAATAATTGACAAAGCACTGCAGCAGACATCTCATAACCCAAAGCTTGATATTCATGGTGTTGATACAATATTAATCTGCCCTTGTATATTGATTAACAGACAAAATACAAAACTCGTTTCACCTCCCATCAAGAATCACATGTTCACATTCTCTGCGCCTTGGATCCAATATTCTATAGGGTTTGACAGAGCAAAGCCCGATACAGGATTGAGGGGAGGGGGAGACAGAGAAAAGAGGGGATCCTCTGCCAACACAAACAACAGGAATAAGGCCATGAGTGACAAGCTCTCAGACCAAGAACAAATTGTAATCTGTTCTAGGTATTTAGACCTTATCAAACAGCATCTCCACCAGAGACTTAATTACTCAGGGCAGGATGGAGATGTTATTTAAAAGCCTTTCGACTGCATCAGGATTATTGGCCTGAATTATTTATCCCTGTGCCACTAGCCATGGCGTCGGCCTCGATAACAGTAAACTCTGCTGCCTCGACTGGCATAAAGCCAGCAGACTGACACCCACCCAGTTTTCACATGCGCTTGCACGCTTCAGTCTGTGCCTTGAGACAATCACTTCAGTCTCTTTGTAATATTGCCATATTATCAGCACCATGTAATGTACTGATACAAGTTCGGATGTGGTGTTCTGGACATAGTGTTATTCCTGTGACTTCATTACCTGCACTTTGTACACTTACTTTATTGTTCTGGATATGATTGTCTGCTAAATGACAAAATGTAAATGTCTTTGACTGTCAGGAAAACCAGTATTAAAGATATTCATGGGGTCAAATAATAGAATAAAACCTCTAATATGCACTGATATGATATACCTGCTTTAAACAAGTACACGGCTATGGTTGCCTGTGTGTGTGTGGACATGGTGAGAGTACTGGGCTCTAGACCTGACCGTTGTTTAAATCAGAGGCACGGCTTTTCAGGAAAGAACTTTTTTTCAGTTCCTGTGTTGAATTGAGGCCCTAATGAGGATTATAGGTACTATGGGATGTGCAACAGTGAACACTATAAGCTACCCAGAACAGAGACTTCCACTCAGGAAATAAATACTAATGCAAACTGGGCCGTTCTCTGAGGATCATTAATTTACCTTGCAGTTACTGTTTAATCTATCTAATTATGACTTGAAATTCATTTTAGTTAAGTCCATGAGTACTCACCCAAGGGAAAGTGTGGGGTTGGATGTGGGGCGCATTCACCAAGTCATTAGCCTTTACAAGCCTGACTGGTAAATGATTAGTACATTCAGCCAAACACTTTCCTCAGGTTTTATTTTCTGAGAACCACCCTTGGTGCCTTTTAAGCAACACTTGACTGTATAAAATAAGTAAAAAGAAAAAAAAAACAAATTTAAAAATGGTAGATGTATACCTCAGGGTGTTTTGTTTTGAGGCATTTCCTTCTTGCCTGATACCTCTAAGTACAGTTTACTCCTCAGTGCAATTTAATGAGTTTCAGAGAACTGAAAACAGGTTTAGGTGAAGCTGAGGTCTTAAATAATGACTGGTATTGAACCTTTTTCTGCAAAGATCAAATGCAGCTTTCATTAGTTTAGTACAGACCCAGCGCTCATTGATGACTTGTCAGACAATCTTTCCTTCAATACGCTACAAGAGGCACTGAAAATCATCCCATATGGAGCCCTTGCAGCTGTAAATTCAACACCGTTCAATAGCTTCTTCCCTCTTTCACCAAAACCAGAGCAATTCCTTACTGTGGGTCCATAATGCTGATCAAGAAGAGGCCGTTCCTTTGCATCTGGTCTGGTCTGGCCCAGTCAAGGTGGTCCATTACCTGCTTATTATGAAATCTTCAGCATGGTATTATGAGAAAATCTATTGTTCATGCATAGGTACACCATTCAGCGAGAGAGAGCGAGAGAGAGAGAGAGCATGCTCCCACGAAGTTCTGTTGGAGGTTCAAGAAAATGATTCGGGGTCCCATTGCTACTTACAGATTCCTTCATCAAATCAAGTGCCCATTTCAAGTGGAGACTGATTCCTATTAAGATGTCCTGAGTGAGATGGAATGAGAAACACAATACCATATTGTTAGGCAGTAAATAGCAACCTGCCTCACAAAGAGAGAGGGCTGCGTTTCGTTCTCCATGCTGAAAGTACTGTGACTACCACAAATACCCAACCCTGGAGTATAAGATGGTTCCAAGGACACTCAAAATAGGGGGTCAAATCAAGGGTCATATTCCTCAGGGGTCACCTCCCAGTTTAATTTGTATAGTTTTGTCTTTGTACTTGAACTACATCTACTGTAAATATGATAAATGCCCAAAGACTAAAAGCTTTAAACAATTATCTTCAAAGAAGAGATTTATCCATCTTTGTTTAATAGAAGTGGTTTAAAAAAAAAACTTGCTCAATGGCCATAAAACATCCAGGTCTCCATCTCTGCATGCACACATTTTCCTAAATGTGAGCCTAGAGGTAAATCAGAGGGGACGTGAGCATTTAGGAAGGGGTGTCACATTTCAGAGTAATAAATAGCCGAGATTGATTTGACCGCCCAGACGGTCTTGCAGTTTACTAATACACGAGTTGGAAAAATACAGCCACTGTCTCTCTGGGGATCCATTGAAGGGAAATCAGATAGGCCAGGGTAGGCTTAAAGAATACAGGAGTCCAGCAATGTCAATATGGCCGCGTCTCAGCCCACACTTGTTCCAGGTATCAGGCTAGGATCAGTAGATGCCCCTTATAATGAACATCTTCTGGTCTGCTATCGCAGCTCAGGGCCATGCAGCAGGCCAGAGACGTGTGGCTACTCCTTGTCTGAGGAGTGAAGGAAGGTCAAAGGACTTCTGTTGCTTATGGGCAAGCAGATACGTTCCTGCATTATTCATCAGCTGTTTCCCTTTTTTTGTTTTGTCTCTCCACATCACTTTTGTTTTTAGAAGTGTTTCTCTCCCCCGCACAATCTTTGTAAAGGTGTTAGAGCGCATTACACTTTTAGCATTTGAGCCCTGCCTTTTCATCCATGCAGATTTTAAAATTCAAAGCACATAAAAAATAGTGGGCTGAAACAAAAACGTGACCATTTATTTGACGACATGGATGTTGCAATGAAGTGTGTGTAATACACCATCAAACTGCTGTCCTCCTCAACAAAGTGAGTGAATTATCTGGAAATAATAAGTAATTCAATAATAAGTAATTCAATCAATCTGTACAAAATCTTGGAAATAAACTGAGGCTGTTGTCATGGTCATTAAAGTCAAAGCATTATTTGGGTAACCTGCTTGTTGTTGAAAGTGGTATCCCGGAATCATTTTTTTTAATAATAAACACAATATATGAAATACATTTCTGCATTTATTTCACATAACTAAACAAATAAATACATAAATAAATACATCGATTTATATTTGACCAAATAATGTGCATTAAGCTTAGGTACCACAATTCAATATGGTGACTTCTGAGTTGACGAGTAATAAACTATTCAGCATATATTCTGTTTGCTGAAATGATATTTACTCCCATTAAGAAGGTTCATGAAGGGGAGTGGCTGAAGCAAAACAGAGGCTAGCTTAGCAACACAGACCGCACAGGAACCTCTTTGACATGGAGGAACTAAGGAAGGAAGGAATGCAGAGCTGACAGTATCCTGTTTAATGATCTCTGACTCTACTGTGCCTGTCTGCCAAGGCTACTAGTAAAAAAAAAGCAATGGGAGGGGGCACATAATAAATGCTGGTGGATCGGTGCTGTCTGCTCTAAAACAAGCAAACTGTGCTGCACTTGATAAACCAACAACATCCCAAAACAAGGACGATCAAGTAACATTGCAAAGTTTAAATGATAATATGTAGTCAGTGGTAAATACACATCTGAGTGACCGAACCTAGAGAACATTTCAAACATCAACATTTCACAGCCTTTCAAAAGAGCCTAATCTGCCACAGAGCACCCTTTTTTACCAAAGTGTAGATCCGCAACCTGATATGAGGGGTGTTGTTTCCATGGGCCCTTACCCCCAGTGTAGGAAACTGTCTGAGACATCAACCAACAAGAATGCAAGTCTGTTTCGCAGCTGCAACATAGGCCTTTCCTGTGGCTCACAGCACAAAGCAATTACCAGTTTACCGTCTGATCATTAGGGGTGTTTATTTCAGTATTTGCTTCTTTTTCCCCAGTCAGACACAAACAATAAGAAGCCAATGACAGCAATTCGGACTTTCTTCGGAAAAACTCAAGCAGTAGAAATGGCTACAGCATACTCATTAAAACAATGGAGGGAAACTGGGTTTACCTGTCCAGAAGGCATTTCCTTAGGAAGAGATGTTCTTCAGCTGGGTACAGCACCCACCACAGGTATGTGTCCTCACTTGTAGCTTGTTTATTCTATTTATGATAAGAGCAATTGCAAATAGCAGTATGCTTTCAGAATTTATAACACCACATTTCCAGAAAAAACATGAATGTCTATCATGAATGAATGCCTACAGCTCTTTTGACATGTTTTAAAATGAACATGTTCATGTTAAAAGCTATACTGCTGACAATATGTGAATGTGAAGGCAGTGTGTGGATAATTTGTCTCAGAATAATGTACCAAAAAGGAATGGCAAATGTACAGTTTCTGCATGTTTGTGACGTTCCTAGGGAGAGCAGGGACCTTTAATCCTTTATCAATAACATATAATTAGTGCCAGAGAGGTAGCTGGAATCTTTTTAAGCCTTACATTTAAGGAAATGAACACTGAAGTTGGGTGATTCATCTCTCTGAATGGTTACTGGAACCATTTGTTAACAACAGAGGGTCACAGAGTTTACAACATTGCATCACACCTGCTCTTTAGGCAGGTTTTTTGGATTTAGTAACACCTGAAACTTCCGTAGATGTGTGTGTGGCAGCATAGATGCGTTCGTAAGACTGGAAACCTCATACTGTATCAAGTTGTTTCTGTGTGTCTTTGTACCACCTGAAACCACAGCAACACATCATGAGCACTGGATTATTTCTTGCTCTAGGTGGAGAAATAATTAATTATAATACATTCCCCTTTTTTAAACATTAAAATCTGTTCTAGTGTAGAAATAAAAGTGTAAAAATTATTACATGCCACATTGGCTAACTATCAGCTAATGTGTGCCGTTTCTCTCCTGAAGAGAGGAGTAAGGGAGAGGATGGCCCTGTGATTAATGATAGCAGGAGGCTCAATGTGGAATCATCTGAAATGCACAAAGCTCTTAATGCTAAACCACACTGGTTGCTGAGGAGAGCAAATAATATCAGTGAAGCAATTATGGGCATAAGCTACTAAAACCAATCATACATTTCAACCAACTGCACAGTTGCTACAAGCCGCAATAAATTTACCCCCTGATTAAACAGTAAATTTTGCGTGCCTATCAGCTTCCCATTAAAAGAGCTGCTTTCAAAAACACCATTAATCAGCTGGGGAGATGTAGAGTAAAATATCAGTCATCCATTGTCACGGGCTTATGACAGTTAACAGTGCTTTATATTTGCCAAGAATGGGCACTGATCTATCAATTACAGGATGGTTCTGCTGCATGCTAATTGTGCATTTTCTCCCCTAATGCATTTCCTCTGTTATCTCATAGGCTAATGAAACCAAACAAATCAATAAATATAAATTATACATGCAAAGAAGTACTGCTGTGAACATAAAGTTTCTAATTAATTGCTCTTGATTAATTTATATACTTTAATTATCTTGCTGAGCCACAGATGGTATAAATTCCTTGACTATCTGCTTATTGCTAAGTCAGTCATAAAACGGCAGACGCAGTAAAACCATTAGGCCAGGCGGGCGTTGTCACTGAAAAGCACATAGTTGCTGGCATAAAAAGCCTCTCTTCTGAATAATTTAAGACGAACAAATTGCAAGACAATACAAGGCACGGGACCCTGATTATAGTTCCAGTTTTCTTGAGGTTTTAATATGGAGGGTGATCTGTCTGCGATGAGAGATGCATCTTTCTCACACACACACACACACACACACACACACACGCAGGCACATGCAGACATGCTTTCATGTAAACAACAACTGAAGTAACCCAGTTCTGAAGGCTTTTTCATCTTCTTTATTAAGTTTGCTGGTACATTATAACTTCCTCCTTTCAGAAGCTGCCATGTGTGTGAAGTGTCAAGTAAACCTGTGAATAGTGCGAATAATATCAGCAACCACCGAAGGAAAGTTGAAATATTTCCATGTCAGTATTTCACTGATGTTACAGAAGCTAGGTGAGGCATTTCTAGCACTTGTCTGTAGACCCTCATCACATTCTAGAGATCCCCACAAATGGGAAAATCTGTGAATATTCCATTGCACCAATAATAAATAATTAAGCACAAAGGGGGTTTGTTCCCAACACAAAACAAGAACATTTTCAGTACAAAAACAATGGTTTAACATGTGTGACATGTAAAATAAATGTAAGAGAGTGTGGTTTGACATGGAGCTCTGCAGCCCTGGAACAGAGAGTGAACCTGGGAACTGGGAGCACCACATGGAGCAAACATTCAAAACTGCAAATCGTAAATCCATGAATGCTGAGGGCATCCTATAATGTGAATCAGTCCCGCTGTGACAGGGTATTTGGCCTGAAGGGCTTCTTGGAAAGCATACTTACTGTATATGGTTTCTGGAAAGCCTAAACAGCAGAATGCGGAATATGGTTGTTTTGGATTTTTTTAATTAATTAATTAATTAATTTATTTATTTATTTATTTTGCAAGTCCTATTCCAATCAATGTGTATAGCCAATTTCATTTAGAATGCAGTCAGTAGCCCATCGCCAAATGGTCACCGAACTGAAATTATTCATGATTAACTACCAACATATAGTGAATACTCAATGTTGATGCTGCAGGCATTTCAGCATTTAAGATGAAGCAGCATTAAATCTCTACTATTGGATTAGCAGAGGGCTATTAAGGTAGCTAACCAGCTTGCTAAGCTTTACTTAAATAAACTAGATACATTCATCAGTTATTTTCAGTTGATCTGTGGTTTTCTTATGACGTGCCCTGTTTTAGCCATGGTAGGTATGGATATATCCCGCAATAAAATTAGCAGGCTAACTAGGTTACAGATTTCCTAAAAATAAATACAGAAAAAACATTTCAAATGAGCACATTTTATTACTTAAACAAAAGTTGGCATTCCTGCTATTCCAAATGTGAACTGCAGCTGAATAACATTTTAAATATGTTGAGTTAAATTAGATCATGGCCTTATTCATTGATGTTAGCATGTTAACGCTAATTCTCCAACGTAAGTAAATGCAGTAAAACCAAAAATTATTCTGCATACTGCAACAGGTCATTAATTTGACTGATTATAAGTGTTTTCAATACACAACACAACTACATTAAGGACATAATATTGGTGATGCCTCTACCTTAAACTGCTTTAAAATACAGACGAGATCTCCATTTTCCATGAATTTACAAAAATAAATAAATAATTGTTGGAAAAACCAAAGGCGGTAAAATTGCTGAAAATCCCCCAATGGTGAAGGTAGAGGTAGTTTGCAGGCGTTTACATCTTGATGGTGCTAATTAGGGTTTTAGTATAATTACCCCAACAGGGTGCTTGGCAGAATAATTACTATGAAGAGATTATAGAGGACCATGAATATGTCCACGCACAGTAAATATACTGAGAAACAAAGTGATTCCACACATATTCTGGATTCAGATTTTAATCAAAGAAAGTATGCACTGCAACTGATAGTATATTGGTCTCTCTAAAAGTACCTTCATGCACATTTGTGTGCCTGTGTGTGTGTGTGTGTGGCAGGTTTGACAGCGTCACATTTTACCTCAGTGTTTGTTGATGAGGTGACATTTGTAAATGACTGCATACCTGATCAATAGGAGTAAAAACAAAGCAAAATCGATATGTAATGCACGTTGAAATGAATCAAATCATTGTAGCAATGTGCAATTTATTCCAGTTTAGGAAATGTGAATAGTGGCAGCATTGAGTGGCAGACTCCAGGCATTTGGTAAATGCCTCATCTTCAATAAAATCACCTGAACATTTTGGCCGAGACTTCAAACACACCAAGTGTACTCTGTTTACCATTAAAACTGTTCAAGTAGGTAAAAAAAAAAAAAAAATATATATATATATATATATATATATATCAAGTTTGTCAGCGCGTATTGGATGTTGGGAATCTGTATCTGCAGCAGAGTTGGGTGTTGCCGGAAGTGTTCTGTGCTGACAACTCCAAGCACCAGCAAACTGAGAGGACTAATTATGGTGAACTTCCAGGTCTCGTTGGACAGTGTGGGAGTGCTGGTTTTACAGGTTACCTTACTTTCTGGATCAAAGGCCGCAGAGGGGGGAGCTGAGGACCAGAATATGCAAGAACAAGTCTCCTTGTGTGGTGCAGCAGTCCACCTAGCAACAGACCACATGAGTAGAACTGAAGAACCGGAAAAACCGGAGACTCTTCCTTGCAAGGGGTTCAAAAGGTGGCAGCCCTCCCGCAAATCCATCAAAGAAATACCACATTTACAGACGTGTTGGATTAATAAGCAACAAACTGTCAAATAATTGGAACAATATGAACAGACGGAACCAGGTGAGCAATATTTGTCTCAAACCTAAACTCTCCTCAAACCATTTACAAGCATACCTCTCCATGAGCGACATTATTATGTGAAGAAAACGGGTGAAAAGCTTTTCACATCAGAGTGGACACACTCTCAAACGAAGACACATTTGACTGCACAACGGAAGCTGCGTCTGACCGTGGATGACTCACTGGCTTGGAGCTTACCCCGACATCTGTGGTGTGAAGCAGCTTGACACAGTGCCAGTCTGTCGCAGGGCTGTTTGCCCAAACCTAACAGGAAATGCAAAGACGTACAACCCATAACGGATAACACTGAACCCACAGCCTTTTTGGGTCAGGGAGTAAACTACAGCAACCACACAAAACTCCATTCATTTTGACAGCAAGTAAAATGTTATTTTTGCACTGACAACTGCCTTGTGTTTATTTCACCTGTGAACATTTATGAATCGGCTTTTGTTTTAAATGTTTATGGTGATAATAATACAATCTTTTAAATGTCTAAACACTATACAAGGTGTGAGTCAAATAACAATTAGGACATTTATTGGTATTTGGCAGCCAGGGATGGGCTTCCCTGTTATGAGAGTGAATGTGGTATGTTGAGCGTATGGTCTGGATCATTCTGTGTAACGTTTTGGCAAGAACCTCACAGTATTTCTTAAAAGTTGGCACTTGCATTTCTGCTGTTGCAGTATCCATCTCACATTTTCTCTCAGTTTGATATTATTAAAAAAAGAATATTGATTGCAGCAGAGTCCTTTGTTTGATTGCCGTGTTGACTAAGGCTTCCTGTAAGACATTATAACTCCATTCTACACAAGCAAGAGATGTAGTCATAGCGTCATTTTAAGGCTCTTTTAAAACACTAATATTTAGACTTAGTTAATGATTACTTTAACTGTACTTTTACCAAAATATAAATACAAATATTTCAAAAAAATATATTTTTATTTTTGATATGGACACAGACTGTGGGATCACCATGATGAAGGAGGAGGAGACATTGGGGGCAGTGCAACAATATTATTACTAATGCAGTATTGTATCAAATGCTTTTGTTCTGTGATTATCTGAAGAGGGAGTGAATTTTCAGGGAATGGTCTTTTTATAAGGACATTAGTGTCAGTGGTTTTTGTCCATAAAGCATAACTTTATTCAGTATAGACAGGGAGTAATTTATTACACTGATGGAACTTGTTGTCCTTCAGGAATGCCCATTAAATTAAATAATAAGAAGAAAATAAAAATGAAATACTGTGACTTGAATAAAAAAAAAATGACGTTAAAATTCAAGACAAGATAATAGTTTGCATCAGACGTATACAGGATTTTACAGCGTGGAACCTGATGAATTTTGAATTTCAATTTGGGCTGATGCACAGGGGAACATATGGAGAATTAATCACCCTGTGCTAATAACTCTCGCTATCCCTCAGCCCTAAGAACTCTTGCTGTCCCTCAGCCTAGACTTCTGTTCTGTTTCTGCATTTACGGACACAATACCCACAACGGAATGCAACCAGATACAACAAAATGTACAAAAGAGGAATGTAAGACTACGTCACAATATTTGAGAACAGATACGCGTGATAAATGAATATTTCTTCCACACTTGTTTTGTTTGCTTTGGCTTATTATTACTTTTTTCCCCCTAAAGGCCAGTTTTTAAATCATCCAGATATGATACAGTCACTTCATTAATAGCGATCACAGAGGAATATCGTTAGGGGCTGGTGCCAGGTAATCAATCAGAGGCTCATTTGACTTTAATTCATGTAGAAGCACACCTAATACTCATTATAAAGATGCCATTTCCCACCAGTCAGGGTAGATTAATGGGAAGTGATCATTTCCCTGTTTCCTCATGCAGTGCCATGCATTCGGCAGGATAGATAGGACAATTTCCATGGGAAGGCTACTGTGGAACAGTGATTGTGATGATATTATGTATTTCAAATTAACCAATACAATGAGTTTTCCAAAATTCATTATTAAAACAGGCAAAGCAAGGACAATAAATAAACAAATATACAAATAAACAAAAAGATGAACAATTATACAACAATTATTTCTTCAGCATGCTTGTTTTGTTTTGTAACACCTTCTAATAATATTACTAATATTCAACAAATACTATTCCTAGAAATCATTACCTACGAAAAGCCTTTGTTTAAAAAAGAAGCCACCTGTTAGCTTGAACTTATAATTTTTGCAATGAAGTTACAGTTGAGGAAACAAGAATAACAAATATTGAAAATATCATTCAGTTTTATGATCTGTTTTTTACAGACTGTTTTTTAAAGGGTAACCCACTTCATATTCCCACCACAGTGCAAAGCACATATATTGCTAAATGATCATTATCCAACCATGTGGCAGAAAACTATTTTCATTTTACTCATATTATATTGGCTTATGGTACCACTACCAGTGTTATTGCAATATTGCTCAGATCCATTATTGTTAGTAACTACATAGGGGCTGATTCAGACTATGTAGGGCTGAGCACGTACCCATGAAACGGTCCTTTTTGTGACCTTCAGTGTGCATCGGCCTATAAAATTGTTTCAGCTGAGCCTAACTAGCTTGTTATCTACCATTTTAACTATAGCTAGCTAGTTAACTACCATGTTGTGTCTTGCTCTTAGATAAAATAGCCTACATGTTGCTTGAATGGCAGTGTTAAAATATATGTTAAAGAAATGAATAGATTTTGTTATTTGCTAGCAAGCTAAGTTATTGTATTCTCAGAAAGAGTGAATTGGCTTTATTCAGTAAAGGGTAAATCCTACCCTTGCTTGCCAGCCATGTGTCATATAGATTCACATCCTGAAGATTTTATAGACGGTACAAACAAAAAGTTGAAATCCTTGCAGAACACAGGGGATCACAAACAGCATAGTGACAGAAATGACAACGAGGAAACTATGAGGAACGTGTAATGGACCTCTTAGTTTTTGTTCTGAGCCACTGTAAAAATTGCCTTAACCACTAGCTAGCTAACCAACTTTCCTGGACCACTAGCAAAGTGGTCCGAACCATGGTCCACAAAATGTTACCACCGCTTTAGCACTAATAGCTGTCAAATACCAACTATCCTATGGCCAAGACAAAGAGAGCACAGGTTATTTTCAGCATTTGTTTTGTACAACATTGTGTGTGAAGAAGCTGGCCAGATACTTCTCACTTCAGTGGGTTTTCATTTTAATGCACGGGAGTGGAGACGTTGAGAGCTGTGCTGGGCAGTTATCCCTTTTACAATTTGATTCAACCTTGGAAAAAATTTATCCTGGCTTTGGTTATGATTATTAAAATAACACATAGCAATAACCACAGAATTACTCTTTATTGTGCTATAATAATCAGTATTTAAATAGAAAAGCCATATTTTAATTAAATGAAGATAAAATTTGGCCCAGACCTCAAAGAAAAATGAGGAAATCATAAAAAAATAAAATGTTAACTCTTCCAGTACATACTCTTCTGGTAGACCAGTCTGTTTTTGTGCAAGCATTTTAAAACAGGTTAATATCCTTACCTTACTTAAGTATACCCACTTACAGAAAATGAAGAGGCGGATAGTGATACATGCAAAATTACAGAAATAGTTAGATTAACATTTGTGACTATTTAGTATTTATTCATGTAATTATTATTACAGTGACAATAAATACTAAAGAAGCACGTTAAGAATAACAAAGTCTATGTTATAGTGTTAACTGCATTTATTGGACATATAATACACACACGCATATTTAATACACATATAATATTATATGTACACACAATTGCAATCTTAAGCACTGCCATAGTCACGGAACTAATGTTCAAGTATCTTAGTTTGTAATTCAGATAACTAACAATACCTGCAAAGGGTAATTAGCTTGTTCATTTTTACTAACCCCTGATTCACTATGAAGCTTGTATATTACCTTTTTCAGATAACTAACAATACCTGCAAAGGGTAATTAGCTTGTTCATTTTTACTAACCCCTGATTCACTATGAAGCTTGTATATTACCTTTTTGCAGTGTAAGTAAGTCCACAACAATATGAGCTGAGACTTAAGAAAGAATGCACTTATTACAATAGATTGCTAGTTCCTGTTCGCCCCTCTCCTGTTTCCCTCTCTATTTTTGTGTGTGTGTCTGTGTGTGAGAGCAAGTAGGAGGCAGTCATGTCCTGCACCATTTTCACACAGTCCATTTCGGTAGTTGTAGTGTAATAGCACATAAATTCAGCAAGTGACAATTTTTGGTGTGTTGATTTCTCTCAAAAAATTAATCCAACGACGCAATAAAAAGAGTTTATTATTTAAATAATGACTGAAGATCAGTCAATCAGTGATTTCGCAATTCTGTCCTTGCCTTCCCGTTCCTCTCCTCTGACAACCCACCTCTCATTTATACCACCTGGTGGGTGTGACCAGCTCAATTAAGTACTTAACCAATCATCCAATGTCTGTATAGCTACACACGTGTATGCATACAAACACACACACACACACACACACACACACACACACACACGCACACAGAAATTCCCATGCATCTAAACTGAGGTGACACTAGTGTGATAAAGCTTAATTACTTTAAGGTTTGTATTCATTTGAAACCCAGGGCTCTCAAAACATGCACTCTAAAATACACATTCATACACTAAAAAAAGTAAGGATAGTCCGTGTTGAAGACTGTCTTCACATCGTATGATAGGACATTATTTGATATACATATGTATGATAGCACATATTATATGTTATAGTTGCCAAATTAATCAATGACACTGACTGGGTTCATTTTCATGCATTCATTAATACATGGGGCGTAACTCATTGATGTATTTCATGTGCCATCTCTGCATACACATTTCAGACTTCAGAAAGAATATTATGTCATGTCTAAAGATTAGATTGATAACTATGCAGCAAATGGGTGGGATTCAGCTCAAATCTAAGGAGACACACCATCACTTCAGGAAAATTCCCCACAAAACGTGTATCTCCCACATGGACTCCTTACATTCCCATGTCAGAATTATTGACGTGTGAAGTGTAGCGTAACAGAGAGAACTCCTGTAGTGAGTGAGGTTTACACTCGTGTATTTCAAGTCTGGATTGGATCCATGGAGTGTGTTTGACCTCTTACAGCTGACCACTCTGCTTTTGAAAATAAAACCATATTTTGCCTGTGATGTTTGTAATAAAAAAAGCAGAAAACAAGAAAAACCCTGACAAGTATCTAGCCAGATACTCTTTCATTTTTGTTGCTGGCTAGTGCATTTAAAAAAACAACAATTCAAAACAACTGAAACAAATCAATAGGCATGTGAATGTGTAGTGCAACACCCAACTCATGAGAAGTGAAAAATTGGAAGATTTTGTAGTGGAAACTACACTTCTTTCCACCAGCTCTGTTACAGTGCTTTCCTACTGCTGGACATGACTACGGGGCCTCGCATTTCCATAGCTTCAAAGTATTGTATTATTGGTTAAATCCCAATTATTTTACTAAACACCTGGGCAACAAAAGCTGTGATTGGACAATAAGCAGATTTTCCAGTGATATTAAAAGACTCCCTTAACAACTGAAACCATTGGCAAGTAGCAAATGGGAAGTAAGCCCCACGGAGTTTAATGGGGAAAAAAGGAAGTGGTATTAGATGGCATTAGTAATGAACTCCACAGAGAAATCCTCATTTACACCCCAGTTGCTGTGAAGAGACTGATGCGGCAGTCTGCTAACACATGTGTGGGGACTGTAAACGCTGTCATGTGTGATTTCTCCCACTCTGTGGTGCCTGTGTGATCCATCGCATGGGAGCACTTCCCCCCTCCTGATTAGGGGGTAAAAGGGAGCCCGGAGTGGCCCACGCATGCCAACAGCATGACATATTGCAGCCCCACCGGTCCGCTGTGGGGCTCGGCGCAATCGGCCCCAGCCCGGGATCCTGCCAGCTCGCCTCATTTCCTGCGAGCACACGTGTCTTCGATACAGCCCCGGTCCTCGCGAAGCGGCGCGTGAAGAGCCGTGCCCTCGGCCTAGCCAATCAGGCGGTCGGGAGATTTGCGATGAATCACGTGAACTGCCGTTCTGAGCTCAGAGACTTTGCTGTGCAGGGTCACAATGAAGGGACTCTCTGAAAAGTGTCATTGCTGTTGTGTGCCAGGCTGATGGCTTATACTGAACTTCATTACATCCTGACAAAATATACTCTCTGATGAACAGACTAGGTATGAAATAGGCTCTAATTAAAACTCTCGTTTAGGTTGTGTATAGCATTCTCAGGTATACCACCAATACTTCAAAATGCAGACAGCATTCTAAATCATGTAGGATTCACCATTTAGTAAATGCTATTATTTTCCGGGTTATGTTACCTCACTTCTCCTATTCACCGATATGCGCAAAAGCGTGCCATGAAAATACAGCTTCCTGTCATTACAGTCTTGCTGTATCTAACGTAAGAAATTGTACAGATCACAGTAGCCCCCTCCCAGGAATAAATCCAATTTCATTATCTTTGACTTTTAAGAAGTGCTGCTAGGTGGCTGGAGCTAGTGTGTGCTGCAGACAGAGAAGCTATTACAGTGTTGTCCCATTGTCCAGTTCACACAGGAGTATGTGCAACAGAATCCCAACCTGCTGGGAACACTGCTGTGGGCCTGAGGTGTTTCACGGCAATCAGCCTGACCAGCAATACTATATACTCCTCCTACAGGTAGTATAGACAGCCTAAACCTTTCAAATAAAATCCTTTGGCTCTTGGCTTTTTTTTTTTTTGATTGGTGGGTTGAGGGGGTGCAATAGAGAGAGAAAAAGGAGGGGGAGAGACAGCGAATACCGGCACTGTAAGGGTAGGCAGGTTCCCAGGCGACTCAAAAAATCTATAAGCTGTGCATTTTAATAGAGACACTTTCAGTCCCTAATAGTCATTTTCCTTCTGATGTGAGGCTTTGATTTCCCTCTTACGCGCCAGGGCTCTCGGCTTGGCGAGGAGAAGGATTATCGAGCCGCGAGCGCGTCTCCAGGTGGAAGAGGTAAGGCATGGACACAGCGGCCTCTGTAGGAACTCATCCCCTGGCCGCCGCAGCCTTCACGTTAATTGGGTTTCTCTCTGGAATCCCAGCATCCCCCGGGGCCTGCTCCTCCAGAGGTAAGCTTGCGCCCAAAGCCAGTGATAAAGATAAACATATTTACCACAACAATTATGATAATTGCTGGGACACTCGGCCGAGGGAATAAGCAAATCAGATTAAGGGCCCTTCTGCATGATCAAATATTAATCTGATGTCTTCGCCCCAACCTGGCAGGAGCATAAGAGGCTCTTATGGTCTTATGCATTAACAGATTTACACAGGCTGAACTCATAGCACCTAATAATATTGGACGTGCGGGCCAGTGCAGTAAAGAGATCTTCCGAGATTCAAATCCACTTACAATAAACGGGGTAAAAATAGGAGTGGATGATAATAAGGATAAGCTTCATATGACATCTCAATTACATCAAACAAACAATGACAGTAAATGGCAATCTTAATCGATTGTAAGAATCACCTGTAACATTTGATATATTTCTTTGGTTAATATATACTGTTTAATGCTTAGAACAAAGTCCAAAGTCTTTATATAACAAAGACCAAAATAAGATAAAAAGGTGCCATCTGTGTATTTATTTCTAAGAAAATAGTGTAATACTGAAATATTAATGGAAACCTCATAATTTGATTTAAACACTACTATTCCACTATAAAACTATGTTTACTCCTCTAATAATTACTTTGCACATCATGATGTCAGTCTCACCGCTCAAAGCCTTTCTGTTAGTAATTATTGTTGGACACTGATTAAACCCTCCATTTTATTTTCTATTTATTTTCGTAATTGCAGGCATGCGCCCCTTTCCACAATGACTATGTGTAAGGCTGTTAAATATCTCAACAAACACTGCAGTCCACAGCAATGTAGCTCAAATACATACCGATGACAGATCATCCCCATATCCTGCACCGCATGTCAGACAAACTGGCCGCTAAAAGGGATTACCGTGATGTTAAATCGACCCAAATACTTAGCATTTAATAAAACAACAACAGATTGAAAGAATCATTGGATTATATCCGAAGCCCAGGGAGTCAACCACAGGGGTCATACCTAGACTGCAGATGAAGTTGTAATCTGCTTTAATCTACAAAATGTAATTCAGTTCAAATAAATAATAATGCAAAAAACAATACTGATAAGGCTTATTTGTCTGTATCTGTTTGGAAAACATATTGTTTGCTCTACTGTGCAACAGATGTCCGTGTCCATGCCATGGGCTAGCTTGTGTAATGGAGGTTTAATAGATGCTTTCAAAAAATGTGTTGACAAAGGCAGAAAATACATTACCAGACATTTGGAAAACAAAATAAAAACTACTGCTATGCAGCTTTGACAATAGACAATATTGTTGTGCACAGCCATACTCTGTTAACATTTAACATTCACCTTAGTAAAAGAAACTGGTAAACAAACAGTCAGATAAAGGGCCCCTGTGTTGCAGTAAATAAATGACGTGCAGTGAGATTGTCCGTTCCTCTATTTTCAGCTGAAATAACAAATTCTAGTAATTTGGTGCACAGATTAACCTCGGAGACCTGTAAGTAGAGTTAAGATTGACTGTAATGTCTGTCTTCATCGGTTGATTCACTGCTGCAATAATGCCACAATGACGAAGAGAATTTAAATTAGAACAAAGGCTGCAGATATTTCACTGTACCTTTCTTTGATTTCAGTGAAACTAACATTTGAATCTTAAAGATACAGAAATTGTATGCATTTTAGAAATTATAATAAATATAATAAAATCTACACACACATACACATATACATAATTATGCAGAGTGTATAATATATGCAGGGGATGCACATTTTCAATCACACTGCAATTTAAATTAAATTTGAGGGACTTACGTTTGAAGCCCCTATCTTGGCTAATGAATGATTAACCTAAATACCTTGGTTGGGAAATAAAGTACCTGCCGCTTATTACTTAGTAAGAGCTGGCATGCAGGGGAACTGAAATGCTATACGACCCGAGTGAAAGAATGCATGTAAATAGTTATAAACATGGCAGAAACACAGGCCTGGCTTTGAGAAACAGCCTAATATAAACAGAACACATGCCAAACAAATTAAAAAGGATTAAAGCATTGAAAAGCTGGTGTGTCAGTATTCCTCTTCATATTAAGATGTAAAGTCAAAAAGACTCTAATATATCATTTCTGTTTTGTCATATTTTGAAGGTTAAATTATACTGTTATTCAACCACACATGTTTATGGGGTAAATTATTTCTAAATCATAGAATATAGAGACATGTCTTTTGGATTGATAGAAGAATGTTTTTCTATCTTGTTTTGTTGTTGGGTTCATGCTGCTGATGCTCCTGATGTTATGCTAATACTGTGTACTTTGGACATAAAGTCCAAGACCATAACGTCTAAAAATGTGTCAAGATGTTTTCTCGGCGCATCTTTAATTTGAGTGCTGTTTAAAATGTCAAACTAGAATGTGCCACACGTCAATCATTAAAGACCCCCTGGTGGACGACATCTTGTTTTGCCCCTTTACAAAATCCTTTACAAGATTTCCCCTCAGAACTACAAGGCTTTATGACACAGTTCTGTATTAGCACACGGATCATTTTCCCTCTCTCCCACATGCACGCAAACATGCAAAAAGCACGCACACAAAAAGATTGTGTGTTTTACTCAGTCAGATGACTGTACATGTGAGTGACCTGATTTCAATATTGCATTTAGTTATATTTGGTGAGAGACATCAACATCTTGATGGAGAAAATATGCAGGCGTGGTGATGTACATGCCCTTACATTCTACCACTTCATGCAAACGACGGGTAATCTATATAGTAGAAGACGTCAACTTTGGAATGTAACAAAATGAACTGAATCAGAATGGTGCAATGCAAGTAAGGTTTTTTTTTGCAGCGTTATTATTTCTGTTGTTTCCGTGAAGGTTGTCCTCCTGTTTCGTGGTGAGCAGCAGTGAGAGTAGACAGGTTGGACCTGTTCTCTCCCCTGGCAGCAACACACACAGCCAGGGCAGGTACCTTAGAGCAGCAGGGCTGCTCTGGAATAAAAGAACAATTAGCCATGCTAGACTAGCACTACACCGACTCCTCTCTCTCACACTCCTCTTACTAAGAGAGTGGACACACGCACACTCATGTGCATTGCAACGGGTATATGAATTGTACTGTAATTTGTATATGAATGTATAAGTTTTTTACTTGTTACTATGTCATGCATTGCGCTATAACTTCAGCTTTGTTCTTGTTGCAATATACGTGAAATTATGCGTGTCAATTCCTTTGGACAGGGAGCTATACTGAATAAAATGTTATTGATAGACAGATTGGTTGATGGATTGATAGACTGGCTGACCCACAGCAGCACCTTATGATGGAGAGGGGTTCTGATGATCAGCCCCAGGCCAGATGTGTCGATCACTGTCTGTGCCCACGACACAGTCCATTTCCATGCCTGCCATGTCTCTGCAAGCAGGTGGGATTACTTCTGTCCGACAGGTTTTTTTTTTTCCTCTCTGAAGGGAAGAGTTAGAAGTAGAAAAGGGGACATTCAAACCTCAGCTTTAGCAGCTTGTCTTTTATTTGAAATAACACATTGAAGCTTTACTTTCTTTTTAAATTGGAAAAATCTGGCAGAGGGTGAAAGAAATTGTGTTAGTAATTCAAATCTTCTATCATGATGATGATTATTATTATTATTATTATTATTATTATTATTATTATTATTATTATTATATCATACATTGCAGCTTTTGTCCCACATGACATCACCAATAATAATTAAGTAAAAGTAACGAAGGTAACACAAATATTATATTTTTTAAATTATATTTTAATCGAGATTCTAACATATTTTTTGTATGAATGCAAAGGTCCATTAAAATGATTAAGTAATTTTGGAATTTTGGCTTTTACAATACACCAAAAACACAAAGGTATTGCACTACTAATTTCACTTTGTTTAGTGTCACTTGCTAGTTTGGCTTTATTATATACAGTTGTTATTTCTAAACATTAATCTTTGACAAACCATTGTTCTAGTTTTTAAAAACTGGCAAACTAAAGACTCCTTTAAGTTTACACGTCACCCTTTGCATTGCCAGAGAAATGTAACAACAGTGTGTCCACACACTCGCCACAGAAGATTATGAAAATAAATCTCTTAATTCTCTGCTAAATAAGGCTAGATCCAAGATCATTTTTAATTGGGAAACTTCTGCCATATGCAAGTTTTCCAAAAAAAAAACAAAAAAAAACAGGATTTTCCCCCTGAGGCCCTATGTATAAAAATAAAACCGTGCATTTAGATCAGGTTCTTTTTCATACGGCTGTTGTAGATCCTTCCTTTTGAATGTTATGTGGTTAACTGAAGTCATAGGTATTTTTTTCCTGGCCTAGTCAGATCATACATAGACTACTGAGAGTGAAGTTTAAACGGAAAACTAAAATCTCAATCCTGGATGCACCTCTACGCAACAAGTCAATATGTAAATGCACAGCCCTTATCCACGTCTACCCGGGAGTGGACACTCATGGGACAATGACGGCCGGGTGACTGCAGTGACGGGAGGTGGCCGGTGTCTGAGTTCAGCTCAGACGATTCAACCTCGACCAGCCATCCAGAGATTGGAGGATGGCGAAGAGGAAGGGCCACTCCCCAGCTGCGACTCTTCCTCTACCCGTCCCAAAATTGGATTATTGCACTCCCTTTCCTTTCAGACAATTCCCGTAGATTTAATATGCTACTGGAATTTGATATATGGGCTAATTTAGATGAAAACCCCATGACATGTAGCTTGTGACATTGCTGGGCGAAACAAAGTAATTAACTCTTTGTGAGTCCATTAATGGTATTCCAAGGGAGAGGAATTAAAAAACATTTCACAAAATTAAATGAATGTATAGCAAGGCTTTTTAAGGGGAGAAGTATAGAAGTACTTTCTGAGGAAAGTAGAAAGTTATTTTCTCTCTATTTATGTCTTAAAATCTGGCTGAAAAGGAATTTGTTAGTAGAACTTGAGAAATATTCCTTATTTCTCTGTTTAAGGTTTTACTTTTTTTTGGCACCTGCACATTACTTCACAACCACACATACACACATTCACGCAATAAAGACAAAATGGATTATGCATCTAATCTCACTTTCAGTTATGTTTTCAATTGCCTCGACACGACTGAACCACGCTCCCGAGTAATGACCTGTTTTTATTCATGGATGACGGTACGGCAGCAGCTCTCAGACGCAGTGTCCAGTTACATGTGCTGTTTAAGCGCTCCCATATAATCCTCCTGATAATTTTGGATGATCCTATTGTCAGACTTAAGTCTCCTAAACCTGAGTCGGATGTAAATCTCAGGAAAAAAAAAACAAATACCAAACTGATTTTCCAATACCAGATCTGCTTCACTGAGGACAGATTAACAGAGGGCAAAACAATACGGCCGAAAGCTGAGGTTGTGGCTTTTGTCATCTGAAGAAAATGCACAGAGATGAGGGCCAGTACAGCGGTGTGAGCTTGATCTTTGGGGAGTAAAGTCAACAGCCTGCCCTCTGGGTGGCTTCAAGCTTTTTGCCCTCTCACCACACCGGCAGCACGGCTCACACACAGAGAATTTAGCTCCTCTTTACCTCGCCTCCTCAAAAAGAGCAAGGTAGAATGAGTATGGCAATTATCACCTCGGTTACAAAGGTATTCATTTTGCATGAATGGGAAGAAGGTTAAAATAGCTTTCATTTTATTATTAAACATTACACACTCCATTTTCAATAATTACAGTATGTGAGCAAGAGCAATGTTAAAATGAATTACATATATGAACACACAGGAAGTGTACTTCCTGAGATGCACTGTGAAGTTAAATTAAGATTGACCTCTGAATACATGCACAGCAAAACTAGACTAACATTTAATGTGGGGGTGGACTAAGTATATAATTCCAAAAACATTTCTCACAGATATGATGTTATCATCTTAAAGATACTCTTATGCCATTTATTTGAAAGGATGCCTTGATATGTTGCGGTTGTATCTACATGACTAATGTGCAAATTTAGAATAGGTCCATATAAGTAATAAATGTATATTTAAAGCTCTCCTATAAAATAAAAATATTAAAATGCATTAGAAGTCTATCCCCAATATAATATTACAATAATACAAATATTAAATGTGTAATAACAACAATAATAATAACATTGTCATTGCAATTATTAAAGTACTAAAATAATTCTTCTTTGTGTTTTTAAATGTCAAAACAATGCAAAAAATAACTACAACAACAATTGTTATAATTATTATTAGTACTAACAGTAATAGTAGTATTGTGAACAAATTGTTATTTTTAAAAAACTGGAAATATGAAAATGCAATTATGAGAAATTACCTGTGTTTTAATAATTAAAAAATACATTGCTGAAAGAAACTGGAAATAACAATTATCATCTTATAATTCTAATGCTATTCTCATGATATAGCCTTCAGTATTCATAATTATTTGATTATGTAACACAGGGAGCCCACTGTGCGGTTTAAGGCATAGTCCTGCAGGATCTCACACACAGGAGCTCCCATTTGTCACGCCGCCTGACTGCGCATTCCCGTTCCATTTCCTCTGTCCACGTGAAGCCCCTGCCACCCACTGTACCGCCATTTGTTTTTTACCCCGCTCCATTCACATGAGGTGCGAGCGCTAATGCTCTCCCACATTCCCCCTGTGCATGGCTAACATGCTATCCCTCTGGTGCCCGATCGACCCCCGCCTCTCTGCCCCACACTCAGCACAGGCACAGACCAGAGTCAGTGTTTGGAACAAACTCACTAAATACTACAAGGAAGCCCCACTCAAACTTTTTTCCCCAGGTTTTACTTAATAAATATGTAATCAGAAATTTATTTGTACCAATATATAAATGCTGGTCAATAATAATAAAACTGACAAAAACTTTTTCCACAATGTGAGTACCCTAATAATGATAATAATACAGAACTTACAACACATATTCAGCATTTCAATTTCATTTTTCAACTCCAAACAATTTACAAGTCTGAATTGCTTAATTGAATTCATTAAAATATGCTCGCATCTCTACACCTTTTAAAAATGTTCCTCTTTAAGAACAGTAACCAAGGCCCTAGATTTGACGGTGTGACACGTATGGTCAAGGTCAACATTAACTCCCGATCAGAGAGAAACGAGTTTACGCATCATCTGCTTCGCTTATAAAAATGTCAGTACTGCTCTTACTTACATCCATAATGTTTCTCAGCCTTCTAAAGAGCTCTGATCTGCCTTCTGGACAGTCTACCCGCTACATTCCACCAGAGCAGGCTCTGATACACAAGCCAGACACCAAAACCCAGAAGTCTACCAGGTAACTGGAACAAAAAACATTATCTTGTACACTGTTCCTGTTGAAAGGAGAAAAAAAAATGCCAGAGTGAAACGGGACAGTCACAGAACATACCAAGCTCAACCAATAAAAAAAAACCCTTTCTTCCCTCCCTTTTTCTTCCTAAAGACAAGCAGGAAATCTCCACTTATTTCAACAAACATTTGCCTCAACTCAGGAACTAAGCCTCTCTTTTAACAGATTTTTTGTGCGCACCGGCGTGTGTGAGTGAGCAGTGCGTGTGTGCGCGTGTTGCATTTCGGGGGTGAGCTCGTTGCGTGTGTAAGAGCCATTTGAGACTGTTGAGAGGCAGCAGCGCCATCTACTGGTGGACACTGAACCAGAGAGGGGGGAGAGAGAGCACGACAGAACAGGGGCTCCACAGAGAGTGGCATAAATGGACTTTGCCACCTAAGCACAGATCCTCGATTGATTTTGTTTTCATATGAAGTTGGGTTTCATTTCAGGGATACATGTGCTGACCCTGGATTTCAGATGGGGGCAGAGAATACCTAGAGTGAGAGTGAATACGCTCAAGCTCTATTGATGATATACTATAAGCAGAACTAAGTCACTAGTTTGCCTCATCTTGCACTGTACACATTTGTATATTTAGTCATGTTATGTTATCATAGAGTTCTTCATTCCCTGTTGGCAACTGACCTTACAGTAGTTATTGCTTTTTCCCAAAATTCCTATGGTAGATTGACCTTTAGAGTTAATGAAGCTGATTGGACATTCATCACTGTGACTTGTTTCTTTATTTTTACCAAAGAGGGGAAGTGTGATTTAGTTGGGAATGAAATGTGCAGAAACCTGTTCCGGTGCCCTCTGACTGGATACAGGAAGCCCACAGCTGAGTAAACAGGAGGAAACTGGGCAGGTATCTGAACAGCTGAGCACAGCTGTGACTCCTCAACAGAAAGCCATTATGAAGTGTTACCCTGAAAAGGAGAAAGCAGAGGATGAACAGAACTTATAGAATGACATGAGAAAAAATCGTTTTGTAATACCATTTCCCTATTACCATGCCTTGCATACACTGATGTCCAATTTGACCAGCACAATAACTACCAGAGTCAACAAGTGATATTCTGAATTGGAAATTTGAAATGATTTTTTTTTGCAGCAGATAAAAGTATTATTAAAAAGTATTATTTTTTAAAATTTATTTAAAAATGTATTTAATGCCTCACTTATTAACTGTAGTTTTATTTTAGTATACATCACGTTATTGATGACAATAACCATAGTGAATGTCTAAGTAATCTGCAAACAAATTAAATGTGTTGACAACATGAAAATGTTATGGTGAATATACTGGAGCAAGATGAAAGCATAAAAGGAAAAACGGGGGGACAATGTGTGGACGATGAAGTTGCACTGAAGACCAAATATGAGCAGTATCAGACCATCTGAATGTTTGACGTGGTGCCCTGACCACACATAGGCAAAGAAATGCCACTGTCAACACGTAAGTAGTAATAATGGGTTTCTGAGCACAGTTGATCATCAGTTACCCAATTTTTGCTACACAAACCTGCAACTGTGTGATCCCAGGCCCATGTAACCACCACTCCACATCTGGCCCACACAAGTTCCTCAATGTGTTCAGCTTTTAATAAGAAAGAGAAATAGCTTTATCTGGGTTACACATTCTGATTTACAGACCCTTCCTTCTTCCTCTCAACTGCGTTTTTACACATCTGACATCACAGAGATGCCAAAGAGAAATGAATAATACAGCAGCTGATCTTAACTGATGCTGTGTCATGACTGGATATGCTGTACATTATTTAGCATTAGAACATGGGAAAATGTGGGGCCAAGGGACTTTACATTTCCCTTGTATGCAGACACACTCACACACAACACACACACACACACACAAATCAGTCGCAATGTAATGTGAGAAAATCAAACGGGCTTCTAACAGCAATAATGAAGAGAAAACTGTCTTTACTTGCAAATCTTTATATAAAACAATCTTTATACAAAACAGAGTGTCCATTATATACATATATATATATATATATATATATATATATATATATATATATATATATATATATACAGATAGATAGATAGATAGATAGATAGATAGATAGATAGATACATAGATAGATAGATAGCTGGTTAATCAGTTCAGAGAACTCAAGACCAAGTAAACTGTGGGTCCCACACAAAGTCTACAAAATGGTCCAGCAGGACAATGAAAATCAACGAGCGTGGAGACACTTGAAATAGTATTAATGAGAGGAACACCCTTCATCTCTTTTATAAAATATCCACAGCTTACATAGTAACACTTGCATCTAATTGATTGGTAGATTTAAGGAAACATATTGAATGAATACAGGCCTTAATACATAATGTTCCACTTAATTATTGACAAGAAACAACATCACTACTGATTTAAAATGCTTGTGCATTACCAGCATTAGTTATAGATGTTGACCGGCTACATACTGTATCTTGTGAGCTAACTAGATCATTTGGATCTGTGCTGTACTTCACGTAGGGTCAGAACTCCATATATACATATGGATGTATTTTAAAAATATACTTATATAGATACATCTATATAGGTGTGTATAAAACATCTTAAAAAAGGTGCTGCAAACACACACATGCATTCTGCTGTTTGCAAGAAGCAGGAAGGAGATGCATGGCTGTAACCCTGCTGTACAGTTAAAAGAGGTAGAAATACAATTATTGCATTACATAAAACCATCATTGTCTGAGAAGAATGTTTCATTCCTAAAACATAAGATGTTACACCTAAAACAATTATCTACATCAAAACAAACTTTGCTGCTTATCGTAGAAATGTCACGAGAGAGTAATGAGAACATAAATAACATCTCCGAACCATATGTTCACACCATCGCACCCTTGCTAAATATATGTCAAGCATTTATACACATTAATAAAGGTGCAAAACAAATTCATGAGGGAGCCAGGTTTTCAAACTATTCTACAGAGATTCTTTCAATTCACAACACTGATCTGGATAAGATAATCCTGTGGCGAGAACCACTAAATGACCTATATATAAAATAATGATAATAAAAAAACAGTTCCCTAGTGTTTATCAACACTACACCTGAGTGACAGTTGGAGGAATTTTTTATGGTCTGAAAATTGAACTAACATTCATGCCCACTATGAAATATGGTGGGGGTCTGTTTTTGGGCCAAAAACCTGATTTCCACTGCCAAGATGCTCTGCCTTGGCTGAAAATGGACATTCCAGCATAACAATGACCCAAAGCATTCATTAAAACCTACAAAAAAAGAACACTGGGTATAAAATACATTTTCTCTACTTGCCATCTGAATCTTCAGACCTTAATGAAATTCAACATTTGTGGTTCTAACTTAAGTGAGTTTTTTAAAGCAAATATCACAGTTCAAATGCCAGTTATAATAACTGCCTTGAAAATTAAAAGCATTTTGAGGAATTGAGGGGGTTAAATTTTTTCCCACCATGATTTTTTTATAAGATGATCAGGCATTCAAAATGTATATTATATTTAACAGTTAACAGTTTAGTTGCTGTTCTTCATTGCAGCAATATTACTTGTAAACAGACCTTTCTGCACTAGCTGCCTACCCAACTTATGCTTGCAATCCCCCATCAATTTAAAGGAGGTCCTTAAGATGATTTCAGTTCACAGCAGCTTCTGGGCTGCCAGACACAAGCTTAGTCTGGTGAGATGTACTGTTTTGCAGTCTTGATCTGAGGGAGGGATGGTGCGGGATGCAGTTTCTTTTGCTGGCCTTTTATGGATTGCGGCAGCCCTTAAGATCGTGATGATTTTAATTTTAATTCCAGTTCCCAATATGAGGGGAGGTCCTGTGTGAAGTAAGCGAGGGAACATCAATTAATGGATTGGAACTGATCCAGAATCTGCTTTTCCCATGCCTCGGTATAACCCCAACCATTTTGTGTACAAGATGTATACTGATCCAGGGTCAGCATTTGGGGGCAGAATCTATCCACATCAAGTTAAAACCATCCCAGAAGTACTCAAATGGATATTGCAGCATCTTCCCTGCTATGTTGCTCTGTGTGGTACAAGTTCCCTTTGCAACTATGGCTTACTGTGTACATTAGTGGTCAGTGGTATATTTGAAATGGAAACTGAGCAAGGTCTAATTGAAGTTTCTAACTAATCACAGGCTAGCACAGAAAAACAGAGCAGGGGAAGGTTGACTTTGATTTTTTTATGCTTCTGTTTGCTGCTTAGCAGTTCAAGTCTATCATCTGTGCCCAATCAGAGTGTATCGAAGCCTCCCTCCACGCCCTCACTAAATGACCAGTCAGCACTAATGTGTCCATATTGTTCCCATAAGTGTGAATTGATTTATATTGCTACAAAGCATCCCCAGACATCGAGAAAGAGCCATTGGAACCCAAAACCAATTATATATGTTTGTTTCGGGGGAATGGCCACTCAGGATACACTGGATCAATGGGGACATTAAAGGTCAAAGTAATACTTTTTTTCTGAAAGCTTAGCATGCCATCAAGCACTGTATCTTATCAACTGATTACCCTCACACTGAAAACATGCACACCATAATATCAACATGCTTTCTTTAAAAAACATAAGCAATGGAGGATGATAGGAGAGGAGAGGAGAGGAGAGGAGAAAGGAGATTTCCTTCAGCTCCCAACACTTTTCAAGAGCTGTGCACATTTTGAATAAAACCAGAAAAAAATGCACAAATTCAGTGCAGCATCTGGTCACCACCATCCATAATGTAAATAAATAAACATCTATATCAAGACTATGACTGTTAAAACACCCCTCCCCCTCCTCCACACATTCCCCTTTGAAACACCAGAGTGAATGAGGGTCTTTGAGATGAGGGAATAGTAACCTCAGGAACCAAGCTTTGACATCTCTCCAGACCCTCTCTATAAGGTTCACTGTAATCTTCCATTAGGCCTTGCGATGAAGCAATTAATATGTAGATTTGGTTTTAGGCCATGTTAATTACCCTTTCCCAAAATATTGAATGAAACCAAAACCTTGCCCAGTAATAAGGATATCCTTCTGCAAGCAGGCTTTATAGATTGTTGCTTTTTACTTTTCTCTGCTGTGGTCTCCAAGGGCCGCTTGAATCTATATTAATTTCCTCTCTGGCAGTTATGAGCCGCAGTATGAACTGCACTATTTCACTTTTAATCTGTCAGTAATTTAGTAATGTGTAAACTAATTATGCACAGATATTAATGTAATTGGTTCTGGGAGCTGTAAAAAAAAATCAATGTGTTTGCGGAGAATGCATTAAATTGAATTGAGTTATTATAATCATGTGTCAAACGCTGATTATGTTATGAAACTAAAAAGTAGATGTCAGCCACAGGTCAATACACAAGCCGCCTGGCTCCATAAAATCCAAGCTGCTTCATTCAATAATGCAAAGAAGGGCCCCCCTGCCTCCTGTTAGTTTGCTTAGGGCAGCTTTAATGAATTTCCCCTGCAAATCAGTCATAACCCTTCGCTGAGTGCAAGCAGTATTGATATTGTTTCACATAAAAAGTGGATCTGAAGTTTAATTTCCCTCTCAGGGTTAGAAAAGCTCATGACATCAGTAAAATAAGTCTGCAACCTGACAGAAACAGGTTAGTTTACAGGTCAGCCTTGTATTGACTCTCTTATCTTGAAATATTGTTTCTCACTGGCCATTTACAGTTTTATTCTTAGGGGAAAACCAACTGTATTATCTTAATCAGCATGCATTAAAGTATGTGTTTGATCAAAAGGGTAGAATAATATTGGGATGAAACTGCAGAGCAGGCATACTTCATATTTTAATTTACCTTGGAAGTGCACCAGCCTTTTTTTCCATACCTCCATTATCTTGAAACACACAATCCGCAGACTGATCAATACACAACAGCAGCAAATCAGTGGTATTCTTCAAAGCCGGTTGATATGCAAAACACAGTTCACCAGGAGAGGCCCTGAGTGAGCTGACAATTTTCACTATCCACATTTGCTCTTAAAGATTTAGACAAAGACGTACCACTGCAGTGTAGCTCTAATGGGTGAATACTGGAAGGAACCAGGAAGGGACACATATTCACACTATTCACAAACAATCTCTTCTCAACACAAGCAGAAATCAGAGAAAAGAACCCACATCAGTCACCTCACCCATGAAGGGGTGAATTTAGTCCTGGGCCATTTAATTCCACAAGAAAGAAATCCACTGAAATCTCAAAATAAGAGTGGGGATATTGATAAACAATAGAAGTCTGAAGGACCTAACCTAAGCACTTCTTTAATATTTTTTTGGTTTGGGTTGACCTCCTCAGTGATGGTGCATTTAAGAGTATTCATAACAGAACTACAGAGCAAATATAGATATTTACAGTGGGAGGCTTACATGAATCAGACATTGCAACAGAAACCTCTCGGACATCAAACACAGAGAACACGCTTTTGAACATAGCAGTGCCAGAAGATGCAGGAGCCAGGCTGACACAGTGTAATCACTACAGGAAATGCGCTGCACATACAGTGCATGTGAAGCTGAGGGACCATACCACATCCATTTCTCCCAGCCACAGAGGCTGACTCCTTTTCCTCCCAGCTTCAACACAGAGAAGCTAGGGCAGGTTCTACACAAGAGGCACACAGAAGGGTTTTCGTCTGGCACTGTTACATCCTAGGTCCCTTATGAGAGTCCTGGGGCTGCCATTATTAGGGTGCCAAGCCGCAGGCAGCGGAAACCTATTGTTCTTGTTCGTTTCTTTGTTTATTGTTTTTTTCCTCCTGCTTTTTTCCACAAGTGCAAAAATATCACTTGAAACTCTGAATATGCAGAATATTTCTGAGCCATGATGTATACAACAATTCCTTTTGAGAGCCACTGCTCTAAGGCCTCACCCAAAATGTATCATTTCTAGAAATGCTCATGCTACACTGACAGAACACTGAAATAGAATGTTTGCATGCTATCACCAATGTCCTAAATGCAAGAAAGGAGGTAATCTGTTTGTTAGTTTCTTTTTAGAGGCCACTGGTGTAACATGGTTTGGCAAATATATATTAATGTGCTTACAGTTTTTACATTTTGCATCATTAACATTGGTGAATCTGAATCAGCGGTTGGATGGGTCATACACCATCACTGCCATATCTCTTGTGGCAAACACATAGGAAGTCGTTTGAAAGCAATTATCGTATGTATCTTACGTAATTATGATTCAAATTCTTCAAAACATTTCATAATATGGTATTATTTTCAATTATTTTTGTGTGAGAATTAATATATGCTTGCTCGAATGGTGTGGTATAATAAATATATTTAGAGTTTGACAGCCATTTCTCAAAATGTTTAACTTGCATTACCCTGAAATGTTGCTTTTAATCTTGAAGTAGGATAAGTCTTATACAATTACAACTGGTTCGGTTACATGCTATAATGTATATGGCAAATGCATGTTTATGTGCCTAGAGGCCTTTTCTTTTTATGTGTCATCTGAAAACTTCATGTCACATAAATAAGAATTTATATATAGAGAGAGATGCAGTAACTGTTTCAGGCAATAGAGGGCTTGGAAGGATTTGAGAGAGCTACAAGTATATTAGGTCTGTTTCTCTGGAAACAATTATTGCTGTCAAGTAAGTTGTGTGTTATGATTGATAGCTTTTGTTTTCAGTGTTTAAAAAGAGAGGCAGATTTCAAAACATCATTTTGCTCCATACATAAATATTCCAGCCCTAAACCGAGCACTAATCCTCAGAAACGTATTACACACTCACCCCAAATGGTTCAACACTCAAACAAAAATAACTACAGTTTCCATCTTTTCCAGAGAATTATGGCAGTCTTCACCATCTAGCCATACATCTTAACTTGACACATTTCACTCAACTGGTAAGTGAAGATTAGAGAGACAAAAACTGAACATACCTTAATGGCACAGTACTGACTTTGTGTGGCACTAAAATCTCATTATGAAACTGATTACAATGTTTAATTTGCTTGTATGCACTTTTGGAATGTTGCAAATCCTGTTTTATTTGACCGTTTGGTACAGCTATTAAATACTTCTCAGTTGATGAGCACATTTACTGTAAACTTTATGCAAGGGCAATGAGTTTTTCTCACCACACATGTACATCAGAGAAAATAAAGGGTTTGATTTTGTGTTCAATAAAGCTATGAACATTTTTAATTTAGACACATTTTAGTGAAAGCATACTCAGCTGAGACAAAGGAAGATGTAGGCTAGAAATAACTAAAAATACACATCTTAATGAAAAAAATGGATGATAACAGCCTGTTGTGGATCTTTTTTTTTTCAACACTAGCCTTTTTTCTACATACACAAACATGTGTAAGCTGCCTGCCTCCTTGTCTTCAATACTTTTAACACACGTCTAGCCAACATGAGGGCGAATGAGTTTCGATTGAAGCCAGTATTCCACAGGGGTGCCATTAAGATGAGACTGAATTCTACACTGTGAATGAGAAGCATATCTCCTTCACATGCACTCGTGTAATGGATTTACAGTTGGCACTCCAAACTTCTTTCTCCTCCCCCCTCTCTCTCTCAAAAGACTCCTTTGTTCTTTACCTATGGCACCAGCTGCCAAACACACGGCTAATGTGACTTTTCATTAATTATGAATACAATGATTTCCCTGCTCTTGTACAACCTTCATTTATAGGAAGAAGACTAAATGCATGTGTCCTGAATGAGAGAGTGGTCTTTCATTACACCTTTTACAAATTCATACCCAGACATCATTATTTAAGCAAACATGACACTGGGTAAACGCAGAGAGCTCATCTGCTGTGATAAATTACTGTAATGAACCTAAGTTCCCAGGAAGAGAACAATGGCCATTTTCTTATCCAGGCAGCTTGAACTGTATCAGCTGAAAACTCCGCAATATGTGGAACCTGGGTGCCTTTTACTGTAGTTGCATAATAATCCCCTCCATCACCTTAGCGGCAGAGGACCTGGTACACAGGAAGGGAATGCAACAATGCTGGCCCTCTCACTACACACCGTAAACCTCTCTCTTGTTGAACAAATTGCTTCTACTATGGATGCCTCGTCTGGGAAAGCTTGATGAAGCTTTGAAGTCTAAAGGTCAGCTAAAGGGTATCATTTGAAGTCTCTGCCAGGCTATTCTGGGCTGATTTTCTTGGCATGGGGGAAAAGAGATGCAGTGCATTTGGAGCTTCATGTTTTAAATCAGTGAAAAAAGTTTGTTCATGGCAGGTGATTGACATGAGTAAGGGCAAATGACTGGCAAGAAGTCAGCTTAAGTCCAAAATTATCTTCACTGGCTAACGTCACATTCTGATGCATCCATTCTACCCAAATGCTGAATGTGTCCCAGGACAACCCCAAATCACCTCCAACCTTGGTGTGTACCATGCTAACATGCCATTTCACCACCCAGATAAATGAACACCAAGCTGGCTTTGTCTGCAGCTTCAGAATATGCAGCAGTGAGGACCACCCATTAGTTTGAGTTAGGTTTGAACATCCTCCCTAGCAGGTCGACAGAGGTACGGTGGAAACCCCATTCATTCACACATCAGTTTTTCATATATCCCGATCAACTGAGCTGTGATATTTTGATGGTGATACAAGTTTCGACAGCCAACCATGCATGACCACATCAACGATTAAAGTAAATATACCTTTGGCTTCCAAGGCATTGTATTCATCAAGCCTCATGTATAATGTTTTCATAGGTACTCAATTTGTGTAATTTCTTGTCTTTATAGGACATTGCTGTTTTTCCGCCCTTGTTTTATAAATAGGGTTTTGCATGCCTAGTATCGAGCATAGTACACTGTCAGGAGCGTTGTTCAGTATTTTTCCTGGCTAGCTAGTTTACACATTCATGTTCCTTGACTTTGCATATGCCTATGTGTTAGGGAGCTTCTGCCAGTAGTTTTTAGTGTTTACTTTTGGAGAGTGGCTGCATACATAACTGGTCTTTCTCTTTCACTGCATACCTCTCGATAATGGAAAGTTTAAGAATTACATAGAATAAACACACAAGTGATTACTGATTTGCTTGATTAGCTCTCTTAGTAAGTACCTCCTTGTGGCCAATACGTTCCCTCACCATCATTAACACCCCCCTGGCCGGCCCTAGAAATATTTACTGCCGTTTATACTTAATCCTCATTGTTAATAAAGACTTTTGAAAAATTTACAATGAATTATCTCTTTCCTTTTTTCCCCACCCACAATTTGAGAATTGCAAATGAACAGAGTCCTTTTGATTTGAATCTTGCTCTCTTTTATGTTATTTGAAGGCATCTGTTAGGGAACCTGGTGTCACCCTTTAAGGGTGTTAAAACTACTGCCATTGATGCATTTCCCAAGGTGGCGTTGTGTACTTTGTGTAGTAAAACGTGACTCTAGTACAAATGCCTCTCCATTCTCTCAGAGAAAGCAGCTCAGGGAGCATTCAAGCCTTGTAAATGGTTTATTTACCTCAGGGCTGGTTATGTAGAGAGTTACTCTAGAATCGAGAAACCTGCTGTTGACGGCAGATGATGAGGCTGTTGGAAGAGATTTTCATCCATGCTTATCCTCAGGTCCCATCCCAGGACATCCAGCATTAACAGAGCTAAAAAAAAAACAGGTGTAGAAATAAACACACATACAAAAAGGCTTGGAGACACTTTTCACAGCTGTGTGTGGCACAGGGGAACAGGGACTGCAGATGGCGACACCTCTGCTTTGCAGCACTGTGACCCTGGGGCACCTTTGCAGTTAGCTTAAGAAAACATTTGGACGTGCTACTCCTCACGCCAAACTCATTAAAGCAGGAAATTGGGAGAAAATGGAAGGGGCTGGCTAGCTGCAGGAGAAAAAAAAATCATTAAATAATCATTGTGACTCACAAATTCCGAACAATTATGTCTGTTTTTGACACTTCTCCTTGATTCCATTCTGTTCCTAGCACAGTGGAGCTAAACATGTGCTCAACCAGAATCAAAGCTGCACATTTCTCAGGTTTGTCATGTATGGAATACAACTACAACTAGTTTCCATGACCTGAAAGGCATACTCTCAAATTGACAGCAGAGACAGACGTAGTCAATCCAGATCACATGGGAGGGAGACTGTTGTGAAAAGAGCATAGCTCTTATGCAGACATTGAAGAGGAAAATCTGGGTTTACCTACACAAGCTGCACTGTAGCTTCAGGCGCTATCAGGAGGACCCTGGCTATTGATCGGCCTGGAGAGCTATGACGCCTCCATTAAAGCTGTGGCGATAGAACTGTACCGGTATTGATTGATGGGGCCAGCCCTGTTAATATTATTTATGGTGGAGGGCTACATTGCTCCCAGGAAGAATAAGCCCCCATAATAAGTGGTAATTGATGGTGAGTGAGGCATGGCTTCACCCTGCTGACCCTAGACCTGTGAAAGTCTGATGGATCACCTCTAACACGGTTATGATTGATATTATCAGATTACATAACCTACTACACAGGATCTGTGGGCCTTTTTGAGTGGGCACATTGATTTTTGATTAGGGCGGTGCTCAACACATCGTAGGAAATGCCAAGAAAGTACATTCTGTTGGCTATGACTCGTTTTATGTTGTTTGTATGCTTTTCTAAGGGACTCATTCTAAGGGATTCAAGTAGATGATTCATAGTATAATGATTCACAACATTCACATCTACAGTATCAATTAAAATGCTTTGAAATAAGAATGAAGAAACACCCACACACAAATTTTACAATATACTTAAGCTTAAAATAGTGTTAATAGTATTAATAGCATTAATATGTTCAAAATGAAATACCTTTCTACCATGTCAGTGACAATTGTTTTAGTAAATCTCAGAACTGCCCCTCTTCTTTGTATATTTAGAAACCTCATGCAAACTGTGTTTTTATTACATACTATGAGGTTTGAAACATTGACATAAAATTATTTTGCCAATGTTTCATTTTATTGTGTTATAATTTTTAAAACCATTATATAATTGGTTAACCATAAGTGTCTCTATGGAAAGTGTAAAAATATAATATTTAGTATATTTAGAAACACTACATGTTTTCCCAAACTGTGTTTTTATTACATACTATGAGGTTTGAAACATTGACAAATTTAAGCTAAAATTATTTTGCAACAGCTATTGACAAAAACAGATTGCATCTGTTGGCCATACCCTCTTTTTGATGGAACCGTTTCCATTCACACTGCAGGTAGTTATATTTCCCTTGCAGAAAATAAATTAAAAAATCTCGATGTAGATACAATGATTTAAAGGCAAATTATTTACATGTGGCATTGCTCATTTTGTGTCACACATTTCAGTGTTCTGTACTAATGTACTAAGGATTTCTTGATCTTCAGCCATACTTACTGAATCTTTCTGCAGTATGTGTGTGATGGCACAGTCTTTGCATTGGGTTGTCCTTTCTACAAATTCTTAAGGTCTTTCCTAATATCTCATTGCAGCTCTCCTGATTTCATCTCATCTCATATATCCTCTCTTCCCTGATCTGAGCTAAATCTCCAACATTGTGAGCATAAGAACACCACAATCCACCACTGTTGGAATGTCATTTCCTCTTTCTTTTAACTCACTGAGATGTGACCCTGGATTTGACATTTCAATCAACATATTCCCTGCTTAACCATGGAGGCAGTTGCATCGTACTGATAGATACAGCTTTTTGTACACTAAAAGCAACTTTGCATAGATTAGACATGATATTATTATATCACTGTTCCTACATTACCTGATGCCTACAATGACTTCAGTGTTACATGACTAACATGGCTTTGAAACTTGCTGGATAGCTTTAAACAGATGGGCTGTCCCAAAAATGACTCAATGAGCCTTTTAAATAGATTCATTCAGGTTACATGGCAAGATGAAATAATTGAATGAAAAACAAATTGCAGTTTCCCTTGGAACTGTAACTGTTTGTACCTTTTACAAGGCGTTAAAGAAAAGATCTGGGAAGTGGTACTGTACTGTATGTATGTGATTAATGCCTTTTCATGACTTTTCTGACACATTCAACATAATGACTCCATATTTTAGTGCCCATAATTATCATTTCAATATATTTAAGAAATTGGAGGTGTGATATTATGCTTCCATTAGTGTAATATTTAGCCTGAGCAACAGCTGTTTTACATGGAATATTGTAAGGGGAAGGTGTGTGTGTGTGTGTGTGTGTGTGTGCGTGCGTGTGGGGGTACAACAACATTATACAAGGAAAATGATTTTTAATTCACACTGTGCAAGATGGTAATTGGATGGAAATAACAGGAAAGAATTAATTCACATGCAGGTCAAGGTGCCCTTTGACTGACCATCTGGAGAGGAACAGGACTTGGCTTATGAGCTGCAGGGTAGGAATTTCACAATTGTGTGAGGTTATTTATTTATTTATTTATTTATTTTATTTTATTTAATATGTAAACATTGTTACATTGTTTTTGGAGGCAGGTCAGCCATAATAGCTGATTTTCATGCATAAAGTAAAAAAAAGAAATTGTGTTGACTCCAGTTATATAAAATGATTTAGAAGGAGGAGGAGAGAGAAACAGCAACAGCAACAACACTGACCCAAATCTTTTAAAATCATTCACATAGAACTTTGGGTAACATTCATCTGAGTGGTGGCATGGAAGGTCATAATAGCAATTAACCACAATACTATGGATCCAATCAACATTTACTCTTCATGTCTGACCAACAAATAAATGCAACCATTATTTTTCTTCTTAAAAAACTGTTAATTTATATCAACTGCATTATGAAATGTGTTTGTAAAAAAGTTTCACTTGCATTTATTCACCAGTCAAAATTAAGGATACATTTTAATTGAAATCAGGAGTCAAGTTTCCATCTGAAGATCTCCTAACAGCCGGCAAAGACCCATATAAAGAAAAAGAAAATATTAAAATTACATTTCTTTCCAGGTAAGTAGCTTATTTTTAAAACATCAATGAGGTATGTAAGACTGACCTTTTCCATCATACTAAGGTAAAAATGTTTACTGAGGTTTATTGGTTTACAAAATTTTCAGGGAAAATACTGTACACCAGTACCAACACACCCCCCCCCCCCCTCGGCCCCGCACCTGATTCTCACCCGCCCACTACCTTATTATGATTTTGACTGAGCTCAAAATGCTCCAGATATTATTATCTTCCTATGTCTTCCTATGACTGTAAAGGATAGCTGCTGGGTGAGGGCTGTGGTTTCTAGCTTTCAGATAGAATCACGCCCTTAATTTATACTGCAGATCAACAGAATTAGCTGTGATATTGTAGGGAACTGGGAATGAAAACACCAGGGACCACTGAAAGAGCAGGACCGGCACAGCCTGTTCCCAAAGACAGTGACATGCTCATTCAGATCGTTATTTATGTCTTCTGAAGCACAGGGAGCGTGAAGTGTGTCACCCAAAACATATTACCAGACATGAGATTTGTAAAACTGCACTTCACTACAGTGAAGCTTGGGGACACGGATGAAAATTATTCAACTGAATCCTAACTTCCATGGGATGCATATTTAAAATCTACATTTAAAAATGGATCCTGTTGCAAAAAAAAAAAATAAAAAGACCAATGGACAGAACATATTCTAAATAAACATTTGTTAAATGTTAACTTTCACAGTGTATACGGAGCCCAGCAGGCTGAGTGCCCTACCAGTGTGTCTACAGCAGTCAACCACCATCAGGAAAAACAGGCCTGTTCAGGCCACCTGACGTCAGCGGGAGAGGCAGGCATGACAGCCACACATGATTTATCACCCCCAATTAAGAGCAGGATGGCAGGCTTAATGGACTCATGTGGCACACCCCCCAACCCCCCACCCTCCAGCCCCCAAAGATAATGTATCTCAGGCATGTCGGGACAAGCCTACTCCCCACATCAACAACAACAAAAATGGAATGTTTTGGCCAGAGACGCCCTTTTTGGTGATGAGAAAAGCAACTCTCACTTTTAAAAATCTGCTTATCATCACACACATCTGATCGTATGCAATAATTCCTGTAGTGTAAAAGTCCACCTCCCCAGCATTTAATGTGTAAGATGTACTTCCTTACCTTCATTTTTGTAGGCATCTATATTGAAAGAAAGTTTTTTTTTTGATCTTAATAAATAAGAACATGAGCTACCTTAAAATCCCTCTGGTTTCATAACCAGTTTCAGACTCGCTAAACCCAATTCAAAACCCAGAATTCAACACTCCTCCTTCTCTCCTTGCTATAGACTGTAGTACATTACATTTGCAAATTATGTTTTTCTTGTTGTTTAAAGAAATGTTCGTGATAACTTAAATGCATGAAATTACATAAATGCTTGGCTCACCTCTAAATGTAGTCTCTTCTTGGTACACTATGATTTTTCTGTCTTACTCTATGAAATTGGATTTCATCCATATCCAACATACCAGTGCACTAACCTACTGCTGATTGAAAGAAGGAGGCATGTTTAGTTTGGAGGACATGGATACACTTATGTTCCATTGTGCTGGAAGTCGCTCTGGATAAGAGCGTCTGCTAAATGCATGTAATGTAATGTAAAGCGAGATTGAGTGAATTTTATTACAGTTAAAATGTAAGTATAGCAACATTTCAATGAAAAAAGACTTAAGTGCTTCAAGACAGTCACCTGTGCGTGGGTAGGTGGTTCATATGGAGAGGAAGCATTGCCTGAACTGACAACACAGTACTGAGGGGAAAAAATAGGAAAGGAAAATGAAATTTTTGTGAAAAGATTCCCTTGCTTTCCATAATTCTATACCTTCTAACTGTAAGTCAGGGAGTAAAACATTACATTTTAGATTTCAAGTGAAGTTACAATTTAAGGAAACCAAACAACTCACACAGTTTTGAGTTTGCCAAGACATTAAAACCGCTGGGTTATTAAGGCCTGGAACATATTGCTGTGGGGTGAGAGGGGGGAAAAAAAAATCTGATAACAATTACACGAAAACCGCGTTTGTACTTGGGAAGGGGTAGCTTTTGCACTCCAAACCCAGACAGACTATGGAGAGACGCGGAAGTACCATTAAAACGAGGGAGGATGCGTAAACAGCTGTTTGCAGTGTGGGTTTACACAGTGTGCCATGTTCCGCGCTCTCCCGCCCTTTGTAGTCCTTGAGGGGAATGCCGCAGCCCCTGTGCGCCTGCCAAACTACCCTCACATGGCCAACACATGATAGCGCACATGGGAGATGCCGTGGCTGCGAGTTTACAATAATTACCACACATCAGGGAGCCCTTTCAGCTCAGGTACTGTCGAACACAGGAGGTCGGACCCTGCTTTCGGAAACTGCGTCTGTTCCCCTTTATTTAACAAAAATACATCTCTACAGCAGAGATCCATTTTATGTGGCTCACCAAATTTTTGGTAATCCAAAGCAAAACTCAACATTTGCACGTGGATCCGTTTACATTACGTTTAGTAGCCGGTCAGACGATCTCTTGGCGTGAAGCAGTTGCAGTTTGCAGAAACTAATCAGATGAAATCTCTTTACGGACCCAGTCAGGACTACATGAGCGCAAGCCCACCTGCAATCTGGAAAACATTACGCAGAGTCATGGGACACCTCGCATGCAAATCCTCAGTCACTTCAGATGAAATTAGGTGTAAAGATCCCATTTCCTCTGACTGATAAACTGAAACACCTGCCAAAGGGATCAGTTATCATTTCTCCTGAGTTTCCATTTCCTAATACAAAGTCCAAGTTTTGACACTCGGTTTCAGAATTGCGCAAAGCAGTAGCTGACACCTTTGTTTGTCAAGTGTTTTCCTTTCAGCAAAGTAAAAGTAAAAAATCATTGTTTCTGTATTCATGCGTTTCTATCAGTAGCATTGTGAGATTAAATTGTCCTTTTAGGCCAATTTTATCCATTTAGTATGGGTTGTGGTTACTGTACAACCATGAATCTTATTCATGTCTAAGGTCATTTCAAAGTTACCAGGGCTGAGAATTACAAAATTAAACATTCACAGAAACAACATGAAAAGCCCACCAGCTTACATTCACAGGTGTAAAGGGAGATGTGAATGTCTTATCACTAAGCTCTGGAGACTATTGACCTGTTGCTGCTGCTGCTTGTGTGGGAGTAATATCTTCTATCCAAGGCATAGCTGCCACCAAAGCTGTGTCCAGTATGGCCAACGCCATACAACTTTTCATGTAGTTTGGCATGACAATACCACTTTTCATTGACAGGTAAGATTATCAGGAATCTGCAAAAATTCCCACAAGCTTGCAGAAACATGACAAGAGTGCAGGCATTGTGAGCACCACTCCAAGCTACCAACACACTAGCAAAACCAACCCGTACTCTAAACTTAGTGTGGATGTTCATTTTGCCTCATCTAAATCATTTATGCTACATTTAACTGTACACCTTGAGCCTATTCATTTCAAGTACCGGCTGATCCTGTCTTTGGGAACTGTGGGTAGACCACTCTTGGACTGCCTGCGTTCTCCCCTTCAGTGGAGAGAGAATTTTCTCATGTAGGGTCCTGTAGTGTTATTTGATTTTGCCACTTAATCTAAACACTTGATTTGTCATGGTGATGCAATTTGCATCCTTATCTTTGTACTGAATTCTTGGTATTTGCTGTGCATTTGATTTTGTTTCCATTGCCTTCTCCCTTTCTTTCCATGTCACCATCCTTCTGCAGGCACCCACGGCTGGGGGCAGGGTCAGGCAACAAAGTCGTTCTCAAGACTCACAGGAATGCAGAGCTGCCAGTGTATTGTATTCAACAATATCTCCTTTTCTTTTCATTTTACCATTTACAGATGTTTATTTTCATTCTATACTGAATATTCTAATAAAATCCAAACTAGCCAATTATCTAATGGGCAAAACGTCAGGGTATCACACCTGTAAATGTGTGAATTTACTGCATGGCACATTGGGTATTCTTCCACCAGCCAGTGTAGTGGGGACTGGGGGACTTGTCCACTGTAATACTATGTAAGGCACAGTATTTTTTAGCACAGGGAACACAGGGAACATAAATGACAGTTTTGGAAAACTGGGCAGTGTAAGAAATAATCTATCATTAAAATCCATGGAATTCATGGAAATGTTGCTGCTGTTGTTTTAAACCACCATGGCTTTAAAATCAAGTTGTTGTTTTTGCATGTGCCTAACACTGTTATCAATTATAAACCAAACAAATGTGCAGGAAAGAAAAAAATAACCACACATGAGGTTATTGGTCTACTTGGTTTTTGCATTTAAATGCATTTTGAAACCCTTTGTTAAATCAAGTGCAGTCAGCACTGCATGCTACACCAAATTGTTAAAGCAAAAGTTCATACACAACATGCACATTTTTTAAACGTCTTATTAAATTTCAATATAATCTGTGGTAAAGTGTAATTTTATACATAATTATTCATGTTTCTTGAATAATTTCTGAGCCATTGTCACATACTATACAAGATTATAATGTTTTCAGCATTATGTTTTCTTCTAATGTAAAATATCAGCAATGAATGGCTATGAATTTTGGACTCAGCGGACCTTTATAAAATACAAAAAAGATAAACTAGATTAAACTGAAGACAGAGAATGTAACATTTTCAATTTCTGTTAATAAGTGAGCTTGGTGTAGCTAACTCAACTCCGCTGATTAAGTGCACCGTATCTGTAGCTCACAGCATTAAACTAAAATAAAGTAAGTGTACCTCATATGTCTGTGGTCTTTAATGTTTAACAATACCAAACTTGTTTACATGTGCTAAACATGAAAGTTCACCAATGAATTAAAGATGGTAAAACCATTCAGGGAAAAAGGATCTCACATGGTGAAATGTTTAATTAAAATTGTAATTAACATAACGTGTACATATTGTGACTAAAAGATCTGGAATGTTAACATGTCAGCTGAAGGAAAAAACTCAGAAGGACCATTGAACCTGCAGTAAATTATAACATAAATTAATATAGCAAAGTACCCCCTTCAAACCCTGCTTACTGCCAGGTTTCAATTACAGCAAGTGCCAGACAGATTTATTAGGGCCTAATTTTATCTTCATCACACTCTGCCATATTGAAATTATACATGTGATCCTGGTGTTAACGCACATTTAAACCTGTTATTCCTTTGTCAGTTTTGCACTTACAGGAAAGTGGTGAGAAAAGAAGCAGATGTCATAATTACATATATCAGGAGCCCCCCTCAACTCCCTGGGTGGTGGGGCAGATGAGCGCACAGTGTATCCAGATTAATCTTCCCCTTCCCCCCGACAGCCAAGATTCATGGGACCGGCCACCAGCAGCGCTGGAATGTCTGATAAAATTGTATTAATTCTGCAAATTAATGAGATTAATGAATTTGTACAGCTCGACAGAGGAAACAACTTTTTTTACTGTCTGGCTCTGAAATAATAACACGCAGGTAATTAAAGTCCATCAATCAGTCTTTACCAGACCAACTAATTATTATGCCATTTCCACCAACTTCTCACTTTTTCACAACTCACCCATATTTTTTATACATATGTGTGTATGTATACTTCAAACTCTGTTCAAACTGCAGTATGAAACCACCAAAGTTGCTTTTGTCTGTTTCTTAAATAGTGTTGGGGTTACTATCTTCCCTGTGTTAGCTTTCATACACTGTTGAACAGTATCTGCATTTTTGTCAGGTCTATTGGTGTGAAAACATCTTTACATTGCCCCATTCTTTTGTAATTGTATCATCTTTCGTTTTTCATCCATTCATATTTTCTTCATCTCCCCCGCCCTTCTGTTTGGATCAACTGAGAAATTCAGCTGATTTAACAAATGTTATATTCCTTCCATCTAAATGAACCAAATCAAACCTGTAAGATCCTTAATTTGACTAGCTAACTTTATCAGTAGTCATCTGTATTTTGGGGGAGATTCAGTTCTGAGATTCAGTGTTGATCAAACTAACTCTGCCCTACTGTCTACATTTCCATGAATCAGAAAAGGATTTCAAATGCACTGGGATAACAGTCAGCTGGTGGTAACAACAATGAAAAATCCACAACCATCTACTGTCAAACAATGGTAAATTAATATCATGTACTGTGATTGTAGTGACCTGTTTTCAGGATTGAGGTGACTCTTACTCTATTGTTCTTCCATGGTGATGAGAAGTCTGATTGTGGATACCAGACAAGGGAGCTGATTCATTGTTATAAATGTGCAAAACACTCTCAATAAAAGCTTCACAGATGACAGCACTATCGGCGTGGACAGGCCCATCCATTTTACACTTTGTTAGCCTTTGATCTCTGCTTTCAGCGCCAAGTGCAGTGTTTTTAAAATCAGGAGGGGGTGGTGGTGGTCCCTGGGGCTTGGCTGGGGGAAGACCAAGCCAGTATCAGTGGACTGATGCCTGCCCCGGTAACAGGTATTAAATGTGACACGACAGCAAGGTGCGAAGCAGTCAGCAAACCAATCATCCAGCAAAACCCATTATGGCATGTTAAAATAATGGCAGACTTCAGAGACACTGTGTCCATTACTGCAGCTGCACTAACAGTGGCAGTGGAGGAATATATGCATATGAGGCATAAATAACCTGCAAGCAAAATGTGGGTCTGTTAGGAGTTGCAAAGTGAGAGCATGGACACCATTCAGTATGGACACCTACGCGCTCTTGCAAACGTATACTCTTCCGCCATCCAGGTGCATTATCCGATCTGTCCGGGATTGTTACAGATTCACGGAGATATTATATTGTGAATGGCAAATTAAACAACTACAGGCAGGAAAGCAGCAGTAGCAACATTGTCTTCCCTATATCCAAAACACTAGCAAATTCTTCATACTCTCTCAGCCAGAGAGGAAGTGAGGCACTGTCAGAAGGACAACCCAGAGATATGAAACCCATATGGGATATCATACTGCTAAATTCAATGACCAGGTCTGCACTCATTCAGAACAAGTTATCATACTTGTTTTCAGCTGTAACTGAGGAAGCAGCCCTGTAATGTTCCCCACTCACAGACAGACAGAGAGAGTGGCTACTGGCAAAACAAAAATATGTATGTCCATAAGTGTCCTTAAATGCAATGATGAGCACATTTTGGCTCTTTGTTTCCTGTAAATAAGTTTTTCATCCATCTGACAAATGCTCTTGCCCAGAGTGACATACAGAGCAAGGTCAATGAAGGCATGTAGTTAGGCCAAAAGAACATTGCGAACATAAAATGCCAGACCACATCTGAGCAAATAATCAGGTACTTCAATAATCAGGTACTTCAATATCTGCCAATGTCTAATTCAGTACAATACCTCTAAAGTTCTATATAGAAGAGTACAGTGTTATAGCTTCTTAAACCTTGTGCAACGCCTATCAAAGCTATTGTACTATAAGCTACAGCTTCCATGATGCATGCTTCGCCATGTATGCTTTATCCATTGAGTGTTCCAGTGCTATAGGCTCTGACCAAAATAACAAAGATACATTTATTCTTACCATACGTATGTGCACTCAGCGCTGCAAGCTTCTGATATATCGCCATGTCTTGCTTGTCTGGTCTGGGGCTATTTCATTTTCTGACTCCTCTCAGAGGATCTGTAAATAGATTGTACAACAATCGGTACTGCCCTGCAGTCATATCAAGAGTGATTATTCTGTGTTCAAACAGCTCTGACAGGAAAAAAATTAGTAACCATTACAAAGAGAGCAGGTGTTTTTTTCTTTTATATATTTTAAGTGCCTGTGGCAGAAATGATTGTGTACAAGCCCAGTATTGATTTTGAAACTATTTTGCACAGGATAAATGAGATGGTAAAGAAGGCAGGTTTTTGCCATCAGGTTTTTGATCAATCAACATGTCAGAACTGCAGCTAAATTAAATTTTTACTAAGAATCTTCACTTGGTTTTGATACCACACAAGATAGTCTGCAGGGCTCACTTTCCAGTGATGCTCCAAAGATATTCCATACGCAGTTTTGGATAAATGAGTTACATCTTTCGTTTACAATGTAAGATTCAGCTAAAACTCATTTAGTAATATTTGCTTGGAATGAAAATTTAACAAGACTAGTGAAGATTGAAGCATATTAAACATATTGAAACATATACAAAACTGCATTCCATCAGGTGTTGATGTATGCGTGGGATAATACAAAGCCTAAAAGGAAGGCAGCTGAATTCAAAAAATCCAAAAGTGGTACAAAAGGCTTAAAAATCAGGACTAAACTATGCCCACTCATCAGGCCCATGGTTGAGAACAGCTGGACCCTGGAAAATTACTCCGCAATACATAGTAGCAGGAAGGCATAGTTACAGGCCTTGCAATTAAGCTGTGAGTAGTCATATTTTCTTCTTGACGAGAACCACTGGATAGAGCAACAACTCTTAAATTACCTGATTCTCCAGCAATTAGTCCATGGTCCTTAAGAGTTTAATAGTCTGATGATGGGTACATCAGTATCTCAGGCAGGCTGGCACATCACCTAACAAAGCAAACCCATTCAACATACTGCAACCCAAGTCTCTTTTTATGCAGAAAACACTTAACTAAGGGTACCTATGTAGCAAAAACTTGACCTGTACCTATTCACCAGGGTTCAGCCTGAATAAATTCATCCTCTCAATTACTCCCTCTCTCATCAACATTCTGAAAATAGGCTTGACAAAGGGTTCCACCTACAGCTCTGGGATACAAGAGTACATCTTGAATTGGGGTTATTCATGGTATCTCTGAACACTTTCAATATTACATAGTGGTAGCTTGGCCATGATAAATTCAACAGTTTCTTGGGGATTTTTTTGGATGTAAATTTGTAAATAGATTTTTTTGTAAACTATCAGTCTACACTTTTTGGGGTTCATGTTATTGCCTGTTTTGGACTTCACAAAATAAACACCTTTGCACTAACATGTTATTGCAGCTGCACCATCTTTTGACAGGCTGAAAAACCACAAGCCCTCATCTCCAGTATACACTCCCTAATACATAGAGTGCTGTATCTGGAGGCTACCTTAGTCATTATTAACCATTATTTCGTGTAATACGATCTAGTTCAGGGGTTCCCAAAGCTGGGGAGCTTCCAATGGAAAAAAAATAAGTCATGAAATTAAATTAAATCCAAAACCATATATTTTCATTTGCTATACATTCAGAATGCATATAATACCAAAATGGACCAAAACTCTTATTATTCTTTTATTCTGAAGTTGTGAGTACATTATAATCCTTACTTAAATTAACTAGCGAAACTAGTAACAGAGATATTTATTCTTGGATTAACCACTATTGTTTGAATCTAAAATAACCTAATTTTTGATTACAATATAAGTGAAACAGCAGAAATGAAGATAGAACATATGCCAAGAAAATAAGTGCTTGAATCTTACTGTAGTTGCTTCTCTGTTTTGACCAAGGATAGAAGAAAAGAATATATATCTGTAAGAGCTTACAGATATGTACAGATGTAAGTCTGTGTGTGTGTGTGTGTGTGTGTGTATATATATATATATATATATATATATATATATATATATATATTATATATACACACACACACACACACACACATATACATATATGTGTGTGTGTGTGTGTCTCACTAAATTTCAATTTCACTGCTTGAGATAAAATAGGGATCAACATTATTTTAATGCAACTAGAAAAATACATTAGACACATCCCCTTTAGTCGAGGGAATTGATGAATGAAATGTCACATCCTAATGCAAAAATAATCAATTCAAAATGCTTATGACATTTAAGACAGTGAGATAAAGTCAAAGCTGGGCACTTTGTCAGGTTTGATATGGATTAAACTTGTACTAATGGGATCATTTTTCTCTGGAAAGATATTCTTATAAAGCAGATAAGCAATCAATTATTATGAATTATGCATACATTGAATTAAGGTCTAATGTCATTAATTTGTCTCATTAATTTCTTGGATTCGGTTAAAGGAGATCAGAATTTGCACTCAGCTGAAATGTCCTTATATCAGTGTCAGATGGAGCACCTGCTTGTCACACTGCTGGTGGGCCCATCATGCCCTTGCATTAGCGCTGGGGAGCTCCATGTCCTTTTCTCGGAGAGGAGCAGTCTGCTGACAGCTGTATGGATGTTTAAATACAAAGGCAAACACTTAACCATGACATCATTTCCTCCATCTTATTATTCTTGCTTTTTAACTGGCTAACATGGTAACTTTTCTTGCTCTCCCTCTTAATATCGGATTGCCAAAAATATCCATCTGGGAGATGGATGGAAGGTGGTTTGTTTATTTTATTGCAAAAGGAACAGTGCACATTGAGTGGGTTATGAGGTGGGCACACGCACAATGGGAGTCGATTGTGTTCTAGTTCACTCAAGATATCCTGTATAATTGAGTCTGCTAGTAAAACCACACATCTGCCTGTCTGACAAATGAGTCATCTATTCAGCACAGAGCAAGCAAGTTTTTTCTTTCTTTTTTCAGGAGACTGCACTGAGGAAATGGTCTTCAGAGTGTATTCACATACACACCTAGAAATTTCATGGAAGGGTGGCTACTCTCCTGTCTTCAGATTCTGACACATGTGAACATCAATCCTTGTTCAATGTAGATGTCTTAGGACCTAATCATTTGTGTCCATTGCCAGAAAATATGATATAGAAATATGAGAGCAAGTACATCAACACTCACGCACACAAAAAAACCCACTACTTTTTGGAAGGACAATTTGGAAGGATTTGTGAACAACTGAGCAATTTTATACATGCTTAATATTCCTCAAACAATAATTTAAAAAATAAAAGCTTTATCGTCTGTCTTGACCAAATATAACCATATTGCCTTTCGGGAAATAATCAAATCCATTTATGAATGAGGGAATGTAGTGTGTGTGTGTTAGTGCTTGCTGTGGTGATAATTTGACAGGGAGGGATGGTCACAGTGGCAATCGGCCTGCCATACTGCCCATCCATCAGATGGATTTGAAAGGGGGACTTGGGGGAAGACATGATGACTTTGTGAGCCTGGCCTATTGAGGGCGTGACAGCCTGTGGAGCCTGGACGTGTGGGCGGTAGTTGTTATTCCTGGTCATGTCCGCTCAGCATGATCATCCATAACCCAGTTTATTCACAGCACACTCCTCGTCGCCCAAAAATGTCAACTAAACATGTATAAAATGCATAAAAGAGCCCTTTTACGAAAATGAATGGCTATAACCATGACCAAAGCAGAACCCCTCAAGAACACCTTCTCCATGACAGCCTGTAGAGAGAATTTAGTCATAGTCATGAACCTTAGTGATCTTCTGGCCCATCACATAAATGTAATGGGAATGTCCTTATGCTGAACATTATCATTCTTGCACTGGTCCTTCTTTTCAAAATTTGGACAACAGTGAGCTTTAGGGGGGGAAAAGTGCATTCATTCAGTGTCAGACTTCACCATGTTTGGTCTATCATGGTGTTATTAAAGAGGTGATGTTACAATTCTAATATGGACATTATTATTCCTGTGAACATCTTACATAACAGAAAAAGGTAAATTTGGATGTGCATTTCAAAACATTTGATATTTTAATATTACGTGATTTCCAAGGTCAAATAATTAAATTAACAAAACCTGTTTTTTCACCAAGAACTGTGTGAAAATCTAGTTCTTAATGTCTAAATAATGACTCACTGCAAAGACACTGTACTCACTCACATTTTCAAGATAGGTAAATTATCTGATACATTACATAGCATTCTTAGGCTTCATGAACTTTGATAAGATAATAGGAAAGCATTCAAATATTTATCCACATAATCAATTGGTGACCTCATGGTTGAATTTTACAACACCATATTTCATCTCATGCCTACTTTTTAATATTAGTAATAGTGGTCAGTCCACTCTGAAGAATGGAAAGCCTCACTCTGAAAAGGCAGCAACCTTAACCTTTCTGTCCCTCCTGAATTCATTCCAGGTCCACATCAATTAATTAGATCTAAATAAATAATGTGTGAAGAGCCTATTTGGAAGTTTAATTCTTGTTATACAAAGGCCATTAATTATCACACTCAGACTAAGAGAGATAAAGAGGACCAAGTGCAACTGGAACTGTGCAAAGTGCAAGAATCAAAAACAAACTATTTTAAAAATGTGGAGAATCCCGTTTATTATCCAGTATGCAGGTAAGTATATAATTCTCTCTTTGATTAGATATAAAAATCCTCCTCCTCCATCCCTTTGGAGGCCCTGATGAATAGAAGAGCAGGAAAGCACCAAAAGCTGTTGTATCACTCTTACTTGTTTGTGAAGGGCCAGGGATGCAGGTGAAGCTTGCCCTTATTACCAATGTCAGAGATTCGATTAAGCACCGGGAAGCAAATGATTCCAATGAACTAATGATTAATCAGGCGGGTCTATTTACTAATGTACCAGAATGCATTAGAAACATAAGTTAATGGGGACAGGACATCAATTCACATACAAATGAACCACGTTTGCATTGGATGCTTATTGACTGGTGCAACAAAATGAATTACAAAAAGTAATCTACTTATAAAGCACCAGGAGCAATGAAACGTGATTTCTAACATATGTGCTCTTTTCCTCAGCTGGGCTCCTGCTTCCAGGAATGTCAGCATCTGAGTAGACGAAGCAGCAGAGTCAAGGTCTGGCGTAATTTTTGTATTATAAATCACCAGAAAAGCACTAAGGCCTAGATTTTATCTATCCAAAATGTGCTTAGTCCTTTTAGTAACAATTAAACAATTGTTTTTTTAAACACAACATTCAGCTTAGCTATTTGAAATTAACAATAAATAAATAAAGAAAAAACAGGCAGTATTTCCGTGAGCATGTATTGACTTTTGCCCAAATAGGATATTTGCTACATATACAGTATTGCCATAACTACTGAATGATGTTTTGTAGTAGTTTTATCTCTTACATCTCCAGAGCTTGTGTACATTTCTACTTCATTTCCAGGTTGGAATCTTGAAATAGGATGAGGTGCAGGTCCTTATAGCTTTTTGGAGGACTGCTAATGCAGGTTTAGTGAAAGGAGGGGCACAGTTATGCTGTTGGGGTTTCTCCATGTTATCAGGTCAATCCCCTCCTGAAGACTGAAACATGGTCAACCTGCAAATCTAACGCACCTGGAAATATAACCACTACTGTCCATCGGATAAGGCCATCCGCTGAAATGAACAAATAAATAAAATCAAAACAAAATGAAAGTGAACGCTATCTTCATGCAACAAGTATGAGCTATCACGTAACTGTGATGTTTTGTAGTAATCAGGTAATAATAATTGTCATACCAGTTTTGCAGCCATCACCAGTGCCATTGGTGAGTAAAGTATAGTGACAACTGGTGGTGTCGGTATGAGAGCTGCTCCAGAATGTGCCTGCATGACAGATCAAGGTGGGAGGCTTAATCCTCGCTTTGTTCTGGTACACAGATAAACATGAAAGCCTCTTCAGCTACTTCTCCCCCCTGGGGTGGGGCGCAGCAGTGGACCAGGAGTGCACTCTTATTAATAATGCTGCACTCTTTACCATAAGCTTTACTCATGGGTAAATATTTCACAATTTGACAAGGATTCCTCTTCCAGGGTCCCAGTGGTAACAACAGATTCACTAGCACATCTAATACCAGCTAGTAAGTGATTTTTATTTGGCACACAAGAGAAAGAGAGTGAGAGAGAGAGAGAGAGGGAGAGCGGTGGTTGGATGTTTCGATCGGAGATTGAACTCGGAGGACAGGCCGGTGTTCTGAAAGTGGGATTATTGGCTTCTCCAGCCCGCCTCAGATGTGGAGGATCATTGAGCAGTATGTGTTGTAAAGTGTGCTACTTTCCGCGCTGTCTGTGAACTGCTTATGAACCCATCAAACAAGTACCTGTCCTCATGGTAATGAGGCCTTTTCTTGAAGCTGCCGGCTTCCCACACATAGATGTCACTGTGAGAACCTTGCCCGCTTTCTCAAAAGCAGGAGAACAAAGATTTCCTCTGAGTCCAAAGCCCAAGTCTCCTCATCCCCTCATTCTGAAACTGCCGCGCATAAACTGCCACAAAAGTCTATGCGTGCATTTAGCGGAATTATCCAACCAAGTTCAAAGGGCATCAGTCACTCAAACATGATACTGAGGTGCTTTTCAGGACAAAAAACTGATATTGGCGAGATAAGATAAAACAGTGTTGTTACTGTCATTCTTTATATGATGACTGACTGATTGACAAGCCATCCCCCTTAGATCTTTACCATCAAACTCCCAGCTAAATATGCTTAACCGTATTAATTTAATGTTTCTGTGCACAGCTGCCATATGGCCTTATCCCAAAAGGTTCTCCCTTTACTAGTTTTGCTCCATTGTTGTTTTACCCTAAATATTAGACTAAACAATTGGAAATGGCACTTGTGCACCAGCTGAATTCTCAGGATGAATTCTGTCCGAATACCCATTTTACTACATGATGATACGCACAATCTGTGCCATAATTATCCACTTCTTAGATTTGACTAAGAACCACTAAAAAAAAAAAAAAAAAAAACAGGACGTGGTCGTAAAAAGAATAGCAGGGCAAACAGAGTATTATAGGAGACAAAATACTCAAAGTGCCTCAGTTAACCAGCACAAACATATCTAAACACTCACTGCCAGCAGTGATGGGCCCACTGTCCTTCATGCATCCATTTCATGAGAAATGAGCACTTCTTCCCTCAAATCTCACATTTCAGCATGCATTTTAGCCCAGACTGAGTAACACCCTGACTAAGCATTAGCTGTGACTTGCTGCTCCGTGATATGGGTTTGATTTTGCATATGACAAGGTAAAGCTAGATAACCTACCCCTAGCTCTCCAGTGCTCACTGAATATTAAATAAATCAAACTGGACAGCAGTAAAAGTACTGGTATGAGATTCGCTCATTTTCATTGTGTTTTACAGAAGTTAGTTAGTGAAGTCGTGACAGCGCCAGTCACTGAGTCTCTGGTACAGCTGCATTGTAATTGGTTATGTAACGGCAGATGGGGAAATGCAGCGGCTGTGCAGTCTCCTGGGAGGTGTGTAAGGAATCAAAGCAGATGGCTGCAAAGGTCTGCATGGGCATTTGGAAATGAAAGGGAAATGAAACTGCTTAGAGCCTGCGAGCTTCCTGCAGAGATCTACGTCATGTTGACTTTGATTCAAATAAAATGTAATGGCGTTCTTTTCCACACATCTGAAAAGGGTCACTCACCAAATGTTGATTACTGATTTTGCAGAATAAAAAAAACAAATCAGTGAGGCGCAACAGGCACTTGATGCAGGAGAAATTAACATTTCCCAGGTTGTGAGGAGTATTTCCCTGCTTCAAGAAATAGATGTGGTCAGTATGCATGCTGACTGGAGTGTTCTGGTATTGCTATTCTGCAGGAAGTTCTTTTTTTTTTTTCTGTTGCCCGATGTAGCTGCAGACACCAACACACACACGCACAATACACAGAGGTCACAGGTGAAAGTGGTAAGAGACAGTGGTAAGTGTAGCGTGACATCTTCCCAGATTAATGGTGCTGGTCTGGACACAGACCGATTGGTTAATATTGTTCCCTTCTCCCCATCCAGCCAGGTCTCAAGGTTAACTCTATTAATGCCACCTAGGGGTTACTCCATCTTTGCTGGCTCACTTCTATCTCTGCATACAGTTACTAGCTCCTTAATGCAAAAGCATTAACTGTAGCCAATCCTTTGGTCTGAAATGACTAAAACACAATTTTTGCGTTCTTACAAGGTTGCTTCAATGCTAAACCAGTTTGAGGGATCACGATTAATGCTATGAGCTACTGCAGAGTCACATTTTGTCTAACATCTATCACCAGGTCCAAAGGGAACAGTTCATTTAGCGAAACTCTGCAGAGACATAGCTCTCACCACCGATGATCCATGCTATGACTCTGAAAAACACAGCAAAAGACCATTTCTTTGTGGAATCGACACAAAGTTATTATGGCCATTGGACAACTGGCACTTCTCTCAGGGATTTTTAGTGTCACTAAGTAAATGAATGACTTTAATATATGGATGACTTAATTGAAACTCATAATTAATACAAAATATTATCAGACACAAAAATAATTTCTGAAGAAGCTCCTGCTGTAATTAATTTGTCAGTGTATACTCCCTCACACGTTACACTTCTTTATCCACTGTAACAACAGCTTGGTAATTAGAGTTGAGTCCTATTATGTAAACACACTCCACACAGATTTTGCTACATTTCTGAGCAAAATGTTGAGGAAGTGACAATACAAACGGAATAAGTTCCACAACACTGCATTTTTATCTTGTTATATGCAGGAGGTAAATCAAGAGAATTTTTGTCAGTGCTGCCCATTTCCAGAAAGTTAGCCAGCACATTCTGAGTGTTTGTTTCATACTCGCTAGGTATTAACTTTAATGAGGAACTCGCATGCGTCTCTCAGAATTTGGAATGTGTAGCAGATGGCCCCCCTCACCATTCCCCCTCCTTCATTCAGCATACCAAAGTGAGGGCAGCGATTATTAATATTTGCTTTTAATTTTACAGCTACCCAGCACACTGTGCAGGAGTGTGTGTTAGGAGTGCTCAGATGACCCTGGGGGCAGGTCATTGCAGAAAAAGTATGCCTGACCTATTCAAGAATTATGTACACCGTTCACAGACACAAAGATGCTCTGATGTGCGCTGATGAAGCAGAAAAAGACAGAGACAAGGCTGGACTCATACAGGGTTGTGTCTCAATAGGGACCTGACTGACCACTTGGCCACAGGCTACTAGGACTGCATAGGCACTAGGTTATAATCATGGACCATAATACTGTCTGTCCCTAGCAGGCCAGCAAAGGACTGAGTCCATTCTCTCTCTCTCTGCCAACAAGTTTTTTTTGTAAACATTACTATTTTTTGTCTCACTGTAAATATTATCCATCACCCTTTTTCCCTCCACATGTAAATAAATCACATCTTTTGGGGAGATACATTGCTGCCTCCTGTTACTTCCTATGATGTATATATATGGAGAAAACAAATACTATCCAGGTTGTTTATCAAAATACATTTAGAGAGGTACTGCATCTTTTTCTATCCTTAATAGACACTTCTGCTAAAATTGTTATTGACCTATCAGTCTTCTGGGTACATTCTCACTACCACCAAAGCTTTGCGTGTGTGTCCAATTCTCTCTGATCTTTAAGAAGTGTGAGTCCAACCACACTGGACATACATGTGTGTCCAACCACTCACAATGTTAACACTTCCTTCCATGACCTCTGTAATCGGTATGTGTGTGCGTGCATGCCAGTGCATGAGCATGCATTCGTATGTATGTATTTGTGTGCGTGTGTGCATGTGTGTGCAGATGTGTTTACTGATCAGTTTTCTCTACTCCAGGCACATTCCATCCGAGGCGCACTGTATCACTCTCTGTATTCTTTTTAGTACTGCGCCAAACTCCCTCACAGGACAAAAACAAAACAAAAAACAAAACCATTACCCAAAACTACATTTCCTACCAAAGCTGAGACGAAGAATAAGTACATCCAAAAACAAACAAAAAAAAATCACTTGTGAGCAACAGCACCGCTTTACAGACGTCACACCGGAATCATTCAAAGTCAGTGACACATCAATACAGGAAGTGTTCCTTTCAGCCAGGTAGCAGATTACACTCCAGCTGACAGTTTTGGAGAGACGCCTGTAAGGTCATGTCTTCTTGATGACACCCAATATTTTGTCAGTTTTTAAATTTACACTCAAGTGGGAAAACAAAACAAAAACTGAAAGCTGATAGCTGATAGCTGGTGTAGTGTTACAGTACAATTCAGAGTTATCCATTTGCATTACATTCAAATGTTTATTAAGGGATTCCTATCATGTTTTCATCCTTTTCGCAGACCTATCACAAAATATCAAATGTTTATTTTATATACCTCATATTGTACAATTAATTCAAATATACTCACAAGTAAACCCAGCCATTTATCTCTTTCTACCTATTCGTCTCGGCTGTGTTTGACACAGTCATTTATGGTATCATTTGGGATGGAAAGGGTTAAAATATCATAGCCGGGGATCACAGTTTGATGATGGCAATTCACAAGAGGCCTGCTGATCCTAGATGGGAGGGATGCTTTGAACACGTGCTCAAGAGACACTGAGTAACAACAGGGAATATGGATTAGACATCTCATCTGTTATTTTCCCAGAATCTTCAATGAACAAAAACACAGTCCTCATTTGCTCCCTGTTGTCTTTAGATGAACACACACAGGAAAAAAATGCTCTCATCAAATGAATCTGAGATGGAGCTATGCTTCAACACAAGAAAGTAATTTTTTCCTGTGATTTTTATGAATGCCGTTAATGTAGTCTTCAGAGTCTCAAGTTTGATTGTGCTGCAATGGCATCTAAGCATGATTTGGTAACCATTTGTTTTGCGACAATCTGGAAGCAATTTGTGACCATAAAAGCCGGTTTTTCTTGCTCAGAAAGTTATTGTAACTATTGACCTTTCCCAATGTATGAAAGACGTTTCCAACCGTACTGGGCTGCTGCTGCCATTCTTAAAACGGAACTGTTTAATCCAGTATGTCAGTGTTGTTTTAAGCTCCCTCTCCAGAGGAACGCTTTTCAGATATTCCTGTACATTCAAGTGCTGACAGCAACACCATTTTTTAACCATTGGAACAATTAGAGACTGCTGCAGAGAGCAGTGATTTTTATGTTTGATGGGCTTTACAGCTACCATGGACAGAATAAATATGCAACGGACATCCTACTCTATATTTCCAATATTATAATATCAATTGAAACAGGTGCTATATATAGAAGAGGCTGAGTTATGGATATAAAAATGCCTGGAAACTGGACAACTGCATGTCATTCACTGTGTGTCCCTCCAGCTGTGACCAGAAGAGTAAAAAAGAATCTAGTAGCTGTTTAGTATGAAAATACATCTCTAACACAAAGGCAACAGTTCAGAAAACAAATAATGGATCTCATTATCCTCCCAGAAAGTTTTGAATCCCTCAGCTTTTGAACCTGAAGTGATACCCAGCATACTACTCTGCTTCCCCCTAGTGGTAAAATTAGACCCTTCACCAAGATTTCCACTTCTAGATTAACAGAAGTTACCAGAAAATTTACACCAAAAAGAACACTGATTTTGAAGAAACAAAGCGACTCAAATGTCAGCCTATTACTTGCAACTAAGCAGTTGGTCATATACTTGTGTACAAACATAGGGAGGCTTTTCTCAGTTTAGTATATCTGCAAATGCCCTGTTATGTTTTCATTAATTTGGAAAAATTTTCTAAGAGACCTGCACCATTTCAAGGGAGTTCAGACCTTCACACAAAATGACAAGTGCAGGGATGCCTCTTGTAAAACATGCAGTAAACACCCTAAATATTGCAACAGTTCACATATAAATAATCATTATAAAGAACCACAGTTTGTAAGTGGACAGCATCAAAGGATTTGATGAGATTTACTGGGGACTACTTGATACAGAGGGTCCCTAACTCCTGACTGAAAACCTCTGTTCTAGGGCAGACATACATTATTATTAAATACTGGTGTACTGCATGCCTTATACAGAATTGTCCAAAAGGTGTACATCTATGGCAGCTGTGTGTTTACTGAAGGAATACAGGTTAAGAACATTATTGAAGGATATAACAAAAGGGCTCCAGACATGATATGAAGCTCATGTTAGCTCCTCAGGGCAACACTTTGGCACACCGTGGAGCGTTAAACAAGTTAAAACGGTAGCAGACGAGTAAATGAATTCAACAGCAACTTCAGCCTTTGGTCTTCCTTAGTTAGGTGTTTTATTCCATCAGTAACCACAGCTCTGATTGAATGCATTGTTGGATACCATCCCTGTATTATCTTACAAAAGGCAGTGTTTGCTCAGACACACCTCAACATGACCTTCCACACCCACCCACAATGACCGCTACCACACTCTGCAGCAGTACCAACCCTGCAGCAAAGAATCACCTCTTTTCCTCCCTTTTCCGATGTGCGATTGAGTCAATTCCACATTAACACTAGTAAGAAGCACATTAATATCCACCGGTTTTCCATCATGCCTGTTTGTGCCATATATCAATGCCTGGCTGCTCCTTTCAAAGCCAAACATTAAAACTATTTTCAAAATGTGTCATTGTCAGCCCACGGCATCCTCATTACTTATTAAAAAACAGGAGAAACACACAGGAGCAACTGCTGGCCCAGCATGATTCAAAAGATTCCTCCTCTATCCCGCTCGACCCAGTTTCTCACAGCTCCAAAGACTGCTGGAACACAAAAGTGTCATGCTTTAGTTACAGAGAAAACAACACAGCAATGGTGTAATATAATAAAGCCTCTGACATGGTGTTCCAGACTTCTTCAAAGGCTTCTCCACTGTCGCAATCAGCCACGCTGACTTCTAATTACGCTCTGAGAGGAAAAATCATGTATGCCATAAAACTAAGGCCAGAGTTCTGAGTCTGTTACATCCAGTGAATAGTAAACACCATCACACATAAAACATCATTCATGCCTCAAGCAAAAGGATAAAATGATTGAAAAAGAGAGCTCTGTATCCAGTTGGTTTTTGTATTGATTTTTAAAAATAAAAATAGGGCTTTTTTCCATCCAGTGTTGATATTAACTGACAAAGGCACTCACTGTGCGCTTAGATTTAATTTTTGACTGAAATATGACTTATAACGTAGCCCATCAGTGAGACAAACCATACCACAATCGCTCTGAATATGTATGGTATCAACATCAGTAATCTATTTGACATCAGTATACTGTAGACTTAAGCGTTAAATACAATATAAATATTATGTTATCAAACGGGTTTTGTAATATGGCTTGTCACTCATTTGGGATTGAAAGTGAAAGAGAGAGGAAGATAGAGAGAAAAAGAGACAGGAGTCAAGACATGGGGAGAGATAGAATATCCTCCTCTGCTTCTGTCATTTCTATCGAAACACTAACGCATGACTCCGGGGGTCAACTTATGGTCAGAGGAAACGTGTCTGGCATCCATTTCCTCCAATGTCACAAACTGCAGCCAGACAGCCTTAATAAAGTGCTCTTATCCCAGTGACAAATCAATTGAAGGAAAATTGCTGACCTCAGTACATAGTGAGATGTTGTCTGAGAAAGAATAATGGATTTGGAGACACCCCTGCTCAAGTCTGTCCTGGTGTCAGAGGATATGCAAGGAATAAGGTAGTGAGTCACATATATCATGTACCACAATGAAAAAGAAAATGTGGGAAAATAACATTCATGTATAAACATATGCCCTTTTCCTGTTAGAGGAACCAGCACAAGAAGGACCGCTACTTACCAGTGATACCACAGCTCTTATCAGTTTCAAAGCTGTCAGTGTGAAACACCTGTTAAAATTTTAAATATTCTTATTTTAAAATTGCCATGAAATCATGCCATGCACTTTTCCTCTTCTATCACCAACAGCACCATAAGTTAGGTGTGTGACATTAGAAACTCAATATTTTGCTATACCTAAGGACACTATGTTCTAATTAGATACAGAACTCTTTCTTCAACAGCCAACACCAGGGGAACGACATTTCTAAGCACTGTTCCATGTTTAAGTCACTTTAACAAGACAACATCTGAAAAGTAAAAAAAAAGAAATCAATATGTCCTGCATTTGTGTTATTTTGTCAGATTTTTTTAGCTACATGATCTCAGCTTTCCACTTAGCATCAAAAGGAAGGAGTGTACGCCGACACATGGAGTATCAGCAACTTATTTATGAAAATGTTCAGACGTGGTGATGGTTTGATTGCTCCTCTCAACAATCCAACTGCTTTGAAGTCTACATAGCTAATGCATACGCTCCATCTGGCAGTGGGACAATAACGCTTCAGCTGAGATCTCATTGTACATTTGAATTTAATACCCGTCTTTTTATTTGAAATAACATTCAGTTCTTTAATCAGCAACAGTGCTATAAATATATACATATTTGTGTAACGAATTTGATTTAGTCATCTGTCTTGGAGCAAAACAAAGGAGGAAAGAAATGAAATCTTGGGTCCTTTACAGCACACTCAGTCTGGGGTTTTTGGGCTAGACTACAGCTAATTTAAAGAAGTGTTTGGCGCACTTTTAATCACAAGCTCTTATGCAATTTGATTAGCACGTCAGATGCTCTTAATGTCTCCAGCATGTCGCCAGGCCTGGGCTCAATCAAGGGAGCAAACTGAAACCATGTCCCCAATTCACAGCAAAGATTTCCAAAAAGTGGGACACGTGCTGCCTTTCCAGCTCCACAGTTGTTTACTAAATACTGGCCGCACCATGAAACCGTTACATTTCCGTTCTAGTCTTTAGTGTGGCGCCACCTGGTGTGGTGCTTATGGATGGATAATGGCAGCAGAACCCAGTTCCAGGGTTGTTATTCCTGTTATCTCTGCTGAGTATTGTGTCTATATTCTATAACCACAGATATTCAATTTGTTATGAATAGATATTTTACTCTTTCCATCTTTCATCTTCCAGTTAGTAATAGGATGTTCTGGTGCCACCTGCATTTCTATAGTAGCTACAGATGTCTTTTGGACCATGTTCCTTCAAGAATGTTCTTAATAGTAAATGAGAAAATGTATTGCTTCAGCTATGGAGCTTTCAATGGTAAGTACACAAATTTGAATATCCGGTCATATTAAATAGAATATCTGTGTAACCATAGTTACAAATGATTGTGGGGCTTACATCAATACTGTTCTACTCACGTTCTTAAAAGAATCTTCAGCACACATGAAATATTTACTCAAGAAGTAGAACTGAGGGTAAATTCTTCACACCAAAACATTCAAGCCATTTTAATTAAGCGAAAGGCCGTAAACACAACACAAGCAGACAGCCTCACATTGATTTATAACTGTAAGGGGAAATATATTCTTCAGCACAATCTCAGGGTGGACAGTTTCATAAACCTTTTCTTAATGGTTTACGCAAGATGGAAAGAAGAATAGGCAGATACAGTTCACAGTGCCTTCTGTTCTCAACCAGATCATTTACAAAATGCCATTATCAGGGCCCCAGCTAAAACTATTAGTCTTTGCTGAGCAGATGACAAGCTCAGAAATACAACATTTGTTATTATCCAGTGATGAATGGTGAGGTGCTTTAATGGTCATACATCAACTGTGTGGATCTGAAACAACCGATTACAGCCACTGGCAATGGGGAGACATAATTTAAAATTCCAAAAGAGTCACTGTTACTATGGCCTTCCACCCTCAACTCTCACACGTTTAACATTCTCATTTCCAAAGTTCAATAACTGTACTTTCTTTATCCCGTGTTTTCTTTTTTTTTCCAGAGATACTGGAAAGCTGTAATTGATAGCATGAGTTGTGTAATTCCCTTTCTTAATTAGGTAATACATCAGCTGTCGCACATGCATCAAAATTTAAATGTTATGTTAAAAGCACAATAAAAAACAGAGATCAGCTGGGACAAGTCAATGGCTGGCTTCCTGGTCACTTAACGCAAGGTAATAAAAGCAAAGAAGCAGTTAAATATCATGAAAAAATGCCTCTAGATTGTCCAAGTCCCACAAACATAAAAGGTATGTACACACAGACAATGTTGAATGAACTACAACAAATGTGTCAGACTCATAGGAAATGATATAAAATATTTTCATAGGTTATGAGGACTGTATAAATAAAAATAACATAATAAATAAAAATGATAACAGGGTGTGTTTAGGGGGGCAAGCCACTAGTTTTACCAAACACAACCATATCTTTAAAAAGTGTGTCAAAGTGTTTTTTTCCTCCTCACTCTGCCCTTCTGTTTGGATAAACTGTACATTTATTTACAGACAAGAAGGTTCCTTAAAAAAAGAAAATATGTTTCAGCTTGGAGCACCACATACATTTGCTGTCACATATACTAACCATTAAAACCTTACATGCAGAAACAATCTGATGATATATTAGAGAGCACTCAAACTCAAAGCATAAAATGAATATTTTTCAGCTCCTACTCACAAGTTCACTGAATGTTTTTTTTTTTTTTTAACTTCATCTCTTCTTGCTCTTGGTTTCACTCTTTAGCCTCTTGCTCATTGTAAATGGGTCCTCTGTGCTGTATCAAAAACAATTAATAGCGACACTTTTTTCCCCAATTTCATAAACACAGGTCACTGTAAACTGGATCTGCATGTAACAGGGACAGCCTGCATTTACTACAAAATATTAAGCATGGCTGTAGAAGGGTTAATTAAGTGTGGTGCCAACAGCCTACAAATACAGTAAATATTATTCAATGACTGTTACAGAAATATGTTCAGCTCCTCTTTCAGACGTTATATTAAGTACAAACCACACAATCATAACATTGTAGGTTGTGACCTACAAATTGGGGAAAAAGATCATTTATCTTCAACAATGATCTTAAATCTGTTTTCATTCATTTTGAATGTTTAACAAGCAGCCATTCACAGATTGTTCATTACTATCAGAAATGCATCAAGTCCATTTTGTATTAAATTTCAGGCATGACAAAAAAAATCAGCTTGTTTAAAATTGATCACTGTGGTATAATCAAAATTATTAAATGGAATTCCGCTGTGGCTTCACTACAACAGCATATACCACTATAACAATGCATTCATTATATGCACTGCCAGATGAGTGCTGCTCTGGTGTCCCTTGGTGTGATGTATTCCTTTGTTTAAAGCTGCCATGCTCTTGTAGGTAAAGTAGGTATGTAGGTAAAGGTCACTCACTCATAGTCTGTGACTGAGATTGTAATCACAAGAGTGGCAGCATCATTTACACTTGATCAAAGTTCAACCCAATGTTTAGTAATTTGAGAAAGGAAAAAATTGCACTGATAATATACCCGCCATACAGCAATACTCACAGTTACAGTTTGAGTTACAGATTCCAATCACAAGGTGGATATTCAAATTTATACATATATTCAAATTTATAAAGAAATGATGGATACAATTTTCAAGGGAAGGCTAAATGTATGATGTAATTATAACATTTTTGCATGTTTCCCCATTTACAAGACTGTGTAAACACATAAACTGAAAAACACATTGTTAGCATTGCTTGATATTTTGTTTCCTATGCATGGTAACATTCTAAAGAATACATACCATAAACCAAAAATCATAAATCATAGACCATAAATCGATAGCAATGCAGAACTAACCACATCAAGGTAAGAAAAAATCCATACCTCAGTCCTTTTGTTGTAAATATTTTACATGATTTAATGTGAGGTGCAAAAAGCTACTGTGACGCTGCATTAAAAACAAGTTCAGAAGAATCCATAGCTGATCAATGATCTTTACTTAAACTGACAGGCTTGCAAATTACAAAAAATGGGTTTTGGCCAGGCAACAATTTAAAGGTCAATGATTACTTATCACTATGTCATCTGCCTCTTATATTCTTTTTTTCCTCACTGGCCACCACTAGTAACTAAGGAATCTCCCAGTTAAGTGGCAACTTATATAAAATCACACATTTTACTCACTGCCTGTAAACTGTACAAGAATAAAACATCTGTCCTTCCTACAGGGCAGCAGTAGGTGAAACTGCACAACTCAAAGGATGCTGCATGCTGCAGCCTCATATGTGCTCACCACTTTTCCTGTCTTTACCAAATGGAATGATTCCCCAACAGGGACTCCCTTTGGAACGTGCTGCAGGCTTGTTCATTGGTATTCATTGTAAAGTGACACGACAGGCTTCTATCAGGCCTGTCTGTCCGCAGCAGGTGAGCCTGGACAAACCCCCTAGCTCCCGTATTCACACGTTGCCAGTATGAATGATCCTGACTGCATAAACTGGCATGGAGACATCCGGGAAGAAGAGATAAAAATATGAGGCTGCTTTGGAGGAGGAGGGTAAAAGAGAGAGAGAGAGAGAAAAGGAAAACCCTAAGAGCAAAATCTGTGGTTCCTTCAGTGCTGTGTGCTATGATACCACATCCATCTCTGTCTTTTTGCCAAATTTGATTTTAAATATTTACAAAGCCATACATCTTGGGCAAAGGACATTACTGCCAAAGTGCTACTGTCTGTGAGACTTGCAACAAGAAAGATGGAGGCTTTAAAGGAACATAAATGTTTTATTAGGTAAAATATGAGATTACTAGGTGTACCTCTGCTGTACTTTCACTGATGGGGCAAAAAAATTATTTTCTGCCTGTTGTAATCACAAAACCAATTTTCCACTTTTCCTTGTTTCTAACTGGAATTTGAGCAACTGACTTTAGCACTATTTTGGACCATAAATCAAGTCTCATCAAGTCACACCAATCACTGATTTCTGATTGCAAAATTGCCAAAATTTTAAAATAAATTGTCATTTTAGACCATGTTAAGCATTTTCCAGCCCTAACTATGATATGAATGAATACCGTCACACCATAGTTTCATCAATAGATATTTTGAATAAATGTCATGGCTTAAGGTATCCTTTGACAAACTGATATGCATAAATAGCCATTGTATTGATTTTGACATTTTAATTTCCAGGAAGTGTTTATCATATTATGTGCTCTAAGGGACCACCTTTTAACTGCAATAAGTGATATAAAATGATGTGAAGTCAATAATACATAACAGAAACCATAGAGAACTCCAGTACCTGAGGTCCTATTCCTCTCTCTCTGGGGTTCCATCACTTTCCACTGCACAGCAGGTCAAATTGGAAATGCTTTACAGCATGGTATTGGAGGTGTTTGGGACTAAATTCAGATTAATGACCCCTTTCAGCTGACAGAAATGATACACAGCTGACCTGCGGTCAGAATCACCCAGAAAGCAATCTCAGCGTAACATTTCTCTGCAATATCATCACCAAAAATGATGGGAGTGTACAACTGGAAGAACTTTGCTTGCACTGATATGGAAGGGCTGACAGCATTGTTAGAAATACAGGGAGTCATAAACTGAAACAACAGCTCATGGCTGCTGAATTAGCTCTGAAGTACACCATAATGATACTACTCACATTGGGTGCAGATTTGATTTGAAGAAAAAAAAAGTGGAAACATAACTGTTGAACCATGAGCTGAGAAATTAACCATGTCTGCTGCAAATAAAATGGCTTATTACTGTAGCTATAACACAACTCATATATACATTTGCACCATATTTTCTCCACCTCTTATGTGGTAAAATTCAAAGCAATAGCAGTTTTATGGGAACAACAGCTCAGAATATAAAAGAGTAGGAACAACTCTTTGTATTTTCAAAGCCCTTGGGCCCAACAGGAGTCTATGGAGACTTGTGTTTCATCTTTTGGAAAACCGCTATAATTAATCACTTAAAAAAGATCCCACGTCATTCTGCTCAGGCCTTGATAAACTGTGGGACATGTCTTTTTCCCTTGGTGGGAAATTTCCTGCAATGTAGAAATTGATTGTGCATATGAGAAGAGAGATTTGAAATGCAGAAGCTTATCATCGCCTCTCAGAGGTCAGCCTTTTGATGGAATGAGTAAGGATTAGTGGATTTGGCCGACACTTCTGATTACATACATCAGAGGAATTTTAAGGACTCCTCGTAAAATGATCACACTCTCACCCACTCGCTCGACAGGTACTCAGGAGGCTTTGTTGTGGAGCAGCCTAACCCATCCAGGCCTTGCTGAAGATCTTCTATGAAGAAACATTGATTTTTTGCAATCAGATTCAAACAATTACCGCTTCATGACAAAGTTTCTTTCTAGCCACAACAATTGAAACCCAGACAAAAGGAGCAGGAAGAAAAGATTGCTAGACAAAGTTATTATCAGTTAAAAAGACATCATTATAACATCTCACAATTTATGTGAAAGGGCATTCAAATTATATCGATTTCTCTCTGACTGGCAAAATGGAGACTGATAATATTGTCTACACATTATATCTGACTTTATTCACCCATACAAGTGAAAAAATAACTCATGATCATTTACATATCATTAATTTTCCTACTATATACAACCATTTAAAATATGATACAAAATTAATGTTAGCAAAAACCCTTTTTTAGGAGATGAGGATAAAGATTCAATTTTGGCAAATTGCCTTCTCTGTCTCTCTTTCCATTACAGCTACAAACATGTTCCTAACTCAAGAGAGCAAATCCTGGAATAAACACATATTAAACTGTGAAGAGGATTACACTCTTTGAAAAAAGGTTTAGAAAAAAGGTTAAAAAGGCTCTCCTGATCTATCTATTTTTAACCCTCTGTTGAAAGTTTGTATTAAATTTTTACTTGCATGTTGCATTTAACTATAATTGTTACTGGGGGAGTAGGTCTGCCTTTTGCCAAGTTACGGGTTGGTGGGGCATACCCCATACCTATGCAGGACAGTGGGTTAGGCTGTTTTGGGGGTTTCTGCAGATGTAACCACAATGATCCTGAGGCCTGACCTATTTTTATAAACTTACTGAGATAGCCCTCAGTTTTTCTTGACTTGTTTTCTTGCATGCACTTCCATGCTCTGACAAGAGGTTGATACATCTGTTTTATTTGCTAAACAATTATCTGATTGTTCCTCCCCAGTCATCTATGTTGATAAACAATTAGCAACAAATTAAGCACAAATGACAGCAATGTTTAGATACGACATGTTGAATACAGTCAGACTATTTAGAACCAATGACATCCCAGACGTCTGTGTGATGTTGTGCAAGGGGCATGTTGGCAATACACCTTAGATTGCATCATATGCTTTGAACATACAGTACAATGTTGGACACACATGCAATCACATTATTAAAATGGTCCTCACAATCATACAAGCATTTATTGATGCTATCTGCAACTGAGGAGTAATTCATGGCAGTGACTTACACTGTATCAGCTAGAATGACTTCCAAATTGTAAATGATGGATTTTCTTTGCAGAACAAATAAAATATGTGTTTCCCATCTGTTGATTCGTCTGTGACTCTAGATATACTGAGAATGTTTTTTTTTTTTTAATGTAAGTCGGCTGTGTGTGGAAGATAATTCAATAGCTAGTTAGCTGATGGAATTATCCCACCGTTTAGTACATGCAGATTCAAAAATGCACACAATGCTGTGTGACTGATGAAAATGTATCCCAGTGGAAACTTTGACTAATATTGAAAAAGCAGATAATCCCAAATAGTGCTGCCATTTTTTTCATGCCTTTTCAAAATTGAATGCAAAATTTCCACCATTGCGAAATTTTCTCCATCACCATTGTCATGGATAAGCAATTCATTGTTTCATTAGTTTAGTATTAAATAAGGAAAGACAGCATTATAAACATAAATTTTACAAATGCCTGGAAATTCCACTATGCAGATGTGCTCTACGATAAATGTGTCAGTTAGGCTATGGCTGTAACATTTATTGAAAGTTCCACAAGCCATAGCTGCATCACAGTATGGCTCTGAAATGTATAAAAATAATAATTAAACAGCAATAAAAGAATTCAAAGCTATTCACTTACCTTATTTTTTTTATTTCACAATACAGTTTTATACATCAATACTACAATATTAACAGGACATTGAAAGCAAATGCGAATTTGTAAAGTCTATGAAATGACTAAGTTTATGTTATTGTGCATTATAGTAGTGACTACAACAAATGTTCCATGCTATGCATCGTTTAATGTATTGAATCTATCACAGGTTCTTTGAAGCAGAATCATGCAATGCTGTTGCAAGTTCATTGTCCTCCATACCCTTACACAGTTTTCATAACCCGTTGGTCAGCGTTTCTTTTAGGCATCCCTAGCAGCAACTGCTCTATGACTGTAAATGGTTGCTGTGACACACAAAATGATGAACTTGAATAGAGAATCAATATGAAACCTTTTAAGTTGCAGAGCAATGCAGATAGAACTCTCTATAAATCATGTAAAGGGTTTATTGTCTGTTAAAATGACAAAGGGGATTAAACATTTCTCCTCAAAGTTGCTGTTGGACACTATTAAACTCTTTCGTTCAAAGTTGTGGTCTTTGTTGTGGGCCTTCTTGATGTTCTTTCCATGGCTTCTCGCCTCCTCCCCCTTGACCAAATAATGGTTTTTGAAGGACATTACAATTAGCCACTAATTTTATCATTAGTCAGATGACAGTGCAGATCGTGTAAACACTAATAGAAACAGAGTGCCTAAAGCAACACCTGCATAAAAACAGGTTCAAGGGAACATGTGGTCAAGAAAAACTGAGGGCCTATGGTGACAGAGCCCCATTTGTACCATTTTAATATTCTTCCTTAGCTTCCCCATTTGAATTTCCCTGCTAAATTATATAACTATAACTGTTCTGGTATTCCTACATACACATTACACCCTTCTCTCCTCACATGTTCAGCCAAATGCCATATTTGTTCATTGTAGCCAATCACAACAGTCTCCAGTTACTTTCTGCTCTTGATAATACATCTAAAATCACCCAGAATCTTAACCCCAACAATTTACTGTAAGATTATTATTCTGATCCAGAAGCTGTCACTAAGTGCTAAAAATGCCTAGATAGTGAAACAACCACAAGAGCTAATGCAAAGACCTAAAAAAGGTACAGTCGGTGGTGCCCAAGTGTTTGCAGTTTAACTTTAGCTAACTAGCGCATGAAACAAGCTGCCATTTCTGCTAATATTCCAATACTGTACAATAATTGTGTTGATAACCCAATAGCAATAGACTCTCGCTGTTCATTGAATGAAGGACGTGGGGAAGAACTTATACACACTCTATCATCACCATCTGGTGACAACCAAATTTATTGGGCAGGGGGACAAATACAGCAACTACAAAAATAAGAAATGGAAAACATTAAATGTTTAATCATACACGATATTTATTTTGCAACCTAGAGGTGAAAAGTAAAAGAAATGGCTTAAGTTTAAATTTTTGCTATCATTGACAAACATTCAGAATAGAACAACCAACCAGTTTCTTGAATTTAAAATCACACAAAACCAAAAAACCGAATTGTTTCCTGTTGTCTAAGCTGTCCTGTTTTCCACTTCAGACCCCAAAACTGATTGGCTGTTACATACATAGACCCTGGCAACATTTCAGTTTGAGTTTGTTTTCTGATCTAGAGTATGTCTACCTTTAATCATGCAGGAATGTGTACATTGTTTGTTGATGTCTTCACATGTGTAGCTAGCTACAACAAATGTATAGCCACATGATAGAGACAAGCTCTGGCTAGGCTACAATAAGTAAGGCGATGCTCAACCAGACTTGGCAAGTTATTATTGATGCTGGACTTGTAGATTTAAGTATCTTAATTACATGTCTTCAATACTCTTAGTAAGATAGCTGCCTAGTAATATAGTTACTGTAATACTATTTGTAATTGTAAAGTTAATTCTGCTATTTTAGCTAGCTTTTCTGACTCTTGAGCACTTAACTATTAGTACCATATTTGTAATGTAGTGCCATTATGGGAATCATTGCCACAATATGTGCTGTCATAAGGCACACAGCCATATCTTACCATCACCATTTTCAGCAAGGAAGCCTGTACCGCTTTAAACTTTGATAGTCACAGAATTTTGACCGCCAAACGTTTTCTGCAGCAAAGGCTTATGTACTGTCAACAGGGTTTCACCTCTAATGCTTATACTTTCCACACAAGCTTTTACCACAGTATTTGGAAGGGGGAAGTATCAGAGTTTTGGGAGTCGAGATATAGTCTGAATAGATGGGTTTTCAGTCTGTGCTGGAACAAGGACAGTGACCCCACTGTCTTGCGAGAAGACAATTGCTGTAGTACAGTCAAGATAAGGGCCTGGACCAAGAGCTGTGTTGAGCTGGTAGTAAGAAACTGACAGACTCTACAGATGTTATATAACAGAAATGTGCAGCTCCGTGCCACTGATGCTATATTGCCTTTGAAGGTCAGGTCATTATCCAGCACCACACCCAAGTTCTTGACAGCCGAGGATGTTGGCACAGTCACTTTGTCAAGACAAAAGGAAAGGTCCTGCAGAGGTGAGGACTTGACTGGTATGTAAAACAGTTCATTTTTGGCACCACTTGTTTTAGCATTCAATGAAGTTACAACCCTACCATAACTTCCTCAGTTCACAGGGTTAGTGATTTTTATTTCTGCAATGTACTCTCAGGTGTCAATAACAAGGTGAAGGATTGCAGTAAGTGTCTTACAAAGTGAGCTCTTTGTGTTATAACTGTGTACAGCTCAACAGTCATAACCACACAGCACTACATGATTCTAGGAAGGGTTACATATATCTGACTGAACATACTTTAGATGACTAGACATTTGGGAACAACAGATAATGTGTTTCAGAAGTTCACACACCAGTCAAGAACCTGCCTCTCAACAGAGTCAATTGTGGCTGGTGTCTTTTACACACACATTTCTATTGCCCTTATATAATGACAGTTTCAATGATCTAACAGTCAAAAGTGCAACTGATGATGTAATCAGGAAAATGCCAGAGTGAAGGCTGAGAATCCTCTAACTGACATTTTAATTTTAACATTCATTCCCTGTCTCATACAGATAAAGATGCAGATAAATACACTTTGACTGCTTTATGGAAATACTGTTATGGGTTCAATTCAGCTCAGTTATGAGTTCTAAAAGACATTCTTCACATGCTAGTTTTGGTTGACTCCAAGGGTATATACACAAATATAACTACAGTATCACAGTTATACACTTAGCATTTGCGTTTTTTGTAAAGGAAAATATAAAAATGTATAGAAATATTTTAAAAAACCAGTATAAAAATGCTGTTTTAAAATCTGGGCATTGACTGAACCAAAAACCCAGGGAATATTCCACTAGAGGGCAGTAAAGACCATTTTTATTTCAAATCAATAAAAGAGAAAACATCCTGATGTACAATTAACAATGTACTTACACTCAGTTACCAATAAAACCATTTTGAGAGCTGTTGCCTGTTTCCACATCCAGCTGTGAAACAATGATAAAGAGAGAAAGAAACTCCTCACAAACCAGCAATTCTCTTTATATTTGTTCCACATCAGGTGATACAGGTTTATATTCATACATTCATACTTCTACACCAATGAATCATGCAGTAAGTCTGTATTTTAGCAAGAGTTTGTAAGTTTAAAAAATATATAAAATTTTAAAACACAGTAGGTTATGCTGGTATCATGTATTCACTCTCAGGAAATGAAATATTTTGGTGAATCTTGCTTGAATTCACTTGTTTGGGAGATCAAAAGGGTGACAGAATCTGAGAAACAGGTCTGCGACTGACCCTTACAGGATGTCTCAGCCATTTGAGTAAGCCTGGTTTTTGTGGTTGTGTGGCATTAAAATGGCCTAGGCAACCTCTGACACACTGCAATAAATTATTTCCATTCCAGTGGTGATCCAGCCATGTGAAAGGTCTCATGTCTTATGTGGACAGCAGCTGTAAAAAAAGGACTGTTGCTTTTATCAGGGACAAAGCTTGCAATAAATGAGGAAGATGAAAAATACACCCCTTGTTTAGACTGCACTCTAAAAATGATCATTAAACCCCTAATTACTCTGTTGGTATTATTTTACATTCTCTTTCTGTAGGAGTTCCCAAATTTAAATCAATGCAACAACGTACATCAAGCGGATTCTCCTCATGCAGGTGATGTATACATATAGATCTGTCAAGCCAAGCACTTTTGTGGTGTGTCATTAAAGAAAGTGAGTTTTTAAAGGTGGGGCTTAGAGTCTAGACTTTAACAAAAGCAAAATTACAATAATAATTTATATAATTACAGATATAATGTACATACATATGTACATATATAATCACATATTAGGTGTGTAATGTGGTCAGCTAATCAATGTTGATCCTTTCTAAGGAAATTATACTGATGACAAACAATAAAAAAAAACAGTAGCATCCTTCTGAAGCCGCTAAATCCCTCTCTATATGCATTACCAAAAAACCACCACTGGGTGGAGCTGTGTATTAATTCAATCTCCTTATCTTTGGAAAACCAAATTGCAAGTCTTATCTGTCAGGCTCTATTCAATTTATTCTCAAGACTGTGGCCATATGCCAGGCCTTACTGGAACACTGTGAGGGTATGAAGGCAAATCTGGGCAAGGTATTATTGTATGTAGTAATAACAGTTCCCATGATTATTTGGCATCAAATGAGGGGCTGTTGTGGACTAGCTGATTGTGTAAGTCATGTGTTCATAATAGACAATCCCCCTGGACTACAATCCACAACACTGAGGCAGATGGAATACATTGCACATACACATTATGCTGTGAACTGTGAAAACAACATCCATGATAAAGCTTAGTATTTGTAATGTGCAGCGCAAAATGAGTGCAGTTTTCCAGGTCTTCCCATGCTTATAACATGTTTGGGCATACGTCTTATATCAACAAAATACAGCACATCCTGTATTCAGTTACCTGTAGCGCTGTATCTAAGCCTCCATAAATGAGAAGCATTACTGCATATCTCATCCTTTCAAAAGCAGTGCAATTGCCCTGGCCTGTGATCGCTGGTTAGAAGACAGCATTTCCGCAGACAGGTCCACAGATATGCTGTCCTTCATTCTCAACTTCACAATGAAGCGCAGGCAAGTGCATCTCTTATTCAGATCAATTGGCAATTGAGCTCTACCAGGGGCCAGACTGATAGAGGATGGCTGTACACAACCAGAGCAGACTGCAGCTGTCAATCAGAGGTCCTGGATCACATGACATGGGCCATCCATTCAGAATCATCTTCCTTTCACTATTTATTATTGATTGTTGGGCCTGCGTGGGTGCCAACTGGTATCAAAACCACCAATACTCAATAATGCAAGAAAGATATAACTGTAGCAACTACTGCAATGACACCCTTACCGTTTGTCATTAGGGCACAGAATAATGCACGTTCATGGTTTTAAAAAATGTCTTCACCCTTTTCTAACGTTTAAGATGGACGCAGAGATTACAGATACTCTGCTTTTCATAACATGGGTTTGTAGAATTGGTTATAAGGTTTGTGCACTGGAACCAGAAAATGGCATCGATCAATACCGTAGCTGGAATGAAATGGACCATACGATGAAAAGATACACTGAGCGCAAAGCAATCTTTTTAAAATTATACTGTGCACAGGTGCATGGGTCTGCAAAATGTTTCTGTGCTACTCCAGTTCATACTGAACTTAAGTTTTCTCAGCATAAATCCCAGCAGGTTAAAGCACTGCAAGATTGGGAAGGCAAGCACACATAGTGTCATTGATATTAATTATTCTATAACACAACAAAAAACAGGTTACCAACCTTTATCATGAAATCCAATGTACCTGTAGTTTCAAATTTCTTCCATTTCAGATTAAATAATCATAATTTTAGTGCATGCCTAAATATGCAACAAAATAGAATAAACCATCTCATGCATCAGAGTAGGGGCTCAGTAATATTTTTCTAAATGAATGAGAGGGTTAAACTAGACAAAGAGACCATGCTCATACAGGTTCATAGTCAACACTAGATGGCACAAGTATGGTACCATCAGGAACCCAGGCAAAATGCAAGCTTGTTTTGCACAAGTAACACAATTCTTTCCTCAATCTGGATATCATAATCCACAGCTCCTTTCCCCCAATCAATACAAGACCAAATGAAAAAAGGCAGACGACTGATTACCAAATACAGAGTGCCCTCCATATTTATCCACGCACCTGAAAACATGCTATAAAAGAAAACAAGTGAAGTGTTATACTTTAATCTAAACAGCGCTGTACAGAACAAAGTCATATTGCTCACAGCTGATGGAGGTTATTTTAGAAAATACAGGGGCCACATTAATTCATATCCCTGTAATTAGCATTTTGTAAATCCTCTGGAATGGATTACACTGACAAGATGCTTCCTGTAGTTTGCTATGAGATTCTGGCACTAGGGAATGGGATTTTTGACCATTCCCCTGGCAGAATTGTTCTAGGTCCTTGAGATATTCTGGTTTTCAATTGTGAATTGCTTTCATTAATTCACACAGCAAATGGTTCATTTTATTGATGTCTAGAGATTGAGATGACCAGTTGAGAGAATTTATTTTTTGAAAAGTTAACCATTCCATTGAAGATTTAGATGAATACTCTGGATCACTGTCATGCTGTAATGTCCATTTTCAGCCAAGTTTGAGTTTCTTGGCAGTGGGAACTAGGTTTTTGGCCAAAGTGTCCGGGTGCATTCCTAACTCCCTCTGTCTTAACAAGTGCTCCAGGACCTGCAGATGGAAAACATCCCCAAAACATAATAAACCTCCCACCATATTTCACAGTGGGAACAGTTTCTTCTCAACACATGATGCTGATGAGCATGTCCAAAGAGGTCAACTTTCATTTCATCTGATTATGAGATATGCTCCTGGTTGTCATTCAGATGTAGCTTGGCAAATTCAAGTTGCTTATTTTTGTGGCTTGCCTTCTTCTTCCTTGCAGTGCAGTGGCATGCTTGCAACCTTTTATTGATCACTTTGACCCTTTGTAATCTGAAGATGCCAGTTTGTACAGATCTGCAAAGGTTGCCTTTTGATTTAGGATTACCCCCCGATCTACCTGTCTCGCTGCCCTTGGTGACATGCATCCTCTTCCTGGCAGAGTTGCCACTGTATGAGTAGCCTTAATTTTTTAATAATGGACCCTACGGTGGAAAGTGCTAGATTATGGTTTACCTGAATTCCTTTAGAGCAATCTTCCTACTTGTGGAGGTTAATGACCATTTTTCTGCAGTCTTCAGAGAGCTGTCTGACCTTAACCGTGATAATGCATTCTACTGAGGAATCTCTTCTATCTGTTGCCTCCTTTTATGCCACAGGGACACAAGACACATTTAGATCCCTCTATATAGTTCCAGAAGCCACTGAACCTCAAATGAGGATAATTTTGGAGTATTGGATTTGTTTGCCTGATTTTTGTTTTGAAGATTTGTTAAGGGCTGTATTAAAATTCCTGAATTTTCTGTGTGCAGTGCAATTGAAGTGTAATTTCTTAAAGCAGAATAGTTTATCCATTATATTTGTATGCATTTTCACTTTATAGCATTTTATCTGTTCCTGTTTAGTCAAGGGTATTAATAAATATTAAGGGTTCTATACATATTCTACAAAGTACAATACAACAGGGTGGTGGGATGGATGCTTGTGGCGTAGTCAATGTGCCTTTTCATGTGCATACGGTAGATAGGCACATTGCAGGCATGAATATATATGTGTCTTTCCATCAGGAAATGACATAAACCTTGAAGTCTTAACTCTGTGCCTGTGTGCTGGTTTGACACCATTCACAGAGGGGTTCATGGTCTATTTATCTGATGCTTCAGTAAAACTACAATGTGAGTTAATGTGTTAAATTCAACAGTAAAGAAACACATCAACAAATGAGAAAATGATGACACTGATTACTATGCATGATATGATAGCACTTGAGGAGAACTACACAGTTGCTATTGTTAAGACAGTCATCTATAGCAGACTGTAGGGGGGGAGCCACATAAACTCAAGGTCTTTTCACTTGATTCATCTGTTGAGCCTTGCTGAACCATTAAACTGATAGGTGCAGCAGGTTGTTCCTTTAACATTTGTTCTAGCTGTATCTGTAATACATATCAGGGACATGATGCACCAGCTATGTTCTGAAACCTAAAGACATTAAGCAGTAGCTCCATTATAGGCATGCATTATATCCCAGAGTATAATTATCTGAATGTAAAACAGCCCCAACAGCTTCATTAAATGTAGCAATGAAATATTTGCCATACCTCACTGGCTCTTGATGTCTATAATAAGCAGTATGACTGAATCCAATCAGCAGGAATTAGATTTAATTTGCTCAACATTTCACAGGCAGGAATGTATTCATAACAGAGAGCAGTCCGCAACAGTAATCACGCAAACCTGGACACAGGAGAGCTCGCCTCGTTATACCTGATTTTACGTTGCCATGGACTGATATGGTTTCAGCACCCGTGAGGCCTCCCAGAATGGCTCTACAGAATATTTAGAATTTGGCTCTAGGAATCGAAGTGCTTCATCTTCATGCTGGAAATACCAGTGGTTTATCTCAACAGAACATTTTCCCAGGACTGAACTGACCTAATTTCATTCCCAACACCTAACTGTGCAGATAATAAGAATAAAATAAAGTCATATCTACGGACAGGGTTAGGGTGTAGCAAACGAAATGGTAACACTGTGGTAAACAATGGAGTCATTTGCTGACTATCGCAAAAATAAGCATTAACCAAAGCATAAAGCCATGTTTAAGACTATCATGGATGCAATAACGCAGTCTGATTAAATCGAAAATATACCCATATGAAAAAAAAAAAACCTTAGCCAAACAGAAGTATGGTAACTGACAAGCCCTAATTAAACTAATGGTGAAAGGCATACACAGTGTGTTTAAAGCTGGAAGCTGAGAATTTGCTTTTCCAGTTGATGCAAAGCCTTCCAAGTCTGTGAGCAAATGGACACCTGATTGTTTTATTCCAGCAAACAACTGTGTGGGAGAAATGACTGCAAAGCAGAGCCATTTTTCCAAGACATTTCAGACTCTGCAGATCCTCCTATCACCTCATGAACGAAAGAGATGACGAAACGTTCCTGCCGTGGTGGCCTTGTCTTCCACAGTGGCTTCATTTGCCATCTCCTGGCTTCAGGGTCACTGGCTCGGTTTGACTGGAGCCATTGTTAGGCTCGCAAAATGATGCATAAACACAACAAGCGAACTGGCTCAAAACGTTCAGGCAATTCAGACACCGCCTTCCCAGGCAACAGTTTCTGCAGCACCTACCCAAGATAAATTGGCTTTGACCTGCACATGACCCCGATCTGATGTTCACAAGACGATTCAACCTCCCCGCTAAAGAAGTCGGGGGGGGGGGGCTGTGCGTTTGTATTAGGAGCCTTTAGTCACAGCAAAAAGCAAAAAACGGGCTTACACAACAAAGCAGCTCACTGAAAACGCATACCTTCAATTCACGTTAAAAATGCCAGATATAGTAAATAACCAATTGAGGCAATCGTAATGTTTTTCAACAGCAATTTAAGATTACAATCACTCATGATTTTATTCCTTTCACATCCTTCCTCACAACAACAGTAAAGGTTAAACATTAAAGGACCACATGGGAAACATTCCAATTATATGTAGCGCTTACATCTTGCCATTTTGTACTGCATTTTAGGGATATTAATGCACTGATTCATACATGAAACTAGTTGTTATTTTCAGTATAGTTCATATTTTCATTACAGGATTGACTACTGTAGAGCTGTTAGAAGTAATGGCACTTATCCAAATGTGGTCTGTTAGTTTTCTGTACTTGAAGCTGTTTGCATTGCCCTGTTACATGCACTCACATTCTGTTTCTTCGTAAGTGTAGCGAGGGTAAGAACATCTGCCAGACGAATAAATGGTCTGGTTGCGATACTGGGAAGAAAACAGAATCTCAGAGGCAGGCGGCTGACCAACCAATGCTTGGATGCATAATTAAAATGATTGTTTGCTGTAAGGCAACGAGGCATTAAAATGTGCCAGAGGCCAAGCATGGTATGCTCCACAATGGCCCTAAGGGTCTACAAGTGCCTTAAACGGCCCGTATCACAGCAGCGACTGCAGGCTCAAACACTGCTGTTTTACGGCACACGCGCGCAGGTGGCTCAATGCATTTATCGCATTTGCCTCAGTGCTACGCTAAAATGGCTTCACATGCTATGGCCCAATTGTGCATGTGCATCACGTCACCGTGATCCAATGTGATGCACTGTTTATTTGTTTTGCTACAGTAATGACCTTGCATATAAACAATCACCCCAGGCACGCATTCTATGCATTACTCCCCCCTCACTATTGGAAATTAGCATTCAAATCATAATCATGTCGCTTTTAAGTTTCATCACTCGCAGACGCACCAAAGCAAGACAATTAACCTGCGCGGCTAAGTCGGGCACTGCATTTAACCAACTGCCTGGAAAAAAAAAATGCCACACATTTATAATTCATATCCCATTATACACAGGCCAGGTTTGCTTTAAGTATCTCATATCCTTGATTAAATAAAGCATTGCAGTATGAAAAAAGCAGAGGACAGGAAGGTATAAATCCAAAGGAAGGAAAACATTCTGCTTACGCTCAGGAGCTAACAAATTGAGTCTCCATGTATAAGGGCAGCATAGAGATGGGCCATTAGCAAATCAGATCTGAAGCTCAAATCTAGGCATGTGAACCCCTTATTTGTTCTTTCCCTGGAGTAAAGTCCAGCTTGCCATGCTTCTGGCCCTATGATTAGGAGGTCAATGGCATAAACATACTGCTGGCTTCCTCCCATTCCTCCCATGTCCCATTACCCCGAGCAGGCTGGATCTGCACCATTGCATTTTGTATGCCAAGCACAATGATTCAGGCTCCCATTCAAACATGTGACTTCACCTCGATTCTGCTACTGTGCATTGGCCTGATAGCTCCAATAATTTGCCAATAGCTGCAACTATATAAAAAACAGCATTCCCTGGTTGTATCATAATTAATCCGACATATGTTGGTAAAATGACCATTGAGGGGAAAATTAAATTCAGAAAAAAATGTCAATATTTGGGGGATTTATTAGCACTTCTGGCAACAGTATAAGTAAAACACTTTACAGATGCTGAACTGGTAACTGGTACCAGTATTTAAAGCTATGTGTAACAGTCATGTGAAGTGCCATTACGTTGTTGACATTTTCATCTTACAGCTGGAAAGAGGGCTAAATAAAGCAGTTAAATGAGCACAGAGAATCACACTAATTCTTATGCTTTTAGCTATAGGGTATCATTCTAACTTTACATACACTAGCAGAATTCAACCCAGTCATATCTTTCTGTGCAAGCAAAGCCCACCCTGAACTCTGTGACAGGACTACCCACCAGTACAATGACATGTGAGTGTCATCTGAAATTGCCTCTAATTGGATGCTGATCCTGCACCCTAATTCAACCTCATTTGTAAAGACTGCATTATGGCAATGAGGTGGACTGCATATTTACATTATTTACTTAGGTTCCAAATTCAGTGATCCAAATTCGTGCATTTTCTCTATATGCACACTTCAAGACCTTAACAATTAATATAATTAAAAGGCCAAAAGTCATCTAAGATCATAACAGTTGAAAAAAAAATGTTTATTTAAAATGACCTTTGTTATTCAACACACAAGACAATGAGAAATATTAAATAAGAAGTACAAGACTTGTAAATCAGATGAGCCAAAAGCAGATTTAAGGCATAGACCTTGGCTATTCAAAATGTTTAATAAATACATGGCATGCATGGCATGCTAATTCAGCACAAGACACCACAAGGATCAGAGGAGTTCATACCCCTTATCCAATGGCAATATACTTATGAAGGAAAGTTGAAATTACTATTTATTATTATTATTGTTGTTGTTATCAAATGAAAATGGTAACATCTTAACATCTGTAGATCTACTATGCTATATAGATATGGTTTGTATAGATTACCTTAAATAGCATCCAATCAATTACTAGAGTACTGTGTAGGGCAGTGTAGTGTAAAACCAGTGACATCACAACATTATTATGTTACCACATGTTAGCTGTATAATTACCTGCCTACACCCTGTCATATTATTAAAGCACTTCCTTCCTTCCTTATCAATACCCAACAAATTGCTAAACACAGCAGAGGGACAAATGTAAAAATTGCTGGAAATCAGTCAATAATGAATAAAATATATAAAATCTGTGACCAGCTGTGTACCAACATTCCGTTTAACAATTATGACAAGTTAAAAGACTGCCAAGCGCATAGTAAAACTACCCACTTTGCACACAGTGTAGACTTGCTTTGATTGCTTTGCACACCCCATATGACACTTTTGTGTTGACCACAGACAACAGCACACTGCTTGTGGAGAGGAAACCACATGCACCTGCCAGATTTTAACATGGCCTGCTTCCACATATGAACACCTCTGTGATTTTATTCATTTTTTCAGTTTAATCATTTATTTTATTTCTGGATGGAAATAATGGAGCAAAAAGAAAGTCAGCTATAATGTTACTACTCAAAAGACCCCTGTCAGTGTACTCTGTTATACTGGGTCATCCTAAACCTGCAGAAAATAAATTTTAAGAGGCACTGTTGCCTTAGTGAACACTTCTATTTTCTTTAAGCACGTCCACACTCTTTGTTTTCCACCTTTGGCTTCATTTTCCACCAAGTGCCAAATGCATCATGGTAACATTGCCCCCACCCACCTAAAACTGATGGTGTGACCAGTCTCACACATCAGATAAGAAAAAACTAATACAGCTTTGCTACACTGACTTTAGTACAATCTAACAGAAAATATCAGATAAAGAATGTCACTTAAGAACAGAATTTAGCTTCCTGGATTTAAGGATCCAAAGGAGTTTCTACCTGTTCATCCATGGATGCTGACTGTAGCATTACAAGACTGTGTTTTGACTGTAAATTTTGAAACATGAAAGGTCTATTCCAGGACCTGCTTTCCATATTCACAGTAAGAATATGCAAGTATTACTCTAAACGTTATCCCTATAAATTCAAAATATACCACAATATACCTGCACAACAATACAATTATATGAGATATCCCCTTTGTGGTTTCAGTTATCTTTGTTCATAAGCTATGGTACTGCTCAAGGATTGCAGTGGTTCCTGGGTGAAGCAGCACTTTCTTACAATGGCATTTAAATAATCAACAACTTTCATTTCCAATCCAATCTGAAGTAAGCCTTGAGGATAATGAACCAAGTAAAATCAATTGATTAGATTGCATGTTTTGCATATAAAAACAACAAGCAAAAAATACATGATGCATGGATAAACAGATTTTAAACTAATTTACTCTTTGGGAGTAAGTTGGGTTCACTACTGCACTGATATGAATGCACTGAAGCTGCTGATATACATCAGTTATTCATATCTATCATATTAGAATATAACTGAATTACGTAAACAGTATATATGCTTTCCTCAGCTTTATTAGGTTAGGCCATGTGGGGTATCCATGTGGCTGCTCCATTACATTTTAGAACACAACACTGGTACTATAAAGCCACTTCAAAACACTTTGAATTCAACCTTGCAGGCAACATTGTTTAAGCTCTTTCAAGACCCAATCAGAGGTGTCAATACAGTAGACAAATTCTCTTATTATATTCATGAAATGACAACGAGTGATCAATGTTTAGACAGTTCATCAGAGGTTATGTATCGTACATGACATTCCTGGCCATCTGGATAGACTTACAGTAGATATAGGAGTTGTGAAGTTATCCCCCCAAAGCAATTTCTAATGATAGTCCTGCTGAATTTCTGCAGCATCTCCTCAGACAATAAATAACATTATGCACAAAGCCAAACATAGCCACAGAAAAACATATAAAAGACCTCCAAGCAGATTCATGACCCAGACATACAAGGCCTAGAATGTAATTTGCTTTCAAACTCAAAAACTATGGACCTCTTGGGAAATCAGCTCCACCTGTCCTCTCCATCCCTGAAAAATATGAAATCTAAGAGAAGTGTACTGTTTACAGACACAGTTTGTGTCCCTTTCCAGATTATCAGGTCATTTTCACTGCTTTGATTCCTACAAGATTTATTACAGTATTCTAATTATCAACACTGTTTTTATCGAAGATAATACAAGGAGAAAAAATACATTTAATAGCAGCCCAGTTTCCAGTAGATAGAAAAAGTTGTGGGCTTTTGTAGGAATGGACATCATTTTTTTCATTTTTTACATCTTTTTGTGCCTCAATTAGAGATGTTTATATAACTGTCCTCATCTCTTTCTACCGGGGTTATTAGCAAGGGAACTGCATTTTGTAAAAACATGGGCTTTAAAAATATGGGTTTACTGCAAGTGAACAGTCTATGAGCATTAAGATATCATCAAAAACAAGATTCAAATTTTTATATGTAAGTCCATTTCACTTGAATTTATGTTTTACAATGTATGTGAAAATTTCCTTTGTGAAATGTGTTGAACTGTACTAAGTGGTACATTCCTGTTCCTATTCCACAAAGTAATGTTGTCATTTTTTTATTTCAGAGCAGTGCAGCTAAAATCTAATTCTGGTGTCATGAATTATTAAAGACGGTTTTATGGAGCTTTCTTCAGTGGAGAATATCAAGCACTGTACCAGCTTGAGATCAAATGGAGTGCAGAATAACAAGAGCTGAATCAATACTAAAAGTATTTCAACTAGAAGTTTAACATTTCCCAGTGCATTTGATGAAATATGAAACAGACAGATAGCAAATCATATGATAAAATGAAGACAAATCCAGAGCCATGTTTCACAGTTGTGTATCATTAGTCCTTCCATCGCAACACTGTATTAAAAGCTCATGGGGTAAATGCTTTACAGGAAATGTGTGAACTGTCTGTGGTTCAGTAGACAACTACTGACAGGAAGCTGGATCTGTTGCTGTCAAAAATCAATTGAAGATCATCAGTGTGAAGGCTAGTACGGCAAGATCATTCCTTACTTTCTGTCAATTCTATATCAGACTAACTCTTGAATACTCCTTTAGAATTCTAAGAGACTTTAGTGTGTTGTTTTTTGTTAGTGACAGACTATATATACATTTATTTATTTATTATAGGAAATCATATTTTGCAGCATTCATTTTAGATACGTATTACAGAAAATGCTATACATATATATTATTCAATATGTGTTGTGAGTCAACTTAAAATAAGAATACATCTGAACAGTTTTGTTGTTAAGGATGGGTATTTGTATTTGTGAAAGCGACTTGAAGCAAAGTAATGAAAGGACGTGTGGGGAATGTAATCTATTCTTTCCTACTTTCATAGCAGGATGAATTATATGTGAAACAGGAGCACAAGAGCTCTGAGGAGTGACAGTGAAGAAATAAGCCAGCTGACTTCTGGTACTAACAGAATATAACATTGCGGTTCACTGCGGCTCCTAGACATATACATCCCTGCTGAGCAATTTCATGTAATGTGTAGCATAATTGAAGCATTTTAATCACCATATGCCCTTATGCATATTCATATAAAAAGAGGGAATGGAAGGCATGCAGCGGTGTTAATGAGCAAAGCGTTTTGAGCACTTGCAGTTGGTGATATCATGAGGCATAGATAAAAACAGTCAAATTTCAACAGCACTCTGACTGAAGGGGTTCTGTAGACCTCAATCACTTTCCAACAGAAATGGAGAGGCAAAAGAAGAAAAACAGGAAGACTCAGTATTACACATATGCAGTGCTGTGAAAACAGTTTTGTAATTCTACTACACCCCTCAGGGCATGTGTTTTTGCCCAGGATGAGGTAGATTTCAGTTGTCCTGCTGCCATTATCCCTGGGACTGCACTCTGTTTCATCTCTGTTGAGGAGAAGATAAGCATCTTCATTGTGCTGGGGCTAGCAGAGAGAGAAGCAAAAACAGAAATATTCTGCCTAATGTTAAGATAATACGATGATAGTTTCCCCCTTGGTGAACACAAATACCATATATAAACTCCATACAATGCCTTGTAGTCTTTGCTATTTCCTATTGGCAGTTCATTTTCAGCCTATTGGCTTTTATTTTAAATGTCTGTAGAAGCAGTCTCAGGAGAACCCACGGTCATCTCAGCAGACTCACAACTGTCTACGGTGTAAGCACAGTGCTATATTATTACTGCATCACATATTAAAAATAAACGGAAATGTGGGTGGCCACACAGCACCAGGCACTGAATTATCAGGCCATCAGATAAATTGTTCAAGTTTGAATATAGCTGACATGATGAGTAGCTATGCCGAATTCAAACAATCCTATGAAAAATAGTCTCACTAATGAGTCAGACAGCTACAAACCTAGACGTGTTTGCTAGTAACATATAAATCTACATTGTAAATATTAAATTGTAACACCCACACAATAACCAAACAATGATTTATTATCTGGCTTATGTTGGCTCACTATATTAGTGACCTCAAATTAAGCTCAGTTAGCAAGCCTTTTGAGAAACAAGGACAAACTTTTTAACCCTCGTGCTGTCTTCACTTTCTGTATACTCCCCGTGTCCTCAGGGTCAAAAATGACCCGCCTTCACTAAACCCCTAAAATACAGCAGCTTAATTGAATTTTAAGTCTCAAATCTATTTTGCATGATGAAACAACCTGTCATTCACCACAAACTTTGTGAATGTCTGGGTTTTGCCTCTTCACACTGCAGAAAGACTGCATTTAATCAGTGGACACCATTCGTTTTTATTATAACACACCTGTCATAATAAGTACAGGTTAATTATTATTACTATTATTCTTGCTAAAGGTACTGCATAGGTGTAAACATTAATTTTGCAGCAAGAGATGGCACTTATATAGCCTAAGAAAGTAGCAGAAATGTGCAGAAAGTACTTATGAATGTATTTTATTGAAGGTGAACAATAACAGTTTTGGCAACACAGTGATACTAAAAACACAGAATACTTTTCTCATTTTTAACCACTCCCCCACCCACAAAGTGTACAAACAATAACAATAAATAAGAAGAAAATAAGATAATAAAGTTCAATCTTATCTTATCTTAGTAAGCAATTAGAAATGTTTGTTGGAAAATTAGAAAATTTCAAGAAATGTTTGTTTTGTCTGAAATTGTTTTGTTTTGTCTGTGAACTGGAGTCATGTATGGGGTTAATTGGAGGGGAGATGCTGCACATGCGCAAGAAAGTTATAGTTTTGTCTGAGTTCAGTCAGTAGCACACATAATCTCAACTTCTCATTGTGTGTGTGTGTGTATGTGTATGTGTATGTGTGTGTCTGTGTGTGCTTTTGTGTTTTTTGTGGTGTGTAAATGACTGTATAACTACCGGGTCAAAAATGACCCCTAGGACAATCTTTGGACCCTTTTTGTGTACAGCTGTCATGGAAATATGAACAAAGGCAATCTTTCACTTTTTCTAATGTTTGGGTCACTGGAGGAAAAGTCATCAAATTTCAAGATGAAAAAAGATGATTTGGGGGTTTTATGTGCCCTTAAACATGGTCTCGGGTCATTTTTGACCCTGAAGACAACACGAGGGTTAAGCAAACATTTTATGTACTGTAGCTGCAGATGTGGTTACAGATTCCAGTATGTTGTAATTACACCAAGGCACCAGCAGTAGGTAATAGCATGACCCAATGTATTGGAAAACGTTTCTCTTTTGTTATAAGAACATTATAGGAATTTTATTATAGGAACCTGAAGCATAACAGGGCTCCATTACATCAATCTCCAACCTATATCCAAAATTTTCTCTACTGTATTACACATGGGGTAAATATGTCTTTGTACAAATGAAGTTCATGAAAAAGACAAGAAATTAACCCAGTCTTATGAACACTCAAATAAATAAGAAATCCTTGCAGTCTTATCCTAGCAAGTTCACTGCCATGTAACAGCCAAGATGATCCCACAGAAGTGTTCTGTACCTGACCATTCCAACATGTGCTGACCGTGCACATGAATATATTTTACCTGATATACTTATGTTTACTAAAAAGAAAAAAAATCTGGAAAAGCAAGCTCACACAGTAAACTAATCTATTGTTTAGCCTCAGCACCCGAAAATATACATATACATCTACATATACCACAAACAAATTTTTTAAAAATCTGATTAGGCCTAATGTTTACAGAGCTCACCTGTAAACCCCTTCTTCTGGTAATGCCAGGGGAGTTTGGAATTTTCCACAAGAGCATTAATATGAATTTCTCAGTCATAAAATGCTATTGCTAGTGCTATTTTAACAGAGAAATTGATGGGTTTTAGGCAAAGGTCAATGTCTAAACAAAGTCCAACTATATGTATATTAGATATTTTAAATAGACTGTTTATGTTGAATCTAATGGATTTGTCTCAGCAATTCTGAAACTTTGGCTGAGAAGGAAGAAAAGGTAAAGTGGTTGGCCTCAAAGACAAGCTGAGAGTTAACAGCTTTTTCTGTGGAGAAGATTATTTTCTTATACGCACAACATTTAAAACAGCCACAAATTACAGAGAAAAACGCAAGTAATTCATTTTCTGTAGAATCTCTCCACTCTACTGAATGTGTCTATAAAATTCAGAGAGAAAAAGTAGGTTGCTAAAATGCACTTAATTTGGCATGATAGATTGAGTCCATGCTTCAGTGACTGTAATTGAATCTGTGACCTATTTCTTTGGAAGAAAATTGTCTCTTGGGTTTTTGTCACTATATATTTTAATGGAATTCAATATACTATCATAAAATTTGTACAGTTTCAACTAATTATTAACATTCTTTCCATCCGTAAATCTTTTAATTGATACTTATTTGCATAAGGGCAAAGTGTTCTGCCAGCAATAGTATGTAATTAATGCAAATGTTGCTTTTCCCACTAGCATGTTAGCAGATCTAGTTACAGATATATTTCCTTATGACATCATTTCATCCTGCAACTGAGGTTTTGAATTCCCTTTTGTGTAGTTTTCAGCATTAACAATAAGCTTTAGTACACAAACAAAAAAAACTGTAAGGCTATATTGGTGAATTTGTTGCTCAGCTCTCTTCTGTCTGTATACATCTGTCTATTACCAGTACACATGCACATAATTAAACATATACTGTACTAGTGTGTATGTGTGTTTTTGTTGCTACTGTTCTTGTGTCGAATGTTTAGGACCTGAACACATATGGGACGGCTTTAGGAAACAAATTCATTATTCTATAGGAAGAACTACCAAACTCTTCATGCAATAACAATCAGCATTATTCACAGTATTGTGCAAGAATTATTCTGGCTATTCTGTCTGCAAGTGTCACTTTGGTTTTCAATAATATTGTTTGGGTAATCCTCATACAAGATCCAATGTGAGATACGATCAGCTCGTGATTAAGGCAATGAATAAATTCAGTTTCTCCAGAAATTCTGACAATCCAAAACATAAGGACATTAATTTAGGGGAAAAATGCATTCAGTGCTCAACAGATACTGTATGGGACAACTTAACATTTGAGAAAATTACAAAACATGCCAGGAAAAAAATGGAGTACAAATGATGCCTCTAAAATTTACTCTGAATTCATTCAGCTTACTCTGAAAAGTATTTACGAACTGAAAAGAAGATTCATGGCAAAACAGCAGATTAAACATAAAAGGAGCCACTTCTACAAATGTAGCTTAGAATGCCACAGATAACAGGTTTTGGATGAGATCATCATGAAAATATTTAAACCACAACCATAAGGCAATACTGTTCTGATCCTGATTGCAATGGTTTCGTGAGTCTTTCGCTTGTTGTAGTTTAGTTAATCCCTTTCTAAAGCACTATTTGTTTGACAACACAGGTGGAGTCTGTTTGTCACTCAATTCAAGGAGGAATGTTTGGAATGAGTTGACCTTAAGTGCCTCTTATTTGATCCCACAGAGTAAGATTAAAATTTAAAGATACACACTCATTGAGCATGGCAAAAGACTACTAGCTTTTTCTCAAAGTAATTAGAAAATGCCACTGTGCATATTTCATTGAAGAATATTTTTTGGAGCTGGAATACAACTCAATAACAGGCTGGTTGCTGCAGGTTAAAATATAGATCTAAGTGAAATTACACTTGTAACACACAGTTAAAGCATCAATAAAATACTGGTACCGTTTGCTACACAGCTGTGCTTTTTCTGCTTATAGATATATATATATATATATATATATATATATATATATAAACAACATTTATAAACTATGCTGAAACATAGGTACTTGCAATGCCTCATATCAGACAGCAATAATTTGTTGTAATAGTGTACTCATTCCTTAGACATTTTTCTCTCACACTGCGTATGTGCCATCCATATTGATCTGCATTGCTAGCCCATGCCTTGCACTGCTCCACCATGGCTGTTCTCCACCCCCATGCTCTACATTTTACAGAAGACTGACAAACAGAGACAAATCATGGCAGATATGTAATGATGTCATAATAAAATTAATAACATTGATACATTTATGTAGTGACAGCATGGCATATAATCATAGCATAAATCAGATCCTCTGCAGCACTAATCAGATTTATTCATTCTTCCTCCTAAAGCAGGTTGGTTTTATCTCACTCCAAATTAGCTAACAAACCCAAACTGTGCCCCGTGTGACATAATTGTGATTAAAAAGTGATTTCTTATCAATTAATAATTAATTAACATTATTTTATAATTAATCATACAACTTAATGTGTTAATATTGATATGTATATGGTTAAATGTTGGTTTTAAATATTGGTATTAGAAATACCAATATCAATTACTGAGCTAAAGAAAATAATTTTAAAAAATGTGAGACCAGATTGTTCAGTGAATCAGGAATATAGACTTGCAATACATCAAGGTAAAAATATCTATTTGTTCTTAGCGAACAACAATCTCAAAACAGTTAGCATGCAGACTCCACATCAAATCTCCCTAAGATTTGGTTTTATGCTCTTTCTTAGCTCTATTCTTGTCCATTCTTGCAGAGAGGGAGTCAAGATAGTTTGTAAGACCATCCCTGTGCTTAGGGATGAAGATGCATTGGGCTTCATTAATATCACTTGTTACTATAGCAGCTAGAACAAAACGATCAAAGCACACCTAAGGCCAGATTAAGTTGCTGTGATTAACCTTGAAAAAGATGTTCAGCACACGTAGAAAGATTCTCTTTTGTTCTGTTTTCTTTCTCAATAATTTTTCTTTTCCTTTTTTTCAAGCTTGAGGAAAAAGAACAATACATATTTCAAGATCCAAGCTTTTGTTAATGTATTTTTCACATGAAATACTACTGGTGAAGCAGAATATGAATAAACTTTATCTGTATGTATAATAAAAATGAAGATACAATACCATCCTTTTTATCATTCTGATCTTATACATCACGAAGACTTAAATATAATGTAAGAGGAATAATTTAATGCTAAGGGTAAAATTCCATCTATTCTTCAAAGCAATGGCATATTTCAGCAAAATTAATTTAAATGTGAATTCTAATCATTTCAAAACTGTTTAACACTTCTACAGTACAAATCACATCCCCATCAACTTACACCTCACCTGTTAACCATATACACAACACAAGGCATAGTTCGCAGTCTAAATAAACCATAAGCAAATGTATGTACATGCCAAAGAACTTATAATTAACTAAAGAGGTATATTGTAATTCTTTTCTGTTTCTCTGAAAAGACAGAATAAAGTATATAATGAAACATACTACAAAAATAAAAAGAAAGTTAAAAAATATATATGAAAAATAAAATGAAGTATACAAGTTCTATCAATGAAATAGAAAAATATATGAGGTATATGTAAAGCAAAATGTGTTTGGCAGTAGTCTTTGAATAAGGGAGAGGTTGCAAACCCAACATCTACTTTGTGTGTCTTCAGATAATAATAGGAGATGACAGCGGCTGTCAAATGTTTGAAAATAAAGCAAGGGGAAAAGAATGACCTGATCGTTTGGTGTGCCTGAGGCTATGAGCTTCCTCAGCTGCAGGCATCTTTCTGATAAGATCTTAAATTAGAATTACTGTAAACACAAGCAAGTTCCCTGCTTCCAAAGACAAAAAAACAACAATTTCACAATTTACCTGCTGTTTGTAATGTATGTGTTGCCTTATGTTTATGTACCCATATTTATATTTGTTTGTACATATAGTGTACATTCCTGTGTAAGTGTGCCTATAATAGGTATGAGATGACACATTCAGCTCACAATACCATACGTTTCGCAAAATGAAGTGCACAAGATGAAATTATTACAAAACTATATTCCCCAAGAAGTAATGCTGATAAGAAAACAAAAGCATAGGATTATTTAAAAAGTTCTCTTTTTCTTTCTTCCCTTTTTACTTTCAGATATCAAATCCCTAGCTGTGCCAATATTCAAGATGGACCACTGGTTTGAGTTCCATATAGCATTCATAAAACAGATCCATAATTAGCAGAACTTTGCTTAGCTATGTTAAGAAACCCTGAAATTAACAAGCTGTACTGACTTAAACTAATTAAAATAGTACCTGGCTTGTTAAGATACTTATAGCTTTACTAACATTATCTAAATGGTGCTGCTGGATCCCTTAGCTAGCCAGTGAACAAGGTAGTTATGATTATTTCATTTTAATGTTGCACAGTACAATTCAGTTTCTGGCTTACTACAAGAACCACTAATGTCTTGAAAGAGATGACAAATGTTTCCATCTTTGGTATACCTTAGCTCTTAGTGATGTGGAATGGATCAGTTAAAATATTTATGTTGGTCAATGCACAGTGGTATGAAAATGATGTACAAAAATTATGTTTACCTGTGGTATGTTTGTGAATATTGTCACAACAGGAATGCATACTGACCAACAGGAACAATCGATCACAACCTATTGTTTTATGAAGTAGGCTATTTGTCATAGCACTTTGTCACAGCACTGCTGTGTATTAATGGACAGAACAAGGAAAGCAAGCAAAATTCTGGCCAGTTATTATTCAAGTCACGTGATAGTTTGATTTTGTGACACAGGGTCACAAAACATTTCATAATTTTCTAATCTTGCATAATTCAAAATATTTTGTCCTAAATTTTTAAAATTTATTAATAAAACCAAAATATTAGGGGAGCAGGAAAGTAGTGTTGGTAGTTATCAACAAAAAGACTGTATTTTTATTTAATTTGAAGAATTAAACTAATGGCAAAAGATATGTGACAGAAACCAACTGCACTGCAATTTAAGTGTGAAAAATGGATCAAGTAATTACAGGCCATTTTGGTGAATAAAGCGAGTCGTGTGTTCACTCAATTAAATCAGAAGGAAAATGTTTCCCCTACCCTTAGCAAAACATTGTTTATCACCGAGAGTTCAATTGGTTGATTCTCCATGGTAATGTTATCCCTATCATACTAATGACTTCCTAGACATTTTCTCTTCTAATTAATGCATTAAATTCCTGTTAATTAATTGTAGCCAAAGCTCAATCCATTTGCAAACTTGTGAAGGAAAAAGTAAAATTAGGTCAGTGTTAAAAGCAATTTAGCAGAGCAGCACGACTCATTATTACTTTCCCCTCATTTGGTCAGTAAAATCTAACAGTAATTCTTTCTACTGAAGCTACTTCTTTTGAAAATTAAACATTCATGCATTCCTTTTATTCATAATGTTATGCAGTTTGGGGGATTTCACAAACAAAAAAGGAAGGCACAAAAAGTGAAGACAACAACAATGCAGCATAACAGAGCACCCTCCAAACAGCTAAGCTAAGAATCTTCCAGTTTAACTAGTTTGTGTTTTTATTTTTTTTTCCCAGCTGAAACAGTGCATCATGATCACATTCCTTAGACATACAACAAACTAAGGAAATAATCATATCTTAGTATTACAGTGTATTACTTCAATATGCACATCTTAAGACTCCTCAGTAAAAAGTAAACAAAGGGGTTTGCAAACTGTATTTTGACTATCAGAGGGCTTTCTAGATCTACAACGTTCAGCTCCAGGAGCACAAGCAATGTCAAACAACAAAACATCAAAGCTGCTCTGTCCTCCAGTGCAAGAGAGTTTGTGTTCAAAGTCTGCGTTTATAATGTGTTATTGCAGGGCATGTATGCTGGGACTGAGAAGTCTACAGCCAACAAACACCACCCTGCAAGACTGGACAAGAACCTCTCCCACATCATCTTCAAGCTCAGTAAAGACTATCTTACTGAACTTACTAGGCTATAAAAGTTCGAAGACTCACATCATGTAATACAGCATCTGATATCAAGTGTGAAAATATTACAACACATGGATGAAAAGGTTAATGTAACGTTCTAAAACATGCTGCAGCCACTTCTGCAAGCCTAAATCAAACTGCCTCTGCCTCCCTAATTCCTGCAAGTTCAATGGCTGCTTTTCAGTTTCCACTTGATTAAGATGCTGTGCAAAACAGATACTTTGACTTGTCCATGGCATATAATTATGACTGGAGGTAGCATGAACATCATAGGCCCCTGCAGCGTTTGACTGGACTGGCCTGGCCCTGTTTTAAATTGTAAAAGCAATGATTTCATCCTTAATCCTTAATTCTTCTTGAAATAATATTTATGTAAAAAATAAATTCGGCAGGAAAAACTCATTGAGATGCTAAAACTTCATTTTCACCAGTATCCTGAGGGAGTGAGAGAAAGGAGACAGCATGGCAAATCCAATAGCTGCATTCAGAGATATTAATATTCCATAGGAATTATTTATTAAATTAGTACAGCACTGTTTCTTTACTTCGGTTTGATTACATAAATATTAATCTTTCCTTCTCTGTGACACAGGGACGAGGATTTAAAATGGAATGAAAATCAAGACCTGTATAAAAGAGACTGATTTAAATGGCTGCAAGTTCCTTGATCTGTGTCGGCTTCAAGGCCTTTTGATGCAATTTTCGCTGTGAGATGACAGTCTTTTTATTAGAGAGCAAGACAGAATTAAAGAAAATGGAAGAGAAGCAAGCATTGCCTGGAGGAATCAAACAGAGCAGCCACAAACAGCATTTACTTTCATTTCAGCATGCTGAGAACAAAAATTGCAATATGAATATAATCTTCCACTTGTCTAGTGCTTTACAAGAAAATTATTGTCCCCATCTTAATACCAAGATTAGAGCGATGGTGTAAAAATGTATTTCGGCAGAAAAAGAGCAGATTGTCACAATGATTACATTCAAAGAAGAGCAATCTTGCACACTGTTGCTTTAGAAATATCAGGGTTATAGCTTGTTCAGCTGCAGTTCTTGAAAAGCTCAATAATTATTACAGGCTTTCTGCAGCAGTCAACATAGGAGTAGCACCAGGGCTCCCTGTTAAATCACCAAACCTGATTCAGCTTCTTGCGAAGGACCTCTGACATGGCCTTTCATCACACATGGTTTTCAGCACAAACTAATGAATCGGTAAATAAATAAACACACAAAATATATAGTACTACAATGACTGTAGGGGATCCAAACACATACTTCTAGTTTCCTGCTATTGAAGTCAGCCAAGGGGTGAGAATTTTCCACTAAACACAACGCCCAGCTGCCTTTTTCTCAATTGGGTCCCAGTCATCTGTAACATATGTTTTCTCTACAAAAGAGCATAATACTAAGCCACATTCATGTACAAATGAGGTTTAATGTAAATATATATTTTGTGCATCAACATATATCCACCTGTGCTCTTTCTAATTATGAAGTCTTAGGTGTGATTATGTTCAATATTTTCACTATAGTGGTGAAAACGGCAAAGACCAGAACACAACATACACATATTCCACACTGTTTGCTCCTGAATACCCTTTCATTTTCCATTGCAGAGGTGTTGTCCTGGGAATCAAAAATACATGGCAAATGTGATGACAAGCATTTAGACAGGCTGCATCTCCACTTTAAGTATTCTATAATGGCCAAAAAGACAAAAATAATAATAACCACTTTTCTGCACAAACCTGTGGCCATATCTAAAAACCAAACTGAGCCAATAGTTACAACCTCCCTGTGTGTTTACCTACAGCATGTGCAAATTGTTTGGACAGCATGGGATTAGCTTCAGCAATTACCCAAGGCTTGTCAGTCTTCCTTGTGTTCCAGGGGAAAATGGTGATCTGTCAGGGCCCACAGTTGTTTATGACATGTACGCCTTATGTAGGTCTATTTGCACAGCAGCACATGCAGGATGTCACACACAACAATCTTTTCTCAATAGGGGAGGCTTTTCCTCAAAGGGTGATAATTCAGGCTCGCCCACAGATTTCATTTCGATATCAACATCGGAACATTTTGTGGAGGATGGCTACTTTCTGCTGTTTGTTTTAATGTTTTGCCAGATTTGCTGAGAGACTGTATGCTGTATAAAACTGCAGTGTGGGCTCACAAACGTGTGTGGGATTTCCTACGGTAGGCTACAACGTTTTTTTGTCAAAAACCATACGATGCTTCTTTATCCTGTGTAAAGTTATTATTCTTCTATACGTGTATAATAGCACAAAAATGCTAAACTTGTACTTAAGTCTTGTAAATAGGATGAATTAAGCATTCCACTAATTTGTTCATTTGTCCACTAAGACCTCCGATTAAAGGTAATCTTTGCTTTAAAAAGTGAAAATTTGAACTGGTACACGATACAGAGCACACATAGCGTTGAATCGTTGAAAAGGCAGCCTAGTAATGGGTCCTTCATCTTGCATTTTTGATGCTGTGCACTTGGAAGAAAAGCCCTTGGCACTATGTTAAAGCATATTTATGTGTGTAATGGACACAGGACTGCTGTGGGCTCCAAACTGCACATCACTGGTCTCAGGGCACAGTAAAAGATATAACAATCTTGCTAAGTTAAAGAGCCAGGTCCCCGTGGGTCTAATCATGGGCCATGGGGTCTAATCATGCTCTTCTCCTGACTGTAGGAGGGGGTGATGTCTTGTTTGGAGCTCTGTGCATGGTAACATTGGCATTTGGGGTTATACTGCAAGCTCAAGCGTATTTATATTTACTTGGGAGAACCCATTAATGTAAACCAACAAAAACTAAAGAGGCCTTGGTATATTGGCATCAAATTTGTTATACCATAAATTGCATGCAGAAACAAACCTTTTGTCTTCAGATGTTCTGCCAAGTTTGGTTTAACTGATCCTGCATTATGCCTGCTACATTTGGATCTCTTTGCCTCTTAAAGATATGTCAAAGGCATTTATTCAGGAAATCCCAGCCAGCATCTTTTGCGTGAGCAGTATCAAAACACATTTGTACATTTTCACACAAATGTGTCATGTTATATTTTTTTCTGAAATTCTTCAGCTGTTCTTTTTATTATGCATAGCAAATTCATTTTATTCACAATTGCATTCCAATTTCTGCTGTCATATTTCATATTTTGCTGTTGTCACATTTTTTTCTAATTATCGTAACAAAGCTCTTCATTATTACAAGGATTCTCATAAACTGGGTCAGGTATCATGCTTAATGTGTTTTGGAATGTGTGGAACTGCCACAATGAGGTGTTTCTGGAGGTTGACTGTAGAATAACCTCCTTTAGATATCTGCACGTTGTACTGTATATTAGTCATTAATTTAATGTTGACTGCATTGAACGGGCGCCTTTATAGATGTGCCCTGTTTTTTTAGCAACATTAGTTTGTGTGATGGCTGATGGCTGTCACTACAACATAAACAAAATATTTCAACTGAAAATCAACACAAGGAATGTTCCAGCTTGATCAACAACCTCATTATCCATTACTGAACATTAAAGAGATGCTGCATCAAACAATTTCGATTTATTTATGCACTTACGAAAACCAATGTGTGCTTGTTTCTTTGCTATTTCATTTCTCTTAGTCCCTGTATGGGAAGGGGCAATTAAAATTGGCTTAAGGCTAAATCTGGGCACTTGTTTTCAAGAATAATTACAAAGCAAGGATGTCTTAAACTACCGACATCCACACATTCTTATAGGAAGATTAAGAAAGACTACCAAGAATGAGTTCACCATTAAAGCATAATCCTTATTAACAGGAACATGATATTTTATTCAAATTAATACAAATTGCGAGCATACACCATAATTAGCATAGGTTAATTAAAAGCAGTGTCCTACTTTACACGTTCAGATTGCATTGATTGTGATGCTCTGAATGTTAATGAAGAACCAATTAATTTCCATTTAGTTATGAAAGCTCAAGAACTTTCCATAAAGGCTTTCCACTTATACTCTTTGCAAACTGCAGATATTTTGGAGTTTCTCAGCATTTAATTATACTAGAATTATGCTGACATGTTTCTACATTTGAAAAGCATATAAATGTACTTAACCAATTATTTTACAGTACGGCCAAAATACATTGGAAGAATGGCTAAAACGCCAATGGGATTCTAAAGTGAGAGGGGTGGCTTTAGTGATAATTCTCAAGCAAAATGAATGTGTGGAATACTGTGAATTACTCAGCCCAGCTGAGCACAGTGATGCTAACCTCATGGCACTGCAAGTTTGAAGACCTGTCTTGGCCCAGGAATATCATACCCATAAAGCACTGATTCTGTTGCTACTGTCAACTCTTGTAATGATTATGATCATGCAGCTGCTCAACTAGGTGCAAACCACCCCCTTGATCACCATTCTTCCAAACTGAACCAAACCATTCAGTGCAGTCTTTTTTTTTTTTTTTTTTTTGAGAAATTGCAAATCAGCAATTGCACTGGTATTTCAGCACACTTCAGCCCTCTTAGAACTTTGAAAATTAAATAGTTTTTGCTATAAGCTTGAGTGAAAAGCCTGGTTGATCGATATGGTGGTGATTTTTTTTTAACCATGAAAAGGAAAATAACTCCATGTCTTCATTTAAATGCATATTCTTGTAACGTTAGACATTTAATCTGTGTTAAGAGAAGCTGTCCTTTCAGCAGACAACCGCAGGCTTAATCAATTACAATGAGGGCAAGGTTACAGATTTCATGAAGAATCTATTTATCCACATGTATTTATGACCGTAAACACAACGCTCTATGATAATGGAGCTGACTTGGGGTAAAACAAAGGGAATGTAAAATGTAAAGACTGATCTAGAATGTTACAGTATTTTGATACAACCATTTCACTCCCAAAGGCAAGAGACAGGCTTTGATGATGCAGCAGAATATCAGATTGTTTAAGCATGCAATTCTTGCAAATTCTACAAAGCAATTCTGTGAATGTTACAATATAAAAAAGAATAATCTCAGTGAATAAACTCCAGCTGTTCATACCACACATGCAAAAACTGTACATGCTTTAAGTACAGCATGAAACTGTCTATATTAAATTCATGGTATGTGCATCAAATATAAATCTTGTATGACTACAGAATATGCATGGAATATAGAAAATATCCATTTAGGAACATATCCTGAAGTATGAATAATGCATGATAATGACAAGTGTATATAGACAGCAAAATAAACATATTTTAACACATGCACTATGAATATATGCCTTTGATTGTATGTTTCTGCAATATGTTTAAAACAAATCTCATATCTTCAATTTTACTACCACATGGAAACTGAGGGTGATTTACTGATTTTAACACATTTTAATAATACTGAATACTTTTAATGTAAATGCAGAGTACAGTTAAACTATGCATAAATCACATAATTGAACCATATTGATCATAAGTATTGTAATGTTGCGTTTTGATGCTCACTGTCTCATATTTCTCTTTCATATTTTGAGGTTAAAGAGACAGGAGACACACAGGTGAATATTACCAATGTCTACACTGAATATAAATGTATCTACTATCTACAATCTATAATCTTGTTTTTATACTATTACTTCACACAACATGCACAATATGCATGTATTTGACAGAAGGTTCTAGGATTTAGTCTAAGCACTATGCATTTCACTTTGCATGTATTTCGCTTTACATGCATTTTCCAGAATATTTTTATTTAATTATCTCTATTGCCAATCCCCTTTCATACATATATACAGTTTCAAAAAAAATCCATCATTTATTTCAACCTTTACCTGAAATATGTAAAGAGAAGCCTTCGCTCTCTGCTCAAAAGCAGTGCAATTCCATTTGGATCATGCATGCTTACTGACAGCCAGGTGAGAGTATATACCTATGCATCATATTTCTAGTTTAGAGTCTTAGGGCACACTAGAGGAAATCCATTAATATATGTTACTCTGAGAAGTGGGCATGACCTCCGAGGGAAAGGACGCCTGCAATGCAGTATTTTAATCTTAACAAAATGCAGAGTGCCAGTGTTTTATCTCCAGGGCTTGCCTGAAACCCAGCAATGGAACTGAAGCAATTAGGGAGCAGTGTGGCCTGGGCAACCTTCAAAACAAGAAGTCCATTCTTTGACAATGTGGAGTCGCTGGCTTTCTGATTATGACCCCCTTCATCTCAAGTTCAGTCCCTGCAGACTGAGGCTTAGCAATCAATACATGACACAAGCTCGTGTTCTGGCTCAAACTAGCACTTTCTTCATTTTTCATATACTGTGCTGTTTAGTGGAGGAGTCTTTTCAATAAGAGCAGGATTCTCTGGCTCCTATGAATTAACAGAGTGCTGCAATGCAGATGGAATTTTCTGCTCCTCATTCAGAGGCCACTGGAATTTTAACTCTCTCTCCTTTACTATCTCAATTTTTTTTTCTGCAGTCTCCAGCTATGTGGAACATTGTGATCATGCCATTGCCATCATTAATGCCATTTAGAAAGCTTTGAGTTCAGGAACTCAAACACACACAAGTACCTAAAATATTTATAGGACTTTTTAGAGAATATTGATATAGTATGGCCAGATGAGATCTATACATATAGGTCACAGGATTTCAAATGCATTATACATCCATTGACAGATATTAGTGAAATCACCCATCGCTTTAATTTCCACTGGATTAGCAAAGAAGCAATATGAAAGTCAGTACAGATATGAATTTAGGTCACTTTCTGGCATTTCTCAGAAGGCACCCTTACTGTGAACTGCAGTCTGTGCAGTAGCAAGAGGCAGCCAGTAAATGACATATTCTAAAAGTAACATGTGCAAAAAAGATTCATTAATCTTTTTATTCTGGTGTGCCAAGACATAAACAAATAAGTTGGGAATTACATGCCGCCCTGTTGCAGTGCGGTGTTAAATTATAATGGGAGGATAATTGTTTTTTTTCAAGATTAATTCAAAGCATAAAGATAAATGTCTATTTACATACCCTGTTTACAAAGCAAATTCTGCTGTGGCCTACTTTTCAATAAAGTGGAATTAACGTGCCATATATTGTATGTTTGAAACTGGAAAAGAAGTATCTATCTGCAAACTTGTGAAAACAGGAGCAAGATTTGAGGTACAGTTTTATTACTTTTTTGTTGCAGTAGTGCCTTATAAGAGGCAGTGAGAACCTTATACACTGACCATACACAAAACACAGATTAAGTTCTAAATTGTAGTTAGGTCTTGTAAAGCATAGAAGTCATCATTTATTTGCACCAAAACTTTTAAAGTCTTTTCAGCGTCTTCTGACTTGAAAGGTGTGCCTTTGTGGAGATATGTATTTTAAATCAATAAAGGGTAATATTTCAATTAATGGTAGTGCAGAGAAATTACTTAATGATTACTAAAGTCTGTCTACCAGTACATTATGAACAGACTTTACAAATGTGTATTGGTGGTTAAAAGTTTATAAACACTCTATGCATGGTCTATGCATATTATGCATGAGCATACATACACTGTAGATGTAACTAGATCACAAGTATTTCTAAAATTATTTCTTATTATTATTCTTATTATTATTTATTATTATCTTTTATATTATTGCTTATGCACAATTTGTAGCTATCTGGCTGGCAGATGACAGTTTTATCTGTTAGTGATGGTAATACAATTCACAGTGGCAATATTAATTGCAGTTATTTAGCCAATTTAATTCAGCATATCAAATTTAAAAAAATGTTTACTACATATGTAATAGCAGAAAGTTAAAGCTACATTTTTAGCTATGCAGCTAGAAGCACCTTCAGCATGTTAGTGGATTTAATGGGCTCTCTTGCAGCTAATAGCTTGCTACTTGCCTAACAGCCTGTCATCAGCAATCTAACTAAATGAACTGCTTGTTGCACCTTGCTGAGGACATTTATGCAACAGACCATCTTGCTAAACACATGTCTACATACCAAAACACACAGCTGTATCTGCCAATGCTGTCTTCCCCTATGCGCCTCACCGCCGCAGGCAGGGTAATAGTTAGGCCACTCACCATGCTGTGAGCTGAAAGTCCGTCAGTAATATGTGAATTGTGGAAGATAAAGATACCATGTTACCAAAAGTGCGTCAAAAATATAACAAACCTGCTTAATGTTTATGACTGATATACAAAACAGACTGTACATGATGACCATTGACATTGATTGGGCATTTCCAGAGAAAATCAAGAAACTTTTATTGTGGAATCCTGGTTAGCATTCTTCCTTGGAATTAAAAAACAATAATACATTATTATCTTCTTTTCAGAATTATAGAACAATAATTCATATGCTGGTTCTGGATTAAACTGCTGGTGGAATAGGGAGGATTATGCAGTACATTCTTTATCAGTGTACTGTATTTTGTAGGCCTTCTAACACCCTTTCAGGGTAGCCCTCCTGACCAGTTGACCAGAAATGGAGCATTTTCAGCCTAATCTGAATTCATTGATCAAGGAAATTGGGATACTTGTGATACAATGTACAGATGTTCTTATGTCTAAATGTACAAGGATTCTTATGTCACTACTGCACATACTTTAACTAAAGCGTGAATTAATCTGCACCATTGAATTGAAACCACATGTCATGGATCAAATGCATGGTACAGCAGCTGTAACATGAAAGGAACAACTATACAATGAAAGGAACAGCAAAACCATGCCTTGGCAACAGAGCTTTGGCAATTCAAGGTTATGAAGTATGTCTGCTCTAAGGCAGATTTCGACATGACATACCTTATAGCTAGATCTGTTTAAAGTACATTGTCATATTAGTTTTTTCCTAAGAGGATGACCTCTAAATACATACATAAGTAAATAAATAAATAAATAAATAAATAAACAAAAAAAACCCCACCTCAGTATGGATAAAAGTAGCGAAATTTTACCTTGGTCCCCTGATGGCAGCCAAAGAGGAGCTAAAGTAAATCCTCTTTGTATATTTGGTACTATAGATAGTAGAACTACGCTAAGCTGGAAAGAAACTAAGCTGCAACAGCGCACAATTCACTGATTTATCATTTATTAAGAGCTGAAGGAGAGGAAAGGAGGCAGAGGCTTTGGAAAAGAAGAGGGCCGAACAGTGCGCTGATTAGGGGTCGAGCTTCCCTGTGTATATTCAGAGTAAAGCGAGTGTTGAAGTGGATGTGGGAACTCAATGGCACCTGGCAGCAGGGAACCCATGAAGAAGAACAAAGGGGAAGAAAAGTGGGGGGCTCTAATGGCCAGGTGGTAGAATGCATAATGATAGGGGGATTTGTTCTTTGGATTTGACTGCCTGTATTAATATGTCCCCGACTAACAGAAACCCATAGGATTTTATTTTTAAAAGGGAGAAATGCTGTGAAGAAAATCATGTGAGTACAGGTTGAACTCCAGAGAGTTCTGGCACAGAAATGTTATTATAACTGCAGCAGCTCAAGACAGTTAGGTAATGCTTATTCTACAGTATTATACTGTAGCATGGTAAGGAAAAAAAATCACCCAAGATCAGAATGCACAAGAGACTTGCTGCAGGAGAGTTTAATAAAAATAACTGATGCAGACCCAATCCAAATGCAATTTCAATATGCAATTTGTGAATATGCCACAATTCATCAATCATCAATGTAAACAATACAAATAATGGCATGTGTTACTACATTAAAAAAAATGAACAATGTATGTGTTTTGATGGATATCATCAGAATGTGCGTAAGGGTTATTGAACTATAGAGGTCTCTTGGGAAACAAGTCTATCAATGTGTTCTGAGCTGCGCTACCTAAAAAAGCCAACATGTTTTTCTAAAATACAGGTCTCCGCCTGTAAAGGTCTCCTTTGTTACTGGGGCCAGAAAAGACAGAGATCGGTCTATGCTGGTCTGAGTGCTTACGTAGAGGTTAAATCCCCATTCAGTCATCTAATTATACAGTACCTGCCCTAGATTCCCAGGTTCAAAAATAACTCTTCAGAATGAACAGATGTTTCCGTTTAATAGCAGCTGTCAGGGTTGGGCGCTTGTAGCACTGATATTTGTTGTAATTGAGAGGTAGTTCTGCTTGTCAAGTTTTTTTTTTTTTTTTTTTTAAAGCAGATGTGTCACAACAAACCAAAACAGTCACCGGCAGCATTTATTGATAAGGGCTGAAGGATTTAAAGGGTATTGGAAATAATTTCAACTGTGTCGAGCTCCGAGCTCTCTAGATTCGCAAAGCTCAAGTTCGCCATCAGATAGGCTTTAAAGATCCACCCTCCAGCATCCCATATTTGAACGCTTATGTTGTGCGTATGCCTCAGCTGCAGAAAGGGATTTGAAAGTCACGAATAAGAGTGATCCCCGATTTTAGCAAAACCAGGATAGAGACGCTCTCAGTCTAAACCTCAGAAAAAGGATCACTTTGCATGCTATTTTTACAGTATAAAGGAAATATTTGTCAGATTTCTCTACAGCATTTTAGATTTCTGGTTGCTATCGGTTATTTAGTATAAGCTAATACACTTCTGTTTGTTTGTAGACACTTCTGTTCTTTTGTGCTGTAAGCTGGATAGAGTGCGGGATAAGAGTGTCAGCTAAATGCAATGTAACGTAATGTTCACTGTACCTATCTTTGTTTTCACTGTGGACAACACAAAAACCTCACTGCATTTAGCTATGAATATGTAAGTGATGAGATATGAATACAAAAAGCTGAAATTTCTTCCATGAAAAAGCAATGGACTTCTACATTCAGATCCCATTCAGTGAGAGGTGATGAACTCAGCTCGTCAGTCGTATGTGCCAAGGTCATTTGGACCTATCCATTTGTGAACTGCTTCCTTCAGTTCAAACGCGAAATGTTTGATTGGATTAAGGTCTTAATATTGAGATGGCCAGATGAGAACAATGATTCTGTGCAAGTTAACCATTTCTTTGTAGATCTGGATAAACGGTTTGAATCATTTATGCTGGAATGTACATTTCTGGCCAAGTTCCTCCCAAGAGCTTCTTGGCAGAGGGAAGCAGGTTATTGTAAGTGTTCTTGTAAGTGTCTTTTAACAAGGTCTCTAGGTTAGGAAAAAAAAGGAAAAAAACTCCAAAGCATAATAGTCCTCTTCCCCACATAATCTTCCCCTTTTACACCTAAAATAACACTGATGTGCATATCCAAAAAGCTTCATTTTCATTTTATCTGACCATAGGATATGCTTCCAATTGTCATTTGTATGTAGTCTGCTAAATTTCTTTTGCCTTCAGGCTTCTTCCTTGAAACCCAGTCAGGAATGTCACATTCCTGCCATCAACTTCACATGCTTTTTTTGACCATCGACATTCTGAGGATGCCAGGTTTTTTGCAGATCTATATTAACATTTGTCTGCAAACAATACACTTGAGTTTGTTTCCTGTCAGGCTTGACACAGTAACACTAGTCTACACATAAGCTAAGAAGCACACAAAAGCAAGGTGCATGGTTTCCAAAAAGAAAAAGACAAAGGGCTTTCATTTGTTAAAAGTACGGTAGCAAAACTCAAGCTACTCGACTTCAGTCCAAAAAGAGGAAAAAAAAAAAAGATTTTAGGTGAACCTAACAAGATTTAAGCTCCTTCCACCTCAGCCTCTCAGCCTTTGATACTGGCTTTTCATTTCAAAGATGGCCCACAAGATGTGATCACAAACCTTCATTCACATGGTCTTTGGTCTTTGTAGTTTTTTACTGGTGGTGGCTATCAGTTGTAGTCCCACTGAAGACACTGCTAAGGGACAAATTGACTGTTAATTACCTGACCTCTCATAATGTCACCCATCCCATTTTGTGAGCCTGTAGTCCTTGGCAGAATGAAGAAGCATTCAGATGGACAGCAAATAATTTGCAGATTTCTGGGCCTATCAGAACTTACTGGGCAGGGTTCTTTTCAAGTTAGAGAAGGTGTCAGCATCCATTGTATTTTATCTCACCACGAATAACTCCTAGTCATCAACTATCAGGGGTGCAGCTATGGCAGCAAAGTCGGGGATGAATGATCTGTAAGTGACAAGTCTGGTTCCACCTGCACTTCCACTTAAGCTTTTTCTTTGGACCCCTTGGCAAAAACTATTCATGTTATTCCCTCTCCAGGTGTTCCTGCTAAATGAAATATATAGCAGCCAGTCTCACCCTCATGGCTCTGATATGATCAATCAGCATGCAATGCAGACATGAGTGGCCTTCTCAGACTTCCTTGCCAAGCAGGCCTCTGAGTCTGGGGGAAGACTACAGTCTTCAAACATGGAAGCCACTCATCTCAGTTATGCCCATCAATTTTAATCAGCTGTTGCAGCATGGTCTTGAAGGTCTTATTGAACCTTTCAACAAAGCTGTATGTCTGGAGATGATATACCAGAGTCCTTACCTGTCTGACTCTCAGGAGGGTGCTCAGATCCTTAGTGACTTAGGACATGAAGAGAGTTCCTTGATCTGTCAGGACCTCCTTTGGGATCCCAACCCTGCTACGGAGAAGAAACAGTTCTTTGGTAATTTGTTTGGATGTAACATTTCTGAGTGGAACAGCCTCCAGATGGAAAGTGGCACAGACAGATATGAAATGTACTGACTGTAAGGAAGCCCACTGATGAAACCCATATGCAAAAGCAGCAGTAATTTTTTTTTACAAAAAAAAAAACTATAATTAAAAAAAGACAACAACCACAAGCAGTAAGGGCTAAGCCACAGCCAACATGCTGAAAAAGTGAGCCTCCTGCTCTGCAGTTGCACACCCGTATTTAATGACAAGTTAAATGATAACTCCACAGGAATAGCTCATAACCTCGTGGCTGGTCCAGACACAGCCACACAATTACAGACAGACAATGGTGATGGAAAAAATGGTGACATCATTTTTCTTTACCATCTGGAACAAGCCATTTTTCACACCAAAATGGGAGCATCTATGCATGAACCTATTCCTTTTAAACAACCCCCTCTAAGACCTGAACATTTCCCAAACGATTCACAACAGTGGGGTCCTGTTACTGTTCTGTTTCCTAGTAACTTGTTAAAGGGGGAAATCCATGGGATGCAGAATAGTTTCTCATCACTTGAATCTCGGAGGGTCTCCTACACTTAGACTTCATCCTCCTTTTCTGGTGCTTTAATAGTCTAATCCAGTGAATCCACTGCACATACTGTAGCATAGGCACAAAAATATTGTTGTTAAGCAACCACGGGATTGGTCTTTCTTCAGATGTCTGGCTATGGTTAATCTGTTCACAAGTCTACCTCTCTTGAACCTCCTTTCACAGTATCTGGACAGCAGGTTAGTCTTGTCTGATCACCATTGGAAGCAGGAAGTATGTCATCCATGCCAGCCTGTACTTCAGAAGTCCCTTGTGTGGTGGTTAACTTAAGAGCAATGGCTGGATACTCAAGGATATTCCCATGGACACAAGACCAGAACAGACCTCTCCTGAGACAAGCAGGCAGCCATGAACAAGGATGGTCATACATCCACAATTAAGCAAAGCCTCTACAGCCTGACGTTTCAGTCTTACTGGGAAAGAAATAGTGTGTGCTCCATAGTAATTAAGCAGAAAAGTTATCGTGACAGATGCTGGAATACTCTGCTGTTGGCATAGGCTTGTCAGGCTATTCACACCTCCATGAGATATGTCACAGTAACAAATGCTGTCATCACTGTTCATGAACCCTCTTTACTCCACAGTCTGAATAGGTTGGTAGTATTGGCTTGGTAGACATAAGTGATTTGAAGTCTTTGTACAAGTAGGTCCAGGCTGTACTGGCGATGAACACATCTGTTCTTAGATGTGTAGATCATGTATACAGTAGCTTGATACTGTTCCACTGCCTCTACAGTTGCTGGCTAAATTTGGCTCTGACTGATGACATTTTTGGCCTCATAAGTAGGGCCCACACTTTCTCTCAACCACATGACCCACAAGGATTCAAACCTGCATTTAAATATTTATCCTCCAGCTGGCGCTGTAGGTACTCAATTATCAGTAGTGTTTAAAAATTGTTTAAGCAGTCACCTAACAAATTATACAGTTAGTGGCTAATTGTGACCTTCTTAAAAAAATAAAAATAAAAAATAATTTGGCAGGGAGGAGAAAAAGAAAGGAGCAGTGGAAAGATCAACAAAAACGTCCAGAACAAGAGCATATTTTTAGTGCAACAGCATCCACCGGGTAACCGAGCACACAAAATTAAAGTCTGAGATCAACACAGCCAAAGGGTAATCATCTCTCATCAAATGAGAACATTTAAAGACAGGCTTGAGATGTGGCATTCATGCTATTCAAGATTTGACAGACACATTAATACGTGCAGATATTCCCCTTGAAAAAGTACATAACTGCACATATTTTTGAACAAGCATGCAACAAGCAAATGGCAGAGCAATTCCATCAAGTAATCAGCTTTGACAGAATTAGCTTCCAAGGACAGCTGATGTGCATAAAAACACATTAAAAGAACTGATCAAAACATATCTATAGTCACACATGGAGTAGACCATTATGTTACATACCTTATTTGTTCTGCAACGAAAATCCAATGCTCACAATCTAAAAGTCATCCTCACTGACACAGTGCACCTTACCACTGGGAATTCCTCCTCAGCTGCAGATAGCAACAAGAAATGTTTACAACATTTCAAGGTAAAATTTAATAATGTGACTGCATTTGTGTCCAACAATGTATCCTGTATGTTAAAGACATATAATGACATTCTCCACACCTTGTTTCCAAATTCAGTGCACTTAACTTGTAGCGGTAGGCCTATGTGGGAGGGCAATTTCAAACTGTTTGCCACTGTCAAAAAAATTCAAATAACATAGCATGAAACTGTACTACACATAAAATCTAAGGAAAGCAATGATAGAGAAGCATTCCTACTGATAAAACTACCCTTGTATTCTGCTAGAGTACCATTCAAAGTGCATCAGTTTTTAATCCAAGATTTGTTGACATGGATATGCAACACCAAACACCATGGTGTTTACAGAGCTCAAGACATTGTCAATGGCCAAAGGATTGGAGAAACAGTTCTCATTAATAGCAGTACATGGCAAATGTCTGGTTAGCATGATATGTTGGTCTGATAGTTGTGATATGAATCCACAAAATGTAACATAAAATTTAACAGCTGGCAAATGAATATCCAGCAAATACACAGAATGGACAAAACTGTCAACCATCACTGTATTACAAGTGAAGATGCAAAAAACTCACAGTATATAACAACTCTGACCAACCCATGAATAAAAAAGTTTCAATCATCCAGCTCAAAATTTCGTAAGACTGTCAGGATTTTAGACCCCCAACAAATCTGAAAATTTGTTTTCAAGTTCGAACTCAGAAAGCAAAATGATACTTGTCTGTTATAACCAATTCTGTCATTCTGTGATGCGGAAAGATTTGTCCGTTCTTATGAACAACTTTTCAATCCATATTGTCAATCCATGACAGAGAATACCATTAAAACAACTGACCATGAACAAATGCAATCACAAAATTTAGAGTCTAGGGTTTTCATTTGATCTGTGTCATGACATTTACCATTTCCATGTCATTCAGGTTCTGCCAGGTTATTTGTTTACTTCATATACCTGCTTTTTTGTTTGTTTTTCATTATTTTTGCAGTGCAGGTATAACATGACTGTAGTCATATTTTCTTTTTACCATCCACTTCCCTGATGAAAAAATAAAACATCACACATACGTCTGCACTGTCTGTGGTTCTAAATAGGACTGACTTTTATCACGTGGCATGTCAGATTAATTAAACAGATTAGTAAATTAATCAACTTCAATGATTGGTGAGGTACAGTTGGATAATTGTTTAACAAGACGCTGGAAAAAAAACTGTATTGAACTCTTGGTTTTGGAGGACTGAAGTACGTGCAAAAAAAAAAAAAAAAAAAAAAACCTGAATAAAACTGAGGGCACAAGGCAAGGCTCACAAATAGCAATCCACGACAATGCTTTCAGCCATGGCTGGTAAGTTATACGCACATTTACAAGTATCCTTTATAAATGTCTAATTATGAAACACAACAGAGGACTAGCTAGTGTGGATACAACATTGTGGAAACTACTATTGTTTCACACCACTATCCAGTTAAAGCTAACATGTAAAGCAAGCTTATTATGCAAGTTAATCAGCTAGTCTTACCTTTTCAGGTCTAAGCAATTCAATTTGTCTCCTATATGTACCTAATTAAAGGCAGTGTTTGTCTGAGATTCATCCACTTCCTGCTGAAGTGCACTGGCAACAAAAGTAGAAAAATCAGAACTTCTGCTCATTGCCCTCACCTGGTGGTTTATGTGGGAGAGACACTTATCACAGAAACACAACCTTGCATCTTTTGTCCATTTAAAATGACTCCATTCCTTTGTCATCTCCAGCTAAGTGTTACAACAACTATCAAACTAAATTGTTTCTTTAAAGGTACTATAAAAAGTGACTTAAGTTAGGCTCACTACTAATAAAGGTATATGATATATTTTCATCTTTAAAAGTTGAACAGACAACTCCTAATGCTTCTCTTTTATTCTAGCTTTTAAACAACAACATGAAATGTATAGAGGACTGGAAGATATAATGATGTGTTAGAAATTTTCAAGTAAGGTATGGTGATAAAATAAAGATCTTCTAAAATTATATGCCACCTCATTCTTAGCAATATTATGCCCACATATTACTAATGGCCTTATATTAAGAGCCCTTAAATATAGACATGGTTTCAAAGGGTAACAAGACACTTCACACGCTGAACCTGAGACTTGTGTTCCCAATGCTCTGCAGATGTTCCAAAATGGCTCAGATTCACACATTACAAAGACTCCACCCAAAGACACAGGGCACCTGTTGTGCAGTGAACAATAAAACAAATGACCACTACAGGTCAGCATGGCAGTTTTCAAAAGGTTTGCTAGCTAGCTATTGCAGTAAGAACATAGCATTGAAGGGATTAAAGATGATCAATCACTCTTAATTGTTCATAATGGCATAACTTACTTTAATGGTCATGTATTAGTCTACTCCTAACTGTGACCAATAAGTAATGTTTCCTTTGAAATAACAACAGCTGCCGAGTGTACAGTTTTCCTCAACTGACACTGACACTTCCTCTTCTGCAGAAGTTTGACACTGCTTTCCACTGTGGTTTTAGTGTAACATGAAGAGACAAGGGTAGGGACGGCTCACTGCTATTCCAAGAAATGTCTGCCTGAGTCACTGATGAGCTGGTGACACAGATTCCTGTGTCCCAGTCTGCCCGTAGTTGGTCTCTGATTCCTAAGCTTTGGGATTAAAGTACCGTCCATCACACTAAATCAAAGACACATACATACACATACATACATACATATACACACACACACACACACACACACACACACACACACACACACACTATCTGGGCCTTAAATGACCTCTTTTGTAGGCTTAAAACTGCACCGCCTTGAAGAAATACTCCCTATTTAAATACATTTACAAAAATGAATGCACTACCAACAGGCATATGTTTTCATAGGCCAATGTCTCTTGGTGTCAATTTTCATGCTAAGGGCTTTGCCCTTAAGCTTAGAGTATATTTCAAATAGGAAAGATACTTTTTTCATTCCATGTGTTTAGCATGTTTCAGTCACTGTCAAATCCATAACTATGTTTGTGCATCACGGAAGCAGTCTCTCAGTTGTGAGTGGAAGTAGCCTATGTTAAAAACATTATTCAATGCATCACACTGTAGAAACCAAAGACAAGTTTACAAACACAAGACAACACATACCATGGACACAAGTTTGTCTTAATACTACTATGTTATGAGTGATTAAGCTAACATAAGATAATGTCTTAACACACCTGCATTGCCCCCTGTTCATTCACAATACAGATTAAAAAAACAAGTAAGGGAGAAGGACAGAAAGTTGGCTAACTGAATTTTTGAATTGGATTAAAAAAGATAATTACATTTTCACATACAGTACCAGTAACCCAGTACATAAAAAAAAAAACTGTTGGCTGGAGCACAACCTCATTAAACAAAAAGACAAAATGACCACAAAGAGACAAACAGCCAAAAAACAGAAACATTTTGTAAAGCGCTGCCTCACAATTCAATAGCTCCCAACATTTGATATTTCCTTTCCTTAAGGGGTCCTTTGCCTCTTTGAAAATCACTCTCACATTCCCCAGTAATATAGCAGAGGGTGTCAGCCACTAGAAAGGGGTCCTGACGTGGACAAAATGAGAGCAATGTAAAATAAACCCAATCCCCATATTGAATCATTAGCTACTATCCCCAGAACTCTTGTCTAGAGCCATAAACTCAATACAAATATAGTAACATTGGGATTATTGTGGCACTCACCCAGAAGGTAAAACAGATACAGTTCTGCTCTGAGCATGAGCAGCATGAGCAGCAAGAAAGTCATCAGTCTTGTCTGGCTGTGCACCAACACTGGGGACCAGTGCATGCAAGAAGGTGTTACAGACACCTCAAGTGGACTTGCCAGCATTGAGTCAGGTCATCGTTAGGGATAATTCTAAGCTCTGCGAGTTTGGTGTACATGGCGCACACAAGCAAAATTCTACTCAAGCAGTCATATTCAAAATATTCATCTACAAGGAGGTCTAAGTGCTATAAATCTTCACAGGTGAGACTGTACACAGGTTGCAATGATTAAGTTCTGGGACTTTACTTGATGGCCTTCCTGCAGAATACTCTTGACCTCACAACATGCCAGCACTACAAACTGTACCCTCACAATAGCGAGATTACGTGTGGCTGATGCCCTGTTCCCTGTGGTATCTGGGGCTCAGAGAGCAGTAAACAGACACGCTTATCCAAGTTCTACAAGAGGAATGACAGCATACCACAAGATAGAATCTGCAATCTGGTCCAAAGCATGTGTTGCAGATGTACAGCTTATGCTGCTCCTAGTGTTGGCCACACATGCTACTATCCTGTTACTTTCACACAAGACTGCCTGTTAATTAGCCCTGCTGATGAAAAATATCAGCAAAATTGTGATTCTTCAAAGAACAAAGTATTTGCATTCCCTGCAGGAAAAATGATGTGACAACATTAAGTGAAACTTTACCTTTCTTTTTTCCACTGTAAGCATCAGAATCACAGATGAGCACAGGCTTTCAGCTTCAAACATGGCATAATTAGATACGATTGGGAAGATAGGACTGTATCCTGTTTGATTTTTAATATTCTGGTTGTCTTTGTTAACATGCATTAGGCAAACTTGCTAAAATCAAGTAAATGTTTTCTTTTTTTGCTGGGTATGAATTCCATTTTCTGTATGGCTAAGCACAGAAAAATATTATCACTACACTTAGCAAGCTAATTGTTGCTGATAAAGTAACCTGTATTTGCCAGCGACAATCAGATAATTTATGCTCACTGATTCAGGCAGTGGGCAGTTTACCTGTCCTCTGTCCATCCATGCGTTAGTGGCGAGCCGTCCATTTCACATAGGGCACTGAATGGGAGCAGGAAATTGCACCTGCCTCTTTGTTCCCATCAGCCCTGAAGGGATCTCTTAATTTGTCCTGAAGCACCAAGGGATGTAGTTAGTGGGTTTACTCTTTGAGCTGTGTAAGCACTGAAGATGATTAAAGAGGCTTTTCCCCTCCCATTTAAAGAGCTAAAGTAAACATGTTTAACCGATTCTTTTTTGGCAACTGGCTGCAAAATCCAACAGGATCCAACACAACATTTTTAGTGTTAGCTTTTTCTCTCACATGCTGTCTCACACACATTCGCACACATTCACCAGTATAAAGGAATTGGGCACTCTGCCAAGCACATTACCATCCTACAAAAACATTCTGAAACTGGAGGGGCAAAGACAAAATGGAAATCATTTAAAGGAGAATTGGATACAGTAAGAATGATAATGTGGCCATGTTGTTGAAATGCAAGGTGCATCCCAGACTGCATGCAGGAAAATTCTCTCCCCTTCTCTATAGCTATTTACCAAATTCAGGGACATTGAAGGAGGCGGGTAAAGAAAGCTTTTTTCTTCCCTATCAGACATGCCTTGCTTGGGAAGCCAGCGATAAACAACTCTAGCTCCCCAGACACAGGCCAGGAAGTCATGTGTAAATACAGCACCAGGAAATACAAAAACATGAAGTCCACATTGATAGGCTTACTTAAAGGTGTTAATTCATTGTAACAGAGTGCATGTCCATTCCATGAACCTTTTTAAAATGAACAGAGATATCCTGGACAAAGATAAATAAAATGTCCTTTCCTCCTAAGATGGAGGAAAGGACATTTTATTTAACCAACTCCTTTGTCTGCCTCCTCCCAAACACACCCACACCATGAACTCTACAAACAAACAAAGAAAGAGGCTGAAATATCTTAATATGCAGGGTGACCAGCTGGATGTTTAAGAATTTCTAAATCTTGGACATTTTTTCTCAATATGTACCTTTTAAGTGGCTAAAGTAAATTAAATATTTGTGGTTTGGGGGAACATGGCCAACCTGTTCACTCAATGGCACCAGCAGGACAGACTCCATCAGCCAAAGGACCTGAGGGCTGGGGGCTGATGGGATTTGTAGTGTTGGGAGGGCATCAGCAAATGGGGCTGAACAATATGGGCTGTGACTGTGGGGGGAGTTTCCTGTGTTTGCTTTTAAATCTTTTATAATTTATTTGTATTGCATTTGAAAGAGGCAAAATACATATGAAACATTTGAAATATGGCAGAGAGGTGCCAGTATGTCAACATCTATTGGTTTATTGCCTTTGTTCAGTTAATTGATTTATGTGATTTTTCTTAGTTTATTCTAGAATGGCTGACTTCCTTTATAAGAGCAGCATTCAGTCAGCAGAGGAAGAGCTGGCTAAGAGTATATACTAAACGACTACATGTAAAGGTATGCAGCTGAAGTCAGGCTGAACACTAACACAACAGTTGCAGTAACTCAACATATGTCAGTACCTCTGACTGATCACACAATGAAGTACACCAAAATGTGGTTGCATTTTAATTAGAAGAAATATGTCAAAATCCAACAAAAACATCTGCTTGGCCACTTTAGCTACTGTCCATATAAACCCCCTTTCTACAGTTAAAGCATGTACATATCAAAAAGACATAAATTTCTCAAAGCGGTTTTAATGTCAGAAAAGAATATATTGTCACAAACATGTTGGACGTCTTCTCAGCTCATTATCAGTTTCCTAATCCATGACCGACAAGCTCAGTAATGCCCGAAGTGGAAATCATAAGTGTATTTTGCAAGCAATTCGAGGAGAATGTTTTTAATATAACAAAGAGCATAATTTAAGTTTCATTTTAACCAAAATAAAAGGACAAATCCCCTGCTCCAGCCCTAGTATTCCTAGTATTATACCAATAGAGTTCAGAATCAGGAAGCACAAAGCAATTTATTCTTTACAGCACAAACCACAACACAGCATCGTGAGGGAACAACATTAAGGATGAAAATACTAGTTTTTTTCCCCTTTGTATCATAATTTCTTTTTCTTTTTATTTTTTTATTTTAGAAAGTTTTATTTATTTTACTTTAAAAGTAAATAAACAAACATTATAGACCTGTGATGGATCTGAAGTCCTGAAGGAAACCATAACTTCTGTGAGCCTTGTTTCCATTCAAACAGATGCTGCTGTGTTCTGGGTTCTGTGTTCTATAGTCCCATGGCTCAGGATAAGAAACACAGCTGCAACAGGGACTTTGCTTGGTTAATGTATTTGGTTTGTTCATTCCTTGCATTTTTGTCATAATACACCACAAGTAACTTGAGTGTACATTATAAATCCCATTGTGTCATTCAGCCATCACAGTCTCCCTACTTGTGTCTGACTTAAATATGTTCATCTTTGAACATGCAGGATAACTTCCTAATTCTGGGATCTTCAATTACATATTAACAGTATGTAAAATATGAACATGCTAGAAATGTGACACTTGCAAAAATACAAAAAAGCCAAATATGACAAGATCTATTTCATCATCCTTCAGATCAAAGGCTGTTCCCACACAGAGAAACATGACTTTCCAAGACTTTGGAACATAATTCATTTAGTTAGCTAGTCTAAGTTTAAGCTAAGACAGCTAGTTTCTACTGTACATTAACAGTAATTCTTGCTCAAAGTACAATGCAATAAACTTCATTACTGAACACGATTTGGATGCAGGGGAATACATTTAAATGTTCTGTTAAAAGGACAACATAATAACATTTCTCCAAAAAACACATGATTTAAACTCATGTAGTTAGCTAGCCAAAATGAACTTGTTCACATTTTAGCAAGCTAACCTAACATTACTGATGCTAGCTAATGTTAGTTCACATTAAAAATGTGCACAAGTAACTTGCACAAACACAAGCAACCCTGTTGCTTAAAAATGTAGTACCAGTGATTTAGATTTATATAGCCAAACAGATTCTTCAGTAACTCTCTTTACCTTGAACATGAGCCAGCTAAGAATGTTGCCTATAGACTTCAGTTGGACTGCAATGACTTTCTGAATTATTTGTCATCCTGCATTCTTTTTCTCTCATGTACGTATATACTAGTTCAGACAATTTTTAAAGGTACCTATTGGAAAGGAATGTGGATCTCTGCATATTGCATTCTAAAATCCATTTTGGTTATAAAATGTAAGTCCCCATTTTACACCCCTGCAGGCATGCCTATAGAAAGGTGATATGGCAGAAAAAAAGTTTCAATGTAGTGTGTATATTTTTCTTTAAGGAATATCTGCATATTTTCATATTCCACATGATCATAATTTGAAGACAAATTAGAACTTAGGTTAAGTGTGGTATAGATGTGAAAACTGGCCTTGACATTTCATCTGCACAAAGACTGTCCTGTCATCAGAACTGTTCTGTCTCTGTTGCTTTTTCATAAGAACCTGTAATGCATCTGCAATGAATCAATTAATTAGTAGGGAGAAAAAAAAATATTCTCAACTCTTCAGGACCCAGTTTAAAAGAGACGGCTTCCTGAACTCCACAGAGGTGGACCTGCATTTTGTTTAAAAAAATCTGCTGCCATCAAATGTAAGCCCCGCTTGCATGCTCCTGGTTTTAAACTGGTCTAACGCATGTAAAATATGCAGTGTGACATTCACAACTCTTCCAAAGACATGCTAATTCATCTGGAAAACAAATCTATTGGTGCAAAATGAGTCCTTATTTATTTTACATGGTACTCAGTACAGCAAAAATAAAGATGCATTTCTTTATTTTACAGTAGCTACTGTCACTATTTTTAACATTAGCTTTCTCATCTTCACATTGGAAAATTGGTGTTTGAGTCAGTTTTGATGTAATGAGTTTGTTTGCTTTGGAAACACAATAGTGAGGAAGCAGGAGTTATGTGATTATTAACCACTCACGATTGGTGAGTAGTGATTGGTAGCCCTTTCCACAATATAACAAGTTTCTTTTTTTTAGAAACTCAAAACATTTCCTGTCTACTGGAAAGACAATGTGACAACAGTACATTTGTATTTCAAACACCCAGGAGATTATTTTTTGTAAAATGAATGAGATTTTTCTACTCCATTTCTGTTTTTCATTAATATGACTACTGTGTCATATATATCTTCCTTCATACTCTCATCTGTCTTCAAGTTACAATTTTTTAAAATCTAGGAGCTCTCTTCATACATTACTGATGTTCTCTCATGACTTGACAGTATCTGCCAGAAGCTCTTTTCCATATCAATACAACTGAAATAAGATTCTTAGGAATAATCAATTTTTCAGAATAATTCATCACTGTCTAAAAAGAACACTTCAAAAGCCAGTCATCTTTCAAAAAGTGAATCCAAAGACATGAACACCCCAGCTGGTAAAAGAACACAAAGGACTACAAGGAGTATTCTACTTACCAACTATGGTGTTTTGGCTTTAACTAGGGGTAACAAAGCCAAACAACTACACTTTTTTCCGTTATTACATATAAAAACAGCAATGATATCATTCATTACCAAGACTAGAATAATACAAATTAAATTCCTGCTTACATTTGCTTGCAAAGTCCCCCCAACGTGAGAGAGCTACCTAACCAATTCCATACAGATGTGCCTCTTTACTTTTTTAGTGGCACTATTTTACTGCACCATTTTCTATGCTCATGCAGAGAATTATACATACATTGAAGCTACATGGCATATGAGCTTACAATGCATGAACTAACTAGAGTGTAAGCAAGCTAATTATAACCTAATTATACTGCCCAGCTTACCCTGTTTTGATTAGGACACAGTGGGTTTGTAATGGGTGAATTGCTCATGCCTGGCTGGGTTTTAGAGATGGCAAATGTTTAGTAAGATTAAAAACAGGTCAGATTTATATTTAGAAAATAATCGTAGCAACAGACCAATGCCACTGAAACTCTATTTGAATAAAGTAGCATCTTTGATGTAAGTAAATGCCAGGTCCCACCATCTAAGGAGTCATCTACTCAAGATTACTACACCAAAAGTAAGCAGAGCAAAACCTATTTAGACCTTTTTTTATTAATCTCGTATTTAAAGAAAGGAGACTTTCTAAACGTACCATTTAATTTTATCTGAGAGTGGCCTTGGCTATTGTATTACATACACACTGAAGGGGCACCCAGCCAGTAACTTGTGGTTATGCAGTCAATAATATTTTTTCTTCCTTTTCTCCCTTTATTTACCAGCAATGAGCCTCTAGCAAGCTCCAGAGGTCCATTTTTTCTGTGTTTAACTGGATTAAACTGCCTGATGACAGTCTGGACCAGTCTAAGGCAGATGGTACTTCATGGTTTGTTTTTTTTTTGCATGGCATCAGTTACAGGTCTTACAAGGAAACTCTTTCATCCTTTGTTTATCCTTCGCTCACAGTCCAGCGATACAGCATCATTAAAATCCCATTCTTCACAATCTTGATTACAAGCGTGCTGCAGGGCAGCTGTTGGACAGGGAGTGGCCTCGGCGACTTGCATTGTCTGCTTTTGTTTGCCGGGTAACTGGGTTGTTTCTCACTTAGAAGCAGTTCAAGGTCAAGTGCCGCACGCTGACGCCATGACGCTTCACCCAAGTTTAATGACTCCATCTTAAAGGGCGTGCTTTGTCTGTCTAACCTTTTCTGGTTTTCGTAGAGATACACTGTGCCCCTCGATGGGGGGAGTTTTCTGTAATTTTGCAACCATAAACAGCCTTTAAAAGGACAGACAGGAAACAAAGGTGGGTCTGTTGTAATATTGAGGCAGGCTGCAAGCAGGGAGCAGCTGACTAAACAGCCTCTGAAAGGCCTACAGACTCCAGCTGCAGCTCCTAGAGGACATTATCATTTCTCATCCTCATAAATAATGGGATTTGTCTCAATCTGTGTGGATTTCTCCTTCCCACAATGCACCTTTTCTCTTCTGCAAAAAGAAGAGAAAATTCAAAAAACATCCAAAAAATTATTCAGAAAATACTTCTTACAAGTTGGTGTAAATATTGGAGATTCTGCTGCTAAACTTTAAATGTCATGTTTGGCTACCATTACAGTACATTGTTTGTTACTGCAAAACATTACAGATCAATAATTCCTTTCAGAATGCGTAGATCCCAAGCATTCTCAAGTAAAATCTCTATCACTCAGTACTAATTATTTCCATCCCATTCAGGCTTTATTTGACCATGACAGTATACGCCAATCACATTCCAAGCAGCTTACCTCTATGTCTCTGATGTGCATTCAAATACTAACCAGAAAGCATGGCCAGAATTAAGTTCATGGTATCCTTAAAAATATCTTGGAGTGAAAATAATAAAGTCTGTCCAAGTCCATCAACATATATAACCGAACCATCTGTACTACAAACATAGGAAAAAACCATCAATTAAGACGACTACTACTGCCAACTTATTCTAAGAAAAAGTTCATATTTAATGATGTACTACTGTCGATGAAATGTGAAGGGGAGCAAGAATAAAACAAGCAAATCAAACTGCAATGAAGAAAATATCTCTCTAAAAACACTGATAAGTCTCCAGTATTTATATGTTGAAGATCTCCTGACTGCTTTATTGCACTGGCACCGAGACAAATAGAGCAGTTGGATCCTTTTCTTTAAGTTGTAAAAGATTAGGCCAAATGACAGTACATAATATAATGACACTTTCATAATAGAGTCACAACACATTTAATTTAATGTTAATTAAATTTATCTGTTAATAGAAATACCTGTTAGCATGCAGCATTAAGATAAAGGTGTGAATTATGATTATTGATTGTCATGATTATTAGGTTACTTACACTTATAATTGAATTACTGCTAACAAGAGCTTTGAATAGAAAAAAAATAACCACTACCAGTAATTAAAAGTTCCCAACCTGAACAACAACAGAGATAATGAATGGTATGAAATGAAACAAGTAGCTGATCAAAAATCCTTCCCCAATTTTATACAAAATACGCAAAAATATTCACTGACTTGCATCGCCTACCATCAACCATGCATAATAATAAATGCAAGCTATTCCAAAAAGGGTTGATTGGCTAAGACTTTAAGCTCCACTTTGGAGAAAACAATTCAGTTCATTTCCTCCTAAAAATATAACAATAGACTCTGTCAATAAAAGCAAATCTCATTTTTTATAATGAAAATGGCATCAAGTGGGGTTTTAGAGTGTGTTAAATGGTGTCTTGGAAACGTGGATGAATCAGATAAGGGAATAGGCTCAATAATTATTCCCATGCTGAGTCAGTATGAAAGGAGAAAATGCTGCAGCTGCTGGTCTCATGAATAACCTGAAGCTGCACTGCCAGCCAAAAACAGTTAGCAGGCTGTACAGAGGCCTACTCTACAGCTGTATAATGTTACACTGTAGACAGCCACAGAAATGTTGCTGGAAAAAATGAAGCCCCCCTTGGACATTTTTTTCTTCTTTCTGGAGCTCTAAAAAGACACATTCACAACATTTATGCTTACACTCACTAGGCCTTTAAAGTTTGGTTTGAGCAACTGAGCAAGAGAAATTGGACTTTTATGAAAAGGGAAGTTATCCAATGGTAGAATGGGTTTCTTTGCAAAGCAAAATGAAAGACTGCCATGTACATTTGAACCTCTAAAAATACATTGAAAGCATATCAAAAACACTTGGCTTTTGCTGAATAACTGTTTCAAGTGTTTACATGGAAAATACATGAGGAAATTGTAAGTTAAGGACAACAAATTTATTTCAGAAAAAATACTGTTGGAAAAAAATAAACGACCAGTGCTGCATACACGTCATACACAATGCACGATAACTAAACTGCACGCCATGAGTATCTTTCTATAATGGAGCCCCAAATTGTTTTGATGATAAAAGACTGCCTGAAGCCAAAATGAACTGCAGAATATGGTCTGAATTTCACTGTCCACTAATGCATGTACAAATTGCTTCTGCCTGAAAATGCACTCTCTGACAAGAACTTACAAGGGACTGTGCAATACGACAAATATTGCTGGGATTTCTGTAACTAATTGGCATATGGCTGTAGAGGAAATAAATGGCTAATTTAGTCAATTGACTGATAGCTGAAAAGTGCAGACTGAAAGGTGGTTATTCTTTGGGGAATAATCTACGAACGCTCCTATTTATTCTCAGTGCTCAGACAAACAGAGATTTTCTTGTCTCGTACGTCAAGGCTATGAAAGAAAAGAATGATTAATGAACTCTATTTCTCTTTACAAGTGCCATTATATGTCTCCTGCTCCCCACCTTAATTTATTCTGTTCAAAAAGAGCTCTTCTAAAAGGGCAAAAAGAGGGGGACAGTGCATGGAAAGAAAGCAAAACTGAGCTTGTCTGATAATGTTTTCAATGTGTAAGTCAGTTTGTTCTATTGTGTCACATTAATTGCTCATTTTAGACAATAACAGACAGTTTTTAAAAAAGAAAAAACCTTACTTGTAAAGGGGATATCAATCAAATACAATGAAAACTTACAATGAAAATTCTTAAAGCTCATTTCATGAGGGGCTGGCAGCATTTTTTGTTGTTTTTGAGAATAACACTTCATCTTGTGATGGCCAGCTTTATTTTAATTTAAAAAAATCCAACATTTCTTGGAATTCTAATGTTTGTTGATATTTGCATTGCATACAAGATATTTCATATTCTTCTGGCCACTGACCTTACCATGAGTTAATGTTAAAATGGTAACATGCATTTTGTTTCTTGTACATGCTGTTGTCCCTTTGTATAAGTATCATCATATTTTCTTACAATTTTTGGTAGCAGTTTTGCAGTCAATAATAGCAGGTCTGTGATTTGAACCATATAAATACACTATGCCTCCATGTAAGCATGAGACTCAACACAACAACAAGGTAACGGAAATGACCATTGTTACAATGTGATGTTTCTTAAATATTAATCAGTCTTTCAATACAGCCAGCGTGAGAGAAACTCATAATTTAGGAGAGGCTTTGATGATAAGGATAGCTAGTGGCTAGCTAAGCACATTTCAGTAGACACAGTTAGTCAACCTTGAGGCTGAAGTCATTTATGTCACAACAAAAGAGATCCAGCCAGACAAAATCCAGGTTGTTTTCAATGCCAACCACACCTTTACACGTGTGCTGACTTTTCTGAATCAGCACTTGACTCCATCATCATGAATATATTGTGCCAACAAAACAATGGCAGCAGTCTGCCTCTTGTCACAGACTGATGCCTAAATCTGGCATTTAAGAAATTACGTCTTTTGCAACACCACCAAGTCCTAATTTAAAGATTGGCTACAAAGGACCCGTTTTGTTGTGCATCATAGGAGCAATGTGACTGTGTTACCGATGCACGTACCTTACGACAAAAATCAAAGGGAAGAGAGTGTTGTTGACCACCACCTTAGTAAATCCTCCTAATCTCTCCATATAATCAGCCACTCACAGATCAATGGAAAACTTTAAGACCCGTATTATTCAAAATTATTTTTGCTCAAAAATGATATAAACCATTTTGAAAATCTAGCCTAATGTCAGCCTTGATTGACTTTTGGGATAATAATAAAAACACATAACCATAATATTGTGTGTGTAGTTGTAAGGCTATCAATCACTGCATAGACAATAGTATCCCTTAATGCAGCAGTACAGGGATGTATTCCTACAATAGGATGAAGACAGGGATACAAGACTGGGATGCAGCTGTCCTATTAACTGCACACATTTTAGAATTCAAAAATTCAACAGCATCCAACATAAACACTACTAAAGTTACAGAATGTATTACATTTAATAATGTTAGGTTTACATATTCATCTCTGTGACTGCTACCAGTTAAGCCCAGTGTCATAACCAGTATACAAGCTTAGGATAATTCACCGTTTACTGCAAACACTTTTTTTAAACATATTTTATTGTATATTATGTCTAAGTATTATAGTCATAGTCATAACAGTATTTAAAAAAAAACAGAAAGCCCACATTGGTACACCAGTTGTACATTCAAAGTGAAACCTTTTTTTGCCCACAGTATTTCGCTTGATTACATTTTTAGCCAAAGGTTATGTGTTGCATGCTCATTGGTTTCATTACCAATGTGCTATAGTATAGAACATAGTTTTTAATTCAACAGAAATGTGATCATTATTTTTGAATCTATAAAATGACAAAACATAGCAAATCCACACCTGATAATGCACAATGCTGCATGAACCCTCTTTGTGGTGTTATCTTAAAATGTCATACGTAGGTATTATCGAAATCAGACTGCTAAAAGAAGTCAGGCTTAATTGCAGCTTAAAAGAGTCTTGTGCATAGAAACCCTGTGGAGGATAGTGTCTGTAGATTTGTTATTTAAACACTTAAACACACCCAGTATCATCCAAGTAATTGCCCACTAATCTCTCCGGGGATGTCAGACAAGTGATCATTAAAATAAGCACAGTAATAAACTTACCACTTGGACTAATAAAACAGCTTTAAAACAGGGTATTCTACAGACGATTCATCATTTTGTTTGTTTTGTGATTGTTTATTATGAATCTCTAAGTTACGAGATTCCATCATCAGTTGTATAGATCATGTAAATAATTTATTTACTGATCAAAAGTCTTAGCAGATAGCTTTGTAAAATCATTAAATAGGCTGAATAGTGTCTTTACAGTAAAGCAAAGGAGGACATGAATATTAAGATAAAGAAATCTCTTGAGTGGAAACCTTTAAACACAATAGAGTTACTATCATAAATGTAAAATAGCCTATTTGTATGATATAAATATACAGACAATGAATGTGGGATAATTCAATGGGGAATGTTATGCTCATTTATGTTCAGGTTCAACTTTAGATTACATTGTCTTCATTTAAATGCTTTAAAAGTCATCAAATTTGATGCATAGTACAGACGACCACAACATCTAATAGGTTAAATGTACCGCTACGTTATTTTATCATTTTTGAGCTACCCGCAGTAATTGATTGGTACAATAGATCTAAATCACTCTGAGCCAATATTTCAATGTTGCATAGCAACCGCAGAGTAATATAACCTTAGCACTGTTGAATGTGCTGCTTTACATCATGCATTTTGCTCAATTAGAAAAGTGCTAGTGACATCCCCAGAGAAAGACAAGAGGTTATTAAATGAGTAATGAACTACCACCAAACAAAGGAGGTTATATATCACAAGCTAGAGGGAAAATACTGTCTAGGAAGATGGATAAATCACCAATGGTATAAAACTGCATAAATAGTACCTACACATCAATCACGAGAATTATTATAGAGATTTTGTGTAACATGTTGTCAATAACAGAAAACTGTATTCCATCCTATATCCCAAAACATGAGAATTTTGTGTGTGTACATTGTAAAGCATGCACGTTTGTAACAGACCAATCATTTCAAAGGCTGTGAGTTAGTGTGACAGTACAATTATGGACATATTTATTTATGGAACACATGTTAAGCTTTTGAAAAAGGCATTTTAATTAGTAACAAATTAAGACAGACCTTTTGTAGAGGATGTCAGATCATTAAGACAGTGTTTGAAGCGATCAAGAATGTTGCAAAACAGTTTCATCTGATAAGCTCTTAAAATGGGGCACTGACATGGTTTAATTAATAGGTATTAAATGTTTTACTTATTTACAACCAGTATAAAAACCTTATAAACACAATAAAAAAGAAAAAAGAAAAATTTTATCACAAAAATACTATTGTTCAATTTTCAAAGCAGCCAATCAAATGCCAATTTTTATTGTACATTTCATAATCAAAGCGGTTTAAAAATAACTTTGATGTGAAATCTCATCATTCAGCATGTGTTCTTTATGAAACGTTTATTTGAAAACATTCCATTTTGGTAATTCCAAAAAGGTTCATAGCCTTTTGATCTTTTACCCAGCTTTGTGATTCAACCAAAACATGTGGGGGAAAAAATTTAAGTACATCAACTTTTTTCCATTCTATTAATGCAATGAAGCAGGGTTTGGGTATGGCTGAAATACAGACATTTTGCTGTTGAGGCATGGGAGTGAAACTTCATGAAGTCAACAATTCATTTTTCTTCTCTTGTGTGGCGCATGGCAGAGGGCCTGACCTCAGGTAGCCCTGGAGAGAGGCCCTCCCTCTCGTACAACAATGAAGGAAGGAGGGGAATGAGGTGGGGAGGGTCTGGGTAACAAAGAGCCCTACTCACCCATTAGACAGGTTACTGACTGCCACAAATCACCAGCAATTTATTAAGTTCATGTCAGGAATCACAAGAGCTCTTTTCAATTTAATGGTAGTGCACACTCCCTGACTTTGAGGAAGTGTTATATATTTTAATTTTTTACTTGCATAACAGTGTTCATTCATTTCTAAGGGCACTAAATTCACACAGCCATGAATGACAACAAACCACCACACACATTTATGTGTCCATGTTAAGTGTGGCTGACAAAGGTTTCAGGGAAGTCTGTGAATTGGCTTACACCACCTCAAAATATCTCCACACAGAAAGAACTGTATATCACGTCTCACGCATTTTTCATGTAATGCCATTTTGTTGCCCAAGGAAGAGCTCGTGCCAAAAGGAGTACAGTATACATCTCATGATCAAATAAACAGTTCAATAAATCTGACAATTTCAAGATGTTAATGAAGCCTGTGGCTTTCAGGAAGTTTTTATTTCTGAAAAAGTACAGCTGAAACTGGACAGTACTACTAGAACTAAAGACGTCTCCTCACAAGCGTGAAATGTTCACAAGTGTGAGCCACATCAATATCAATAACAGTGCACATGTGCAAGCGGGCCTCAGTTTTTGTTGTGCAGTTATGCACACCCAGGAGATTACTGTACATGACAAGTCTGCAATGCTATCACAGCTGGTAAAAGATACAGAAAGAAGCAGCTACAAAGTCAATATTTTCAGGTCAAATAACCACACATGGGCCAGGTGTGCACCAACACTGACCGACCCACTAGGCAAGACTGGGCAATTAACTTGTCAGGCGGAATATATAGGTGCAATGCAGGCAAGTCATCTTATGTGATGAAGACGTGCAGACCAGCTGATGGACATCAGTAAGGTTAAATGTGCAGAACAGTACACTAACTGTCCCATACAACAGACCAAATGCTAAGGAGATTCAATGGTCATTTAGTTTTTCAGTTCATATTTTTGTGAGTAGTGTGAAAATATTCACCTATTTTCACACATTGCCAGCTCCTGTCCAGTTGTTTCCATTTTTTGCATAAAATCGCTATGTGATCTACTTTCATTTCAAGCAATTTTGTATTGCACTTGAATCACATGTGCATTTCATTCTCATTTCTGTCCCTCTCAATGGCTGTTATTTCCATTTTGATTCATCTCACCATGGAAACTTTATTTACCACAGCTCGGTATATTTAGTCTGTGGAATTTACTGACCTGAACAGGAGATGCCATTTGAGTGTCCAGTGTTGCCAGCTCTAAGGTGTCTAAGTGAACCAAAGGTTTGATCTCTTATCACATACTGCCTGTCACTGCTCCATGGTCTGACAGCCCCTCCACAATTTGGATGAACTGACAACTCCAGCAGCAGATGGACTGTGAGTTTAGACAGGGGCAGCCAACCGTGCAGGATTCAGAGTGTCAGCTGGTGTGGGAGAGTGGACCACTATCACTGGAAGGGAGTGCAGTCATGGGTCCAATTGCACCAGTTGGACACTATTTCTTCTAGTGCGCATCACTCTCTCTACTGATGCATGATCAAAGTCCCTGCTGATGTGGGCAATGGAACTCAATACCGTCAATAGGATTTTGCATTAGAATGCCAAACTGAGGTCTATTTAAAGCATCTCTTCGATTGGTGCTCACAGTTGGCATTCACCTAGTTATTTTCAAACCTATGAAAAGGGCTACAGTTCAAATGAATGCAAGCTTGGACAGTTTATCACACTCTTCAAATTCAAGTACATCTAAAGGAGCTGCATAAACATCAGGAATGACACCAGTGATCTACAACTAAGCTACACAACATGATAGATGATGCATGAAGTAGACTTTACTGAATGTATGATAATGAAAATAAATGGAGACAAGAGATTTGTTGAGCGAGTCTCATTTTGCTGTATATGAAATGTACGCAATAAAAAAAAATGCAACCCTACCCTGTTGCTGGTTTTATGCAGCTGTCTTTATAAAGGTAAAGACCAAATTACAAGGACAAGGTAATCAGACTAGGTAATTCTGAAGACAGCATAAACACCCTCTTGTTACACAGGTTGCACAAAGTGCTCCACATTCTTGTTTTTTATTGTTTTGTTTTATTTGTTGTAATGTTTTAACCCTGTTATTAACCCCGTTTTAACCCTGTTAGGCTTATCTTCCAGATGTTTAACCCAGGAAAGACAAGTCTTAGCTATGCATGTTAAGGCACCTACATAAATTATATGAATACTGTACAGGCCTAACTTTTACTAGCAACTGACTATGACATGTTATCCATTTCACTGTCTTAAAATTGTGGCTGTTCCAGAGATTGCACAAATGGGTGACCCAATAGAAAGGTTAACTGTGATGAATCTTTTATTCATGTACACAAAGTAAAAAAATAAAGCAAAAAAATAGGTAGTTAACAACATAATCCGCTTTGTTTCTTTTAACTATGTTCTCATGAGGCTGACACCATTTTAACTGCAGGGCACCACTGCTACACAAAGCCATTATTCTGGCCTAAATTCTTACTGAACAACATTAACATTCAGAGAATTTCTTAGATAGAAAAATGCCCTAGTGATAGGTCACTTGTGACATGTAAATATTCAAACCCACATTAAAATCTAAGTAAGCAAAATATCAAGTGTGTCCATATGTTTAACAAACAAATTACATATCTCATGACCTCCGCTCCCTCCCAAATGGGATAAACAATACAAGAGAGTGCATTTATCTCTCAGAAATCCAATTGCTCTGGGAGGAAGAACTGCACACGGATCAGCAAGCATACATATATGGTTGTGGTCAAAATATGGTCAACATGACCTCCGCAGCATCCAAGAGCAATAAAGAGGCACTCTGTTAGGTTCAGGTTGGGTAAAAGCATTGGACAATCCATGACACACTTTTGGAATGGAATCTTTGTTCCATTCCAAAAAACTAACAGACACAGACCATGAATAGCATTGCATCCTAACGTATTAACATGGGAGCTGTCATGATTGTAAGTAAGGTACAATGTGTGGAGCAAGAACATCATCTCCATAACCTTGCACTGTCAATGTACACACCAATAAACACTAACTGTGATCTCCAGCCACACCATATTGCAGCCCACACGGTCACACCAGTCCATTTGTGCAATGCAACATGGACTGGCGTCTGTGGTACACTCTCCACCTGCTGTCATGCTGGAACAGATTAACCCATCTCTGAATGTAGCACTTTGCAAATGCGCACTTGGCCAAGTCTCTACTGGAGTGCATGCACGCCCACGCAAAACACGTTGCCACAAGCCGGTCATTTGGTATCAAGCAGACATGCTTCACCCTGATGCTTTATCCTTGAGCCATCATCTTAGTGTATGAGAGCTGATTTGGACACAGCCACGTTCAAATGTCTGAGCATCATATTGGGAAGCATAACAATGTCAATCTTGTAGATGTCTTAGAAAACACAGCAGCTGCCAAGATCACATCCACATCTGTACACCTTCAAATCACTCCACCAGATATGGTGTAGTAAAGTATGTAAGTGACTGGGATGACTTTGTTTAATTGATAGGAAATTATTGAGAAGAAGCGGTGGTGTTCTGGATGCTCAAAGTGTGTTTCTGGGAATTAACATATAAAAAGTTTCTTTTTTTTAATCTTACAACTCAATGACACATAGAGGTACTCAATAGGAAGAGAGAGATTACAACATCTAAGAAAACACATCATACAACCCACTGCTAAGAATCCCACAAATGCCATACGACTGCAGTCATACACATTACTGAAGAAATGTTCTAGCCTTCCAAACATTAACTGAATTTTTCTGTGTTACATCACTGATGGTAAACAAGACTTAAAATAGTAGTTCACCAATGCAAATGAATAGGAATAATTTCCATTGAGAAATACAGGGACTACATGGATCACTTTTAGATGCATTTTGAAATCATTCATTTCTTTGAATTTTAATCTTCATAACACAGGAAAATAAGGTAAAGCAGGTATTTCTCCTCACTGCCCTTGGCATCTTTTCATGATCTAACATGAGGATGTTTTGGTTTAATTATAAATACTACTGCTGTTGACATGACATATTAGGCCTACATTCACAATAACATATTTTAACATAACATACATACATACATACATACATACATACATACATAACATACATAACATACAATAACAAGTTTACTGGCCGGCAAGTTAGCTGGCTGCCTCTGTACTACGGTACTTGTACTGCCAAGAATCATGACATTGACTTTACCAGCTTGCTAAATATGCTTAACATGATTTAGAGGACATAATCAGATGCTCTGTGATGATGATAATGACATTTCTCCACGGTAAACTCAACTAAAATAACCTAGCAAGCCAGTCAATAATGACTTTCTAGCCACTGGGGCTAATCTTTTAGACTAGCTAACTAAATTTGAGAGTAATAAGCATTTTACGTTAGCAAGCCAGCTAATCTAATATTACTAATGCTAACATCATCTGGTTAGTTCTGTAGGGGAAAACTATCAGATACAATTTTATTTAATGAGGCATTGTTGATTGAAGTGACTGTTGCTTAAGACATGATTTGTATTTGCACAGTTAGCAAGATCCTGTGTCTGTTACCGTTGTGTTGGGTTCTTCTCTCGAAATGGCTTGACCATTTTAGACCAAATTAAAAAGTAGTTATCACCACCTATTGGGATGGAGTGTGAATCGTACCATAACGCATCTAAGAAAAATCTCTCTCAGTTATAAAACTATGATAACTCCATTTTGAAGAAAAAAAAGTCGGCGGAAAGTTAAGAGCAAAGTTAAAAAGTTGAGAATTCGCTTCTCTTTTAGAGAGACAAAGTGTAACTCTTGTAGGACACGTAGGTATGAGCCCCAGATCATGAAGTCATTATCTAAGTTCACAATTTAAAATTAGAGTTTGTTTTGTTTGTTTGTATGTCTGTATTTGGTGTCCCAGTAGGGGTATGTTAATATATTCCCAGCAGACAAAATGTAGTTGAAACAAAATAAAAAGTATAGTAGTCATGTTTGAGACTGGCTGGATTTGTAAATGAAGCTGACGTTTCTGTCATTCTCTGAAAGGAAAATACCTGTATGTTTGTATTTATGTTATAAAACACAAACAAATACAATAGGCTACCTCTATTTAATTTTAAATCAATTTCAATTCTTTTGTTACCAAACTTACATATTAGAGGTAATATTGTTGCTCTATGTTGCAACCTTCATTTTAACCAAATGCTGGAAGGACTTTAATTGAATATTGGGTAATGAACCATTTTTGTTTCCATATTCTGCAATGCCATACTGCCAGTTGAATTCATTTTAAATGTACCTACAAAATGCAAATTCATAATGAATTGTGTTGCCACATAAATAAAGGAGTAAGTGTTCAAATATGTCACATAAAAAGTGTGTGCTCAGAGCTGACAACAGTTTTTGTGAGCCTGACAGTGTGTCATTGCTGGATGATTAGAATACACGTGCCTAATGCTCCATTTACTTGGCTTTTCATGGATTATTTAAATAAAACAATACGCCAGTGTTTTTTTTTTTGTACTGATCGAACCACCCAGATGAACTCCATTCTATGCTTTCAGTAGTGTCTGACATTGCATATGTTTTCTACAGAATGCCTCCATACTGATTAATCATTCTCTCCAGAAGTGTTTTGTCTGTTCCCACATTGTAGTGTATGTGCACCGAGCTGACATTCAGCAATACTCACTGACATTTGAAAATCTGGAATTTGCTCATTCTTCTGGCTGTCTCGCTATGCATTCAGCATTGTCTGTTTACACCGTTGTATTAATTAAATGTCTGCACGTGCCAACAGAGCCAGAGTGATTTGATTTTTTTTTTTTTTTAAACAAATGCTATCACAGCAGGTTTCCCTCAGAAGAGTGAAAAAGGGAAAAGGCATGATAATAAAACAGCAATAAATAAGTTCTCTATCCTTTGTTCTGCTTGATGACAAATTATGTCAAAATGGCATCATGGGAAAAAAGAGTATGGATTTCAGTGCTTTTGTGCTCCTTTCATCTGATGAGGATCAGCGCTTTGAACATCGCTGGAACACAAAACTGCAGCTAATGAACATGTTACCCAATATTTGTCAGTAACAGCAGGAAGTAAGAAAGCAGAGGAGTGAGGCTCAAAGTCAGAGAATTCCACAAGGGCTAGAAGGCTAACAAAACAAATGTGTGAAATTACACATTAAGGTGGAATGCATTTGAATATAAACAAAAGAAATTAATAAGGGTGGTGCTTGGCTATAAGGCACCACTTGGTCAAGTGAGAACAGACAGTGCAGAATCCCTCCATCCCGGGAAATGAGGAACATTGTATGGTCAGTCCCCACCAACATGCCATTACCCAACCAAGATTCAGTTTCAACAGGCACGTGCAAATTGAGCTCCAGGTTCCTTTGTGCCCACAGGGCATGCTCACATGGCTGACATGAATGTGCCATCCCATTTTCAAGGTCTTAAAACAGGGCCAAGATTATGGGTCTTACATCCTGTGATGCATACATCAAGACTGTGGCCACTTAAACTGACAACCACCTGCCTTAAATTATTCATTTCCACTGAAGACTCCCATGCCCATGGATGGTAAAGTGTAAATGAAATTAACTGAATGTCAGTGTGGTTAATTGGGCCACAGCCCTGCCTCAGATCATAATGTGCATGAATAATTGAAAAGGGAAAATATACACAATCTTTATATTGATATATAGGACATACTCAAATTTTATGAAAGGTGGTTGAAACAGTTGAAGATTAGGCTAAAAACATTCAGGTTTTGGCTCTTATTTACAAAAACCTGACACACTTGCGCGCGCGCACACACACACACACACACACACACACACACACACACACACATGCACACACACGAACAGGCACGCACACCTCAAATAAACATCTTGATTATTATGTATACAATGTTTCTGATCAGCCAACTGAAAAACTAATTTCATTTTCTCATTAGATGCCTCTGCCTAAGGCACACTCATGTCAATGTTTATTACACTGAAAACAGAAAATTAAAATCGTCAGTTGTGATGCAGAAGGAAAATTCTGTTCAGATTCATTGCAGTGAATCAGCGAGTCAAAAAGAGATAGAGAGAACTCAAGAATGATAAAAAATAAAAGGCCATCTTATTTTTATCGTTGAAATGAATTTATTGCATTGGTGACCTTTTCATCCCAAGGGATCATTTCCATTCAGTCTTAGATCACATTTAAGACATGGCATGATGTATTGATTGTACATTTTGGAAATTCAATCTCATTTATTGTTTGGAGAACAATGCACTGGAGAAATAGCATGGCTTGGCCTGGACAATATATCCTCATAGTTTGGCTCAGACAATAGATTCTACCCTCATAGTCTGGCCTAGGAAATAGACACTATACTCATGGTATGGCTTTAAATCTAACCGCTAACAATCAATTCACATGGGAATATCTCCAAAGATTTATCAACTTGATATTTACTGCTCATTTCTACTACAGGGTCTGAAGTCCAAGGCCAAATATAATATTTGTTACCCTGGATAACTTTGGAAGAGATTCTGAAAGACTAAACTACTTATTAGGTTTGACAACAACACAAATGCCTCCCCGTTGTTCGTGCAGATGATTTTATACCCCTGCTGTAACATTATTTTCAAAATCTCCTGCAGATTTTTTAAAATCTAAAATATTTTTTCTTTTTTCACACAATGCATGCACACACTATGGGTGATGCTTCAGATTGCACCACATGACATTTATGTCATTCCTCTGGATCTTTCTTCAGTTCTCCATGATGTCTAATGGCAAATAAAGAAAACCAATACTGAAAATGGTGTCCGTTTGTAGCTTCCCATGATAAGAAGCAATACATAATCGCCGCACCTCAATGGATGCAGTGGCAGCTTGTTTCATCCACTGTGCCAATACAGAACATCTACTTTGACAAGCAGCAATATAACACCACTTTATTACCTTTCACCGGAGCATAAACATGACGGATGGCGTTCTAAAGCGTTATCAAAGTACAAGCAATTCACCCCGAATCCAATCACTTCATCCCAATGGCCCTGTCTGCCGCAAACACCTGTACAGTCAGGCAATAGAAAATCAAAACAGACAACAAGCTTCATATCCACCAGCTGCAATTCACACAGATTGTCAAAACAGCGGTCTTCAGCACTCATTACAGATGAGGGCCGACCGCAATACGGCAAGTGTATCACAGAGCACTCATTATGGTGTGAACAGTTGGTTCAATAGTGTATCACATGTTTGTCAAGGCAAGGGCCTTTGTCCAGCACAATACAGGGGGCGTGGCTGTAAAGTGACAACCATATAATATGATACCCCATAATGTGACACATTCAATAAACCATTTAAAAAGCCCATTCATGGAGTTTAGTTCTGCACAAAATGTACCATCAAAACAGAAAAAGTATATGGAATGTGTAACATTGCTGATTATTTGTCATCTCTTTTTATGGATGTATTAATAAGGAAAATCAAACATTCTAACCTTCCATAAGGCAGATGAAAAGCACAGCAAGGAGGACTGGTTTGCAAAGACAACAGTTTGATCAGGTCTACTGCCCACTCAGGGAATATTACAGAGCAGAACCATGACAAAGGAGAGTTGCCAAAATGTCTATTATATTAGGTTTTTGTTTAAAAATGAAAACCTATATACTGACTGTATGGTACTAATCTTACAATGGCCCCTTATATGATGCAGTTTATACATTTAAAGTATAAGAAAATGAAATATGTGAAGTATCAACAACTGGAATCAAAGTCAACTTTCACATCATTGCAACATTCCAGAGGTTATTGTATTTGGAAAGATTTCTAACATATAGGGTGGTCATACCAGCTGTTGCTAAAGTATTTCTTACCAAACAAATATCATGTCCTCAGGATTCATTCACAGAGTTATATTACTGAGATCCATAGATGCCGAATTGTACGTATTGTTACGTATCTGAGCAATGTTGAAATATCAAAATCGGACTTTTAATCAATCCTCCTCAACAAACAAAGCCTCATTACTTGGGTTTGCTCAATAAAATGAGCAGAAGAAACCAAGTAAACAGCACAATGGGGAGAGGCTCAGCCAGTTCATTCCTCACCCTGAGAACACAGCAGCTGTTGTGGTGTCCCCATTGTATCAGCTCACTGCTCCCCCTCCCTAATCCAGTGACCCCTAAATGCACCCACTGACCCCCAGAGGAGGGACGGATGGCACACGAAGCCCCCGATACAGGCAGGAAAAGCAGCAGATAAGCTCAGAGCACATGACACCAATGGCCAATTCCCTGCTCCTCGCCTGCATGTGCGAGCTCGGTGCGACTCAGTCCCCACACCTCAGTCCCGGACCCAAAGGATCGCTTCACTTTTCATTCAGCTGAAAACACAGAGAGAGAAAATTGGATATTAGGTCTGTGCAGTGCGCCGGTGACCAGAATGTTAAGATCTGGCAGTGCTCAAAACTGTATTATTCTATTGTATGGCAATATAGTGTGCTCACTGTCATTGTCAGTGCCTTCAGAGACTATGAAACAGATCTGATACTACATCATACATTCTGCTACATTTTTATTAAAAAAAAAACTGTTGCATTTGCCAAAAATGCTTGAATCTACACTTTTAGATACCGACCACATTATCAGGGCTGCAAATTGTACCCTCCAACTGACATCATAATACATTGTTCCTGTTTTTTTTTTTCACATAACCACAAAATCTATCATTCTTGGCCAAGAGAGTAAGACTGGATTTTGCAGAAACATGTGTCTTGACCTTTTCATAAAGCACCTCTATTTACTTTTTAATGTGGTTCATCTTGTGAGATACCCTGTTCTCATAGCCACGGTAAAGGTCAAAACAAATGCTCGTGTTTGACTCGCGCCAGCTGAATTAGCTTTGTCACCTTTCATCTTTGAAAGTCCCTCTGGAAGGTTTGCTTGATTTAGAGTTGCACACTAAAATGCAACCCTGTCAGTATCCATAAGGCCCCCTTCACCAGTGATCCTGGCAGCTCACCACACTCTCTTTAAAAAAGGCCTCCACTATTGAATAATTAATGGGACCGAATGCATTATTAAAACTTACCTTCTCAAAACACACCATATATAGAATAGAAAATCACTGACAAACCTCCATAGATAACTTCACCAGGTGAGTAAATGATTCAGATTTTGACATCTGCTGATCTATAACAAATACTTGATCATTAACAGCAGAAAACGTGTGGCTGAACACGTACATTAGTGTGGTCCGGGGCAGAGTTTCAAAAGCATAAACAGGATTGGTATGTGTATTATACAATGAGTGAAGAAAAAAAACTGTCAGTCAAACTTGGTACCATGTGGATCCACAATGCACAGCCTGCAATATCTCAGAAGGGAACATTGTGAATGTACAATTACTGTTCAAAAAGTAATGTTCAGAAAGTAAAACCCCTTAAAAATCATCGCATGAGGTCAACACTGCTGGTAGAAGTAGCTGGAGGGACCCGGGTGTCTGTTTCAAACAAAGACATTCGTTTAAAAACTAAACACATAAATAAGGCTCTAAAGTCTCCATTAATCAGCAGTGACAGTGTGAGCTCATTTGCACTGAAACGAAGGAGCAAAATTCTGAATTTTAAGAAGTGTGAAAAGATGACCCTTCATGTATGTATAGGGCTTTGTGAAGGCAGGGAGGTGGGGGGCAGGGGGTCTGTAAATGTGACATTGATTGATGATACTGCAGCAGATTATGAACACAGAATTAGCACATTAGGGCCAATATGATAAATAGACTAACCTCCTCCCCCAGATCACATCCAGGCACAAGACAGATTGCCAGCCCATAGTGATTAAACTGTTTTGGTTGTATATTGAAGCAATTGTACACACTCCCTTCCCCCCCTCCCAAAACCATTACTTACCAACATACTACAAGTCAATTCATTACTCGGTACAGGTAATCTGCTGTTCATTAGCTATTATAAATGATGAACAAGAAGAGAGAGGGAGTAAAATGCAGGGAGGAGAGGAGAGGAGGAGGAGGATTAAAAGTGACTACAATGTGAGGGTATAGTTAAACACGTGCACTATCGATCTCCGAAGAAACGGGAGCCAGCACAAATCAAGTGAAGTGCTGATAGCTCCAACTCCAAGGCCACTCCATAAACCAGGGAGCATGGCTAATCCTGTGTATACCAGGAGATGAAGAAATCAAAACACTTCAACACAAACAATTCGCTCTGCTCAATACAGGTTGACACTGCTATCAGAAAGAAGTCTAAGGTCAAATGTTGCTTCATGTTGCTTACTTTATAAGACAGGTACAGGCCATCTTTATTTTCATTGCTCCATGCCTGTAGAAGCTGATAGCCTCTGCATAATTATGCTTGCTGCTTTTGTCTGTCTGTGATTTCTTCGTTCACATTAGCTTGAGCTCCATGAGTTTCTGTTCTTTGTTTTCTTTTGACTTAATGCTTTGGATCCATTGCATGGATGGGAATTTCAACCGGCCAGTTTCCAAGACTCCACACACTGCTGGTTGAAAGGTATCTCTGAAACCATCAGGAGACAAAGGAAAAGGGACCTAACCTCAGATGCTAAACATTAGAGGAGCGCACTGCACCACTGAAGAACGTGAATGTATACAAAATTGTGTTTGCCAGATGCAGGGTGTGCGCTTGCATGCACATGCTTGCATGCAAGCACGTATGTGTTAATGTAACGAGTGAGAGTACACTGTGCTCAGAGAGCCCCGTATACTGAGCACCAGGCTGCATTTGTGAAGGTGAGGGAGTCCACTGGCAAACAAACTCCCAGTTCCCTCTTCCCCCTTAACGGGCCCCCTCTCCTTTCTGTAATGTACAAACAATGAGAGAGTGCAAACAATGGATCACTCTGAGCGCTGAATGAATCCTCGGGTCAAGCACTGAACCTCTTTTGACAGAAACACAACCCACACTTGTTCTCCTTGAGAGAGGCTGACCCTCCCGGCAAAGAAATAATGAACACGGCCTCTGCATTAAACAGACTGAGCTGTGAGGACCCTGCACAGTTCCGCAGACAAATTACTCCAAATAATAACAGATCACGGCATCTCCTGTTCCACCCCGACACCCCCCAGCAACCAAACCTCTCCCTGTCCCCCAGACTCTCACATATTTTGTCAGTATGCTGAACAAGATGTGCATAGATGAACATCAGCAATATAAACAAAAATAATACTGCTGGAGAATTAGAGAAGCAACAAGCTACTTGATTTTTTTTTTTTTTTTTGTCTTTTGGAAATCTTTGGGAAATACCTTCTTCAAGGAGATGTTTGAGGAATTCCCTAGTTAAGCCATCTCCTGGAAAAGCAAAGCACCTTTTGTGCTATGCCTCAGGAACACAGAACACGGTGGTTCGTGCCCTAAGTGGCTGTAATGACTGTGTCCTGAGGACAGTGCTGTTATGGCGATAGCACCGGTGGATGATGGCCCTGGGATCTCTGTGAGAAATGGCAGAGGTGGAGAAATCGCAATCTGCCATGGCAGCTGAGGTCTGAAGGCATGCGAGCTGTTGGATATTTCTGCATCTCCTCACCGCTCCCCCCACCCCACACGTTTCAGAGGGAGAGGGGAAAGTGCAAATCACGCAATCACCACAACAATGGGAGAGGAGGAGGAAATGGCAGTGCAAAAATGCCGCACGCTTCAACTCCCTCAATGACTCTCTCTCAACGAAGACATGGACCCTCAAAATGCACTTCTTATCCAGCACATATCAAGCTGACTCAATACTGTACACCTGATGACAGTCTCCCTGCTTAATGTCTACTTAATTGCATTAGCAACAGTAAATTAATTTAGAGATGACAACCTCTGTAGTCCTACCTTGTCAGAATTCAAAAATAAAGATTTCTGGATACCCAAAAGAATGTGGATGGGTATTAAGACATCCATGCTGTGTATATATCATATTCTGGAAATGGGTTTTGTTCTGCAGTCCCCCAGCAGAAAGCTTTGTTAAATATTTTGTCACGCCTGGATCTTTCCTTTTCACCTGAGGTTCCTCCTTTTGGACCGTATGTCACTTTAAGGGTTAAAACGGGATCCTTTCCATTAACCTTGCATGCAACAGGAAATCAAAGACCCTTCTGTATTTGATTTGCTGGAGCTTCATTAATTTTCATCTCCAAAGTATTAAGAACTTAAATGACTGCACGTAGCCCTTATTTCCAGCCATCCATTATCACCTGACCTATTCAAGTCTGCAGGCCCTCCCAGACAGAAGGATCAAATGTCTCTTGTTTAACCCCTTCTCCCGGCTTTCCTCAGAGTTTTATTTCTGAGCATATGAAAAGCCATCAATTTTCATCACCCCCCTCTGCAGAATATTTTTCAGTGCTGGACTTGTGTCTAACCTTTCCCTGCCCCCTTGTTTGGCTTTTGTTTCGCAACAGCTGTTCTCATGGTTTTTTGGTCAGCTGTGATTGCTTGAGGCAAAACAGGAGCAGATGGTGTTTTGCTATGCATGAATGGAGCGTTAGAAGAGTTTGGGCTGAATAGGCTGAGTCTGAATGGTGTCTATGCAGCACCTGCCCCCTTTAGCAGTGAGAGCACATCACAGTAGCATGATCTGTCTCTGCTTCGCTACCATTGGATGGGGGAAAAAAAAGAGGGGGAACCTTGTTGGATTTTGTCCATATTTATTGATCTTCCTTAGAGCAGTGGCATAATGTGATGTACAGTCAATTTGAGTTAACTGGATATGACAAAGCTTGCACATGTAATCTATCACGTCGGTCTCCCAGTACACTTTATCAGTTTTGTTGCCATAGAAACATGTGAGCTCAGTGATAACGTACATTAATAGGCTAAGTAAGTTGCAAAAGAAAGCAATTTCATTGCCGGATTGTTGCAATATGACACAAATAAAACACTGATTAAAGGAACAGAACAGTGACAATGGGGAGGATTTTTAGAATGCTGCGAGCTGGCATGGAGAAATAAAAAGGAATGAGTCTTGTACTTTTGTGTGATACAGGCACATTTCAGCCCCTGGGGTTTAAATTTCCGTCAGAACAAAGCAACCATTTGTCAATCACTGACAGGCAATTTAAAAAATGCGTGTCATAGTGATGCATAAAGAAGCAATTTACATGGTACTGGTGAGTAAAAAATGATATAACCATAGGCAGATTGGTGTCTACATGTGTGGATTTCTCCAGTTTGGAAAAAATCAGCATTGTTGTTGTTTGTTGTTGTTTGTCTTTTTTCATCAATGAACTCAAATATTTTGAAATTGCAAAACAATTGCAAAAGCTGAGTGGTGGCACTCTACCGTTAACAGCAGAAAGCACATCCGTGCCTGTGAATGTACACTGTCTTATTGCAGGTCGGCAAGCTTTTTTTGTCCATCCACTGGAGTTTAAATATTTGTTCGGTGACCTTTTCAGGTTGATACCAAAGACTGTGGACATTTTCCCTGACTGTACTTAAGGAATTTGTTCTTCTTGCTGTGTGCCTCCCTACCCTTTTCCCAAAAGCTTGGCTCTGGCTGTGATGGGGGGATTCAAAGGACAAGAGAACTAAGAGAGAAGTAAAGTAAAGAAAGAGCTACTTTTGAGTCAGTCAGTCTGAAAAGATTCCCACCTACATTATGAAGATGTTGCATATTCAAGGAGAGAACTGCTATGCAATAAAAGGAAGAGTTTGCGGGCTGCAGGCAGGTCTGGGTAAAAAAGAAAAATAAAATGTAAAAATACAAAGTACAGAGACAGAACTGTGTAGACAATATCAGTATCCCTCAATAGTTACCCACTAGTCAAGAAAATAAAGCTTATTTTCATTTGTATTTAATGTGTTTTGTTGCCATTTCGGCTGCACAGATATAACATCTCTTATCTGAATCAGAAAAAACTGCACTCTTTACTTGAATTAGCTTAACTGAATGCAGTTGAGTGAAAATCCATGAGACATTAATAAATGTTAAAAATGTAATTGCTGAATAATGGAACTTGAGTTTTATCTTGAGTCTAATCAGAGAAAAAAACTGTCTAGTGCTTTTGCCTAAAAAAAAAACACAATTTAAAATCCATGATGTTGACAGTGTATTTATTGCCATTTGAAAAATATACATGTAATCTTGCAGTGCCAGCATGAAATGTGGTTCATAAGATAATCTCTCTTGACATTAAGAAAACTGCAGAAGTATTCAGCTGGGGAGAGAGACAGCTTTTCCATGATCTTCAACTTCAATACAGTCCAATTCCACTCTCTCTTACACTGCAGAAAAGGTTTGCAAAAGGGCCAGCAGGTCATTGTTATTTCTGACGTGAGGAAATTGGTCTGTACGTTGGTGATTTATACTAAAAGCACAAATCTCCCTTGAATTAGAATTCTTCCATACGGCACTACAGCAGTAGGAGCTGTAGTAGCTGAAGTAGCACCAGAGGTACAGTAGCACTATTAAAAATGGTAGCGGTGGTAATAACTGTTGTAGAATAAGCCATGTCAGTGTCATTACTTGTTATGGGAAACCTTTTGGGAAACACGAAGCATGACTGACAGCTGAGTGCTGAACCCTTGGTTATATTATAACTTCCAGGGTAAAATAAATGGGCAATGGAGTTGTTTTGTTCCTGGGATTTCAAATCCTCTTCAGAAAAGGGAAATTTGGGACAGGAAAGCCAAGGACAGATCACCAGCATGGGGGCTGCACAGTGGAACCAGAAGTTAAGCAAGTTTTCTCTCACTTTGTAACGGCCCACACAAACAGAAATAGCTGTGGATTAGTTCCTTTCTCAGTTTGTTCCCAATGTTTTCCTGTCTCTAAGTCAACATGTCTTTATGCCTGGTAATGGAATACAACCTAAGAGAAAACTCTGAATTGAGTCACACAGAGTTGCACTGTGATCTTCATTGCACATTGCTCTATAATTATATGAAGGTGCTGTGCTTTTATATGCCATTTACTCATTTTACACACTGGTCTCAGCCAGGGGTTCTCAACATCGATCCCAGAGTACACCTGCGTGTGCTAGTTGTCATTCCAACCAAATTTTCCACTTCCAAAATGAAATGAACTCTTAACGCAACACCAGACTGAATATGACATTTGAAATGAGCTCATGTTTCAAGGCCACAATATGTTAGAAACATGTTTATAGAGACCAAGAGGAATGAATATCCATGATTTATTCAAGGACTTTCATGTCAGCTTGATCCGTGCTCAGCAAACTAATGTGTTCATTTTTTGTAACCTGCACAGCTCTTTTGAAAAGGGTGCTATGTAAATGAAAACCTCATCACAGATTTATTGATTGATCAATGCTTGCTTTCAAAAATGAAGGATTTAGGGAAACATTTAGGGAAACTACCATTCTGGAACATAATTGATTCATGGAGAGCTGTTGTCACATGATCTGTGGAAATAAACAAGTCATCATAAAAATTATCAAGAAAATAATATAATTTCACTGTTTAGATGCAGTGCTTTATCGAAACAATATTGATGCAATTGGCCTATTTGGAAAATCAAGTCAGGTTTAGACCAGAATGTCCCATTTTTTGTATGATCGTGACATTTTGCTCCGGTTTTCACTACCGTTAAAACGGTTGCATGGCAAATGATAAACTCCTCAGTCTAGTCTAAAAACTGCAGTAAAGTATAAAGTACCATTTCTTTTTTTCTATTTTTTAAACACATCCATTGCTTTTATCAAGCCTTTCAAACTGTGTCCTGCAGAGATTCCCAGGCTGACTCAAAGGTCAGGAGGGTGGAAATGCTGACAGACAGAGAATTAGACAAAAGAGGGATAATGCTTGACAAATGCTTCATTGAGTGACCAAAGACAAAATCATCACTGAAAAAAGAAACTTTGTGCTTGTGTGCATTGTATGTGTTGATGGCAATGGACAAATTATTTACCTCAGTGCTTTATAATATACCTTATGCCTAGGAAACACGAGCTAAATTATGATAGACTACAATACCATAAACAAGCACAAACTACAGGCTCATTTCTTAAGTTGGAAATAGAAAAATTGGAAAATCAACATGACAAAAAAATTAAATGCGGAAAGTTCCTGCATGAAGGCCTACTCCTATATGTGTATGACACAATATAGCCAGTCCTGTTAGTATCCTAATGTCATGAATCCTAATAACCTTCCTTTGAAAAATCAAACTCCTTCAACCACATATGAAAATAGCAACCACGGAGCAAATGATAAAAAATGTTAGTCATCTGTGAAAGAAAACAAGAGCTGGATATTAGCGTCACAGAGAAATTGACTCTGCGTATGGCTGTTTTAGTGCTTGACTGGAAAATAAAGTCTTTCTGACCCAATGCTTTCTGTGGCCATCAGGGGTCAACAGCCCAGCCAAGTAAATCTAAAGGCAAGCAAGTCCTCTATTACATTGACCTGTATTACATTCTGATATGTCCCAAATAGTCTCTGGACATTACAGGTATGTCAGTTTAACATGTGGTATCTAAAATTAGATACCACCGACTGCACCTCTCTGACTATAGCGAGCTGATCATAAAATTAAAATAAGAAGGGCCATTTATCCAAAAATATGGATGTTTATTTTATGTAAGGAGTACAAAAATACTTTTTTGTGGAGGGCTGGGCCTACAGTATGACTTAGCCATTGAAAAGTGTAAATAATTCCTTACCTAAATTAGATTCAAGAATAATTTATAGTGAGATAACAATTTAGTGAATCACAACTGGGCTATTATGTTTTTATGAGTCTTAGTCACTGACAGATTCTGCTGTTTTGAAGTACTGGTTTCATGTGTAGTTTGGACAATAACATTTTGTATGCCACTGTAGCTACCAAAATCATCAACTTCATGACACTAATCTGGCCTCTACTTTCTTTGGTGTATGGCGTATAAAACGTATAAAAGAAATGCAACTGAACAGGTTCAATATGAATTATGGATGAGTAAATTCTCTTAGCCTTTGGTTACACAATTGCCATGTTTCAGTACATGGAGTCTATAGAACCCATTGTAATAGCTTTTAAAGCTTTAAACTTATTGAAAATGAGTGTCACTACAAGAACACAGATGATCAAATATTAGGCATGACAAAATAAACAGTAAAACAGTATTAAATTAAATTTTGTCCTTGGATCTGAACAGAAGTGCATTATTCCTGCTTGTGAGGCACAATCAAATGTTTACTTTAGAAATCTAGTTGCAACATGTACACACCTAATTCACTGACCGATTCACACCCTGCTTGATGATAGCTAATCATGGACTTGATCATCAGCTGTGCTTGCAAAGTAACTTCTGTGTCTTTCTTCAGCCTATATTAATCAATGCCCAGGTTTGTTAAGATGACCAACATCATCAACGCTTATATTTTTGTGGCATGATCAAACATTTGTGCAACATTTGGCCTTCAACCGTACTATCAATCATAGACACTGATTGTAAAATGAGGACACCATTGTGTTTTTATTGACAGCACCAATCCGAAGTGCATTGCCACTGCATGCGTTCTCCTGCGACCAAATTATATTAAAACTTACTGAAAAATGCATTGACTTACTGAGTATATCCAGATCACAGGGAAATGTATAAACAAGCTCTAAGTGTCATGCTTAAAAAAGCACTGCTGACACCTGGAGTCATTCAAAGAAAGTAAAACATAGTGTTGAATAGAATGTCATCTCTTTGAAATTCTATCAGACCCAAAAACAGCACCCAACCCCGAGATGTCAGAACTCATAGACACAAATACATCAATTTCAGCCAACTTGTCATAATGATCCCTAAAAGGAGCTTTCCCCTTCTCCTTGTAATGGTGGGGATGTCTAACCCACAGCTTACCACTTAGCCCTCAAATCAACAGTCTTCTCTGCAGGAGCAGGTGCTGAGAGCCACAGCCTGATCTCCATGTTCTTTGTGAGGAGCACATGTTAATTAAAGACAGGCAGAGTGGTTGGTTTATGTCTGGGACAGTGTCCCAGCTGTACGGTTTGGCTGTGGCGTGGGCCTGCAGGTCAGCAGCAGCGGGGCTATTGTTCTACCAACATTGTATCTGTTCAGTCAGCAGGAAAATGCAGCACATTCGATCGAGAGAAAAAAAAAAAAACAGCTTCCACAACTGGCTCATCCATTTTCCTCAATATAAAACTACATACTTGCCCAGAGGGTAAAAAAAAGAGCAAACTGTAATGGTTTCCTATAAGACCACAGATCTGGATTGCCTGACTGTGGATTACTTTATAAGAGTTTTAAAAATGATGATGAAACCCCAGTATGATACTGCACCACTTACAACATACACTGAAGCGCCTCAACTTTGTATTTGAAAAGAGGAATGAGAAGCCTGGTAGAAAAAGAAAGAGGACAAAAAAATCCAACTAAGCAGGGGAGGTTGGTTTAAATCTGTAATCGGTTCATAAAAGAAAAAATAACATTTTCTTTCTCCATCAATATCCATTTGCACGAGTGCACATTTTCATTCAGATTCATACCTTGCATGTGTGTTATGCAATTAAAAATATTTTTAAATTATTTGTAACCTTTTCATTAAATAGTCACATAGCTACAACCCTTGCTGTGAAATATTTGTACAAAATGAACATGATGCCTGAGGGGTTATGGAATAACAAGAGTGACATGCATTATTAATAACCTTCACCATAAATTAGATCAGAATAATAAATACCATTTCCCAGAGCCTCATTATTGTGTGTTTTAAAATCTTGTGTTTGGTCGCCATGGACACCAATTTCAACATTCTCTCATTCCCCTTATTGAGATTCAGGTCATGCACAACACTTGCTGTTCTTAATTTTCATTTTATCATAAGCACTTTAAGATTGTTGCCAGTGCTTATTTGCACTTTTCCTACAGACCTCTTCACTATAGCCTCTGACAGGACAGATGCTATAATTAATCATGCAGGAGAAATGGGAATTGTAGCCACACTGAACTGAAGAGGGAATCATTACTCCAGCAGTTTTTCCCCTCTAAATTTTCTGCATTATATATACATTTTAAAACCTCATTAATTACAAATTACATTTTAACATTCAGTAAGCATGTTCAAAATATGGCAGGGAAGAGATTTTTTTTTTATTTCACACTTTGTACTTTAAAATGTGTTTGAGGCAAACCCTTTTCTGGTCCAAACATCACAGCTAGAAAAGCACTAGTCAAGTTGCTTTGCATGCTTATAGTGGATTTATGATAATTAGTGTTTGCGATTCTACCCTCCCCCACTGCAAATTCACCACTGAGAACGGAACACCCTGGGGGCCATCTTGGAAATATAGCAATTCCGACATGTAGCCAGCAAGAGTCAAAGCATTAGAAGTAGTAATCAATGAGAACAGAACTGCTTTTGAGATAAATACAGTATGCCAAATCTTTCTAGCTTGAACAATGTTTTAGAGGCAAGTTCGCTTGGAACCATTGAAGACAGCATTTTATATAAGGGCAACATTTCAAAGGATTTAGCTCTTCATTTCCCTGCAATGTTTCATTTAAAAACTCCACATAACACATACCGCAAAACTATTTCCCACCTTTACTGTAATGCTTGAAATGAACTGATTCCTTGAAATAAATGTTTGTGATTGTTACTTTTTAATTGCAAACAAGGAGACACAAAGAAATATATTGTACTTCATACAAAATTAATATGGCTAATATCATATTAGTGATGGAATGTTTCACTTTATGACCGAGCAAAACTCATTATCAGATTAATGTCTATTGTGAACTTGAAAACAGCATTTATTCTATAGAAAGGGTTAAAAAGCAATTGATTTTTGTAAGCAAAATACAAACAACTTAATTGCTGCTATTGTAACTCATAAAAAAGTAGAAAACAGCAGAAATGCACTATGTGATGTAGCAATCCACAGGTCGTTTTTACCAATGATTTAATTAAAGCCTCACAGAATAAAAACTTTACAACGTGATATGAAAAATGTACATCTTTTCTCTTTTCAGATTCCTGTACAACTGGCACAAAATACTCCCATGCCTTCTTAATTGGCTTTGACAGTGCAACAAACTGGTTCAGAGAAGTACTTTCCTTTTTCTTTTGATTAGTTTGTGGTATATCAAGGGATAGAGAAAAATACATAAATCTTGAAACCAACAACCAAGAGCCTGTAATTTACACACACTGCGCCATAAAATGTCTGCTGCTTAAAAAAGACAGAATTTATGAGTCTGAAAAATCTGAGGTAAAGACAAATACATAAAGGGTGACATTTTTGGAGTGCCATTTATACAGTGTGGGTCAAAACAAAACAAACAAACCAAAAAAAAATATTTTACTCGAAGGAGCTGGGCTAATTCTCTCCTCTTCAGACACTTGCAGTAGATTAACATTACAGTTTAAAGACACAATGACATGAATGGTCTATGGCAGGTTTTACCCCTGACTGTCCATTCCTCTATACAGAAAATTCCAGGTATACTTCAGTTCCTGTGCTCTCGTTGCTGGATGAATTACTCTGACATCTTCTGGCTTGAAATACAAAGAGTTATTATTTTTCAGTGACAATAATAAAGCAGTAACATCTGTAGGATTGTTGGGAAAAAAAGTTTCACTGTATACTGGCCAGTGCAGAAACACTCATTTATACATGTGTTACTGGTTACCAGTATTGCAGGTCATGATGCTTAAGCATTCCCCTTTGTTTAAAAATGCTGCAATCCAGATAAACCATAGATCATGCTTGTCCACAGAGTTCCACAGATGCTGCTGTCCAAATCCATTCATTTTGCCTGTATGTAGGGCTGACCTGCCACCATCATCCTCATAAATAAAGCTTTGCCATTAAATAAGAGTAGGATATCTCCCAGTGAATTTTACAGTTTGTCCTTCCATGTATGTGCCTCAAGGCAGTTTTAAATTGTACACTGGGAGAAACTGAGAGAAAAAACAATTAAACAAACAACGAGCACTCGCCCATCATTTTTTTTTTTTTTATAATACAGCCTATTTTATAGACAAAATCCATTTCAGATATTTGTCCCTTTATGCACGAGTATGCATATCCGTCAATACCAATGGACAGTTCTTTGTGAAACATACTAATTCATACACACTTCTTAAGTGCAACGTAGAAAAGCAACATGGAATGATGCTTTTATTATATTCCTCTTCTTTGAAATACATTTTGGCTCAGTAGATGCTGACCTGGGACAGGACCTGGGCGTGGGCATGGGCGTGGGCATGGGCGTGAGCGTGTGCATGCGCATGTATTTGGGGCTGGTGCTGCTGCTGGGAGGCTGGCTGGGGGCTGCCCAGGGAGGCAGACTGGGGGGTCCCCGGGGAGTGCTGGGGTGGAGAACATTGGGATGGATGTGGCTGCTGCTGCTGCTGCTGGAGCTGCTGCATTTGCTGTTGATGCAGCTGCTGGAGCTGCATGTGCTGGAGCTGCATTTGCTGCTGCATGTGCTGTTGCTGCTGCTGCTGCTGCTGCAGGTGGTGCTGCTGCAGCTGCTGCTGCAGATGCTGCTGGAAATGCTGATGCTGCATCTGCTGCTGGATCTGCTGGTGGTGGAGCTGCTGCTGCTGCATCTGGTGGTGCTGCATGTGCTGCTGCTGCTGCTGCTGCTGCTGTTGCTGCTGCTGCTGCTGCAGCTGCTGCATCTGGTGGCGCTGGGCCGGCTGCATGGGCGGGCTCATCTGGGGCTGAGCCCCCGACCCCATCGCCCCGCCCACGCCCATCTGGCCCATCAGCTGCGGGGGCACGCCCGACGGCAGGTTCGGGGGTGCCACCGTCACAGAGGTGACGATCTGGCTGCCCGGGAGCCTCATCTGCAGCGGCTTGGGGGCGATGGCCCGCGGGAGGGCCTGCTGGAGGGCCTGGGCGGCGGCCGACATGGAGGGGTGCTGGGACAGCGGCGGGTTCAGCATCAGCGACGGGGACAGGTTCGTAGATGCCAGCGTCTGCTGGACGGAGCGCATGGTCTGCGCTTCCGCGGACTCGGCGGCCGCCTGAGAACAAGGGCAGAGAGCGCTCAGGACCACAGCTTCATGAGTTTCACTGCATTCCTTTCAGACACACACAGAAATCAGGCATTCCATGGAGGCTCATTTACATTTCTGTTCTGTGTAAAATGAAGGAGTCTCACCTTTGATACCAGACTGGCACGGTATGCAGCGAGGGCCTTTAAATATTCTTTCTTGGCAGCTTCAGTTTTGCTTTTATAGACCTGCAAAAACATACAGGAAAGGTGTAAACATCAAGTAATTAGTGATGCGCCACACTGAATATTCACTGCATGTTAGAAATCAAAAATCACAGATATAAGCAAAAGAGCCAGCCTGCATTTTGGCGTCAATTTCTGCATTCTCCGCAGCTATCGTGGGCCAGAGATCAGGCCTTGTGATGTTACCTGCTTCTGCTCCTCTCCCAGGCCGTCCCACATGGAGGCCACGATTTTGGACACCTCCCCAAAGGTGGCATTGGGGTTCTGGCCCTTGATGGCAGCCTGGGTGTCCCTGAAGAACAAGGCGTAAGCAGAGACGGGCTTCTGCGGCTCATTGGGGTCTTTCTTTTTCTTCTTCTTGGGCGTTTTGGGTTTCTTGGCAGCATCAGGGGCAGGTCGCTTCTCACCAATCACCTGTCCCAGAGAAAATCATCATCTTATTTCAAATTCTCCAGAACTTGATAGGATCGCTTTGTTGATGTATACCTGTATACCTGATTGAACGTAATACCCTTATCTGAGCCATTTTATAAATATGTTATATTTTATGGATCTAAACAACACGGAAAAATGTTTCTGAAACGCAGTTTCTAATCAGCACAGCTCTAAAGAAAAGAAAATCTACAAAAAATTGTGCAATCAACTTAATATATCTGAGGAAATTCAGAAAACTACTACAGTAACTACTGTAATGATTGTGTTTGGAAATGCCTCATACGCTCACCCTGTTGCCATCATCTGGGTCCTCTTCGTTGATGGAGCTGGAGGGCGAGGGTGTTGCAGACTTGCTGGCCGGAGGTGAGGGTGAGGTGTGAGGAATATTTGGTCCACTCAGGTTTAGGCCCAGTTGTGCACTGAGTTGGGACTGGTTGATGGTGGTCAGCTGATTTCCAGACATCATGGCAGAAGGGTTGTTCATGTTGATGATAGATCTCATGACCATCGACGGATTGGGGGGATATTGGCGAAGGTGACCTTGTCCAATGTTCTAAAACGGAGGGAAAGAAAACAGTTGAGTTAGTCAAATTCTTATGGTTGCAGCTCCAATCCAGAAACCCATACCTAATGATAACACAAACATGACAAAGGACTGGTTCATAGCATAGTGCAGACTACAGTGCTCCCTCACCATCAGTTATGATCTAACCTTCCAGAATGCAACATTATGAGGCACTGAGTCTGTGGTACTCTTTGTTCCCAACTCCCTCCATACCACCGAACTGACAGCATATTACATAAATAAAGTAACACAATATTGTGTGGAGAGTTAGTGGTTTAAATTCAAACAGAAAGATTTACGGTCAAGTCCCTAGTGGCCTGCTGCTGCTGTGCCCTGATTTTGCACCAGAAAACCATAGTAAAAGACCTAATTTGTATGCACAATCCCTGTAAGTAAGTCACTTTGGATAAAAATGCCTGCCAAATAAAAATTATATACTTTTCAGTGAAGTCTGACATTTTGAAGGTTATAACTTAAACTGCTGCTGTGATGGAGGCACAAAAACGATACCTCTAGCATGTTTGGTGATGAAATTTCATCTGCTGGCAGGTTTCATATATCATACTTCTACTGCCAAAGAGTAAAACATATTTCTCTATGATCAACTCTATAAATCATTTCACTGGGATGAGATCTGAGCGGTGGCGTGGACATTTTTTTTCCTCCATGTCTACCCAGAACATTATGCCATCTTCATATTTTTCATGAATGCGCCTGATAAAGCGTTTAAGTCTTCTAAGGCTCTTGTGGAGAGGGGGCTGAAATGCATTGATTGCACTGAGAGTGAAATTACAGGAGCTGCCTGTCTCGCGGAGGGGAGACTGATCAGGAGGGCACAAATGCTGACAAGGAATAGTGAGAAATAACTGAACACAACAAAAAGGTGATTTGTTCCCCCTCAGCACATCCATCTGGTATTCAGGAGCATAAACTCAATCTCTCTCAACATCAACACAATGCCAGGAACCCCAGCAGCTGCCTTCATTGCACACACCTCCTGAACTCCCGATTTCATACAATAACACCTTCTCAAACAAAATCATATAGATTTTTCTTTGTCTCTCACATGTGCTGTCTACTGGTTCTCATACGCACATGTCAAAAGTAAATTCAATTGTCTCGATTCTAGAATGTACTCGCAGGCACAATGAATTCAGCAACTGGAATACAGATTACATGTTATGGATTTTTCCTTATTTCCAAACCTGAAACAATAACAACAGTACTTTCCAATCAGTTGGGCTGATTGTGTATTTTATGATTAAAATGAAGGTCACAAGTTCATTCCAAATATTACATGCACCTCACTAGCTTTTGTGAATTATTCAGTTTGGTATGTTTTTATTTTCAAATAAATTAAAACTGAAATCCAGGACCAAGGGTTGTTGATCTTCTAGTCACCATCACTTTGTGCACAAAAGACAAAAACACATTTTGGATGTGCTCAGTTAAGAAAACATTGTTCTTGGTAGCTACAGGAATCTGCACGATAACACTTTCACTCAATCCCAGTGGCACAATTCGGCTGAGAGTGAATACATGATTTTGCAGTTTTTGGGAAAAGTAGGCAAGAGCATAGAGAGGTTTAGATGTTCTCCCAATGGCAATTTATCCTTTCTTGTTCAAAAGCACCAACACAAAATCAACTCGAATTTCCCTAAAGAAATCTCATGGTAGCTAGTTGTAATCTTTCTAACTGAATGCATGCCATGTAAATAGGTGCATGATACAGTAACTGGAACCGGAGCAATTATTTCAAAGAGGCCAGTTTGTTACAGACAGTAAGGCCACATGGTAGTAGCATGAAGCTGAATTTCTAACAAAAAAAAGGTCTCACATCTATAATGCCCAGAGTGCTGTTTCTTTTGCTGACTAGCATTAACAAAGGATGTTAACAGTGAACAGCAACCAGATAGGCTGCTGCTTCCTTCTATCAGGCTAAATCTATACATGTCCAAAGATGACAAATCTGAACAGATCTGAACACATGAGATTGTAAGCTAGTGGTAATGATTTATTTCATGTCCACTGTGACAACTTTTTGCTATCATTTTCACTCAGGTAAAATGTGACTTCAGAGGCTGTGCTTGTACAGCACAGCCACAAAACCATTCTTCTTCCAATCATGTGTGATAAGGACATTATAAATCATTGTTGTAACTGTTGATTATGTTAGCCTAATACCTGGATAATCATCATAAACTTTAAATACTATGTTAAAATAAATGCCATTGTAAAAATTCACAAAGGCATGCAAAATTAGAGTACCATTCCTTCAGTAATTAGAAATGGCACATCACCAAAATGGAAACTGCACTGCAGTTAGCTAGCTATGCAAGTTATTGTTTCAAGGTTTTATAGATGTCAGTTAATTTAATAGAACTGCATATCAAAAGAACAGGGACTTTTATAGTTTACATATCCCTGTAAATGTGCTTTGTAGTGAGTTCTGGCTCTCTTCTTTTAAGAGATTTAAATATTTAATGACCATTTAAAATGTGCATGTGGATTCATTTTATAAAAGCAATAATACATGAGTGTGTGTGTTATTGCAATTTTTGGCAATCGGGGATATAGACAGCACAAGGCAAAGCCTCATACCTAGCAACCCCATCAACATTGTGCCAATAATCGCAATAACGCACACCCTCTCATGTATCATTGCTTTACTGAACTGACAGCATTGCTGCGCCAGATATGTCAGCACCAAAGCCGGGAGCCAAACACTACATGTGTGATTTAGCCAGAGCATGACAAAAATTCAGCTATCGTCATGCCATGTTTGATAAAATGCGCTTTACCAAGGTGTGGTATACTGCTCTCTCCCCCAAATCAAAGATGCTGACAAACTGTTAAGATGCCATGCGAACGCAACAATTGCTCAACCCTGTCACAACACACAGGCTTAATAAACAGGCCACTAGGAGTGGAAATGCAGTATTAGTCATCCATGTATGCACAGGATAAAATCTAAAGAGCGATCTCAATGAAAAGAGCCTAAGGTCTGTTCCTACAGATACTGGACCTAGAATTTGGGGAGGTGTAGAATTTATTAACAGCAGCTCTGTGTGAGCTGGAACTGGCTGAAAAGAATGTTAACAAGTTCAATTTCCATTCAATCAGCGGCGGTGCTCTTGGAAATGTTTCATTGCAGGAGGAGAGTAAAATAATCTATATGGTAATTATGAGGATGAATCCCCCAGTAACTTTCACCAGCATGAAAGGTCAGTCCTATTAAAGATAGTTTATCAGTCCTCTGCACATATTCCTTTACTGTGCTTTTAAACGGAAACACTATTTTATTTTCCCATTTGCGACTACCTGCAGAATTCAGTGCTTAAGCTTAATAGGAAAAAAAAATCAAATTTTGAATGCTGGCAAAGGCTATAATAACATGAAGATAAATTGTTTTCTCTCCTCTCTCATGAATGGAGCATGCTCTCTCTGCAGTGCTTTTCTCCTCACACACAATCCTCCCTTCCCTTATTCTCATATTTTTGTCCCTCACCTTCCCTCCTTCCCTCCTGCCCCCACCCCCCACCCTTCTTTTTCCTTGGCCATGATTTCCATGCACACGTGCTCGCACGCACACACACAGACAGACACACACACACACACACACACACACACACACACACACACACACACACACACACATACCCCTATCCCTTACCCATTTCTCCTGGTGCACTGTGGGTATTTAAAACTTGTTCAACATGATTTCATTTCATTTCAAGCACTGCCTGAGAAAACTAAATTACAAAATCAATCACACAGAAGGTCAGGCTGAGACTTCATTACAGTACTGCATGCTTGCATGAATATCTTTCATTTCTGACTGACCCAATATGTCACAATAGCTGTCTAGTAAAAAGAAAAAAGAGACAGGGGGAAAAAAAATCCACTTTCTGAAATTGATGTACAACTGATGTCAGTGCTACTCAGCCTGGAAAGGAGATAGCAGAAAGGTGTTAAAAAAACATGATTTAAAAAAAATCTTTTTGCAACACTGGTCATATTTTCTATATTCTGAGAAAGTACCATTCTGTGACCTGGCACTTTTGTGATGATTATCTGAACAGATAACCTGCAAGAGACCAGGGTTTTTTAATCACATGGAAAATAAAGGAAATGAAAGACCCCATCAACCCCAGAGTATCATTTCTGAAACCTTACTGCAAAGATTTCATTTTCAACACAATAGCATGAGGAAATCTAATAGATCAGAATGGTAGATGTTGTATGAAGATAATAAAGATAGGTCACTGTCAGCATGTAGATATAGTGCAGAACATCTCCTGCCAGGGCTTTAGCACAGCATATGGGGGAGAGAGCTGCTTCCCAACACACTGTTTTATATTCACTGGCCAGCACATCATGCTGTTGCAGATACCAAAGCTTTCCCACAGACTTGCCATCAACCAGATTCATGTACTGTGGGTCCAGTTTCAAAGCAGCATATTGCATCAATGCCTATTTGCCTCTATTATCAATCAAATATTTACCCAGTTTTGTGCTGGTTTCCACAGATACGGTAAACTTCGATTAGCCTGAAACCCAATAATCTGTAATGTAATGAATAAATGACCTCAAAAAATGGCATTTTATCAAAATTCATTCTTTGCTCTTGATGCGCATTAAAAAAGCTCAATTTAATTATGTAGAGGAAACATCAGGATTTCTATTGGGATCAATTCACATTCGGCTGCAACAAAAGCTAGCCCTTTTCTCCTAAAAGAACATATTCAGAAGCATGGTCTGTAAAACAAAAAGCATGAAGGGGGATCAGGTTAAAATACTGATGGCAGTTTTACCTCCAACAGGAGCAGGCAGGACTGAAACCAAATCACAAATCAGAGAATCTAATGGACTGAGGGACACATGCTGGGAAACGAAAATGAAAGTCAGAGGCTTGTTAGTCGAGCAGATTAAATAAATAATGACTTCAGATTCGGAGCTCACGAGAGATTTCTGCAGCACAGAAATATTTTGCTTTGTAGAAGGGGAGCATCTGTAGCCAATTTGCAAGGCAATACTCAAACCATTTTGGAGGAGGAATTAGTGTAGCACTTGGCAATTCTTCTACAAAAGAGGCATCTTGAAAATAGCACAATAGTGTGGTTTGGTTTTTGAGAGAATCTCAGGTCAGACCTTGTAGAACTGGTAGCAACAAAGGACAGCAAAGAAAATGAAAAAAAGGATGGACACTTTGGTTTATCAGATCCTATTTGTGCATTCTGACTTCTGTTGAGTCAGGTAAATTGGTATGGATGTGAGTAATTGAACTGCTCCAGAATTAAGATAATGCTTGATTACTTAGTATCATGCCAACTACAGAGGAGAGAAAATGCATGACTGCTTTTATTTTAGCTATCCATAAAAATCCTTCTTAAAAACAAGTAAAATACGTGAAACATAATTCAAATCATTAAAGAGAGGGATTTTGAACATCTTACATTTTTACAAGCCATTCACAGCAAAGGAAAGTAGATGGGTTTGATAGTTTTGAAAGCTCTGGGGCGAGAAACCATAGAAACGCATTGATTCACTGAACTCTTTGAACATGGCTTCTCTTGCGAAAGATGAATTGTGTGGAAAACTTTGATATAACTGCCAAAATGGCAGCACTGAGCAAGATTGATATCCAGAGCTGGAATAACTCAAAACCTCCAGCTCAGTGCATCACCACATGCAACTGAATAATGCAGACAAGCCATTACACCCAGAAACAGACAAGAAAGCACAAGTATTACTGCATTAGTTAATCACTAAGTGCACGCAGCTGCTGCTGAGAGACAGTCTTACGAACATTACATTTAGCATATTATCCATTTGTATAGCTGGATATCTACTGAAGCAATTCAGGTGAAGTACTTTGCTGGAGGGTACAACAGCCGTGCCTTAGCTGGGATTGGAACCTGTCTATCCACACAGTCAACTGCAGCTGAACTAAGTGTGTGGTTGGGGGAAAAAAAGTTGAACAGACCATCAATGAAATCACCCAGCTTGCTTGATTATTAAATACATTGAAATGTAAAATCTCTCAATTGTTCAATGCTTCTATAATTGTTACTTTAGCTTGACACACTGTGCTCCTTGAGCGAAGACACTGTTCCCATCAGCAGAGCAGGTGATCATACAGATAGATCACATTGCATCAGACATGCTTTGATTGCATATTCAAAAGACTTGAAACTTTAAAAACCGTACAATTATAATCAGCCTATGTACCAAGCTATTGTGTAACACCAAGTTAAAATGTGGACACTAACTGCTGTAACTGTCAAATGTAATGTAACTGCACACATACAGTAATGATGCAATATAAATTGCACTGTAATTTGGGTTAAGTACCCTGCCCAAGGGTACAGCAGCCTTTGGGTTATGAGCCCTGCTTCTTACCACTAAACTATTATGAAACCACGCTGCTTTTAAGTTTTGTGTTATGATTCAGTGAAATCATTGAGCTATTTTCAAGTATTTTCAGTTGAGGTCATGTCTAGCGATGTATGGGACAGTGCTCTGTTGACAGTTGTTTTAGTGAATGGATGTGGCACTCATCGGACACAGTTTCACCATGAGACGTTAGATGCATAAATGCCTGCATCATGTCATTATCAGGCTCTCAGTAACATATTTAGTTTCTGACATTTTTTCTCTGATATCAATATCGTAAATAGCTAGCTAGCCATGCTCTTTCTGTTAATTTTCTCAAAAGGTGAAAATAAACAATGCATTATGACATTTTATGCAGGGGTTTTGTTCTTGTCTCCTCGTTATTGGAAGTTGGCTTGTCATGGATATTAGGTTTGGAGTTGTCAGAGTTATGGTTAGGATTATTAATCAAGGTTTGGGTACTGTTATTACTGTATTATAAGTCAGAATTATCAAGGTTAGAGGATGCATTGAGCAATATGTTTCACTAGCCTTCATTTTTGACTGCCTGCAATTCACTATTGTGGTGATGCAGCCCTGTTCATTGGATTTTGTTAGGCATCTCATTGAAGAGACACTTGAATAAATGTGTATTATTTCATCTATTTTTACTGTGAGAATTGATGTGTCAAAGTGTCCTTTACTGCGGATATTGCTTTGAAATGTCACCTCAGACTGCACTGTGGATGTTTGACATTTTACAGACATTTTGATTTTGGCATGTTTTTTGATGCATAGAAAATTGCTTGCTTTTAAAGATTGACATTTACAGATAAAACACCTTACTTAGATTAAGTTTTACAGTTTAATTTGTCCAGGTACATTTAAACAACTGCACAATTAAACACCACCGTGGCTGTCCACGACTGACTTACAATAATGGACTATAAAGATCATGTTAAATAACATGTTAGGTTGTGAAGTAAATGGATTGAGCGAAGCACATTAGTACAATAATTGAGTGTGAATGAATGCAGTTATGTTCAGTAAAATGCTACATTACATTTCAACCATTCTGCTACATTATGACTGTTGCTATAGTAATATCTTTTACAGCTTAATTTCAGCTTCTCTTTCAAACATTTGAGAACAGGAAATACTTTGCCATAAGGTACATGAGGGTCAAAATGTGCATCCCTAAACTGAGTTGATGTTTTGGGCGACACATCTTATTTTCCTTGGCTATCTAATCATATTTGCCTAAATACAATTATATTGAACACTGAAACACATTATTTTAAATGGAAATATAAAAGGCATTTTTATTGCTTTTATTTTTAGAATGTCCATAACAAGAAAAACAGAAAGTGTAATTTTGTTGCACTTTCCATGGCCAAACCTATGTAACCAGTAAGGAAATGGCAGAAGAAGCCCTCTGTTAAGTAAAGTATGATAGGTGAAAGAGGGTAAGCTGAATGCCAGTGATGGAAAAAGAAATCCACTGGTGTTTAACTACAGCCTGCTCACAATCAAAAACAGAGTCCGCAAAGAGTGTTAAAGATGCCTAATGCTTGAGAATCATATCTGTAATCCTCTATGAAGTCGTGAGAAGTCAGGACTGTAATTGTTTTAAGGTTCCATTTCTTCCAGATGTAGACAGCTTAACTGACCATGAAATGAAAATTCTTTAGGCAAAAGCCTCTGAGGCTCTATTATGAGGCACAGCTATTTTAAAAGCTGCAATTATTTTTACATGCCAGCAGAAAGGAGAAAAAAAGCTATAAAAATTTACAGCGCATGCACAAATTGGAATGTAAATAAATGTCGTTAATATCAGTGCACTTCTCCATATGTGTGGCAAAATGGGTGTTAGGCCTCAATTTTTACCACCTAAAATGTTGGAGAATGATCTTTCGCTTCAATGCAGAGGATGTTTTCTTGGCCTACATATAATACAGCATCTTTTTCTTAGATATGCTTCCTGGCTTCTGCCATTAGAATAGAGGAGAGAAAGTAACACTAAAACAATAATACACCCATGCAATTTTATTTGCATCCAAATACATACTTTTGGCTCTGTGACATTTGAGGAAGCTTTTTTCCCCCCCAATCAAAAAGTTTTGAAATCTTACTCCTGTCTGTTCAGCCAAACTACATTATCTTCCTTGATAGAGTGAGTCAAGTAACTTGTGAATGGCACAGAGTTAAAGAAAACTAGCAAATGCTCGCATCGGATCCATTTTTTAATAAAGGAATCACTTTTGAGAGATATTCCACGTATTCAATGATCTGTTCATTCCATGGCATGGCAACATCCATAACCTGGCATTTTTGGGCTTATGTGCACCTTTTCTGACTGATGGGTAACACTGGCTGGCACAGTGCGTCTGTACCCTGCCTCCCAAGGAGTGGACAAAGCGAGGAACAGAGGGGTGGAACAAAGAGAAAGAGAGAGAGAGGGGGAGAGAGAAAATGTGCGAATGGCCACACAGCTGGAAATGAGCTTCTGGAGCCCAGGCTGTGACACATCATTTAAATATGCTGCTGTTAAATATGCCTTACTTTTCTGAGTGTTTCAACAAATGTGCACAATGAGAGGTTGAAATATGTGCAGTGATTCCACAAAAACTAGAGACATTACAAACGGCATTCAATCGACTTGATTTAGTATAGTGAATGCAGAATTTTAAAAAATCACTACGATCTTTAAAAAAAGGCTCAGAATATATTGATATAACAGACAGCAAGGCCTTGGGCAGTCTACAGGGTTCCTCGTAATTGGTGTTTAGACTGTACAGAGCTGTCCACACCCACTGACTGCTGACGCTGCATCCAAAAACTACAAGTATTGTGTCTTTAGACAAAAAAAAAAAAAAAAAAAAAAAAAAAACAGCCAGAGCCTTTCTCAACAAAGCAACAAAGCACTGCAGAGCTTTGCATTCAAATGCTGAGCTGCAGATACTGGCCTTCTAACACACCTCATGTGACAACAGACAAGAACGATGCATCAGCATTTTGCACAGTTTCCAGAAGCACCATGAATAATAAATATATGGACCCATATGGGCCCCACTTGCACCTTTTTGAGTCCCATTCATTTCATTACTCTTGGGTGCAGATGATGTATGTGAAATCTTTTTTAAAAACCTCCATTCTGCTGTTGATATCGATTTCAGGTATGGAATGTGGCAGTCAATATTTTGAACTACACTAATGTTTCCTCTAAATAAAAAAAGCATTTTCCAATGTCTAATGTCATACTACATTTTGACTTTTCTTCTCTTCATCACCCCCAATGAAGAAGCCCGGGTATATTATGCAAATTAAGTACACTAACCTAAAAAACCTAAAATATGTGTGGTCCTTAAAATTCTGACATGTTTCTGAGTTAATATATAAAATATATACACATTACTGGGTGGGTTTTGAAGTCATAAAAATTTTCAGAATATCTCTTTTCCATCTCCTGCTAATAACAGTGCTCACGGGATATATACATACATATATATCCCTCTAATACTCAATATTTATTCAATTAATACATATTACAATCCAATACTTACTGAGTGAAATGTTGTGAGCAGCATGTGCTATACATGGCTACATGCCTTACCCTGTTGAATATGTTCTGGGTAAGTGAATAAATCAATACATGTAAATGTAAAGTTTGATCACCAGACCTAGTTGAGCTTTGTTTTAATAAAACGCCAAAAGTCAACAAGACTTTTTCGTATTTCCTGTGTGGTGCCTGATGCTCAGAAAAGTTGTCACAGAGGGCTAGGGCCCTCCATGCTACGACCCGAGACTCACCACTGGCAGGCCGTTGCTGAGGACTGCTCCCTCTTGGTCCACAAGGTTGCGGGAGATGGTGATGGAGGGCAGCTCCAGGTTCTGAGGGGGGAACTGGGGGGTGAACTGGCCCCTCTGTGGGTGCTGGGGCTCGGGGAGCCCGGGGAAGGGCGAATCCGCGTCAGACATCCCCAGGCCCGCCTCTGACTCTGGAGGGGGTGTGATGGGCGGAATCTCAAATTCCTCATCTCCCAGGCTGGGCGTGTGAAACGTCTGCTGCGGGAGAGATGGGACACATTTTTTTAGTTTCATTGAGTATGCTCAAGTATAATCATAAGGCTAAATCTATGGCCCAAATCACTTACAAAATAATGGCAATAGTACCACTGTTACTTGTGTCATTGATCCCATCTTCTTTGTGCAAAACTAATGTGTTCAAATAGAGGATACGAAAAAGGAGAAACACACCCAAAAACCAAATACATGATTAAAAATGACACATTTTTAGTGTTAATCCATAGGACAGACCTGTGACAGTGACTCATGTGATGTTAACACATCAACAAACGTCCACTGGAGAGGGAATACACAGTAAAACCTTTTAATCTGAGGGCTAGAAGACATGAGAAGTGTGGAGAAAATACACGTCACAGAGAGATGGGTTTAAATAATATTCTAAGAGATTTAATAATACTCTCAGAGATTTCTGCTCCTGGCCAAAAGTTTCTCTTTGTTCCCCTGCTTGCACCCTAAAATCTGCTCATCAAACGGCTTTAATCCCTCCGCCTCCGAATTAAAGCTTTCGGTCACACTTAATTTGCTTATTTGGTTTCTTCGTGATGGGATTCCTGACCTGCTCTGATCACGTCTTCATTCTGTGAATTTACTGAAGACTCTGAACAATCGCCTCAGGAACCAGTCCATTCAGATACCTGCTAAAAACATCAGACTCAACCAAATACTGCCATCGGGTAACACCTACAATGGTGTGGATTTGTTTGGATACATGGAATGCAGCACACAGCTCAGCCTAAAAAGTGTGGATGAGTTAGTGGGGGAAGTTGATGCATACAGTTCTTTACCCTCTCACCGCTAAGACCAAGGCCAGAGTTAAAATATGCTTTCCCTTGCCTTGGGTCATTGTTAATGGACATTTATCAGGGCTCTCTCAAAAGGCAAGCTGAAGTCGTTGCTGCCTGCTCACCATCGGGTTCTCTCTGTCCTCCCAGCTGAGCTTAGTAAAGAGAGTGCAAGCAGCAGTGGAAATGCTTTAACACATCCCTGATTAAAGTGTATTAATGCTGCCTGCGTGTTAGCTTGCTGACACTTGAAACTAATTTGTTGCCTGCCCTGACAGCCACTTCCTTGACAAGCGGCGCTGAAATATGGTTGCAGGGGCAGCTAATAGCAATTTCTTCTTTTCTCTTTTGTTTCGGAACAATGTTCACCTGTTTTGACGTTTGTTTTACAGCCATTAAATCAGTTTTCTGTTCCGCAGCAGCTGCTCTGCTCATCAAGGCTCTGCCCTCAGGTACTGCGCGCCTGACAAATTACAACATGCCAGATCAGGAATTGTTTACAGTACGGCACTGCCGTCTCCTCCCCACTTGTTTGTTTCAGACTTTGAGCTCCTGATGTAAGACAGGGCAAACACAGTGGCGGATGAGGAGCTCATTGCAACAGCGGTGTTGGGTTTCAAAAACAAAGACGACTGGTGCGAGGCAATGGGGGGACACCGAAGTGCAGCTTGTAATTTACATCACTCCAAGTTTAGAGCTTGCGTAACAAGGTGAGATAGGCGCTGGATGTGCCATCCCCATTTTACCAGGGTCCAGTTGATAAAACTGCCACCCAATCAGCACCGTGTGACACAAAATCCAGATTCATATCAAAAAAATGCAAGAATGAGAATGAGAAAAAGAGCTGTGGGGAACTAAGTAACAAAGTAGAGATGAGAAGACAAAGATATCTTCCCAATAAGGGACTTGTGCGTTTCTTGTGTTGCCTCTTATTTTAGGATGCTGTTTTCATTCAGTGAAGTCATGAGCAAGAGCTGAAGGAGATTTATTTAGCCGTCAAGCTTTCCCTGAGGCTGACTGAATACCTGTCCAAAGACTGTAATTTGCCTCTTGTCATTCCCTAACCATCATATACAACACACAATGCTGTATACTTACACTATACTTCATGTGTACAGAATATTTTACAATGTACGCTTTAAAATGTTTAATGTACAATATACAATTTTACATGCCGTTAATATTTATATTTTATGTACAAATATGTGTACCGTATTAATATCTTACAAATCCATACCTACCCATGTTCTGTAAAGTATTCACTTTCTAGTTGGTGTTCAGGTGTGCAGCTACATCAATTATGATTAAATTCTGGTCACTCCTGTTTACGACAGGGTTTCTATGAATGTGTTGCGTTGTAAAAGTGGGAATAGCATGTACAAACATCCACATGACTTATCCTTTGCTGTAATGTTTGAAGCCGGACTCACATTTCAATGAACACCAATAAACATCGCCTTGCAATGCATGTGACTTAGTGTTGCAGTTTGTGATCTTACAGACCAGTAAAAATGCAGTGAGCCTTCATTGCAATGCGCACTGCAGTATTAATAACAAACTGGTGCAGAGGACTTCATACAAAGCTGCAGAATGAGCCTGATCCAATGTTCAAAGATGACAGTAAGGTAAGGTTTTGTTTTTTTTTCCTCCTTTGATATCCAACCAAATGCAATTTTGACCTTTAAGCCAATCACTGTAAGAAGCTTGAGGGGAGACACTGTGGGGCAGGACCTTGTTAAACAACATACAGCCGGAGATGGAGAAACAGAAGACTGAGATCATTATCAGACTGCAGTTGTGTTTCATCCCCCCCATTGTTAATGATGATGCAAATTAACAGCTGCACGAGGGGAGCTTGAATATTGAGACGTTGCAAGTCGAGCTGAGGCTTGGCTTGGGTGTAGAAGGTGTCAGCTGTCACTGCTGGTCTCCGCCGTGGTGATGAGAACCCGGACTAGCAACGCCTGGTACAGCAGGGTCTACGTTACACTGCACTCACTATTAGTGTCACTTCACATAAAGCTTGCCTAATTCTGTGCTGCGAGAGGCTTACCATCCTCTGATCTCAGATTAAGAGATGCAAAATCCACTTTCTTCACGTCAGCTGCCTGATTATCCATTTAAATTGTACTGAAAGCTCAGCAAAACCCTGTTCCAAGCCAAACGCTGGCTCAGAGCTTTGGGGGTGGCATTGGGATGCCAAGTGTGGAGCATGGTGGCAAGAGTCAAGTAATGGCACACAATTATGAGACTGGGGGCCCCAGTCACAGAACTCTACCCAACATGTCACACCAGATGCACTGAGCATCCCCTGACCATTTTCAATGAGATGTGTGGCATTGGCGCGTGCGGAGCAGGCTGGCGAAAGGGTCGCCCTGTGGTTCCTTGCAGATACGCCGGGTCACACATGCACCGCCTCTTGGACGTGTGCCAGGGCAGGATTAAGGTGTCAGTCGTCTGTAACCATGGGACAATTAGGCCCTAAAGTAAAACAGCAGCCATGGGATTTCAATACTTGGAAGAAAAAAGCACTGAACTGGTTTGAAAAGGCAGTTGCTTTATCTCAGTATCATGCTGCTGTAAAATGCTTGCAACTGGAAAGTCAGCCAGATGACTCACAGATTGTGCCATAAGGGGAACTCAAGTTAACTGACGGGAGGCACGAGTGTCAACTGGCTGGCAAAATGTTAAATTCACCCAGTGCTTCTCATGATTTCCTGCAGAATTAACTGACTGTACTCTGGGGGTGGCAAATCCAGGGATGGCAAGAACCCCTGAATTGCTGTGATTGTGGAAACAAGGATGGATTCACAGAAGTGACTTCTGAAAGCAAAAATGGCCACTTTGTATGGATTATCCATTCTCAAGCAAAATTGGAACATCGCAAAACTGAACTGAACAGTTCTGTGAGGGAAAAGATTACCCTTCTTTAGGAGCTGCCATTCAAAACTGTGCAGCTGCTTTTTGTCATATATACAAAATTGATTTAATTCCATTGTTTTAGTTACATTATCTAGGGAAAAAAACATATAATGCCAAGAGTGGAAACATGACAAACACCACTACAGCACAAAATATTTTGTAAATTTTTTTGGAGCCTTTTTTTTTAATGAAAAATGAGTGGGCAACAATAGTGTTTAAAGCTACATATTCCAGCCCTATTCCTGTTTATAACAGAAAAAAGTAATTGTCAACAAGGTTTGAAAGGCAGGCTATACTGCATTATTACATCATAGTTCCTCAAAAACTAACGGATTTCAACTATGTATCATCTCCACTTCCTTTTTACATGCATGAAAGTAATTATATAATTATAATTTGATTGCATGAGTTAAGCGATACCTTTGAGCGGAACCCGATCTCTATGAATCATTTCCCTTTGGCAACCGCTACAGATGTGTTTCTGTTAAAGCAAGCTTTCACAAGCAGACCAAGGTCACCTTATCTAATATTGTAAATACAAAAGGTAATGTTGCACAACCCTTCTGAAATAGACAACCGTTTTTAGCTATCAGATACAGTTACATTTTGGTTAATTACCTCATGTATTATAAATGTGAACAAAGCTTAAATTACCAAGCTGGAGTGGCTGTTGTGATGTGATCATTTCCTTTTCATGTGCTGTTCCTTTCCAATACCCAGATGTGTCATGCGTTTCATTGTGTTTTCACCTACTTGACGCACAGATGGGTAACAGAAAAGACAGAATGCTTAGAGCAACAAATCAAAGAAGCCTTACTTAAAGAAGCCTTATTATTGTAGCTCCATTTCAAATGACTACCTCCAAGATAAAATTGCTGTTTTCCTTCTTAAAAAAACATTTGGTTTGAAATTATACCCATAGCTATAAAACAGGGCACATGTGCCAGTATGTGCCAGTACAGACGCATTTCCTTCCAACATGCACTAATGCCTAGAGCTGACGCATTAAGTAGACTAATATAGTATTTCATCAAAAAAGAAAACTAATTTTAGTATGAAATTACATGACTCAAGCAGGAAAGTCATTTCAATTCCTATTCGGTTTAGGTTACAAGAGACAATACTTTACATTTTAAATCATGCTTCCGTTTGAAAATATAATCTGTGCTATATGGTTACACTTTTAATTTTTCAAATGTGTGCTGCACTACAATGCCATCTGGACCGTAACACTAGAAGTGTTTGTTCCTTTTGATAAAATGCAAATCTGCAAGGCTGTTATATCAAGCCCTAACAGCCCACAGCCTGACACACTGCGTTTTCACAGCTGGGATTAAAGGGCTACTGAACAGCTGGTGCTGGCTGGGCTCTCCACTGCGGTCGGATCCAGCGTCTGGAGACTTAGAAACAACCCCCAACCCCCATCAAATGGAATGAGGAAAAATAACCTCGGTGTGCTGCTCCTCCAGGTTTAGCTTTGTCCTCCGATCCATGGATCAGTAGCAAAACCTTGACATACCACACTTCCCTGGAGCTAGTCCCCACTTGACTACCATTGAGGCAAGCGGGCTATCTGCAAGAACAACTGCTCTCTCTGTGTGCAAGATCCACAGCATACATTGAAAGAGGTGAGATCTGTTACACAGAGTTAAGGTAGCTCTTTTTTTTCCCCCCACACTGCTTTAGAAAAATCAGGTCATGCAGTCTCAATCTCCATGCCATCTCAATCGTTCTTAAAACTGCAGTTTGAACAATGAAGCTAAGGAGAGCGCTGTTGAGTGGTGGAGAATGCTTTTGCATTTGTTACAGTGTGCTGTGTTCAAGGACGAAGCAGAGTAGGGGGGCTACAAAGCACACAAGGAGGGATTCAGCTCCCTCCCTCATCTGTATTTCCTAATGTGATGCTGTTCAACTGAACGTGTGCTTCATCCAGACACCTCTAATGATGCAACATGACATTTTAGATGTCACTTCTCTCTCTGCGATTGATGGCACCCGCATCTCCTCCTGCTCCTTGATCATCTCTCGCCACAACACAGAGAAAGGAGCAGACATCTAAACTTTCTGGGACCTCATATTGGTGTGCTGAGGATTGTCAGGACTAATTCATCATAGCACTTTCATCCATGCTGTTATCAATCCTAAGAAGTTTTGCAACAAACTTGCATACTCCCTGTTTCACACTCCTGTATGCTGTCATCCATTATTTATACGTCATGAAACATTACTCGCTTGCTATTAAATAAATATTATCTGGATAAACAATAAATGAAGAATAGAAATGTTCACCATGGCATGAGATGGGCAATCTGCTGCAAGGCCAAAGTCACTGAGCACAAACTTAAATCTGGAACACTAACTGAATGCTAGTGACTGAAAAATTGAATAGCAATCCTCTGATCCTGCTGCAGTGGACCACTGCATTGTGACAAAGGTTCACTGGTTTCATTGCTTTTCATATGTTCCCTGGCTGTCATGACGCTCTCCTGCTGTCTCTCTCCAGTCACGCCGGCCCTGCCTCTTGGTCGACTGTATGGCTTGTTTGTCTGCGTAATGGGGAGGCGTCGGCTCTGCTTCCCGGAGCCCTGTCCTATTCTGCCCCCTCGTAGGAGCCAAGAGGGCTCCCGAAAGCTGGGAATCAATCTCGTTTGTCGGCTGTGCATGTCTGCCATCAGCCGGGAGCACAAAGGATCAAACAAAATGAGAGAGTGTGACAGGGAAAAGAGGTACTCACATCACCAGCTGCGAGGAGTGCACCGCCTGCTTCTGCCATGTTCATGTAGTTGTTATTGTTCCCAAACTGCAAGAGAAACAAAAACCATCATTATACCTTGAGGTTTTTTAAGACCTCACGGCTACATTCACCTTCACAATATGACACCATGCTGCATACTCATTGTTTGCATTGAAAACCTGAGCGTCTTATACCGTGGGCCAATGTTATTAAGGTCAACACAGTTCAATCCAACTGGTCTGTTTTGATGTTGGAGTAACATGATGCCTTCCCCTTGTGAGTACTGTTGTATTCCACAGAGAAAGCAGAGAGTCACAGCCAATTCAATACAAAGTAATGAGAATCTGGGCTGGCTATTCATGGCTTATAGGATGGCAATTAATGACACGTTTGCATCACAAAGAAAAGTAGCGCAATGCATCATAAGGTTATTAACTTTCAGAACCCCTGAGGGCAGGCCACAGTTGATGTGCAAAATAAGAGTAGGGATATCGCACACAGACCCTGTTTGATTTGGTACTGAAGCTTTAGGCGTGGGTCTGAAGTGCAGATGAGCTGTAAACAGGGGCTTTTATAAGAAACAGCAGAGTGCTCTAAAACCAACCCCCAAACACACACACAGCCTCCTGACAGAGAGGCAGACACTTCCTTTCTTCCGAAACAGTAGAGCACTGACAGGTAGGAACAATGGAACACAGAATGAAGAATTACTGGCCAGCATCTGGGCCCTGAGGCACAGAGTACCTTTCAGTGACCAACAGATACAAAGTCTGGTTCACACTTAGAGGAGGGGAGAGGTGGGCTGTGGCATCTTTTGGAGAGTTAATGCAGGAATCCAGTCTGATATTCGCCAAATCCAAAAAAAAAAAAATCCATTTGTGTATTTATTACAAACTCATTCCCTTAAACATGCTAAAAGCAGAACAACTTAAACAGGAAAAAAGGGTTCCTTATCTTTATGGAGGCATAACAATGGCAGAAACAAATTAAGATCAGAGAGAAATGAGAAGTGCATTAATTTATTTTCTGCTCCTTTGTTTTCCCCTCTTTCCTCCGAGTGGTTAGTATGCCAATGTAATTACCGCAAGAACTGCGGCTAATCAACTGCGAGCGGTATCCATTAATTAGTATATACCCTGGAGAAAGAAGAGAAAATCAGGAGCAATGTTAACAGAGTAACGCGCTGGTGAATCGGGAAAGAGCGGGCCCACAAGCATTTGGGATAGCAGGTGGTTTCACTGGTCCAAATCATTTACGCACCTCTTACCTGGAACTCCCCCACCAAAACCATATCAGAGCTTATGATCCAAAGCTAAATGTAAGCCTCACCAATACGATAACCTCTGCTGAGAAACACCTGTCTGTTAGCACTGCATCCAAAGTAAACACCCCCTGCCCGACTCCAACCTCTTGCTTTTCTTCAGCTGTCTCTGCGACCTTAATAGCAGACTTGGCGAAACTGGCACGCACCCTTTATGACACACTCTAGGAGTAATTAACCTTACACAGACTTATCTGTGAAGTGTTGTTCTGAACTTACTTTCTCAGGATTACACACAGAAATCTTGAAAATCTCTCCATTCACACACAGACAAAATACTGCTGACATAGGGAGAGAAAGGACTTTGTGTAGCTTCACCACTGTTATTCCACCCATAGAAGGGGAGGGGAGAAGAGCATTCTGGCACAGCAGAGAGGGAAACAAGGCTCTCAGTACTTCATTTCACCTTTAATGTTAGTCCCTCATAAGGTAAACAGAGTGAAAAGTGAATGTACATACAAGCCAGTTTGAGCTGCCAGTGCTTTCTCTTTCAAGTTATTCATTAACACCATCGACATTAACTCTTTCCAAATCCAACTGCCTGCCCTGTATGGCCCCTCAAGTGTGTGGTCTGAACACATGATAAACAAAGCCCTCATTAATATTTACACGAAGAGGAGGAAGAGCAACACACATACAAAGACAGACATTATGTTGTGAAGAAAGACACCAGAGTAACTGGTCTATTTACTTCACATCAGCATGGGTTAAATTAGAGAGAGAAAAGTGATACTGGAAAGAAAAGATCAAGGTTTTGTACAGATGATACAAAAGAGTTTTTCCCCAGAACCTACACACATAAAGGGTGTGCTTTATGGGCTGCACTAAGGGCTTCTTGCTCCATTGGACTGCACCAAAATATTTGAGCAATATTATCATCAAAGCATAGAACATGTCCCCAGTCACCCAAAAATGTCCCTAGTCACCCACATTCATCTTGCCCATTCCAGTTTTGGAGGGACGGAGACAGAGCGAGACCTTAATTAGGAGCAAGAACTAGGAGCAGCAAGTTATTGTGATCTTTAATTCATTTCGTCAATGCATTTTATCTTCATACTCGCTGTCTGTCCGATCCAGCCAAATGCCAAATTAAATTAAGTACGATTGGGAAGTCTGGACTGCTGACTGTGGAGTCCACGCAGAAATGGGTCAGCACAGACAATGCGTGCTCTGTAATTAAAAAATGAGGAGCTGGACGAATGCTCCTTTGGCCTTATTAGCGTAAACATCACAGTGCACAGCAACAGGGGGGGGTCGCCAACCAGCGGCCTACTGGCTATGGGACTTAGGACGGCGCAGGGCGCGTGGTAACAGGATTATAAAACAGGTGAACGTTATGGTTAGTCAGTGCTTCCGAATGCTGTACTTGACCACTGAAATGATTTCAAAATCAACAGGAAAGCAGTTGCAGTCCTCCAGGCCGCGCTGTGACGGCGCATTAGCCAGCCGTGTACATTTCCAGCTCAGTGCATTTAGCACACTTGTGATATCTCTTTTCTAAAGGGCTCTGTCAAAGGAGAGCTGGCAGTGAGCGTGGATCCGTTTAAAAGAGCCAGGGGATACGAGGCTTTTATTAACAGAGTGGCTCAATCGCTCAAGGAGCTCTGTAATTTGAGCCTCTCCAGGAGCCTGGCACGACTCAGAGACAGAGCAAACATGATGTCTCCAATGTTTTCTCTCTTTTATACTACCAGGGAAGAAATATAAAATAAATGTTTCAGAAAAGGGAATTAATAATTAACTAGTGCTTTTCTGGCAGTGAAAAGATCATTAAAATTTTTTCTTTTTCTTTTTAAAGAAGAGAGGACAGTTCCCTTCCAATGAATCTGATACACTTCCCTTCTTGGAAGAAAACAGGTCAAGCGTAATTAACTCCCCAGTATTGGTAATTGTCTCTCCAGCTGATAGTATTTTTCTATGAACTGAAAGGAATGGGGTGCGGTTTTCTCCCTCACATTGTAATTTATTGATTTCCTTTCCTTCATCCCAGCATATTGGAAGTTGCTGACTTTGTCAATCAAGCAGACCCCTCTGATTTATGGCCTGGTATCTGACAGCTGCCTGTAGAAGAGACCTCCTGCATCGTCACTGTTGCAACATGAGAAGCTGGCTAAAAACACCATAAGACTAAAAACCAACACATTTTCAACCAGTTTCTTAAAGCACATGTGCGGGACCACAACTTTCAATACACTGGAGATATACAAACACACTATATGTATGTGGCTGGGCACCAATTTCATCTTGGTCAGACATCTTTTTTTTTTTTTTTTTTTTTGAACAGATGGAATTTCATAACCTAAAGGGAAAAATATTTTATATAGTGATATAGATCCATGGGGAAATGAGGCCTTTGGCTACAAATGCAACACACAAAATAATTTCAACCTGAGGGCTAAAATACTATTACATCAAAATGACCCCAGCTCACCCTCAACATATATTAAATATAAAACTGTTCTTATCTGTAAACATGCTGAAAATACAGTCACATCAGTCATGTGGTCACAGCTGATATTACTTATTAAGCCATGCACAGAGCTTTTCATGTTGTATACCTGTGTCTGTAACTGTTTCTATGTTAAACTGAACATGGTCGTTACACATCCCTTTGTGGAAATCATCCATAGCGTAGTGTTTTGTCATCTTTCCTGCCAAGGGAGTCACATTTCAACTGCACTGTTTACAAGATGAAACAGAGATAAAACACTGACCTACAACTGTAGTTTAAATAAATAGGACTCAATGTTCTAGCAAGCATGAGCATCATCTATTCTTTTTTTCTTTTTTAACTTTGAATCTCTCTGCACACACGTTTTCATGCAGCCAGCCTATGGATACAGCAAATACTGAGCTTAGTGTTTATCACTGTGTCTACTATTTTTGCTTCCACTAGGGCTATTTCAGTTCCAAAGATGGTTCTCATGAATAAATCAGCAGCTGGATTATAAATAGAACAGAAATCTAAATTGTGATGGAAGCTTAATATTTACCACACCCTCCAGCACACAAAATGTATTCTGCAAGCAACCAAAAAAGGATGAAACTGCTGTCGTACTGAGAACATGATGTATTGTATAGGCATGTTGATATAGTAACACAATAGCATTCAAAGCTGCAGTATTACACCATTACAGCAGGTAAGCAACTGTGGCATGCTTCTCTCTGCAAAAACTAATTTAATTAAGCCTGTGCACTTGGCAGAAATATATCAGCTGCTGACAAGCAATTTTACAGTTCTGCTTGTGCTCTGCAATCACAATACTGCTACTGCTCTTGGGGACATAATTCCTGTGCTAATGTGTTCTCAAGTGATCTTTCTCAGAAGAGAAATACAACTGCGTCAAGCATAGTCTGACTAAAGACATTTCTCTTCTCATATTCATTTCTCTTTACATTTGGCATTAAGGCTTGTGACTTGCAACATCTCTTTCTTCACTCGAAGAAACAGCCAGAGAGAAACTGCTGATAATTTTCTTCTTCACCAGCTGCTTCTTGGGTAAATACAGTCTAAATTCAGAGTAACCTTTTGATTTCCAAGGTCCTTCAGGCCAAATATACATTTACAACCCAATTCCCCATAACACCTCTGCAGCTGCCCTAACAAGATTATCACTGCTATTCAAACCCAGCTAGGACTCACACATATAGCGTTGGTCACAGTTTGGTGTGGGTGTCACTTTGTAAACCCACTTCACTGCAGAGCACAGCTATACAGTCAGTTTGCAAGCAGTGTTTTGATCCGCAGGCAGAATCGATTACGAAGAATTCATTTTAAAGCAGAAATCATTACTCGCTGGTAGTGCACTTAATGTTCTCCCTGGAGGACTCCTGGTGGAAACCTCTAGAAACCAACATTAAAAACAGGTTGGTTTCTCATTTTCAGAAAAGAAAAGGAAGCGGACCAGGCTTTCAACATGACAGCCAACAAAATACATCTCAACGGTATCCGCAAACATCATATTTGTCCTTTATATCAGAGCATCAGCATCAATATTTCAGTCTCTATTATACGTGAGCAAGCAACCCCACATTTCTTTGCAAACACAATGTTGGAGACTATGGGTGGCACCAGGAAAGTTCAACTCTAAAGACGTATGGGATTAGCTGAAATGACCTCTAGGTGAGACTACAGTGGTTGAAATTCAGAGACTTATGCCTTTCATTAGGACACAATCAGCCAGGCGTGTGAACAAAAACACTCAGGTAAATGGTGTTGTGTGCTTGGGACAATGAAACACCCATCCTAGGTTTTCAAAATTTTATTGTGGTTATAGCATAAATATGTTATCCTCATGTTATCCTCAGACTGGATGTGTTTAATGATAAGATTAAGCATTAATATTTTTTCAGAAAAACCTTAGGTACCTTTTAAAGCTTCATACATCTTCTTTACTCACTGCTTCAATTGTGTGGATGTTGGTAAGACAATGACCTGTCAGTGTATCACAAACAGGATGGAAACATATATTTAGTTATCTAAGCAGCTAATACATGCAGATATGCAAATACAATAATTAAGTTCATGTTGGCATGGACATCAGACAGAGAAAAACTGCACAACTGAGAAACACTGTAGACCAACTAATTATCAGCTCATGGTTTTCAACAGTCAGTATGTTTAAATGTACAAAAGAAATACTGAGATAGTTTTTGTTTGTTTGCTTAGCCTTCTGAAGACAAATGTTCCTACCCAACAAGCAAGTATTCACTAATGATCACAAAATCTTTTCCTTTCTAATAAATTTTTTGTAGATTTAAACTGCAAAATGAGATAACCTAAATAGGATTGCATTTTACACGATTAGTAATTCAGAGTATGGAAGCACAAACAAAATTATGATTCAAAACACCAATCCATGATAAATGGTCATCTGAGATTTGTTACGTGCAAATTCCACCCCAGTCCAGTTACATAACACCCATCTGTTTTGTTGAGCACCAGTGTAGTCACCAGCAAGGCTCATTTTTAAATCGATCCAGTGAGACAGCATCTGAGTGGCTAAACTGGAGAAGGTTAAAAGCAGAGGAACATCTCAGAGGAGAAGAGTTATCTCTGCATTTGGGGTTACACAATACACCCACTGTTATTATAATGGAGTGCGTCATTGTCAACATGTCCGGGAAATCCACTGTATCATCTAATCACACTTTTATGCTCACTGAATCATGTGGCTTAATGCACAAACTCAGACTCAAACTCAGTTTCAGCTAGCACATGAACATTCACTGTCATCCTCGATCCTCGCTTTCCCACCTAAATGACAGTTTTACACTCACACTTGCACCTAGTGTCTGGAGTCAGGTCAGCTTCCTGAGGAGTGAATCCTAGAAAAGCAGCAGACGAGTGCCATTTCACCTTTGATCGAATCTGTTGGCCCCTTTGCCGCAAAAGGGTTTAGACCTGGAGCTCCCAGCGCTGCTGTCCCGCAGTGGCGGTGAAACAGAGGCGGCCTTCTTCTTCGGAAAGGGCTCGAATGTGAGCGTAAGGCCTGCAGGGCTCTGCTGTGCATCTGTCTTTCGCTCACGTCTCAGGCTTGTTTATGCTGGCCGGCTTTGAAGTCACTCCAGTTCAAGATGGTATCAAAGGCATTGATTTAAATCGGGGCTGCCATTTTTCCAAGCTATCGTCCCGGGGGAGCTGAGCAAACACTGTTTGGGGGGGGCTTTGACACCCCATCTGAGTTAAATTTTTTCTTGAGCAACACTTTCAGTTTTAAAAGTGTGTTGTTTCAGTTGTAAATGTTATTTGCGACCCTGTATTTAGCTTGACAAGTGGAGATTGGGCCAACAACTTAGAGTAAATAAAGTCTGTTTAAAAGTTTGCAAAGCACAGAGTCTCCTTTCATTGCTTTGGCAGCACGCATTTCGCAGCTCCCTGGACACTATTACTATTAATGTACTCATTAGAGTCAGCTCTCATGTGACCATAAAGAGGCAGGTACCGGTAAATAAAGGAAGGTACAGCTTCCATTTTTAATTGCTTGTGAGTAATTTGTAATAAAAGCATTTGACTGACTGCCAGATAAAATAATAGGAAAAGGAAAAGAAACAGGAATATTCTGTATTCTATTACACAGACACACTGTACCTTTCAACTAAATGTGAATATTCAATATATTTTTCAAGGTACAGCATTAAATATCTGTACCATACATTACAATTTGTGCATGAACTTATCTATCCATGTGTATTCTCAATACAGGATCACTTACTTGGTAGTATAACATAACAGCAGTACCTTACCTATTTTTATCAGGACATGGCTACTTTATATGAATGGCAGTCATCCATGGCATATATACATTTATGGCCAGCTGACCAGACAGCATAACCATACTAGACAACATAACTACTCACATATGTCTGCCTATATCAGCATGTGCTATTTAAAATGTGCACCGCTGTTTTAGATATAATGTTGAGTTGTGCTGGATGAGTTTGGCTTATGCTAGCTTGCATTGTGCTTCCATTTGTTTTTTTTTTCCAATAACAAACTACAGTAAGTACAATCCTGACCAGTTGTTCAATCTCTATAACTCTGGGAAACACAAACTGCTGAGCAGTGACTCATATTTCAGTCTATTATACACTACAGGGCTGACTGTATTAAACAAATGGATCTGCCTGCAGCTGGAAAAGAGAAGCAATATAGGGGAGCAGAGGTTATTGTCTAATTTAAATCTTGGCTGCCTTCCCAGAACTGTACAAGCTTCCAATTTGTGACTGTGTTGCTTGGCGCTACTGACAGGGGTCCTCCTGCAAATACAATTGGGCCCTTCTCCAGAAATGTGTCTGGAAACTTCCGATCAACAAGTCAGTAAAGATTAACAGTATGACTGGAGCAAATTAGTTTGAATTATGGAAACATATGGCTGAGGATGTTTTCTTTTTTGCTTAATACGACACCTGCCTTTTCAAACAGCAGCTCTGATGTCCTTGGATGGTGAGGAGCGGGGAGTGCGTCCACTGCTTTCCTCCATTACGCACGCCCCCGCTCTGACTGTAGAACATGTCTGCTTTCTGTAATACAGGCTTTGTTTAATATCTAAAAATAAAGGAAGACCAAATGGGATTGCAGCTTCAGTGGAACAGCTGCTAATATCTTATCTGAACATTTGCTATTTCAGGAAATCCAAACCAAACAAATGACCTTTCGTTCATATCTTCAGTTTAAATACTTTTTCGATTGTTCCAAAAAGGAGGTGCGACAGTAAAGCAAACTGACATGAAGTCTGGAAACTGGACTTGTTTGCACTTTCCACCAGGTTCAAGTTAGCGCTCTCTTGAAGTATACTGACTTGTAATTCTATTACTATTTTCAAAATTCAACTGAAATGAAAGAGTAAGAAACAGGTGTTGCTCGGTTATTATTCCCAACATATACTTCTTCTCTTAAAGTGCCATTGTGGGAGAAGAAGAATGTGCTACGACTTCATTTAGATTCATGGTAGGACTATTCTATTCCTTAATACAAAATGGAAAAAATCTGCAAAAAAAGATCAAAGGCACCTGCAAAATGGCAGTCTTGGATATCAATGGAGCCCAGCTGTGTTTTAGGAGGTTCTTAGAGAAAAAGCTTAGTTTGAACAGTAAGGCATTCATTATGGAGGCGGAAAGGAAGAAAACAGAGAGAAATGCCCCCTGTTCCAGATGCACAACTGGAATGACAGGGGAACTATCACAATCCCTTTAATCTAAGCACAGAGAGTGTTAGTCATTTGCATTAACGGCTAATGTAAGTCCCGATCATACCAGATCATCTAACCCAGTCTATTAAAGACACATTCCAACCATGGGAAAGCATCTGGGCTGGTGAAAGCAAAGCCACAGTCATTACATTAGTTTTCTCTACGCACAGTACATTCTTTGAAAAGCTAAATACACAGATGAAGGTCAAACTCACTATCTAGGTGTGTGACAATGAACAGATTCATTGGCTTTTCAATGCATGTTTGGTTTGGTCAGAAGCAGTTATATTTGGACTGAAAATGATTCCTTTGGCCTGAGTTTACCACCAGACAACCTGTCCACAGGCTAAACTTGTGTGTGTTCACAGATTCATCAATCATCAATGGGGAGCTTAAAAAGTATTCTATCCCAGTGACAACTGGATAGATCGCCATCAACACATGTGGTGAACCCCCAAAGTTATCAATCCTGCAGATGTGACGTGTGCAATATTGCTGATATTTCTGAAATCGACCATTATTGCCATTTACCATAATGAATCTCTAAATGATCATCCATCAGCCAATGACTTCATCCTTCGACCACAAATCCCCAAATACATCTTTATCCTGCTCTACAGTCCAGCAAGCAAGAACAGAAGAGACAGTGTGCCAGTGCCATAGATTTGAGCCTTGGCCTTCACCAAAATAAATGAACCGGTGTGCATCTCCAACCTGGGCACAGCTCCTACCACGTGTTTGATGATCCCTGAGCATTTATCTTCATTAGGCTTTCATTTGACCTGCCTTTTTTCCCTTTTTTTGCATGTCAGTGCATGGTCTACAGGGAGTCCTTGTATTTTGTAATAGTGTATCCAGAACCTCTTCAATGTCATCTCCATGACAGGTCTTAATCAGTGCATCTTCACAACATGAGTAGGAGACTGTCCTTTTTTGCACCAGCAAGATAATCAGCTTGTAATTTAAACAACCGACATGGAACTAAGGGCAAAAATCCAACTGGAGTCTTTTTAAGGAAAAAAATAAAAAAACTCCTGTCATGGGCTGAATTACCCAAATAAAGCATATACTCACCACACATGGGATGATTAGTATTAATCTTTTTTTTTTCTTAATGGAGAAAATAACATGGTTTACAATGCAGCTAAAACAAAGAAACACAGATACAAGCCGATTCATCAAGTAATGATGACATCTGTTTGAACTGGAAGGATTTTTAAAGTCTCCATGAGACCTATACTTTTTGTAATTCTGTGCTCATGGACATTGTGTGTAAGTTCCAATTTACACTGAATCAAAGAGTGACCCTTAAAATTACAAACGTCTCAGAAAAAGAGTGGACTACACTGTTCTCTAATCAATGAAGCATTTAATTATAAATTCTACTGTTTATACATTAGATATATTATGGATTAGAACCTAAGTTCTTATAAACGTGGTGTATCATCAATAGATTCTGGTTCCAACCTGTACATGAGCTTCTAAAAGAATAGAAACACTTCATTCAAAAATCCCCATGTCACACACTGAATGCCCCCAATGCCCTAACCACAACTCTCCCTTAATAACCCCCTGAGACATAAATACAGTGTATTATTTTTATCAGTCGAATATAGATTTACTCAAGACAACTGGTATCTGTTCCTAGCAACCAGACGCCACAGAGACATCAGTGTGCTGGCCAAGCTTGCCTGCAAGCTTCATGAAGATCTATGTCGAGGCCGCCCATAGCCAGAAGGTTTCCTGAGGTGGGCTCCATTGGACTGTGTGTCTGGTGGTTTGTGACCCTCTCACATCCTCCTGGATGTAAGCCAGTTCAAATTTTGGCCAAAGCAGGAATGGAATGAGGAACAGAGGCCAAAAGCTCTTTACACGTCCCAAGACGAGCTGTCTAAAGGCAGGTAAAGAAGAAAGGCTGGAGTATCTCAGGTTAATTTAATGATGATGCAATGTAGTACAGCACTTACATTGCATATTATTCACAGCTGAAACATCATTTCATTGGACACTTTGGAAAGACTGGTGTCCTCACAACTTTAGCTAACACAGACGCAGTGTGTTATTTTCAAAAATCCCACTGATGAACCCTGATGTTATCATCATCCCATGAATGGATCCCATCAAATTTAAATGTAATGCTTCTTAATGTTAAATTAGGAACTGAGTACAATCAATTGGAATTCATAAATGAGGTCAATCAATCATATGGTTGGCCTAAACTTGCCATAGAACGTCATTTCATTACATGTCCACAAACTTAAAAATAATGGCTGAAATAAATTTAATTTTACATGGACATATTTCCTTTTCATCCCTAAAAACATATGAAATGTGAACATATGAAAAACATAAATTTGGCATAAAATTGCAATACTTACACCCGCTTATACATTTGAAATGTTCCCTTTTAAATTTCCCAATTAAATTTTAGAAATGTGATGCGTTTTTTTTTTTCTCTTCTCAAAACATACTAGTAATTCTCTAAGGTATGAATCCACATTGTTATTCAGGACTCTCACCTACACTTAAAACAAGCTCCTTCTGGATTTTAATTAAGCTCTATGGTAACTCCCAAAGGGCTTCGCCTTGCCAAAGAAAGCCACTTTGATTTATGTACTTTTTTGTTATTTCTGCTTGAGGCTTGGCTGTTGCAAGAAATCTTTCATGAAAAATATGTAGATAGCATAATTACAGTATTTGTTAATTAGTTCCTGTTAACAATATTTTGCACTAAAGACTGAAAAATTCCTAAACAGCAAGCTAAATGAGAAGATGTCCCATTATTGTCAATCTCCACCTACGTGCAATTAGACTGAAAATAATTTGCCTCCTCTAAAACTTGATTTCTGGGAAACTTTGATACCAGATGAAATGCTATTTAAGTAACAACAGCAGTCATACAGAACTGATTAGTTCTGAAGCATTAATTAGCACTCGATCCTATGCCAATCCAACTCGATTCTCAGAATGTTAGTATGTACTGAATTACCTCCAAATATTATTTTTCACCTTGTCCTCTAACCCTTCAAAGAATTATAAAAGCCCATACTCAGAAGTAGCATCTATATCTGTCCTCATTAGTTCAGGTAAACAAATACAAAGTGCTCTGCCAATTGAAAATTATGTATTTTGGTATACTAAGGGAGTAAACAGCCAGGAAATTATTCATTTTTGAGAGGCACTTTATTGAAACCAAAAATCCCCAGTCCTTAATTCTTAAAGATAAAGCGATTCTTGTAATGAATATAGTTTGTAGACCAGATGGGTTGTTGGCACTAATGGCACTAAAGCGCTATAAGCTGATCATCATTATATTCACATAAAGGGCATTTACAGTAGGCCAGATTCAGCCATACCTCAATATGACAGCAGCTTCTGTCCCATTTACATTAGCTCCAGTGAGCCCCCAGCCCAGATTGGGACCAGTCTCTCCCAGCTCACTCGCTCACTTCCTGCATGGTCCTGGACAAAACCACAGTTCAAGGAAATCGGCATGTTTATTGTGACTTGTAAAATGAGGAATCAGGAGCTTCTCATTTGCATACATCTCGCGTAAACATGAAAAACATGACAATAATGGGGGAAAGGTATGGAAAATTCATAAAATATCTGCTATATACATATTTTACATATTCCAGGGTTGCATCTTAACGAATGCCATTTCACTGACCATGTAAGAATGCACATCCTTCCTTAACTAACTGTATTGGAAACAGTGAAAGCCACATGGTGGGTGCATTTATAATAGTTTAACATGATACTAAACCTGATAGGAAGACAGATACCATTGTTAATTAACCCATTAAAATATATACCTGGAGGTTTTGACCTCATTTTGGCATCTGTTAGAGATGGTAACGCAGACAAAAATGTCCTTCTGATACAACGTAATGCATATGTGGACTATTCTGCAGCAAAAAATTAAACATCACCTGGTCATGTCTGCTTTTTAGCTGGTGGAGAGTGGAAAATCAATTGAATATCATCAGTATGTCTTGTGTATACAGATGTATCCATAGATGCATGAGTAGATTTTCAAAATAATTAGTAATTTCCAGGAAGATTATGTGAAATGAAATGTGAATACTGTAAATGATGATTCTATTGCCACACATTAGTAATTACGGCGTTGTTAGCTCACCATTGTTATGGATGTTTAAGTGGCAGAACATGACCTTGCCATTGACACACTCCATAGTTTTATTTATGCATATGCCCCATGGTGCATTTTATGCTGTTTGGGGTGATGTGTATTCTCATGCTGTCAAAGTTCCAGTTTATATTAAAATATTAATATAGCTAATTACTTCACATTAAATCCATTATTTCCTCAAGTGAGCAGATTTAAACTCATGTCAAACCAACTTACTATTGCTGAACTACACTGTAATGCTAATTTAAATGTTATATTTCAGGGGGGCAAACCTGAACTGAAGTTAAGTGAATCACATACAAGTCAGAGGAGAGACTATTTAACTATCTCCACAACTGTGGTGTTAACAAATCACATAGCACATACACTCCTCAGAGGAGGTCCTTGGAGGTCTTCAAAGGAAGAATCTGAATGTGATGAAAAGGAATGTGAATGAGGTACTATTTTATACACACACACACACACACACACACACACACACACACACACACACACATATATATATATAGCAATCTTTAAGTTGGGAAATGAATCTAATATTATTGTCAGCTAGCCTGTGAAAAAAACTCATTACAAGTATGTAAATGTAATATATGTAAAAAGTAGTGTGTGTGTATCTGTTAACAGTGATTAATTCTATAATCGCACTTCACAGCCATCAACTGGTGGTTAGAAATGTCTTTCACATCCCTACTTAATATGAACATGGCCTAAACCTTACAAATAAGAGGAACCAGAAAAAAAATGCAAACACAACTGAAATGTGCAATGTGGCAAATGACACTGAATGCCTTCACTTGGAAATGTCCAGTGACAAAGTTAAAGATAATAAACTCTGCATAGTACAGCATAATACAAAATAATTAAAACATATTAAAAGAATGTGCTTACATTCAAATTTGAGCTTACAAGTTTTAATATTGGGTTTTAATGGGTTTCATGTTTTGGTCCAAGCAAAAAAAAAAAAAACATTCACTGAAGTAATGAAAAAATGTGTAGCAGCTTCCTCTCGAGTTACCTCTCAAATTTCTGAGCTTCGGCTCATTTCGTTCAGGCTTAATTCACATTAATTCTGAGTTCAACCTTCACAAACCTCAGCAGAGTGAAATCATTGTTATTCTTAGCCTATTAAATCACATAAACCTGAGAATAGCTCCAAAAAGTTTCAACCCAAGACTGGCACAGTCACTCTGACAGCGAGATTTAAAGTCTGAGCTGAGAACTTAGAAGAGGACAAGCGTATTCATACACACTGGTGTTAATACAGTACAATGGCCCATTGAGTCACAGAAGCACTGCAAAATAACACAAGCACACATTCCATGCCACTGTCGAAGGATTACAAATTTAGTAGTGTTCACTGCATTACCCTACAAAATCTAACGCAGAACAACTGGTTTAAAAACACTGAAATCGCTGAAAACAATAGCATTTCCTTTTAAAACAGAATGATACATTGGAATCAACCACACTATTCCAGCAGAACACTGCCTGAAAGTTCAGCTTTCAATATTATGGCTCCCCAACAATTCCACACAAAAGAAATCATTTCAGTTCATTTTTCAGTGATGTTGTTTTACAATGTCAAGCCACTTACAATGCTATGACTTAGAATACAAAATTGCCATTCTGAGATGGTACGCATTATATCTCAGTAATAAGAAAAATCTTGAAGTGAGAGACAGAGTTTGTGAGTGTGAGACTGTGTGTGTATGTGTGTGTGGGAGAGAGAGGGTGCCCAAGTCAACCATGATTGTACAAAGTAAAGCTAGCAATTAAAGGACTCAACCAGAAAGGCTGGATTTTGAAATGGTATAAAATCACTAAACCTGACTGAAAGACCCTGAAAACACAAAGGTACGTATGCTTCACCCAAATGAGCTTCTCCAGCTGATGAAGGTCACCTCAGCCCCCTCAAACATCCACAGCCCTTAATAAAACCATGCGGCGTATCATTATTTTCACAGTGTTTCATTATAGAAGGTTAACCTTGGATAACTCCAAATGAACACTTTAATCAACTGCCTATAATCTCTTTGATACAATATAGCCTAATGATTCCGATTATCATCCCCTTTATCGGCTTGTGGTAAAATGTCCTTTTGCCTCATTAAAAAGAGCTCTTTTCACAGCTGCTGCAGGTGTGAAAAGAAGAAACTCAGAATAAGGAGCTCAAGTGAAGGTTATGTTGCTCCACACACCAGTACACAGGACCTCATTTATGGGATAAAGGAATCAGTGGATCAGTCCATGACTTGTCATTGTTGATCTCCAGAGAGGCTCCTCAACCAGATGCCTTCCCTGCTCTCCTCTCTGGGATCGCTGCTGTTTCCGCAATGTGCCTCCGATAGCTTGCACGTGACCTGCTGTAGGCCTCAACTCATCTGTTACACCACGGAAATGTCCCTGTGGGCAGATTCCCAATGACAAGGGCTGAGCTACAGCTGTGGCTGAAGTACGGCTCACACAGCACATACACTCCTGTGGAAGACAGCGAGAGAGGTCCTCAGTGGTCCACAATGGCACACAGGACATACTTCCAACAGAAACTCTGTTGGCTGCCCATTTGAATGTGAAGAATAGGAGGCTGAACTAAGTCTCAAAGGTTCTGGTATGAGTACAGATGCTGAAAACACTTGAACCTTAAATCTACCTAGTAGCCGCAAACATTTAGCAACGTCTAACCCATCTGTGAGGGAGAGGTGTTTCTACAGTCATTCAAAAATGTACAGGGAGGCTCATCATTACTTTGAGACTTGTATGTATGGGGTTTGGGGGGATGAGAGGCTTATTCCTAAACAACATTGTGTAGTCATACAAATAATGTGTTAAGAACATGAAGCTTTGTTGCGAAGTATGCATAAAAGGATGGGCCAAGGACATAATGAAGGGGCACATCCATACTTCAACAAAATAAAGATCACCAAAAAGTCAGAAGTGTCTTTATCTTTACCTCATTTTCTCCTCCCATCCCCTTCTCCTGCATTTAATTTGATTAGGTTTCTAAAGCTGTCGGCTCTGTTTATCTGTAAAGTACTCTGTTGAGGTCACATTGTCTGAGGGGCAGCATGTAATTTACAGTGACACCTGTTTGCAGCGCTTGCTCAGCTACGAATCGTGCTGCAAATCTTTGGAATAAAATTAACCTTATCAGGCGAGCAGGAGCCAATTGCGTGAGCCACTGCTCCCTGTTTACTGAGAGGCTGTGCCACGGGTTGCCAGTTTGTTCCTTATTTGGGGATGCAAAGTAAAATCCTACTTCAGTGGTTTTCCATGCAGTATGACAAGGGGAGAGAAAAATCAAAGCCGGGGTGACTTGCTGAGTGTCTTCCTTCACATTAATGCAGCCTTCAATGTGCAGATGGAAGCCAGCTGCATGGTAACCCTAATTAGGTCTTCACTGGAACATCCTAAATGAAACATTCAAACATGTCCAGAGGAAAGGGTGGGTGCCGTTTCTGTTCAAGGCACTTCTGAGGCCAATAAAAATCACATTAGCAATGAAGCAATCACTGCACATTTTTGGAGCCCCTCTCCAAAGCAACCATGCTCCAGTTTTACTATGCACAAGAAATACATATTCTAGCTAAGCCAGCAGTGACAGAAACCATATGTTTTCTGGCTTTGAAAGAATCAGTCATTTTCCCCTATGAACACAGTGCCTTCTGATCTTCTGCATTGCTTGTGTTTGCTTTTTCCCCCAATTTAAACAGTGATTTTTCAGTTTCAGGAATCTATTCTCTAACAAAATAAAAGATTTCCCATCATATTTCTTATAAACATAAAAGGTTTATAAAGGTATTAGCAGAAAATGGATTACAGATGAATGGATTCTGATAGACAGACAATGCACCTCCAGCCCCAGGTGCACAGGGAAACAGCCATTCAAATGATTCCAGTGCATTCCTGATGGACTTGAGTTATTTTGTTGAAAGGCATTGTGGGCAGCCCTGACAGATATTATCGGACATTAATTACAGTGACTGCCCCTGTTAGATGGACTAAATGTTCCCGCAAAAAGGTTTCCATTCCGTTGCTCTGTGATACAAGGCCTCACTGTGCGCTTTATTTCAAATGCTAGCCAAATGATTAATTGCTCTGAGTTGTACAGTCAAGTTCTATGAAAAACAAAACACCTAAATGAGCTGCGTGGCTTTCAGACAAGGTGTCCTTGAAGCTGTAGTGGCAGAAGCAAACAGCTGCGATTGCATTTTCCCTCAGAAGAGGGAGAAATAAGTACCTTTGAAAGACACTTTCAGTTAAAAATAATTTATCTTTCAGAGGAGCCTCTACAAAACACAGAAAACGTAGGATAAAGAAATAACACTTCATATGGTCATATTCCTCACATGCAGACAGAACAATATGCACTTCATGAATTCTGTAAGGACATACAAAAATATAAATACAGAAGGTAGGCCTTTCATAGTCAGCTGACAATGCACTGCCTATGAGCAAAGTTATTAGTGTAACTCTGTGACACTTCACTTTACAGCTTGTCCTGTGATGTCGCTATCAATGAGAGCAAGATATTTTATTATGAAAACTAAATTTTGCAACAGAATATTTCCATGAATCTACAGTACTACACTTTTATAAATACCCAAAGAATATAATGTCTCTCTTTCAGTGTGGTAGATGACTGTTAAGACTATGTTATTATCTACCATCTTGATGTGGACTAAGAAAGCATTAAAATTCAGTAGTCTTAACTAATTAATCTGTTGTGTTATATTTACATGCATTCTAATGTTAGCAGATGGGGAAAAGTGGTTAAAAAAAAAAAAAACAAACACAGATGAAAATGGAAATACAATGGAAAAGGATCAAAAAAGATCCGGCCATTTTTAAGCATGGAAAACTTCCTTATAAAAAAGCTGAAAAGTACAGGTCTTACCTCCGTTCAGTCAGGTAAGATGGACTGGAGGACAGAGGAAGGGGAAGTCAGGCCTTGAGTGGCCTGATCATGAATTCACTGCTCTATCACTGTCAGGACAGGCTGTGTGTGGATGAGGGCCCAGCTGTGAGGAGTGACCTTTTCCCAGTTATTGGCAAGCGAACAGTGCACCCTTTCCATAACACTGACTCCCATTGAAGAAGACTACAATATCTCAATGCTTAGATCACAGGACACAATGATGAGAGGGCAGAAACCACCAAATGAAATGGGTCCTGACCAAGAAAGATCATTTTTAGAATATTATATTTACAGAAACATTGAGCCATCCTGGAATTAAAGTTCTCCTCTGAACGCGTTATATAAACTCTCTAATTCTCCTAACCTTCCTCTAACCCCTTGGCTCAATGAAGTTTATAAATATTTGCACACCTGCTGCCTTTCCCACAACTACTGATCTAAGGCCAAATGAATTAATGGCCAAAGTATGATTTACTCTCATTTTGCAGTTGACCTTAGACTTCTGTAGGGACCTATATTAGTCCCTATGGAGCTTCATCTTAATGACAGAGAGGACTTTAGATAATATAGAGACTAGGGGTGTACTAAGTACTCTGCAAAATGACTTCATTGTAGATATGCCTACATCTCCAAGCATGAATACTAAGAGTAATTGGTAATATTATCCGTACCCAGCTGAGGGAAGTGGAAAGTATTCCAAAGAAAAACACATCAGCCTCCAGAAACTGTTTTTGGTGGCAATTCACATGGTAAACAGTAGAATATGTGGCTTCAGATATGTGTCTTGCGTTTCATATAGCTCCTTAGCTCTGGAAGTACACCATTTACAGAAGTTTAGTTTACAAATCTACTGTTTCAGCATGGAACTACTTCCTTGGGTTAAGTTTTAAACACAATAGAAAGTTCTACCCATTGGTTGCAGGTTGCATAAAAGTGGTTTCATTGATACAGATATGGCATAACACATTAATTATCGAATTTTCCCTTTTGTTCAGCTTGTACAGTGTTGTGCAGTTGTGGCCTATTCAATAAAGTTTGTAAAGAAATCCTTGATTTTTTTGCATTCACCAAACAAGGTAATGCAAAATCAACATTCCATGATTTCATTTTTACACAAAAAGCCTACTTTTAAAATTGTCTAGCCTCCCCGTTATACTTATATTTTGCTTTTGAGAAATACGATTGGACAGCAGAGGCAACACAAAGCAGGTAAGAACAGAGCACTATTCAAAGCGAGAACCATTGGGATTTAATTTCTTTTCAGTCATAAATCAACCACATGACATAATAAAGAAAGCTTTCTCACATATATATTTGGTCCTTCTTACATGCTGGACAGAAAATTAAATGGTCAGCTATATAATATAGAGTGATCATTTTTTTATTTCTTTTTCTTCACTTTTACTTTTCAGCATAATAGTAGTTTCATTTGGTCACAACAGAATTGCGCATTCAGTTGAATGTATCAGCTAATAACAGTTTGATTAAGGCAATGATGTTGTTGGCACTCTAATGCCCTAATCTCCTCAGGGAACATATTTCCATGTGGGGTGATGGAGAAGGAATACAGATTAAGCATCTTATTCTAATATCTTTACACAATTACATCAATATGACGTGGAGGCCAACCTCTTCACACTTCCAGAAAAACCATATGTATATTTGTATATTTACCAGCCAGTTTCCCCTCTGAGTTCCCATTAGATTTCCTACAGTTTCTTTATTATTCAACAAGAGTAAAGTTACATCAATAAGCACTCTCCATCATATTTGTTCAGCACAATGCTAAGACCACTAAGAAATAGCAGCTCTTTGTTGACATAAAATAGGAAAATTCTTAAAACATACCTGGCCATTCAATTTTTCATCCGATGCATTTTTTCTTTTCATCTAATCATCTTTTAATGTATCATATAGGCCTAAATACAAACTAAAAGGCCTCGAAGTAGTCAATTATCTCAATTTATTATGTAACTGTTACCACCTCTTTACTGGCAGCTAACCCAATAACACAACATGCCTACTAGCTGCACTTCCATGTCATACTGCCCATTTCCAGATCCACGCTTCCCAGTGCGACTACAAACACTGCCTTACCAAGCGCAGACACTGTTCAAAGGAAGAGCAACACTTCCTCTACACACTCCTAATAGTCTGTTCTACATGAAACGTATAAAAATTTGACTGCTGCTTTTGAAAGTGAGACAGCATTGCTGTATTTCTGAAAGGTACCCAGGGTAAAGAGGAGTACCAAAAACGAGGACAGCGCTAAAAGCAAAGACAATTACAAGAGTTTGCACTTATCCCAGACGAAAGACATTGTGGGTCTGTGATGGGTGTAATCGGAGACTGCCATCCAAATGTTACAAATGCTGTGACTCAGTGAATGGCCACTTCATCTTTGAAAAGTTCTTGACCAAGCAAAAGGTCATGGAGAACATTTCCACTGCTATGACATTAAATAGGAGATGAGCTTGTCACTTGCCCAGTTCTCTGGTCACTGCAGAGCAGATTACATTGCTGTTCCACCCAGCAGAAGTCAATTGCAGCAAAGGAAGAATTTCAATAGAACTGTCCATGCTGACAAGAAAAGGCAAGCATTACCAGCGCTTGTCAGTCAGAATCCAGCTCTCTTTACCACAGTGAGCCAATGAGAAACTAAATGAAACGAGCAAGATTGCAATTTGAAACAAGTTGTTTTGGTCCATTCCATTTCAAGCTGTGATCATAATTTTGCCTCTGAAATGCAGTCTTTAAAGTGCTTCTAGAAATTCCTTTGTTAAGACAGCCTGCCATAATGATGTGCTGTTTAAATGAATTTGATATTTGAGAATGAATTTGAGAACTCGTGTTCTTAGTACACATTCATATGGTGCAGCCTTAACCTACATATTGTATGAGTCCTCCCTGCCAGGTGTACCAGTCTTGTAGGTCACTTGTCTTAGATTTTGTGCAATTATTTTATCCAGGGAACTCCAGTCTGGTGAGTTGAGATATGCCGATCATTTATTTTCACAAATTCTAAGCTGGAAAAGGCTAGTCAGAAATGAACACTGTAACACCTTATTTAATTCATAATAAGTACAGATTTATTCAGATTTTACTGCAACTTAACTCCCATTATTCATCCTAACATGTCCTACAGTGTAAACTGTTAATACCAGAGATCTGTCTTTAGAATGCTGGCATTATATTTGGATTCAACCCCCTGAAACAGTAAATAATATTTTGGGTTTTTGTTTTTTAAAGGTGTAAACCTGTGTGGGTGGCTCAAAAATTTTAACCAAATACATATATAGATGCCACTAAGCCATACAAGAAGTACAGGAAGCATGCTGTATGCTGTACTAATACTAATCACTGTTAACAGTTGAGATTGTATAACAATGAGATTACACAGTGGGTTTACCTGATCTAAAACCATGTTGCTGAGGACTGTTTTCCAGAAAAGGAACAAATTGTTGAAGGCTGTTCATAGCTGGAATATTATCAAGAATGTGCAGTAAACAAGGCTGCATGTCTTTGTTCAACCTGAACAGGTTCTTTTGCTATACATTTCTGTTTATCTTTGACAAGTCCAATCTGGTTACTGCAAACCTGGCAGGAATGTGCATCCTACACTTACAAGTTCACATTTCATCTCTGTAGGTGCAGTCATCTGAGCAAAGTATTGTCGCTAAAATAGTTACCCAAACAGCCAAAATGAGCGACGCTCATGTGTTGTTGCTTGCTGTATTCCTCCTGTTAATGTTACTTGGTGTCAAAGTGATGTCTGGGGAGGTGAGCCGGCTTTGTTCAGGTTAATACAAGTTGATAAATGGGTAGATAGACTTTCACTTTCATACTGTGTGTGTGTGTGTGTGTGTGTGCAACAGACTAAGAAAAGCTGACCTGTTTGGTTTTATTTTTTTGGGACAAATGACTGTACAGACACCCAGTATACAGGCCTAATAAATAAATACTGCCTACATACTGTCCCTAATCTCCTTGGTTCCCTGCCATTTTACCCTAAGTTTGTTTACAGAAAAAGTTTTACAGCAGCTTTTTCCTTACAGTAGGATAAAATGTTAAGAATGGAAGGATCAATCTGCTTGGAGCAGGGAAAAAACTGCAAGCAATGTGACTTCAGTTGTTGGCAAATAAATCTTTCTTATCATGTATAAAAAAGAAAAAAGGTCCTCACCACACTGTTTTACAGCCATGCAGAACAAATACTACAGTCTACTGTTTAAAGTATTAGTTTGCTAAACCTCTCACCCTTTCTATGATAACGATGATTAAAAATGATCTCATCCCAACCAGACTGTAGTTCACACTAAGTGTGAACCAAAGACTGCATCTGAATTCAGACGTTAAATCAAGACACAGTACAAAGGGTGTCTTTAAATGAGAAAGTGGGCATCTATCCCATTGCAGGAAAGAGCTAAGAAAGAGACAGCACACATCTATTTCTCTATTCCTCAAACAAGGACTACTACTGTGTTCACTGCACAATGTGCTGGGGCTAACACACTGCAATACTCCTGTTATAAAATGTGTGTGTATCTGAACTGCCAGTCTCAACGTTTTGTAGGAGGCAACTTAGAAAATCACCCAACCAAAACTGATTGACATGTCCTTTTGAAACCCGCTTAATTCCAAGTAAAACTAGCTTCTAGGGCATGAGGAATTCTTTTCTTTCATGAAACAGCTAAGTAGATTGTACCAGAGATAGTGTGTAGTAAGAAATTGGCAGGCTGAAACAGCTTATCAGAGTCAAAAAATAATTATTGAGGAATACATTGTGACTCAGAAAGATGTATATTCAGGATCTTATAGTGTTGAGAACCTCTGTACGCTGTGAAGATGGATTTCTGGTGCAAGAACTGGTAATGCCCATTGGTCACTGACTGACCAACTGCCTTACATTGACTATAAGCCTACAGGCACTAAGGGAACATGAAGGACAGCAAAGTAGTCACAACCAGTGTAAATCCTTCTTATTATTGTTGCAGAGCATGAGATAAAAACATTAAGTGATAATCCATAAGCATATGGGATGAAAGCACGATCACCAATGCATAGGGTCACTGAAGTGTGACTGTGACACATGATACAATCAGGAATTTTTTTATATTTACATATTATTTTTCCCTTGCGCATATTAATATGACCAGATTGGAGATTGTGTAATCACAGCTAATTACTTTAATTGCATGTGTCATTACATTTTTAATGATGTTTAAGAGGTCTGTAATATTACAGTGTAATAATTATAATTTCAGAAATTCCAGTTTGGAGACAGGAAATTAGTAATTAAGAAGCAATTTTCAAATGATTATAGTTGTGAATATATTCCATAATTGCCATCTTGGATCTGATTATCAGTAAAACAGTGTTCGTCAGTGCACTCAGCAAAGGACATGAATATAAATACACCACTTTTCATTCCCAGAACTTCAATGTCTTTCTCTGGCCAGGCACCTTGCCACTTAGTTCTCTTCTATGCATCTGAAGAGATCCCAGCAAGTGCCTCTACAAGCAAGAAAAGTCAACATTTTACTCAAGCTGATCCCTCAATTTTAAGAGCTTGTCAATTCTTTCAAAATATTCTTTCAAGATGAGGTTGGCAGACCAGAATAAGTCAATCTTTCACCTAAGAAGAAAAAAAGCAGCCTTTGTAAATAGTCTAAGCAGCATTTGCACACCCTAGAAACAATGTCTTAAGGCAAAACCAGTGGCCAGTGAGCTACAAATATAGGAAGCAGAAATCACACTTTTATGTTTACCTTAAGCCTCTTCTTAATGTTTTGCAACATATAACAAGCGGGTAAATTTAGAAAACGATCACCCATTAGCAGCAGAATCTATTCTATGTTATTGTATCTAATTTTGTATCTCTTCCTTCACACATTTGCAAATGCAAATGAGGCCTCACAAATGCAGTTTTAAGTTAAAATTCATGTATAAAATGGTTTAAAGTGAATGCACAAAGGTAACGCTTCCACGTTAGGCATACTAAAATGCTGGAACGATGGATGGTGCAGGGTTACTGCCAGTTGGCAAGTTCTCTGCCTTCCATATGATCAGCTCACTGACCACCACTGCGTTGAACTTAAACCAACAGATCAGCTACAGGGTGCACCCCAGCCCTTTTCCTCACTCACAGAATTGCAGAACTATACTTCAAAATGGAATTTAATGCTTTCAATGCCCACATAATTCACTGCATGGCAACTAAAGTAATATGAGGTCAACAGGCAGCCCTGTTGAATTGTTTTAACAAATACAATAAGAGGGAAGGGAAGCGAATATTGATTGGCATTTAGATTCACTATACAGGAAGCACAAATTAATTAACTGTAACTTGCGTGGCCCGTGTCTGTGCTTGGTGTGTGGCCTGTGTACTGCTGCCGTTTCACGAAAACATGCACTTGACCTTTATTTTCCTTACAGGCTCTGCCTCCTAAAACCCCTGAGCCCAGGAGAAGGTGATGATATGTTCATTAACTACAGCTGTTGTGTAAGCTGGGTTACTTTTTACTTGAAATTTGCATTTACTGCTAAAGGGGTGACTCTGTGGAAGTTTTGAACACTTCTTGTGTGCATTTAAAAACCTCAACCTTATTACCGCTATTAACTACTACTTTTATTTTACTAATAATGTTAGTAAATGGAGGGCACTAGTTAAAAAGCAAATAAAGGGATGAAAATGTAAAAAAAAAAAAAAAAAGGGAAAAGCAATAAAAAGATTGGAAAACAAAACAGGTCCCTTTTAAAAACCCCAAAGATAGTGTCTCTAAGCAGGTCTGCCATCACAGCTTTGTTTGAAGCATCATGGTGAGATTAAAAGAGATTCTGAAGATCCGTGCTGATTTTCTGTGACAGTCGAGGGAGCAGCGGGGTCAACAACGCCTCTGCAGAAGAAGTGTAGTCATCACTCCCTTGCAGATGTGGTATGATGAGAAATGTGTCAGAACATTATTTGTGTTATGATTTATGACCATAATACAACATCAGCGCGACAAAGATTCAAGCATACCTAGCCTCCTGACTTCACTAGTGCCACAATCACTACTGTAAAACTACTACTGAGATTGGACCCTTCTGAGGGGGTCGTGGCTTGAGAGCATTTGCTTCATTAAAGTGAGTGATGAGAGCCGGTGTTTTTTTGGAGATTCGAGGGTGTCGATTTATGAGCAGCAGTGGAATTAAAGATGGTCTTTATGAGAGCTGATCAGGGTAATGGCCTGTGTCAGCAGGAGGTTTACATATTCAACAGCTTCCCAACATTTGGCCATAAAGACAGTTAATCCTTCTAAATGTTCCACACACATTCAACAGAGATAGAGGACCCTTTAATGCAGATTTTCACTTGTGCACACACACACACACACACACACACACACACACACACACACACACACACAGCACTGACCATCAACAGCACACGTTTTCTGGGGCGATGCATCTCGAACGGCATTAACATCTGCAGCCTCAGAAGATGGAAACAATTATCTTTTAATTTTGGACAGACCATCTCTTGTACGCTCCCTGAAACACATCTGCCTCAGCTGCCGAACAATGACTCTTTCACTCTGACAGGACAAACGTATTATAGTCACGTTCGTGTGGGAGATAAATAACTCTGTGCGTTTAAGGGCTGCCTTATTTTTACACTGGGCACATGCTGTGGTACGGCATGTTGACATTGTTGAACTGCACAATGTGGTGCAAGGTCAGTTTATTGGAGTAAATGTGCAGCAGAGCAGATCTCTGTCAGACTGCACTTCAGGCACCAGTACTTAAAGGAATGGTGACCAAAACGTGGACCAGCCGACCTTTCCCGCCCAACACGAAACACTTCTGTCATTACACAGGACTGAAACCATGAAAAAATATAGCCTACAGTAACGAGCCACCCCCATTTACAACAGTGCAGCAGCATTTGTCTTGCTTTACCCTGAATTGATCAACTCCTACGTTTGCTCTACATTACATTATTTCTTTTTTTCCCTATTTATGAAGCCAGTTTCTTAGACAGACCAAGATTCTCATTAGAAACTGCAGCTTTCCTGTGCATTGAATTCATAGCCCTTCTGCAGAAACGGAAGCTCTCTGTAATTCTTGAATCCAGTCACAGCTTCCATAGCAACCATTCTCAGTAACTGGAGGCTGTGTTTTACAGAAGCCAACGGAAGTTCAGAAGTGAACATAAAAACAGAAACAAACAACAAAAACATGTTTTCATTACATAAAGCACATGAGGGCCATTTTTATATGGCTACAAATAGAACTGAGCATAGAGGTGTTAGAGTTTACAGCATACTTACACATAGGCTAGATAGCCAGAATTCACCCCAGTTTGCTAAGCACTCAGCGTGATTTCAAAAGAGCTAAAAACAGCATTCCCTGGCCTCAGAGTAACAATGACAAGATTAAGAAAATCTGTCAGAGCATCATCAATCTATCAGCAGTGCAGTACAAAAGAGGCCACATGAACAAACATTAACCGCCTTGCGCAAGTTACCTCAGGTATTCCCTGTCTGCAGTGCTAGACCATAAATGAAGAGACAGGGTTGCATAAATTGAGCTTTCTGTACCATTATACAACATAAATAAAGTGACAGGGCTGCGTACTCTGAGCTTTAAAAAGACGTATGACTGTGTGAACCACTTCTCATTGCACCTCTACTTAAAGTCTTGTGGAGCATGTTTAGAATGTGTGCAATGCTTTGCAATGAAATGGCACCAGCTGTGCACACTACAGGGTTACACACAGCGTTTGGGAAGTTCTTTAACCTCTTCGCTGCTGCCCTGGAGAGTGACCACAGAGGCAGAGCCCTGGGGGTGTAATTCAGCACCTCTCACAACTCTTTGTTTCCAGGTTTCTTTGTTTCCTATACAGAAGCTTGAGGCAGTAAATCCCAAACATCCTCTGATAAAGCTTTTGTTTAACCCATGCCACATTTGAAAGCTATTGAAAGTGCTCTGCACCTGTGTGTGTGTGTGTGTGTGTGTGTGTGTGTGTGTGTGTGTGTGTGTGTGTGTGTGTGTGTGTGTGTGTTTCCCAGTTCACTATCATTTGGCAAATGTGATCATTGTTAAGATGACCTACCACAATGGTGGTACAAGCATCATGTCATATGTTATACAGTCTCTGTACTGAAACTTATTACTACCACCATGTAGCACAACTCAGGAAAAAGAAAGTCTATTAATTAGGCCTATATTTTATAGGATATGTGTTGTATCTTCACTGGCACAATTGTTACTGTTAACCGTAAGAGCGTGAAACCTCATTCGATTGCCTTCAAGGTTGCCGTGGACAGAATTTTATAAATAATTCCACATGCTACATTCTGATACAACTGATTCAGCCTTTTGAAGCAGAGCAATGAACCAGGCTTTTGCAACATTTGGCCTACTATAAGTAAAGGAAAATAAAAATGACATTTCCAATCGGTGATCTCAAAATGCAATGTAATAATGTTTTAACTATGATCCCTGCCTCTTCAGCCACTTTGAGTGCTTCCTGACAGAACGATGCATAGCACATGGTAAGAGGGTGGAATGTTCTGCAGCAAACAGTAACACTCCTTGTAAAATGACATCACCCTAATTAGCAGGACACTTCAAAAATCATTCTGTTTCACAAACTCCAAAAATCTGCTAACAGCAATGTGGGTGAAACCCATTAGCTTAGTACCATCTGGTGTTAATTACTGCTACAACTAAAACTAATGCAATTATGCATATAAATATTGGATAGAAGAAGTATCATTGACACAAAGAAACATAACGCCACAAGACAATCCACTTTTCATTACTAAATTCAGCACTAAAAGGCACAATTTTTTATAAGAGGACTGTTTGCGACAAAGTTGTTCCATGTAAACCACTTTGGTGTTTATACACCAAAGGACAGAAACTTTAACACAGCAACAACTGCTTTTTGCAACACATTCTAACATTCTAACATGACATTCTGGCATGACCGATGCACATGCAAACACTTAGGCCTAAAAATAAAAGCAACTTCAAGTACTATATGATGACTGTGGTCACATTTTCTTCACATTTCAAATGGTTAAACTGTTGTTCAAATTAATTATTTGCTTGACAGACACCCTAATACAGGGTGACTAACATAATCTGTGAATTAGCCGTTTATACAGCAACATACTTTCTGAAGCAAAGGTGCTCAACCTCAAAACTGAATATACTGCATGTACTGCATCCTGGTTACATGCACAATTCTATAACTACTACACCGCACTGCTGCCTCTCTTACCTGAACCAATTATCCCTGATCAACTGAATATATTGCAACTTACATAAAGTGCCAATCAGTCATTAGCTCAAAAGGTCCCATGGGAATGCCCTTAAACACTGTTGCCTTTGTATTCTAACATTTAAGTCTAACCCTTCATTAAAGCCATTCTCAACTGCCACAAATCTGTCATACACCTGAACACAATTCAGCCAATTAAATATTGAATATCAGAGTAATAGGTGGGTTTTGCCTTTGCTGAGCTGCCATACCACGGCAGCAACTTGAAGAGTGCTTTAAATCAGTCATAATGGTACTTTTCATCAAGGTCTCAGCTCAATTTCATTAGATTACAGCAGTTCATCTTCTTTGTAATATGCAGGTTGACGTTAACGTATTCGGCACTATGAAGTTATGACATTTTCTTTTTTCAGCTGCCATTTTACCTCATACCATTTTTAAATAACAACCCTGGTTTATTGGTTGTGACTGCAGCAACAAATTAACTTTGTGCCTTTCATCTAGATTATTCTGTAGATTTAAAGAAGCCTGTGATGTTTGAAAGTGCTCCAGAACCCTCAAGTCTCTGTTTTCATTAAAATTGTATTATTTCCCCTGAACAAACTTTTAAGAGGAAGCCATCATTTATATATCAAATCAAATAATCTTTGGCTCCCACAGAGGCAGTTCTGAATGGGGAGCTTAAATCAAAGCTTTATCTTCGCATTCATATTGCGAAAAAGATTTTGTTTCGCGTAAACACAACTTTCCAGCAGGAAAATCAGTAATGTAATGTGAAGGCCATCTCTATTTGAGGGCACTTCTCTGCTTCATTTTAAGAAATTTAATAACAGAATTCTATTCTGGTGAAAATATATTGAGGAGATTATTATAGCCAGATACAACAGTTGTTTTTCTGGCACCTCTACAAACCACAAAAATATAGTTAAGGCACAACCAGGATGATCACAAGAAATGGCACTTTAAAAATACTGTTCAACTGCACTACTCAAACTGTATCAGTTTATACACTACACCAATACAATTTTGGCTGGGCCTACACTTCATACACACTTGGGCTCTTGCGAAAGTTATTAAATTTGATGCTTGTTCCTGCCACGACTGGCTACTCCTGAGTAGCCAGGGAAAGACAAGAGGCAGAGAAACTACAGAGAAAATCCAATGCAGGAACACTACAAATTATTTTTTATGTTCAGCTCTGAGAAGGCAACCCTGCATCTTTTACCACCATGGCTTCTATGTCACAACAGAATGTTTAGTGGCCTCATAATCCAAGCTCTTTACACACAGATGTCCTCAGCCAATTGGCAATGGTGGCTTTTGGCCAATCAAGGCAGGATCAGGCAGTTGGTCCTTGACAAGCAGGTGTGTTTGCATAAGAGGGCCCCTGCATATCGATCTGGTAACACTCCAGATAATATGATGTCCAATCCCCTCCACACAACTGTTCTTCAATTAAAAGCCCACCTGCAGAAGCATTAACAGATAACTGAATAAAAGGTCCTTCGCTGAGCAGTGGCTGTTCCTGCACAAAATGCCAAGCACTGTAAAAATACTGGCAGGTTTACTCTGTGTCCCTTTTAATAACAGCTAGTGGGCTAAGACCTGTTGCCTAACAACCATAAAGATGGTGCTAGAACCAAGCAGCAAACCTGGCCACACTCATTAACTGAAGTGATGCCTAATATCTATAGTGCACCTGACTGGATTTCTTACAATAATAATAGGTGCAATATTTCTAGATTTCAAATTGTTAAGAGTGGTGAGCAGGTGTTTGTAGCAAAAGCATAAATCTTTGGAATTCCAGCTACAGACCCAATCTAGATTGCTGAAAATTACAGAAAAGAGTAAAAGATAACTTCTTATTACTGCATATTCACAGTTACTTGGAGTCAGGAATAGCCATATCCTACAGCACTTAAACTCATTTAGGCTGAGTTGCAGTAGAACCGGTAATGTCTCCCATGAATGACGACAAAATACTTCTGCTTAGATTTATTATTAATCAACATTTACTTGACACTTGACTGTGTTGACAGGTACTAACCTGTCAACACAGGACTGTCAACACATTTACCTTGAGACTGTTGATTTTCTGCTTAGAGTATCAGAGGTTGGAGTTTATTTCACATTTACATTTTAAATCTTAGCACCATCTCCTTGGGTTTAATTACAAATATACTCAGTCTAAATAAATTACTCTAAAATGAGAAGCAATCTGTCGAAATCAGTTTCTAATAGGAATGGCACGAGATATGAAAATACTTAATATCTTAAATTTTACAACCGATTGGAAAACTAGACAGTGAGGATGTCAACAATTTCCACATCAAGCCAGTGGTCCCAAAATACTGGTGTCACATCAGTTGTCTCAAATCAAGCACGATTTTTAATCTCCACCCCTGACTTCCCACTTTTCAACCTTCAATCAGTGAAACCATCAAATCAGCTTTTTGTCCATGAGTCTCCTCCAACTGTTGATCTACGAGCCCAGGTGAAAACATCAGGATTTAGCATTCAAATCCCGAAAAGTGTTCACAGAGAGTTCCGGTTTGATTATAACATATCATAGTTACTCTATATAACTCTGAGTTAATTACCTACCATTTAGTTGTTTTAAAACTGCACCGAGACATGATCAGTTATTATACTGCATCACAAAGATAGCAGCACCAATTTCTTTGACTTTAAGTTCTCCCTCCCTTTGCTCTTTGTGATTGATGATATGCACATGAAATCTCAACAGCATCGCCGCAAATAAAAGCAAATTCACAGTTACGTATAAGTTGATGAAAGTTGGTAACGTGAACGCCTTTCTTTGGCGAACAAGATGAACTTTTACTTGGCACGCTAGTCTCACACCTGCAGTGAAAACTACAGCTGGTGTAGCTAAAGAAAGAACGAGACTCAGGAAACAATATAGCTAGTTGCCAGCCAAGAATTCTCAGTCAAAATTTTATCCCCGTCTAACGTTTTTTGCATAACCTATCATGTGTCAACAGTTCTGTGCACAACTAATTGTGGTGGCTAAATAATCAGGATCCACGTTCTTTTAACAGTTTAGCAGGCAGCTGGCAAATAAGTACAGATAAGGTTGGTGAATGTCAGCTTCGGACCAGGTGTAAAACCTAGAGCACCCATGCAAAAACAATGATAGTAGAACGTTAACACTTTACCTTGTTGTAGTTGTAGTAACCCAAACAGTGGGTAAAATCCAGGTTCGACGGATCACCAGGAATAGGATTCCCACCGGCAGAGGGATAAAACCTTACATCCATGTCGTTTCTGGATCGAATGCCTCTATTTTGTGACACGAGCTCAGATTTAAAAAGCCTTCCGGGGGTCACGTTTTTCAGTCTTATTTTAAAATCCACGCGCTGTTAGTTGGTTGGAGAAAGCAGCAAGCTTTGTCGGGACAGCAGGGAGAAGGAAAAAAACAGACAAGAGATGGGGAAGGGGTTGTAAAGTATATCGCTTTGATAATCCTCTTGTAGTCGCAGTAGTTTATTGGTAGCTAGACTTGCTATTTCAAAACTCAAATACAGGTTGATCAGTTCTGATGCTTTTCCTCGAGGGGTGTTAGCTATACCTATGCCAAGCCACAATGTTTGCCCACGCATTTAGGAGCAGCTGCCGTACACAAAGAAGCCACGCGACCGGCGCAGAGAGGCTTTTCCACAACCTCCTTAGTTCAGCGATACAGGGGGCTGACAGTGCAGAAGAGAAAAATAATAAAAGTCCAGATCGCGCAGGATGGAGGAGGGTCCGTCACACCATTCATACGCCCTCTTTATACCCCTTCTTCTTTTATCGTGTTTGTTTTTCTCTCTTCTTTTGAGTTGGCGAAGTTTGTTGTCGTTTTGCGTGTAAATCAAAAATTTAAAAATAATTTCATTTTCCTTCCAATAACGTTTTTTCACTCATTTACGACGACTTCTACCTAATAGTTTTTCATTCCTGAAAACAATGCAACAGCAAGTCTTCCCACCCAACGGTCACAGCTTGTAGTTTTAGAGTACTGGTGCTCTCCGTTCGGTTCCTGGCTGTGCTCCTCCACATAATGAATTAGTGAACATGTGAATAACGCTCGCCACTCCCCCAGTGCCGCTCGCCACTCCTCCACAGTCAGCATTTGTTTCAATGGAACAACAGGGCGCTTTATCCGGGTATACTCAAACTCTTTTACTCAAAAAAAAAAAAAAAAAAAAAAAAGAGAAAAAAATCTGGGTTCGTTTGCAAAGCGTGTTTTCAATTTAGGTTAAACTGGTTTGACGCCACAAGAATGCACTTTGGTTCGTTACAGACTATGGTCTGCCGTTGCTATTTAGCCAGCTAGCCTTGGTCTTGGAGCTTTTTTCCCTCGTACTTTAAACATATTTAACACACGCACGTGTGGAACACCAGTGGGAAACACTGAGAGTGGCTAAATTTCCATTGTGGGTGCAGAAGTTGACAGCCGATCACACAACAGCGGTACGGGTTTCGCAGCAACTTCTATATGGGATCCAAAACCTCTGGACCAAGACAGGCATAGACATACAGACATAAGACATTATATATAGGGAAAAACAATGCAGGTCACATTGAGCAGGAACTTCAGCAAAAACTCAAGAAGCCCAGTGTTTTTCCGTCATCTTCCCAAAACAGAGCTGTGGTCCATGACACAACCAAACCCACCCATGTTCAGGCAGGACTTACAAAAGGCAATATGGCAAAGCTGGGAACATTTTCACAATAGACATACAAACAAACTGAATGCATCACCTATCGTCTGGAGAGTAAAGACAATACAGGGATTATATCAAGTTTACTGTGGAGGATTTATGACTTAACTTGCATTCAACCAATCGAAAACATCGTTTTGGGAGACAACATGACTTTCTGTTATACAGACTGGAAAAAAAAAAACAAATGACAAATAAATAGCTACTGTAGCTAGTCAGCTAAGTGAACATGATTGTACTTGATTATATGACTTGAGATGGGACATGATATGGGAAGATTACAAATGGTGAAATGAAAAGGAAAAGGGCCAATGGCTCAGGGGCATGAGTGAACCTTAAACAGGGGTTTCACACAGCAGTGCAACTGCACAATTGAGATGTCTAAGTATTTTCTGCAAGGACAGTGCAGAAGTCCAGGAACTGTAGCTACAGGTATGTGAAGAGGCCAAGTTAAAAGCATGTGAACTTTAATGGTTTTGCTTGATAATGTGGACAACTTTGACCAATCACTACAAAACTGAAACATATCCAGTGACTCTGCCAAGTTGTATGACAGTCTAGTACAAAAACTTTGGAGGTAAATTGAATGGCCATCGCTTTGATTTTTGCTGAAATTAGCCAGGTCAAACATGTGCTCATATTATAGCTTGTCAGACTTGTAAAATAGCTGTTAACTATTGGATGTAGCTTCCTGTATAACAGTTAACACTGCCCCCTGTATTATCATATCCCCCAAGTATCAAAATTCTCAGAACTTGCCACCACAGAGAGCTCTGCAGCTTTTTGTGCTTTTGCCCATTCTGTACAAGAGCTGCTAACCTGTGACTCCACTAAGCCCTGAAAAAGACAGTGTGAAAAGAAAGTAGGCTAATAGCCCTTGTTTGTCCAAGCTCAAGTTCCAGCAGTGGGTGGGGACTCTTGGATGTTCTGATTGCATGCTGCATTGGTATAAAATGGGAGTGTACATTTTTGCAGATTTTAATCAAGGTTTTATTTTTTACTAGCTAGGCACAGTAGCTACATGATCCCATAGTGTTCGTTCTCAGTGTTAGATTCAGTACATGCAGCTGTCTTGGTTGCTAAATATGTTAATGAAACTTATAATTACATCACAAGTGGTTAGCGAGCATAGATAATTAGCTTATGTTAGCATATGATACAACTATACTAATTTCTTTATCATTTTGGTTCCAGATGTTTGACACATACTTACAGTTACAACTAACTGTAAGTATCTTATAGTTAGCCGTCCTGCTGCATTAATATTTAGAGTATATAGTCATAGCAATGAAATAGAAAGAATGGTACAACTGCATTGTGATTACATACAGAAACATAATTGTATCATATCAAAAATATCAAAACATGATCTGTTTGTTTTCCTGCTGTAGACATTTCCAACATCAGTTTTTCAGGTTTGGTAAGTGGCGGATTTGTTACTGAAGTATTTTGAGAATGTCCAGTGAGAATATAGTGTCTCGTTGTTTTTTGACCAATGAAAGGTGTAACCTGAATGAAATTATGTCTTACAGAATTATTCTGCTGAATTGTATGTTTAAATGGATCAACTTCCATCCCAATTGGTCTCCTCCATCTCAACAAAACCCATAATTTTAACATGTGTAACAGGGTGTGTTTATTAAAGGAAATGCTATTTTAGAAACACAAGTGATTACAATCTTCCCAGAGGGTCATTGTATAGCACAGAGCATTGTGTCAATTGGAATTGGTATGTATAACAGTTAGTTTCAGGCACTTCAAGGCTTTTTTTCTTTTCTTTTTTTACCTGAAGAAAAATGATCCCACAGCTCCAAGAAAGGTGTGTTATACACCAGTGAACAGAATTTAAGGCAATTGTCCAGAAGTAGGAAAAAATGTATTTCTTAAACAGGCAACTGAAAGTCTAAAACATGCCTGTCAAAGCTGTCAAACAACACTGAAGCTTCCTGCCATTCTCTCTAATGGAGTCGCAGCAGTCAGAATAAAAGCACATTCCCATTTACAAATAGTTAAATTTATGAACCTACAGGCCACAGGATGCCCTCCTGTTTCTGTTTGCCTTAGACAGGCTCAATATATTTCCTGTTACTGAGAGGTCAAATTCCAAAGCCATTCTGACTGACTCATAACACCACATTGAAGAAATGTATTTAAATAGACTTCTGTTTTGTAAACATAATAATTGCTGTAGCTTTATGAGTTTCAGGCTGTGTCCAAATATTTGCTGAATAAAAACATTACCTATCAGTGCTGTCTCAGCCACCTGCCTCGATATCCACAATTGGTGGAAAATGGACATGAATGCAATGAATAGTTTGGAAATTAAAATGAATGGCATTGCTCATTAGCTGCCACAAAAAGACCCCCCTGACAAAGAGGCTGCTAGCTACCCTGCTTTCTAGCCTGGGAGGCCATGTCACCTCTTCCTTTTGAGTCTACTTAACAATAGCCTGACCATGTACCCAGCTTGTCACTTTTAACATTATTTCAGATGCAATCTGCTTCCTCTAAGGGCAAAACAAACATCAGTCTATTGATTTTCTGAACCCTGACGTTGTAGCCAAAAATGTAGCTAATATAATATACTATAAATCGCTTTTCCTGAATTTCTCAATGTGTTTTTATTCAAACCAGCTTTTTCCTTCGTTTATGCAATGTATGCATGAACCACAGTTGTCAGTCAGCCCCCTTAGAGAATGCATGCATAGTAGCCATACTGAATGTATGAACCTACCTCTCTTGGTGAACCTGTTAGAACCTGGTGAATCTGTATTGGCGAATATAAGAATATAAATGTGTAAGAATGTGTGTATATGTTATTCATTTATCATGCACTCTGCATATGAAATTTGATTTGAATGTATTCCTGCAAGATTGAATCAAAGGGGTATGAAATGCATGCACATGCCTACAGCAGTGTGCATGCCATAGAAAAAGTGGCTTCACTATCTAAAAATATTCCATTGTTGTTGTTGTTAATTAAGCTGGCTAACATGTAGCATCCAGTCTGTTTTTTTCCATTTCCACTTCAGTCATGACAAATGTGTTGACATTTTTAAAAGATTAAAAAAAACACTTATAGCCATGGTATCTTTTCACTTTTATATGTAGAACAAAATCACATACATATATACATGCCCCCCAACCCCAATATGAATGCTCACCACATCTTGCACAAAGGGAATTCAGATAATTCAGATAAGAATCTGTATGATTTTGAGTTTGAGTGTTACAATAACATAATTCGATTTTCTCTGTAATTACTTAATTTGCGTGTTTAAAGTTGAGGCAATATAAGAGCTGAAAATGTTTCCTTCATTGCTGGTTGATTGAGTGATTCATCCACGTACATTACATGACATTTGTTGCTTTCCACTCAGCTAGGCAGTATTGTGATGATAACATTTGCTTACTTTAAAATAAATTATCTCATGCGGCCTTGGTTCAGGATCCATTAAATGAGAGCAAAGTTAATTACTATCAAGGTACAACATTAATGAAAGCAAGTAATTAATTAACCTTGTAAACCTTCTTTATGTTCCTCTTAAATAGGTATGTTATTTCTTTGATCATGATCTCCACACCGAAATGTTGCAAGTGAATTCTTGTATCACTGCTTCTTACCTCCAATGTCTATGATGACATACATTATTTTACTTTACTAAATTATTTAGGTCAGTAATGTGCCTTGCTAATAGATGTTTCTTTTCCTGTACAATACCAAGGGATGGAATAACACTGGCTTCTGTTTACCATTCCTGTCACTATGAAACAAAAAACTCACCATTTGACTCACATCAAGGCTTTTATTAAATCTTTAATGGCCTGAACCTGGAATTTAGAGTCATTATGTCAGTAAAATGGAGTAAGGACTGCTGCTTTCGCTAGATAAAATGTTGAGGTACAAGCTGTATCATTTAATCTGTTTGGATCCTCATTTTATTACAACATAAAGCTATTTTACATGGATAATCACATTCATTCTTTTTGGAGAAATAATTGCGATCCCTATTACAGTCATTAACATGAACATTACCATGACCCAGGATTCAGCTCTTTGCCAAAACATCTGGTATCCTACCCACTACAAGATACCCATTCAGAGAATCCAGCTAGATTTCACCAAACACTGTCAATATACACATTACGTTTAATCAGACCAAATATTAAATGTCACAAAGAAGCATTAATTGATTTCATTAATCCCTCATACTCATAATGCTTTACACGCAACGTCTCACTGGCAGTCGATCTCTCAAGAAGCATGTTTCCTGGCATTTGTTTTTTTTTTAATTAAGTGACAGCTTAATGCTTTATTCTGGTATGTATTGTAAATTAAAGAACTAAATAAAATCTATTTCAAAAATAAGGTTTAATATATGTTTGTTTTGCATACACCTTGGGCAATGGCCCCATCGATTGTCAGGCAAACTTTTCAAAATTTTCATTTTCTCAGACATCTTGACACATTGCCTCATACCTTCTGACAGTGATATAATTAAGGACACTTCATCTTTCCATAACCAGTTTACTTTTTCTAAAAGCTACCTGTGTTAGATCTGTTGCTCCCCACCTTTACTAAAAAGGAATTAAAACTGAAGAGCCTTTAAATGTTTATCCAATAATACAAACTGCTTCATGGCTCTGTATTGAACTGCAGTGCAAATAAAGTTTCATGGCACTGAGGAGTTGACATGCCAGTTCCAAGGTGCTAGCTTTTTAAAATTGCTTCAAGATCACAAGGGCCTTCAAGTATAGATGAATGTATACATTTTTGCTTACTAAGAAATGCATGTGGTATTGAACAGTCCACTTTTACAAGTTTTGCAATGAAGAGGTTGTGATGTGTACATCATGTTCATTCCACTTCTGTCCTCTTGTTACATTTCTGTGGGCACAATTGCAGCACTGGTTCTCTGACCACAGTTGTCAGCTAGAGTTTTAACTGGACATCTGGTTAAGTGGGATTATGGGACATTTTAATTGCAGAAGAGAGTTGGATGATACCAAACAGTTACCACTTCTGGAATCAGAGCTGATTCCTCTCAGGCAGTGTTGGATCGCTCAGAGCCATCTGAGGAGTCACAATCTGTGGGAGAGAAAGAGAAAGAGAGAGAGAGGGAGAGGTTTTTCCTCAATTTCTCACTCATTTCTGAATTAATCATTGTATGTTCATAATATAACAAATAATTTTTTTTTTATTTATAGTGTCACTTATATAAATATATTTTTTCCAGTAGTAATTCCAGCAAAATGTAACTTGAGAGTGCAGGTAAACCGGTATATCAGACTATAGTGATAACAACCAAAGACTCCACAGCGAGTCTTTACCACTCACTTCCATAACTTTTCAACAGAATTCTCTCAGGATTTTTGATGTTTCTTTTGGCTTGCCAAGTTTTTCAGCTGCACACATTGGTGCAGCATTATGGGCCTCATCACTCTGTTTGTCTTCTCCCTTCTGTTCCTCAATGATGTGGATGATGATGATGTCACATCATGTTGCTCCTGTTTGCTGAAGCCTCAGGTCTGCTTAGTTTCACCAGAATTCTGTTCCATGTTTGAACTTTCTAGGGTCATGGTGCGACTTGTCTCTCCACTCTTCCATGCTGCATCTAGGTACCCGTGTTGTAATCAGATGTGATCTCCTTGTTTCAGGTTGGAAAGGCATTTTGCCCCTCTGTCATATGGTTGTTTTTCAGCTTCTGTTTTTCTTTGCTACTCTGCATTTATCTTTAATCCTTTGTTGTCAGTAGATTCTCATGCACTTCCAAGTTTGTTCAGATCCTTCTTCCCATTAACATTTGTGTAGGCGACAGCCCTTTTCTCACTCCAGTAGATCATGAAATGACTTTTCACAAAGCCCTCCTTTCCATCATTTTCTTTCTTCATCAGTCCCTTTATGATCTTCATCAAGCTTTTAGCCAGGCCACTCCATCATGGGTAATTAGGGTTTGAGGTGTCATGTTGAAACTCAGAATCTTCTATGAATTGCTTGAACTCTGAGCTGGAAAACTGTTATCTGTGAAAATGACGTGCCATGCAAAGACAGACTTCATGAAAGCAATTGGCTGCAGCAATGCTACTTCATGACAATTAGAGCAGTAGTCAGTTCCTACAATGTGGCTCTTTCCTTGACAGTCCAACAGATCATTCCTGATTCATCCTTAGCCAATATATTACATCTTGTGCTCTCCTTTTCCCTTTTCCTCACCTAGATGGCCTTTATGAACCTTGCAGAATATTTCCCTGAATAAGATGCTGGCATGACATACTTGTTGAACTTGAAAACAATGGCATCAATAACTGTGAGTTTTGATGTGCACATCCAGTAATCCCCTATTCTTTCTGGACAATCTTTTCCTTGTGCAGGTGATCTCTTCAGAATAGAAGTCTGCAGCTCATTCATTGTTGTGTTGACCTTGGTTTCTCTCCTTATCTGCTCACACCTTTCTGTAGACATAGGGAGTGAGACAATAACCAAAAATGTAAGCTTTCATCTCTACAACAGTTAGCTTATGTGTGCTGTCATTCTTGCCTACAGTATTGGAAAGTGTGAAGTTTAATATAAGTCTAAATCTGCATACATGTACTTTCCTGGAGTGTAGATGAAATTTGTATCACATTTATGCAATCTGATCAGCATTCTCTGGATTCTCATGGGACAGTCATTCACTGGCTTAGCCATTAGTGGCTTGGATTAGCTAATGGCCTGTTGTTGGTTTCTACAGTAAAGGCTTGCCAATGGATATACTGATGGAGTCTTTCACATGCATAGGTTATCACTCACAGGGCTTTTTCAATCTATGTGTATCTTTTTTTCTCCAATCCAGTCAAAGCTCTGGATGAATATGCAGTGGGTTGCAGGGTCTAATTGTGCTCTTGCAGCAGCACTGCTCCTAAGATAAACTGAGATGCATCAGCAGAAATCATTGTACTCTTCAATGGATCATAAATCTGACCAATGGCTTTGCAGTGAGCATTCCTTTCAAGGTTTGCCAGCATTTTTCTTGTTCTTGTGACCACAGCCATCTGAGTGGAGTTGACTGTGCTGATAGCTGGAGTATGAATTTCCCAAGGTACGTTACCATAGCAAGGAAACATCTCATGTGATCTTTGGTTTTGGGACAATCCATATTTTCATTTGCTGATGTTTTTCTTGGGTCAGGTTTTATATTGTCCTCTGAGACAATATCTCCAACAGAGGTAAGTGTCTTAATGCTGAACTCACACTTCTCCTTGTTGAATTTCAGATTGACTCCTGTCAGATCAAGTCCTTGTCTCACTCCAGTGTTCTGCTCTCCATTTGTGGCCCACCATATGATGATATCATCCATCATGGTTTCAACACCATGATGGACTGTTCTCAAATGTCATTCTTATCATCTTATGATACACCTCTAGGACACAGTGAATTCCATATGGAAGGCATAAAAGTCTGTATCTAGCCTCAAACATGCACAGGCTTGAGGCTATTTCATCCAGCTTAATTTTCCACAACCCAGAGGATGTGTCTAACGTGCTGAACCATAATGCACTAGCAAACTGTACCATGATCTCCTCTCTCCTTGGCATCTCAAAATGGTATAGCCTGACATCTCCAGAGCTGGACACAACTCTTCTGAACTTACCCACTCAGTAGGTTCTTCAATTTTCTTGAACGCACCTATATTTCTATGCAACAAAATTGCTCTTTTGAGCTTTCCTCTCATTGAAAAAGGAACTTTTAAGCATGTATGTACTACTGGAAGCATATGATCATCAAGGCCATCAAAAGCTTCATACTCACTCAGAAGTGATCCACTGTTGTTATCTGCTTGGCATGTTGCTACACTTTTCTCACTAGGCCGAGCTTCTCACAGGCACTTGAGAGATTCTTTCAATGGGCCAAACTCACACATTTACCTTAATGTCAGCTGCTTTGCAAAATACTGATCAACACTATCTCCCAGTTTTTCCACCAAAAAGACAAAATTTGTACCTCTTAAACATGATGTTTTTCTGGGGGACAAAGTGCTCCTAAAATTTTGCCATTAGATTTTATAGCTCAAATTCATAATTGCTAATTTGGAAACTGTTAAAAATGTCCAGTGCATCCTTGCAGTAATATGAGAATGGATGCCTTATTTTTCTTGTCATCCTCCCCAGCAATGCTAGCATCGAGATAAATGTTGAAATGCTCTTTAAACTGCTTCCAATTATAAGCAATGTTTCCACTTAACTGCATCCAAGATGGAGGTTTTAATTTATCCATTGCTTTCTTCAGTCTGATTTCCTCTTGATTTGGCAGGCCTGCATTTCACCTCAGCCGCTAGGCTAGCTAAAGTAAGTTAGCAAGATCAACTCATGACTCTGATGAAAACTGCCTCTTTCACCAGTTTCACCTCTCTGTTTGATTTACACTCTTTTCAACCCAGCTACCACTTCTGATTCCACGTGTTAGCTTTATTGATTTGAATCAGTCTGGATATAACATTTTTCTTCATTAAGTGACCATACTCAGATATCACATACAGTGACCTCCTGTTAGGGTGCTCATGGCACAATGCCTATTAGGATATAGGCATCTGTTATCTTTAATATTAGATACCAACATACCAAACCATGCCAAATTTCACCAAAGGTGGTGCTTAAATGGCTGAATAATAATAACCTTGAACATATCACTTTCTTTAACTAAGAGAACACTTTCAGGATGTGTTCATTTAATGTAAAATTGGTATCTGGCTACTTGTCAGTATTTCAAAATGGAAGCAAGCTATGCATGTTGTTATATGTATTATGACTGACTATAATAAAAGCAACATGAATGCAAAAGTGTGGGTGTGATTCCTCAGTTTGTCTTTGTCAGGATTATTGTGTGTTCATCCAGCTTTTGTCAAATATGATCTGCAAGACATCTCAGAGCAACATTAGACACTGCTACACTGTGCAACATACTGCAGGGAAAGAAGCGTTTTAAGCCCTTTTTTGGAGCAGGTGTTATGTTTTACATTTGACAGGGCCACTTGGCAATGCTCAGTTTGCACATATCCTCTCTTGGTCCTGCAATTGACAGTTATGGGGACAGTAACTTTTGTAATTAAGTATTAGATTTGTCACTGTAACCAAAGTGGTATAAACAGGAAGACTGCAGTCCTCCCAAAAACATACCATAACCTTGTCAAAAGAAAATAAACTCCTTTTGCATCAAAGTAGCAGAGCTTCAGGGACTAATCAAATTCTTATCTTGACTTCAAAGGGTGACAGCTCCTCTATAGCACAGATTAAAGACAGAGTTCCACTGTGTCTCCTAATCTACAATAAAACATAAGCTTTATGTTGAATGGGCTTCTGTTTTTCAGTTTTTGAGTACAATGTTATCTACTATACAGTGATTTTTGTACTGTGCTGCTGTAGTATCTGTATATCACTCTCTGCTCTGCTGATGCATAAATCCATTGACATCACTCGATTTCACAGCAACCAAACAAATCGACTTACTCCTCAGAGTCCATCTCAGGACAAGATGTTTTATAAAATGCAACATTAACCTATTTAGAGTAAGCGGAGAAAACAACACAGTGGCATGCAGATCATAAAGAGGGGCAGTCTAGTAAGGTGATCAGCCTCTTATGAGAGTAAACACATCTCTGACAAATGGAAGTCTGTCAGACACTTAAAGATAAACAGCAGCCTGTAGTGAGCCACACAATGATGAACATGGAAAGATAGTGCAGCTCAAAATTACAGAGATTTCATCCAGCAGAAAGCCATTGAACATCCCCTAATCCATCAGATGCTCTTTCAGACTTCTTCATCGGAGAGAAAATAAAATGTAATGTCCCAAGGCTGCAATTGCAGTGTCTCATCCTTTCATTTTAAAGTCAGGTGTTCTGTATGTTTCATTAATCCACAAAAATAAATGGAAAACTTAGATTAAACTTCAGGTATCAGTCCTGAGATGAATACACTTTAAAATGGATGGAAAAAAATGTAAAAACAAAAATATTTTTCTCTTAATAATAAAATGCTATTTTTGCTTTTATTCATTTATTTAATAAAAACTCGAACGTAACTTTTCCCAAATTAAATTACTGAGAGTAATGATTCCAAAGTGCATATACTTTAAAGGAAATGAATATCTGAAATGCATCCCTATTTTGGATGCATTTCAGATATTGTTGGGACATATTCATAATATATTCTGGACATATTCAGAATGCTCTGTCACTGTCCTCCTATTTCAGAGAACATAGCCTGACACCAGTGTTAAGAGTCCTGAGAGTGATTACTGACAGTCACCTCCTGGACAAGAGCCAACATTCCAAGTTTTTTTAAAAACATGTTGATCACACCATCTTCTGCAGATCTGTAAAAGGACTAAAATGTGATTTTGTAAATGCTGTCAGCTGTGTTTCTCAGCCCAGCTGAACAGAACCTGAATGCACCTCTTCACAGTGTTAGGTTCTGTAACCAGTATGTGTGGTACAAATGCCCCATGGTCAAGATGGCTGAATGAATTCTTCCCTGGAAATTATCCTCTTGAACAAGTGTAATATTGTGCTGGCCTGCAAGAGGTTGAAGAGGTAGCACCATGAATGTGTCCATCCTAACTTTTAAGAAATTTTGGCACTGAAGAAAAATCTGCAATACAATTAAAGTACTATGGAAATAAAAATTTTCTGTGCTGAGGCAGTGGACAGGCATGACACTAATGAAAGTGAGGATGCTGTAGAATCCTTTGATTTCCAGGATTGTGAAGCCTGCCTTGCAGAGGCAGGGTCTCTGGTGTCTTATGCCCAAAAGTCAACCATTGCAGCTAACATTTGGGATGGAGACAAGTGACTCCAGCCTCTAGCTATTGTACTATGGAATTCTCATCTCAAGATAAGATCTATTTTGAGGGCTGACTGAAACACAGTACAGCAGTGCGATGCACCAGTAAAGCTCACCCAGACAGACAAGAAAAGCCTTGAAGAGCTTGTGGCTATTCCAGAGCTGTTTGAACACAATACTCTCCTCACCCAGGATTTCAATACAGGCTCATCACTGAGCTGTCGTCTCAATCACAAATCAAGTATCCATTATGTATGTGGGAATAGCTGAAAGGGTGCTTTTTTCCCTATCTCTTCAAATAATGTTCAAGTTTTAAATGCATTCTGATAGTACTTGCTTTACTGAAATCAATATCTGAATATGAGAGTGGATAATTCCCTTTAAGCATGTATATTTACATTCAAATATTGTATGAAATGGTGTATACACACACACATGCATACACACACAAGGTTCTCTCATAAGTTACTCTTATGGTGTGCATTCGTTCTCCTCCTTCATAGAGTATTCCTTCCATTTCAGTTGCTTTTTATCCAAAATTGAGAAATGCTTCTCCTTTACAATAGAAGGATTTGCACACATACTAGATACCGAAACCCACCCTCCTCCAGATATTTCTGAGGATGAATATACTATATGTGTTATACAGTGCCCAGAGGGCTGTTGTTTCAATTACACAACTCAGTAATAATTCCTCAGCAAAAGAGAGAGATTAAAGATTTCAGGCAAAACCCTTTCTTTTCCCCTTCATATTTTTATGTATGCTTTGGCTATCTATATGTTGTTTTTAGTGCTGAGCAATATCTCTAATTTTACCAAATTAAACATCAGAAATACCTCACAACAAAGAATTCCACACAAGTAATACATTTTCTTATTCACTATTGAGCCCTTTCATATTAGTATTTTTACACTCTGATTAATTTACAATTTAACAAATACAAACACAAATGGAATATTAGTCAAATCACATCAATGATTAATCAATTATAGCTTTGTGACCTTCAATCCCATGAAATTATCTGAATTACTCATTGACATAATACTGAGATGAGCTGTATTTGCATTTGGAGGGGTATCTAAATATCTGATAGCTACCAAATGTCATGCAAGTCATGCTTAAAAAGTCAACTCGTACACCGTCAGTGTCATAAGTGTCATTACATACACATGTGCAAATAGCACCGCTATTCAAAATATTGACATCAGTATGAGACTCATCAGCATCAACTTATCAACACTAATGCATTTTCTCCCATTCATACACACTAAAGAGGTACTATCCCAGGCAAATTCTCCCCAATATTTCCTCTGTGATCTATTAGAATTCTCTATCTGAATTCTGTGTGTTCAGATGGGGTTGAAAAGTGTGTGGGGTGTCATTGTAGTTATTTCTGTGAGACACCGCTATAGAGGCCTAACTCTCAGTGCTGTATTGGCATAGGCTAACTTGGGTGGGTTTGTGAAGGATAGCCCTGCCGTCGCAGTATGGTCAAGTCTTGTTGTCTGGAAAATTGTATGCAAAAACTTTTCCGACTCAACGCTTGTGGAATCATCATTGTCTTGCCGCACTCAGAGCACCAGAGAAATGATGACAAATCACCAGTCCATGCTGATAAATTTGCAGAATGCTACATTATATTATTCTCAATTAAAATCTGTCTTCTGTGGCATTAGTCATTTTAGCAGTCGTCATTCATACTAATTAGTTAGGGTCCTCATTGCCTCTTGCTGGAAAAGGATATTTAAATATCTCATTAAACAATGCAGAGATTTGGCAGTGACTGACATTCTGTGAAACTTCGGAAGTAATTACATTATATGCTCCAGTACTTTTTTATGATTTCATATTTAACAAAGCTTTCTAGTGATTCGTGTGCAGATCATTTAGGTGTGCAATGCCTCCAGGCAAACTCCAGGCAAACATGAAGAGAGCATATGATAAGGTAAAACAAACCGACACTCTATGATTGCACTGCAAAAAGCAGCCTCATTTTTTGAACCATTTACTGTACTATGAAAATGCCTTATTCTCACAGAACAGCTCCAACTGACTGCAACCTGTGAGGCATTGGTGAAAAGGCAAGAGTCTAATTCATAACTGTATCTGTTACATTTCCTATTTCAGCCATGTCTCTTTACCATCATTGGCATATCTTTAGAGATGCAAAACAGTTCATAAAACAAGGAATCCACCAGAGCATTAGACATGTGGGTATGGAAATCACTTTGAAACTAAATGCAAATTTTTTTTCAGTAAACTTTGTCTGCATTTCAAAAGAGAGTGCTGCACAATGCTGTTACCACTCTCACCCTTAGCTAGGACTATTTCTGTAGCATTTTACATAGCACTCTTTCTTCCCCTAATCCCCTCCCATGTGGCAGATGTATACTAGTTTGGAATATTAGAGCAGTCATTCCATCAATTATTTTTTTTTCTATTAGTTGGTAGAATAATTGGTAGAATAGTCTGGTATATTTAAAGTTAGTTATAGTGGCATACATTCCCTTTTATTTTGACATTTTAAAAAGTGTTTGATTTGACAAATTAAAGAAGTGACTTGTGTGCAACTGTTTCTAGCACACTGTCCTCAGCAATAATAACTGGGCAATTACATATTAATGGAAGTAGTAATGACCTTGATGGGAAAATTGTTTTGGCTTAAGTGCCAAAAGTGGAATTGCCTGTTGTGGAAGCTTACAATTCATTTTCCTGCAGTTTGTTACTAGCCTTAGCAAAAGGATGCTTTGCACAAAAATCGTCAAACTAGTCAAACTATATCATTGAAAATCTCTGTTTGCAATATAAATGATAAACTTTGGTTTTAAAGATCGCCTATATTGGTTTGTACCATCTAATTTGAATCTAAAACTGAAGTGATTCTGTTGTCACTAACAAACATGCTGGCTTGTGACCCTGGATGTGGGTGAAATATCTCAGATCAACAGATTTTTTATGTCAATGTATTGCAATGAAATAGCAGTTTCTATATTCTAACCATTTCCTACTGTAACAGTATGTAACAGTGACAGTTTTGATCACAGTGTCAGATTATAATCTAGTGACAGATCAGCCATATTTTAACTGTTATTCAATGGGATGAAGTAAATAGTCCCAAATAGTCCCTGTTAAATAGTCACCCTTTTTCACTCTCTGATTTGTGTCTGGACTGACCACAGCATAGGGTGGTACAGACAGCAGAACAGACAAACAGAAGCACTGCAGAGACATAAAAAGCTGTTTTGAAATATCAACAAGTTCTTCCCAGTTTAGTCTTAAGTGATGGTTATTTTTATGTGTATTGTCTCTGTGCATTAGCATGTAGCAAGTAAGGGTTGCTGAGTGCTGCTGTCAGAGATAGCATCAGCTATCACTCACGTTTTCCCTTTTTCTGTTTTTGATCCTTAGTGCCTCTTACCTTGATGAGATGTTAAGACACATTTGCATTGTAATCACAAGTATACTGCTCCCATATTCCAAATGCACATTTCTGGGACTGTATAACATCATTTCTGAAGTGTCCACCAGAAGCATTGTGTATCTCCTTAATGTATATTTTCAAAATGGGATTTCTTCAGTGAAACACAGCATATATTACTTCTGCATGTATTGCATCTTCATTTTAGCCCAGCAGATGTAGATTCTGGTGGTTCTAAAGTATTCTGCTCCCCAGAGCAGAGGTAAATCTATCTTGCCTGCTAACACAACATAAAACGCAACACATAATAAAAAATGTAGACCAATAACATTTGATTGTAGGATGACCTTGATATATATAATGCAGATGTGGTAGTATCAGGGCTGTCCGTCCTCGGGACTACAAAACATTGGCTGGATCAGGTGTGATGTCAGGTCATATAGACCATCAATCAAGGTAAATACACTTCATTCTTCACAAATCAAAAAGCCATGACATTTGACTGATAACATCCACTTTCTCCAATATTGCACTCTGCCAGTTGTCAAACATGCACACATTTGAAAAGATTTTCACTTTAACCACCATGGTCACCCATGTCACCATAATCATCCATGAATGGTGGTGTCTTTCACAGCCTCCTGTTCCATCACAGACAAATATGTCCAAGTTACTTGGTGGCATTGAAGACAAAATGTGATGGATCCATTTGGCAAACTCTGGACAAGCTGGAATAGTTTTGTATTAAATAAGAGCAAACGTGACAAAATGATGGAAAAGTCAGATAAGAATGGTACACTTCTTTACTTGCCATATGTTCCTACAAGGCCTTCCAGCAATGGACTACAAGTTGATGACTGTTGATTTTGACACATTCTTTATTTAGTCCAACTTTATGTGATTTCAATTAAGGCTTTCTTCTGTCATTCAGCATATCACAGTAAACTTTTAATAAGCTGTCTGGTGAGTCTCAAGATATCTGACTGATTCTTTCAAAAATGCATTTTAATGTGACACCACAAGCTGGGCAAACATTTGCTTTATAAGATCTATAAGTTACTTAGAAGGGAATTACTGTAGATAATACACAATTACACAATCACAATACAACATCTCACACACGCACAATCCTGAAGACTGGAATTCACTGTCTGTGGTGAATCCACGTTGTGTGAAGAGAACAGAGAAGGTAGTCTGTCTGTCACTTCAGTGCTGTAAAGAAGTAAAAAGACGCTGATTTTCAGAACACAAATATAATGATGGAAATACTGCTACAGAAGCACTGCTATTCTGATGCTGTTTAAATATTCCACCTGTAAGAATCAAGTAATTAATTTATGAGAATCATTTCCAGTTCACACTACATACCATGTGACACTGGATGTCGATCGACATGGTAAGAAAAATGAAATGTTTTTTGCTGAAGAAAAATGCTGTCTTCTTAAGTCAAGTGTTCTTGAGATCAAATAGATGCAGCAGAGAAATTGGCATTCCACAGTCTACACTGTCTAAGATTCTTAAAGGCAGGGAGAGCATCAGAAAGAACAAAGAAGACTCACAAAAACAGAAAACAAATGCAAACTGGCAAAGCACTTATGACTGAGGTGCCGTTTCTTTAACACTCGACAACTCTTGAGATAAAACAATGATGATGCCACAGCACTGTAGCTAAATGACTGCAGTTATCAGAGAGACACTCAAAATTAATCAACATGGGTCAGACATATTTTATGTTTAAAAGACACTGACTGTACCATGGCATTGTTGCTTGCACAGTCCAGCAATTTTCATAGTGGAACACAAACAGGCAAAATGCTTAGCATAGGTCATATTTTTATCATTGTATTTAAGGACTGTATAAAATACCGAACATTCAAATACAATTTGTTCCATGTTTGAAGAAGGAGATATTTCTCAATTTAAATAATATAATAATACATGTCAATTAATTTCCATAGCATGCATTCATTTGTAATTTGGAAGGAAAGGATTTTTTAAGCATAGTAAACTATTCTAGTAAATAAAATTATAACAAAACTTTTTAAATTTAAGTATAAATTCCTTTGTTAAACAAAATGGCAATACAGTTACAAAATATTAATGTGAATTTAGAATGCAGAACTAATTAGCCTTGATCAAAATGGCACTACATTAAGCTATATTTTGCTATTGTGCTATTTTGGCATGTCTCGTATGTTAAAACTCAGGTTTTTATTAAGTATCAGATTAGATAATAGCATATATAATAACATAGCAATTGATATTAGATTATGAAATAATACTTCAAATGTTCTTTTTCATCAGAATTTTCCTTCCATTTATTGATCATTCATATAATTGTAGGGGTATGTGGCAGTCAAGATATACTACACTGGAATTTCCCATCACTGTCGCAAGCTCTTTAGAATTTTTTAATATGTATAATTATGTACACACATAACCAATACTTCACAACCTGCTAAGCTATAGCCAAAACACATTTGGGTGTGGTAAAATTGCTGGTGCTGCTTCACACAATGGTATCGTTGTCCCTGTAACGTTCACTTGTCTGACCACACAGTACATTTATACTGCTGCATCTGAATACTGCAATGCATGGAACATGGGGGAGGGCTGCTGTCCATGTTAATAATTTCTGCAGCTGCAGCTAAGTTCAGGTATTGTGGCTGTCCTTCTGTTCACATCTAACAGTGTAGTATATATTTGAAATACATGTTCACATTTGTGGAGTTATCTGCAGTTTCTGGGTGTAGTCACTGCAATGCACCTGCAGAATGTACAATCCTGCAGCAAACATGCCTCTTCTCCTGAGAATTAGCTCTCTTTCTGACATGGGTCACCAAGGTCACTACAGATGTGCTGTTTCAATGCTACAAATAAATGTCACATAAAAAGAGGTGGGTTTTGGTTTTGGGCACATTTTATGTATCTCATCAGAGCTGCCCCCTTTAACCTGATACTTCAGTCATCCTGCAAAATAAGCCTGTCTTCACCTGCAGACCATTAAAGATGTAACCTTTCAAACCACAAAAATTAGTGCCAGCATCAAGGACTATGATAGGACCCATTCCCAAAGCTCAGCGCTGCTCCTTTATGTCCACTAATAGAAATGATAACATGCCTGAATCCAGAGCCTCAGAGACAAGGTATTTAGTTTGATTGAATATGACCACTGTCATGTTTATATTATGAGTTGAGAAGAAACTCATAAATATGTATGCGGCACTGCAGCTGTACACTCATCCAGCACTTTGAAGTAGATCACATGGTTTGAAGAGCATTTGCGGCTCTATGCCAAGACTTGCAAAGTGCTGAAAGCACCGTGGTTACACAGACTGGAGTCTTCCTATTGGCCATCAGCTACGCTAATCAAGAAGCAAGCCAAAAAAAGCTTTTACTGGCCTATTGTCATCAGCAGATGAAGGTACGAGGTGTATCTGAGAAATACTATGAGATGAGAAAATATGAGATGAAAAAATACTATGTCTGAGTTGGAAACTTAAAATCATAGAAGTATAAAAACTTTCCATACAGCAGAGAACAGGCTGTTTTTTTAAAATAAGAATAAAGTCCTTCACATAATTTTGTTTTCTCACAGGATTATTAAAAATGCATCTTTGAACACATTATCTTAATTATGTTGTGTCTGGAAATGCCTTTGGGGGGGTAAATGCATTTTTCTGTTCAAACACTTAATAGAGTAAAATAAAAAATCAAACATTGACCCATTTCTAATCCACTCTAGCAATTAAAGCTTGATGGTATCTTTAAGGTTGTCAGATAATACAATATTTCAAAACCATCCCCTTAGAAATGAGTTTTGGCCCCTTGGCCTCTATCTAATGAATTAAATGTCATCATGACTGTAAAACATAATGTAGCCTCATATTCTGCAGAGCACAAATGTGTAATTTACTCATCTAAATGGGTCCTGTGGAAACAGCCCTGGTCCTCATGAACATAAATTAGCAGGTCCCTGTCCACTGTTCAATGGCACCTTGTTGTCCTTTGATTTGCAGCGTGTAATTAATTTCACTTCTACTCCAGCATCCTATCATTTACCCTCACTGTACATCACTCATCTGGATGGAAGCAGCCTGGCTTTAATATTGAGAGCGCTGCTGCCAAATAGATGATAGGCACGCGCAAACATAACAGCCCAGCCTTACTCAACATAAACCTCATCCAACTGCAGGAAAGGCTTCTGGCATTGTTTATTCATGGCCATTTTCATTCCATTGTTTTGATAAATTATGTTTTCTAATCACTCCAAAGCTGTAGTGTTTGTGTGCTGTAAAATTGTTAATTTGATGTATAATTTTTCACTCTCTGTACAAGCGCTTTGCGCAGTGGTGCTCAGTAGTGGGGCTGCTATGCGCTCAGTTGTGTGTAAATGAGGTGTCGCATTAAGCTCTGTGAAAAAGGCTCTGGAAGGCAGCCAGGTTAGACTGGAGAAAGTGAGGGGCTGCTGGTGCCGAGCCAGGGGCCTGCCAGAGCTAATCTCCAAACCTGTCACTCTTTCCAGTGCAGACACAAGCACAGGCCTCAGCTCACTCCCGAACGGACAACTCTCAGATCTGCCATCCATTAAAGGGGAACTTTATCCATTTTAGCATTTTTTAACCTTATTTACCATGTGTCCTATAATAACAATCTTTGTGAGGAAGGGCATGATTGGCGACTACTTTAAATGTGCTTTCCAGTGGTTTTCTCATGATGTCACCCAAAGAAAAGCACAACTAGTCACCTCATTGTACACAAACAGAATAAATTTTGCACTATGTAATCTGAATTTGCAATATTTTAGTCTGAGTATATTTGTGTCCGTGACAACACAGGCTCATATTCAATATAAAGCTTTCAAATAAGTTACTGCAAAGGTGACTGTTTGAAAGCCATTATTTACCTGCACTTATGGTAACATTTCCCACAGGAGCATCTTCCACTCAAAAGAAAATGACATAATTTTCTTCAATCTCATATTTCCTTACTTATTCTATGTTGATTTCCGTAAAAATGAATACAAAGTGCTGTTACTAACTCCATTAGTCTTTGTGCAGTCACAACTTTGTAGTCACTCACATTATCCTTTTGAGACAGCAAATCTTAAAAAGACTGATACCGATATACTAAATATACCAGTGTGTTAGCTTCTCTTCCATTTAAGTGAACCATACAGATGCTAGGACAATAGACTGATTTGTAAGGTTTTTACTGCCACTGCAGCTGTGTCTTCAGGCCAGCAGAACAGACAATCCCACAAAAACCCTGTGACATAGTGCCTGCCACTGCATACAAATGACAAGAGACACACATGACTGTCAGTAACATTTCTGAATATGGGGTTCAAATACCATTAGGAGCATGATATTTCTTAAAAAATACTTAAAATTACATACTTATTGTTATTTCCTGGCAATAGACTGCACAATATTCACATCACCATCTTTTTCTTACCTACTTCTTTTCGTGAAGGCTCATTGTCTTTATCTGTAAACTGCAGTTTTGAAGACAGATCTTACTAAGGTGTTCAAACATCCCATCATAGCAGTTTATAAGCAATCTGTTCCCTAGCTTCTCTGCATGGGGCCTTTGCTTTTATGACATGAAAAAGCGCTCATAAATCGAAGCAAGAGCATCATGCAGATCTGCTGTTTAGCCTTAATCCAAGCTTTGTTATATAAAGAATGACTATAGTATTTATGCTGACGGAAAGGGGGCAAAATAATTGGAGGGTAACAAATAAACCCAAGCCAGAAGCTCTCTCAGCAGACATTCCATTGACTCCCCAGCACAGTTCCAGTTATTGAAAATGATAACAATACAGAGAAAGAGCTTTGTATCTCAGCACACAGACACATGTTTCTCTGAAACTAACATAATTGCCATTTTTTCCTCCGGTTTCTCTCTGGCCAATTTCAATCTGTGTTGCAGGGCTGTCAGATATTTCTGACTTGTTGCATACAGCCTGGCTCTTGGCATGAGACACTATGAAGTGGTAGAGCATGCTGCAAGACACCAGGGAGGATAAGAGATAGGAAATCATACAACTGGGTGACTGAGCAGCCTCAATTCACAGGGTGTATATTCCTTGTGTTGTCATGCAGTATAAAAATATGGACTGCTCTAAAGCCTCTTATTGGAATACAACCACACATATATTACTTTTCCAATACCCTATTCCAGAAAGCACATTGGAAATTTTACTGTGGATAAAAGATAAAAAATGTAATTCGGCAAAATATAAAAACCTTACCCTTCTTCTTGATTGTTACATTTATATTTTACGATTTGGGTTTTATATAAATACAAACCATTTTTACTCATATCACAGCATAATACAGGGCGGTAAAGATTATTTCCTGAGCAAAATGTGAGCAAATAATGGTGATTGGTAAATGTTTGTCTTTAATAATTGCATTGTAAGTCTAAAAGGAACAGTATCATTTCAAAACTAGGCAACTATATATGATAAACACATATATTTAAGCCCTGAATGTCTGCGTAACTTTAAGATAGAAACTATTTTCAGGGTAAAATATTATTTCAGAGGGAAATAGGTGCAGACAATCTGCCTTAAAGAATGGTGGAGGCAGCAGTGTTTTATAATGGAAAAAATTCAATGTGACATGCCGAGAATGAATTGTTCAGTCAACCAGAAGGGACATTTAATGGCGTTCTCTCTCTCTCTCTCTCTCTCTCTCTCTCTCTCTCTCTCTCTCTCTCTCTCTCTCTCTCTCTCACTCTCTCTCTCTCCCTCCCACCCTCCCTGTGTTTGTGTGTGTGTGTCTATGAAAGCTGCTCAAAAGTAGTAATGTGAACTAATGCAATGCAATGAACTATGAACACAAATACAAGCCGTTAAGATATGACTGTCATAAACGACTGACATTTAAGGAAGATGCTATGCATTGCTCTTGAGGCCGGTTACCATAATACGGTGAGACGTAAAATGAGGCAAATCAAGTGATGGGGGCCATACTTGACTGACCCATGGAGAGGTGGTAAATGTCTGGATATCATTATGGTCCGTGGCAACGGCCCATTGGCTCCTTTTTCATGCGCAGTCTGTTGATCCACAAGGTTAACCTGCCTATAATGTCAAGGAAACCCCTTTACACGCTCTGCCAATACGTTCTCCATGAACAACCGACTCCCCAGCCTCATCAGTGGGAGCTCGTTGGCCTTCTCTCATACACACCCCCTAGCACACTGAATTCATACACTCCAATTTTGTCTAATTTACACCAGTGAATTGGTGGTCAGTAAAGTGATAGGTTAGGTGCTTAGGTGTTTAAGTGTTTATGTGGCAAGCCATGGCTTTAAGATCTTGATGAGAACACATCTTCATATGTGGGAAAAGGTCCGCAGTCATACAAAGCTTCAATCATCACACGACAAAGCAGTGCAAATTCAAGGCACAGTTTATATATGCTATGCATTTTCTGGTTTAACAAAGATTTTAACTATTTTTTCATAACTAACAATGTTTTAATTTTATTTATTTATTCTCAAATGTAATCTATTGAAATGATACTAATGATAACTTGCATTGGTATACAATTATATATTAATCACATTGCACTGAATAGACAGTTAATTGCAATGGCAGTAGAGTATGCATGCATGTGCGCATACATCTATACAAACATACATAAATACACACACATATACATATATGAATGGATCAAGTTTTCTCCTATATTCTAATGCCATGACTGCTGCACAAAGATGAGGGCATGATTCCTTCTATTTTTACACCGGTCATTCTAAACCAGGCCTGTTTCTGGTCCACTGTGATAAATGTGGCTGTTTCACGCTTTTTTACCTGCTCTTGTGCACATGGTCAGTAGCGATTTTCAGCTTCCATTAATCGTCAACTGATAGCAGGGGACCTCGCTTTTCAGTGCCACATCAGCAACACCTTCCCGGAGACAGGTAAACAGACAGTCCACATTTAAGGGACAAAACACAAGATAAGTAGACTAAAAGAAAAGTACTTCAAAGGGAACAAAAATAAAAAAAAAGAAAACTAGGATTTAGACCAGCGGTCCGTCAGATCTCAGGTCATCCAAATGAACAGGTTCATTACACAAAGTAAAAGCAAAGAACAAACGGCATGTCTCCATCAAACTAATCGCAGGCAAGGAGGGCGCTGCACCACTCGCTCTATTAGCTAAAGGACTGAGTGTATTAGGTAGACTGGGAAGGATGAGGAAGAGCGCCCACCCAGACACACCTGGTCTAATTACAGCTTCAACAGCAGTGCTGAAATTAACACAAGAACACTGAACTGCTGAGGATCTGAGTGCAGAATAGTTCAACAATCCTTGGTCTTTGTATTTACTCTCTGGAGAGAAACTCCCGGAAACTGGGAGAAATAGCATCTGTACATGTACAACTTGAAAATAGTTGCATTAATTAGGAATGATATTCCATTAAATACATAAACATGCAAAAATAAACACATTAGATGTGTGTGTGTGTGTGTGTGTGAGAGAGAGAGAGAGAGAGAGAGAGAGAGAGAGAGAGAGATACACACATACATTTACAAATTACTAATATATCATTTTTAGGACATGTCTGCCCTGTATGGTATGTCTTGTTATATGAAGGAAATAAGGTGCTCCTTTGTCCAAGAATAATAATTTTAAAAAACTGACCTCGAAAGAGATCTGTACAAAGATCTGCATTGACTTAGTTCTGTGTGCACTTCACTGTGACAGTGGTTTTGTTGTACATTCTACATGTCACCGGCAGGTTCTGTGGAGAATGACAGAGCCCATAATCTACCCACAGGCCAGTTCAGCTCACAGTCAGAAGCTGGGGACAATAGCACAGACAAATGACAGAGTGTGTCGTATTCAGTATTTAAATACTGCATCCCAACACGTACATTTTCTAGCCTGTAATGGAATAGCATTCTGAGACAAAGAAAGCATGCCCTGATAATCAGCTGCTTCAAATTATAAAAAGAAATAAAATCAGATCCTGTCTACTGCTATTAAACACAAACCAACAGACAAACACAGACAGACATGCAGTAAAGTGTACCTTTCTGTCTTTTATTATGACTGAAGACTAAATACTTGGCATGTTGGAGTAGAGGTACAGAAGTCTGGGCAATGAAATAGCATTTTATTGTAAAAGCATCAGGGCCCCTACTGCAGTATTAATGCACCTTTTTTCTGTTCACACAGCTAGATCCTGTTAACAGTGTTAACAGTGATCTGATACTCTTTACTGCATTAACATCAAACAGGAATATAATGTCAGGCGAAGCAGAAGAAAGAGGCTCCTTCCGTTCGACACTGTTTCACAAAATGTTCAGACGCAACGCCATTAGCCAAATCTCCATTGCCTGAGAAATGCATGCATAAATTCTACACATTTGTTCCCATGGCAACAATTCACCATGTCATTCATATGTCAAGCTGCATCAGCGGAGATGAAGTCCATTGTCTTGGGTCTGACAGGTTTCTCTGAATTAGTCTGGCTTCCTGAAAATATTCAGAGTAGCCTCTTTTCTTACGGCAGAAATTGAGGTCATTCATGGGAGTGTTATTTCCCTTTAATGCGCATTCGGTGAGTTCTCAGTGCTAATCACACAACAAAAACCAGCAATGGGAAAGAGGGGGAGAGTGCACAGGCCTTGCTATTTTCCCTTCAAAAGGAGGGATTAGGGAAAATTCAGAGGCAGTTCTTTCAGATAGCACCTCAGAGATTTTTTTTTGGATGGGCTGGGTTGGGGGGGGGCAGCCTCTTTAAAATAGTCTCAGCATCTTAGACCTGCCTGTCAAAATGGCTGTTACATTCAGCATTGTGCAAATGCATTTGTTCATTGTAATGTTTACTAACAATGCTCTGTAACAAAATTGGAAACTATTCTTTTCTTCTAATACTGGCTTTACTCCACAAAGTTAAAATTGTTACTGTGAACACATTAGGGAATATACAATTCACACATGCATTTACAAAACTGCAAGGTCAACAATTGTTTCATACAACAGGAAGTAATGATTTGTTGAGGCCTGCTTCTCTACTGTCATGCTTTTACTTGTAAATGTCCTCTGGAGGCAGAATGCCTTTGTGAAAGAAAATGTGTCCTGCACAATATTATGAATTGTGAATACAATATATCACCTCTGAAAAAAGTGTGCAGCCTGTGTAACAAGGACAATGGAACTATTCGTTCTGCACATTCAGCATAATGCTCCTGAGATCCATTAAATCATTTCATTTAATACAGTTGTGTAGAGATTTAATCCAGCAGGAAATGAATCAGTATGCTATGACAGCATGGTCTTGGGCATGAATTACGCTAACCTGATTGTGTTTGTAACAGAGACAGGAGATAGTTTAAGTCGTTTGATATTATAAAGGCCATGAATCCAGCTATGGGCACAAACAGGATGGTAACCCTGCATTGATATCTACTGGCCGAACTGTTTTAGTACACTTTCTTTGGGGGGTTGTTGGGTTATCAAGGACAGGTAACACACAATAGTATCACCCTATGTAGACTCATGGCGATTCAGTCTTTTATGTTTAGCCACCACAATACCCCCAAGAACCACCAGTTTAACACATTTGTGACAGTGCTGCTTTGTGTGGTAATGTACAAAAACATAATTTTTTATAAAGAAATAAATAAACTACTGATGGCACTGTGTGAACTGTGAACATAAGTCTTACAACACAGCATCCTGATTTACAATGGATGAGAAACTGGGGAGTCAGCGCGAGAGAACTACACCAAGCCAATAGTGTCAGCCAAGACGAAAAAAGTCTGAAAACAAACAACCTTTTTCCTACTGGGGTCTTTGTTTCAGTTTGCTGTATGGTCTGTCTTAGTTTAGTTTGTTGTTCTCACTCAGTGAATTTGAGGGGGAGTTGGAAAAGATTCATTTATTTTACTCTTCGAGTGTGGGGGCTGTTTCACGCACCCTGTAATAAACACATTTTCAAAGACAGTGATTTGTGTCATGGCATTGTTTGTGTTTTCATTTCCAAACACACAGTACATGTCACAATACTGAATATTGGTACTCTATTTCATGCGGAGGTACATTTGTATTAATATATTATGAATATTGGATTTAAATTTATATTTATGTAGCCTTTTTTGTGAAACATTCTATTTCCAGCCAATGCTCGGAAATATTATCCCTGCTTATAGCATTGCATTCATGGGAAAATAGGATTCAATTTCCAACGATCCAGTTAAGGACAGGGCTCCCAAAAATGCATTGTGTCATGAAAGCAGGGATTGCCTGTCTATATTCCTTGCAACCAACAGCAATCTTTATCAAGGTGCACTGCATTAAAGAATTATATACTGTGAGGAATATCCAATATTGAATTATGGTTACATTAAGTGTCTGTGTCCAGTCACGTTTCTCCTTGATTTACCCTGAACATCCACTGCACATAGCACATCGACAGAAACTAATGACAACTAAAGTAATGACTATTGATTTTGTACTCAAATGCAAAAGTGGGAATAGACAAAGATTATATGAAAATAATTTCATATATAGTTGATATTGACAACAATTATCAAGCATCTATGCCTCAGAATACTTAATCTCCTGTGCAAAATTACTTTATCATGTTTTTTGTTTAAAAAATCAATTTATATTACCAGAGAGGCCACATAGCACTTCATACTGACATAAGAGCTTAAGGCAAAGCTAAATATTTGCCTGGTTTATATCAAGATATCAACTCTAAAGGGCACTGAGGGCCACTCTCATCATAAGCATTTTACAAATTATAATTCGAAAGGACTACTCTAAACAGTCAATGCATATTCAAACATTAACCCAAAGGAAATTGGTTTGTTTGGATGTACTATGTATGCACCAAGTCAAAGGCCTCAGAAGGGTAACAAATGCCTTTCAGTAGAGTTTGTCCAACAAAGCACCTTCCCTGTGTTTTACTTCCACATGGAATCACTGTCTTTGAAGCATTTGACAGAACAAACTTCTCTACCAATGTAAACCTCTGACATTATAGGCAAAATCTTCACAGACTGATAACAATATCTGACTACTGTCAGTCAGCCGTCATGGCTACATTGACTTCATTTAAATGAAAACTCCAGCATATGGAATCGCAAAAGAGAAATTCTTTTTCCAGCTCTAGTCAAGAACTACACAAGCTACCACACTGGAATGATTAACTGAGCCCTGAAGCTGGAAAGCCAAATAAATGAGAACTTTATTTTGTATGTCGTAAATGAAACAGTATGTCTCAGTTATATAATAAAATACAAGCATGTATCCATGGAAATGGAAAGTAATGGATGTTCTGCAGCAATGCCAGGAGAATTTTATGAACCTGTCTGAAAATATGAGGGAAAACTTTAATCAAACATTCTCTTTTATTTTCAACATCTGCTATATAACTTGTACCAATGAGTGCTCTGCACAGCTGCTTAACATGACACAGCAAGTAATAACCCACATTACACTCATGAAATAATGTATCTTGGTTTGTCCAGCTCTCTGCTTACACTGAAAGATACTCAGCTACCGAAGTCTAAGTTTATAAAAAGAAGTTGAAAACCATTGAGAGAGAATTACACAGAGCTACAAAGCTGAAAGAACAGTAAAATTGTCTAGATCACAGAAAAATTGTAAGGGCAAAGGAACAGACAGTCAGACAGGACAAGGGGCAGATAAATCGACACACTAAAAGGTATCCTGATGGATACATCTATATGAATTCATGATGCAGCCTGACCCAGCAACCAAGATAAGGGCTTGACAGTGTGGCCGTGAAAAACAGTGGACCGATTATGGCAGTGAGCCACTTTTTCACTGCTGAGCTTAAAGTGGTAGGAGCAGACCAATAAAAAAAGAAAGGCAGCCACACTAGTCTTTCATACGGCCTGTTTTGGAACTAATGAGGTATAAATCAAAGGTGTACAACACTGCCTATTAAAAGTATGGAGTCAACAAAGCACAGCAAAAATGACGACAAAGAGTTGCTGCTGTAATGTAAATGCTCACGTGCTCTGAACTGTGCGATCGACACGCACTTCAAAAGTATGGAGATAGAACATTCAGAAATTTCAATGGCAAATAAAATGAAAGGGTCTTTGAAACCTTTGTTGCTAGATTTTTTTTTTTTAATCCTGCAGTCAAGCCCTGTGAATGCGGCATCATTATTCTGAGTATACCCAATGAAAAGAGGAGCTGAGCCAAATAAGACACCAGGGACAAAGTAGACTGTATTTTCAACTCTTCTTCCTTTTGTACCCATAGTAATGACATACAGTACTTTTAGTTATGGTTGCTGGTTTTACATGAATTCATGATTGATATAAGGAATACCTCAATTGAAAGCTCGGCTCAAGGATTAACATTGTTCATGTTAGTGATTATACTGAAACCCTAATTGCAACCAGACACACATGCACTGGTGCTTTGTTAATCCATCTCCTATTCAGCAGTGTGGACTGTAGTGGATGAACTCAGTAAACTAATGTACATGTTTTATGTGTAACATTATTTTAGCAAATCCTGGACTCGTTAGTGGATCATGAGAAACTGATGTTGAGATTTTTGTTAGAAATCAAACTTTACTTTTTTTATACCTATCTTTTCAAAACGCCTGGCTTTCTACACCCTCATCCAAGTAACAGCTTTTCAGGAGCATTGCATTAGCTTTTGTTTGACAAACTGTAGGCTGTGAGGCTATTAAAAATAACATTAAATAAATGTGTCTATGAAAACATATCCAATGTGTAACACCCAAATTGCATTCCTTAAAAATTAATTAATCTTCAAAGAATTCCAATATAGTTTTGAATAACTATTTCATTGTGACTTTCTAAAAGATTAAGCATCTAATAATGTGGCATAAAAAGTTGTACAAATAGGACACTACCATCCAGGCATCAGTGCCAAGTGTTGACAGCACAGTCCACTTATGAGAAATACTGATCAACCATGTATTCTTGGACAGAATCATTAATATACTGGGCCTACTGGGGACTAAACTCAGCAACCTTTGGGTCACAAGCCCTGCTCCTTACCACTGTGTTACGCTTCTGACCTGTCAATGCTTTAACTTATGGTAATGTTGCTTTTATAGATCATGGTTAGGCTCTATTTATTTGTCATGTTTTAATTTTAACACTTTCAATACTAACATCTTTCACCTTGTGGTATATTTAATGTAATTCTCGCAGCTCTGTGTCAACATTGTTGTTGTTTTCATTTCTGCTATTGTGTATTTAATGTATCACGCTGTTTAGCATTAGCCTTGTAAGTTACACTGGATAAGAATACCTTCCAAATAAATAAATAACATTTATAATTATGTGCAGTACATTTTTCTGCCAATGCAATCAATCACTGTATCTTTTTCTAGCTTGGTAAAATGTGGAGGCAAAGTCATTTATTGAACCTCAGTGCAAATGTCTATATTCATAAATGAATGGTGCCTGCAGTGACAGAATGTTTTGCAAACATGTTCTCCTGCAACAGACAATTGCTACCTCATGAGGTGTGTTCTGCAGCAGTGACATGAAAAACTCATTGACTGAGATCTATGGCTATATTCATTTAAACCCTTAGATATACAGCTCTGTCTTATGCTCTAGCACAACTCTGACTGAAGGCAATGTTGCATTTATCAGTAAATTCACTTTAGTATGATGCAAGTCCTACAGGGCAATGTTTAGACAGTATATTTTGTTTTTTTTGTTTATTTGTGCTTCCACATCCTGCCTTTTAACTGTAATTCTGATTGCTCTGTTATTGTATTGTTGTTCTTGTTTCCATGAAATCTATTTAATTTATTACACCAGATTAGCCTTGTAAATTGATGTGGATAAAGGCATCTGTTAAAGAACTAATTAACAATAAAAATAACTGTGATTTGGTCATTTTGATTGTGTGCAAAAAAAAGAAAAACAATGAGAATGAAGCCTAACGAATTCAGTTTTGTTTCTAAAAATCCTCAGCTGAGAATGTGTTTCCAGTGCTTATTCACTATTGAACTGAAAGCCCATTACCAATGAGGAATATCAACCCAGTGCAAATATGTCTCTTGCTTCATAATTCGATATGGGGCACAAGTCATCTGAAACTCCTTCCAAGATGACTCATGGTTCTGGAAATAGGAGCCATGACTGCTGACTGACAGCATATATGGACCCTGCAGGGCTGTATGCACTGTATTTCTGCACTTGATGTAGCGGACAGTATGGCAAACAGGGACAAATTACAATGGCTAAACCACTTGGGGGTGGTTAAAATTAAAGCAGTATTATGCGGCTGTTCACTGCTCAATTGTCTGTCTTTGAATTGTCCTTTTACTTGTGTATATCTGCATGGTAATAAACACATGTTCACACATATTTCTTTCATTTATTTTAAGTAAAAACTCCATGAGAATTAAAATGAACCTAAAGGAAAGAATGCAATTGAACATACCAAGTACACAAGTTAACCCTTGTGAAGGTAATTTATGAATGATTGGCTCCAACCAGACACTTCCCCTGTTTATTTATTTATATATTTTTTATTTTACCATAGATAGACCCACTGCAGATGTTTTTTAAGCATGAGGAATGGTCTTTACTGCCTGTAAGATATTGCCTTATGATGTCACTTATGCCCTACTGAGCCTTGCTTTACACCTATGTGTTCATGACCTCAACACAGATCAACTTGGAAGTGTGGAGGAGTCAATTTGGATCCCTGAAAACAAAACAAAAAAAAAACTGACTAGAAAAATAACAGTGCTCTTGTGCCTCTCTCTGCTGGAGATACGAGAGCAATGATTTTATCTCTCTCATCTTGCTAATGTACTGTGACAATATACACAAACTCCGCTCACTCCCCACACACTGTCCATTTTCTCATAACTAATGGTGCTGCAGGGTACAATACACAGCTTCCAGTAATATGGCCTCTGGGATATTATGATAAATTAAACATCATTTTTTGACCGATACCATTCTGCATGGAAACGTGCCCTGTGCTTAATCATAATTTCTTTACTGTGTGTGTGTGTCTCTGTGTGTGAATTATGTCTGCTGAATGCAAATTGAAAATAACACTGATTCATGAGATTCTGTAATTTAATAAGGTTTAAAACATATTTTACAAAATAGATGTGATAGTGTACGTTTTTACATGTCCACATAAGGTTAATTAAGACACCAGCATAGACTTTTAAGCCAATTAGCACTACAGCTGCCTGTGACATTGACAGGTTGCAAGTATGGTATCTGGGACAGATGGAGTAGCTTAAGAAAGCAGCCAGGGATTTTACTGTATGAACTTCAGATTCAGATTGTGCAAACATCCATACAATTTGAAAATAGTGTACTGTGTGAATCATGGTGTAATTCATACATGTAGCTATGGGCTTCTGCATACACAGGCATCCCTGTATGTGTGAAACAAGTGTGTGTGTGTGTGTGTATGTTTCTCAGAGTACATGCCCATCTGCTTGGACAACTGTTGTTTGTATTAATCTGTTCTTGTCCATGAGTGAGTCTGTCTATGTGTTTGTGGATGTGTGTTTCTTGTGCATACAAGGATTGTGTGTGTGTGTGTGCGTGCGTGCGTGCGTGTGTGCGTGTGTGTGTGTTTCATTACGATTTTCAGACAGGGGTTAAAGCTAGGCTAGGCTGTATTGATTATGCATTGCTCACAGACACAATCCAATCAACCCACAAAAAGGCATTAAGCTCAACTGGCAATTTCTTTATAGTTTACAGCTGTAAAGATAATTGATTGGGAAGCCAGTTAATTTACTTTTCTTCTAATGCACATCAACTGCACAGCTAAATAATTAAATGACACCATTGAAATGATCATATCTTTAAAAAAATCAATGCTGTCTGCATGAAGGAATATAAGACATTTCCAATGTGTAAGCTGTCTCTGTTATGGACAGCTTTAAGTTTATCACAATTGTTTGGTTTTCTAATTTGAATGACATTTAAATGTGCTGCCAAAGGAAACACTTTAGTACTTACTAGCGCTAGACAATTAAATCTAAGTTAAATGAAACCAGAGGTGATGCATTTAAATTTTCATAAGGGAAAATAACTTGCTAAAATAGCTAAAGTTGCTTTTCACCTATTTTCTAAACAATGAAAGTTGCACCATGCATGAACAGCCAACAGCCATGAACACATTAGGTTTTTCTGCATGATTCTTCATATGTAGATACATGAGCTACATATGAGAAAAGCATATTTTCTGCACCCAGTGCAAGGAGGAAGGGGCTACATTGTGTTTGCTTGACAACTGATGAAATTAATTCCTAAAACCCAAAAATCAAAAAGTAACTCTTATTTGTGACTGCTTTAAGTATTGACAGACACATGTCATTAAGACGTATTTACTGTTATCGTTCACATTTTTAAAAATGTATAGACCATTGACCAAACATATTTATTTTAATTTTGACATTTATTTTACCAGGTAGGGTTAACTAAGAACAATTCTCTTTCACAATAATGACCTGGGGGAGGGAATCATTTATCAATTAAACTGGTGGCTTATTGGATAGACAGATTGAAAGTGTCTGATTGAATGTTTAGCCAGAACACTGGGGAACCCCCTATTCTTTGTGATAAGCACTATGGCATCTTTAATGGACACAGCAAATCAAGACTATGGTTTAACGTCTCATTTGAAAGACAATGTCTTCCTACAGCATAGTGTCCCCATCACTGCACTCAATCAACCCCACTTCCAGTGTTGGCCTGGTTTTCCTAGGATATCTCCCATGGAAGTACTACCCAAGCCCAACTTTGCTTAGCTTCAGCCATCAGGCAGGATAAAGCTACAGGGGAGATTTGGCTTTTTTGAATACTGCACTGATTTGTACATAACAATGCCATGCCAATGCCTCAGCAGAACAGAAGACTTGAAAATAATTGAGACTGAATCCACAACATTCTGAACTTTACTCAAGACAAAGTAACTGCTTTCAGCTCCTCTTCTTCACTTTATCATTTAATGCACTACACTCAGAGTTCCCACTCATCCCTCTTATGCTGTTGCTTTTATTGTGAAAAGATGTATCTGAGGTTCTTGTTCTCTCTGTTCCATAGTTTTGTGTGTGTGTGTGTGTGTGTGTGTGTGTGTGTGTGTGTGTGTGTGTGTGTGTGTGTGTGTGTGTGTGTGTGTGTGTGTGTGTGTGTGACATTTCTTCCTAAGGGAGTCACATCCTGTCCTTCTGTCTGTTTGCTGTAAAAACAAACCTAAAACAAGACCCTCTTTCAACCTGATGAGGCATCTCCTCTTGTAGTAATCCTCTCCCTCCCTTCCTACACAATCCTGACATTTCTGAAGCCCCAGAATCCATAGCGAGCATTGTTCGTCCATCCACAGACCTCAACCCCAACAAATAGTGATGATCAAAGACCAGTTCCACCCATTTCCACCATGAAATGTCCATACTAGATTTATATCTGTGTGTATTTATACTTACGTATGTTTTGTGTCTAATGGTAAATTAGAGGAAAATGTAGGAGCTGCAATATGTCTTCAATACCTGTTGAAGAGAGGAATTGCTCAACACTCGGAAAAGAGGAAACACCATCATGGGTTTTTTTCCCATGAAAAACCCATGATGAAAAACTGAGCTTCTGGCATTAAAATGTGGATTCAGAAGAACTGTTTCCACAACTCCCTGGTAAGGATGTCTTAAGATATTATTTCCTGGTTCCTTTAGTTTTTGTAATGGTCACTAATTGACGCAAAGTGCTTACAAATTAATACCATTTGGAAAAAATGTCATTGGGAAATTAAGAATTTGTTGTCTGTAGAAAGAAATTGCTGTATGATAATGCATTTTTATTTGCTCATGTCTTGAGATATCCCTGCTGGGATATCCCTGAAGTTTGGGTGTCAGTGTCCATTTTATTATTATTAAGTATTATTATTACTTTTTTGAGATTTGGTTATTACTTTTAAAAAGGGAATTACATCTTAGAACATGGGGTTGCCATATTGCATGCCTTTATGTATTCAGGCATGTTAACTGAAAGTTATTGGTGAGACAGGTACATTCATGTGGAAGTATTAGCTGCTAAACAACCTTTAAGTTCTAACTTCTACCTGATGGTTCTCTCAGAATATAGTGTCCAACACAGGCTAGGCATTGATCTTCACCTTCACTTTGAAAACTCCCCAGTGATTAATTTCCTCTGCTGAGTGAGTACAGTGTAACAGCGGTGTACCATTAACTTTAATTGGTGGGGTCAAAAAAACATCTTATACCTCTCCTCCCACTCCAAACTCTTGAACCAAATACGATTTACTAAAAAATGCAGGATGCCTCACTACAGTGACTAATAAGAAGGCATTTGAGTAGTTCTGCAAATAATGCCACATCCAATCACAGGTGACACACACGTTAACATTGTGACAAGGGAAAAGATGAAAAACCACAGCAATCCCCAGCTCCCAGGTGCAATAAAGCTTTGCTATGTTTCCTGGATATTTCAGAACTCATTTGGAAAAGGAATCAGCAGAGTAGCAGGATATTGAAGATGCTGCTTTTCTTTTCCATTCACCCCACAGTATGTGAACAAATTACAGGATTTCTCCCACCATTAGCAGGATTCAAAGCAAGCTTGTCCCCATAAACATCTTATTCCTTCAAAATACATATAGCAGACTGAACCTCAAAAATAACACAACCTAATAAGGTTTTCTTTGAGTGAGATGCCAACCAATCAAAACAATCAGTTGATGTATTATGTGGCATTATGTGCACCATAATGTGTACAGCATCTATACAGAAATACAACTCTGGCTCTCTCTGACTGCGTAGTGTTGATTTTGCACAAAAGCCTTTGCACTGTCTTCTCCGTGATCCTCTTCTTGTGCCCCCCTTGTGCTAATGATATTTAGCCACTATAAAGTAAAACAATGTGTCACCATGAGAAATTGTAAATTGGCATTTAAGATAGAGGTTTGATCAATTGAAAGAACATCTGAAAATGTGTTGTCCAAATGCAGTCAGCCATGAAATGTACACATGCATTGATTTTGCCAGAAGCACTGAATCTTGAGGGCTGGTTAAAAATGAATACAACACAGAGCTGTTTCCATAGATAACACAGGGGAAGGTGGGAGGTGAAATTTTATAGCAAAGCTATAAACGGTTAAGAGGAAATGCAAAATTGACAGATGTAGCATAGGTAAACAATCCTGTCATCTGTTTAGACTACATGAGCAGTGCTTATTGAATGTTTAACAAGCATATTAGAATGTAAGAAGAAAACAGTTACTATTTTGCCATCTAAGCTCACAGCAAGCTTCACTGATTAGCGCATCACATGTATTTTTCACTGTGATAGTTAATCAGCATGTTATTATGAAATGGCAGCAGTGACCTCTAATTAGAGAGCGAAATTATATATCAATATATGTTTTTTCCCCAATTAAAGTGCTTTAAATATCATATCATTCCTTCTCAGATATGTTGTCAGGGTAATATCTATGGGTTCTTCTACCTATAGGTTTGAACCTATCTTTTTACATTTGTATCTAGACAGCTAATGATATTTTCCATTCTTTGCACCCCTTGAACTCTTGAACTCAACCACTTGACAAAAAGCATCAACACAGACTGTAGGACAGTTTCTGCATACTCTCCTTCCCATAGGCCAATCTGCAAACCTTTTTATTTTAGAGAGGTGGCTAATCATCAAATCACTATTAACATCAGCATTCAACCAAGAGACATCACAGACTACTGCCTAGTGAGTGGTGAAACAGTAAAATATGCTAAAGACTGTCAATAAAACAACCTCCTTCAGCTTCCATCAGCCCCGACTGGAAGAAAGCTATTTATTTTTATATCACTTAGATAACAAATTATAGATGTTATCCTATGTTCTTGAATTGTCATGCTTTTGAAAATGTACTCTGCAGAAGGGAAAAGAATATACTTCATTAGCTTTGAATTTCAGACCCAGTAATTGAAATCCATTAAAAAATATAACATGGATCTGATGGTAAATAAGTTAATTTCACGGAAGCAGCTGTCTGTTCTACAGCAACTCTCTCTCTCTGTCTTGCTCTCTCTCCCTCTCTTTCTCTCTGTGCAGAGGGCAGCATGCAGCAATATCCATTAGATTTATTGTGTTGCAATTCCCGGTCCCTCTAGTTTTGCCAGAGGGGGACTATATTACATTTCATCACAGTTTCATTTTCTCTCATGGATGAGAAATGAGAGTGCTATTGCAGTAATGTAGAATGTATATGTTAAATGTGATCTCTAATAAAATCAAAGTCATCACGACTCGCAACACTTTTGAAAAGGGGGGCCCCACAAGATGAAGCGCCATCTGTTATCATACCAAGACTGCCTTATTAAACCATAAAAATCAAAGCAATGCTGTAGCGAGGGCTGTAAGGATAATAAATACCAGAGTAAATACAATGTGATCAATGAAGAATTGAGCTGAGTAGAATAAAGTGGATTGCTGTCAGGTCCTGTATACTACATCCAGCTTTGCAGATATGTTTTGAAAACTGTCGAACAAAGATGCATACATACACACATACATACATACAGAGACGGGGAGAGAGGAAGAGAGAGAACAAGTTTTGGATGTGCCATGTACCCTAAGACAATCTGAGCCGAAGATTCTGAAAATTTATAAAATAGAACATCTCTCTAGAAAATGCCATGATACAGAAACTCCTCAGGATTATAAAAACAGGGCACCATCTGCCGTATTATTTTACTAGATGCACACCAGCGGGATTCAGCCAATAGAGGTGATGCTCTGTGTTTGTGCTGATCCAAGTACTTCTCAGTGAGTGAAAGGTACATACCAGGGCAAAGGCGCATGAGCTCTGGAAGGGGTGAGGGTGTTAAACCCGAGAGTGCGGGCAGCAGTGTTGTGATGAGACTGACGCAGTGACCCCTTGCTGAAGCGACACGCTGTTCTGGTTGTTCTCCTTCCTGTTTATCCAGAGACCTCTGATCTGATGGAGACACACGCTGGTGTTGGAATATAATATGCCCCTCCGCAGGCGTTCACTAACCCTCTCACTGATCATCCAGACTGTTGCCTTGAGGACTTTATTTCAGAACCACTTTGTGGCAAGGAGCTATGGTTATTTGCCACTGATCGTAATGGAGATGAATTGTTCGTTTGATCGATTCATTTCCATAACTGATGTTTGATTCTTGAAGTCCTGGGGAGCTGAAGACAAGCAGGTTTTGGAGTTACCAGTCAGTCACCAACAGATTTATATAAGGATAAGCTTTCTGCCCTGGTGGGCTTGGGTTGCTCTTAATCCATGCCTGACACAACATATCAATATGATATCATTACATCCTAGCTTATCATGCCATGCTGTGGTAAAATTTCCACGCACTGTAGCGTAGCTCTTTCAGCTCATTCTGAGCATGGCAATATGATGGAAGTTGTGTGTTACTCCTATGGATCACTGACTGACAACAGAAACACTCTGGTTTAGGATAATTTTGCTTTTAAGATTCACTGTGATACTCAAGAGTGCAATGTTAGTAGTTTGCTCTAAAAGGTAATTATCAGACATTACATTTTTACTATCATGTTTTTATTTTAGCGCTATCTTTCATGTTGATCCTTACTTACTGTGCCTACTGTGATTCTGACTGTTCTAGCCTTGATATTGTTGTTCGTGTTGCTCCTGCAAATGTGTATTATGTCCTATCATTCAAATAAACACATACATAAGCAAATACAGAAATAAGGAGGCCAGTGCTAGTAAATGTAAATAATATAACATAAAATCATATGGATGGGAACAGAGAAAACATGTAGCCAGTGGCAAAGGCATGATCTTTGGGGTTTGATGCGTGGTTTCACCACATTGTCCACATTTAATGAAACAAAATTCACAATAATAAAAATTAAAAAAAACGTGAGCACTGATGACTAAGTGTAAACATATGTGACATTTATGCAAGAGAAATTGATGCCACTGGTCTTTTTTCAGTTTACAATGTTGGAAACACATTTGTCAAAAGCACTGTGCCATGTTCCTGAAGGTGAAGCCATTTTCTGCACTGTGATGACAATCCAGAAATAGAATTGTAAGGCAGTCAGGAAAGAAGAATAATTTAAGTAGTTATGTTGTCAGTTTTAGAGTGCAATCTCCAGACAGTCATTAAGTAAGTTTTGTTGTTGTTTTAATTATCGACAGTAAAGCAATCTGTTCATAATTACAAACATTTGCTTGTAGCAATTACAAACACTTGCTTGTAGCAATTTAATTTGCCTGTTCTAATCTTGTCTGTAATTAGAGCACACATAAGCAGAGCAGTGAAGCTGTTCTGCTTCCAGGCAAACAAGACCAAATTTCTCATTATATCAAACTGCTCAATTCCTCCAGCTCCTATGCACTCATTTTAAATTTGATTTTTTTTTTTCATTTTAATCCATTTGTCTGCTTTATGGCACAATACAAAGTCTGACACTTTCTTTCTCAGTCCACAATAAAACTAATTTTCTGCAAAAGTTTTGATTAATAAGCCCCCTGAAATTGGCAGAAGATATTGCACCAATGCGATTAATAATTCTCATCGTCCAGGGACTACAGTGGCTTGGATCAAATAACATTGCAGGACATATCTGAGGCCAGCTTCCTCATACTAAACCAAATAAAACACAAAGGGTCATTGACTCCATATTGGCAATAGGGGACAATGAGCTGGATCAGAGAACACTGGAATTGCAGTAATGGCAGAGGTCTTCAACGCAGATGGTAATAATGCATTGGTGAGTTTTAATGTGCTGCTCTTTTGAAAAGCATCTAATGAGTGTCAGTCTTTCACTCTCCCTCATGATATCAATCTCAGAATCACTCTGTGGTGAAGGAACATGGATTTACAAGCTGGGAAATGTGTACCTATCATGGATCTGCAGTAGACATATTCTCATATGTCAGGAGTGTGTGCCTATACTATACTCCAAGGTCAATTCCTGGCTATTTCTGATGTCAAGCTATGCAAAGAATTCAAGAAAAATCAAAACCTAGGGGATAACTAAAGACATTGAGGATTTTGCACTATTCCTCAAATGTATTTGCCTCAAAAGGATGAAATTTATTTTTATTTTTCAACACACACACACAACACAGGTACACACATGGACACACAGACATACGTACATAAATGCATACATTCATACATACATATATACACAAAAACACATACACACATATACACAGTTTGAACAGCAATGATAAACTCCAACGGTGCATTTTCCACTTTCACGGAAACCTGATTTTGTTGTCTTTGTCTTCCTTTCCTCGGATGACAGCTATTAATTCCCTTCAGAGAGTGCTTGATGGAAGGCTAACAACATTTCATATTGTTGATACACTTCTGGCTTGAGCTCTATGCTCTCAATTACAGATGAAAGATAGCTGGTAACCTGGTTACAAATGGGCCACGCTGTTTAGATGATGTCAACTGCTGCTATCACGATGTGCTCAAAATAGGAACCAGCAACCTGGTTTCGTGTGCAAGCAATCATGTTCCCTAATATTGCTAAAGAGATGGTTAACTGCATATCTGCTGGCTCAGTGCAATTATAGTCATCTGGAATAATTATTACCCTTGTCCCAGGTGCTGACACAGACAGGTGCTAGCATTAATGTTTTCTCTGAGTTATTAAATTAAAATAGCTTCCATTCTGATACAGCTGTGAGGATAATGGCTTGACTGTTTTTACATATTTTGGTCTGCTCTAAAGGAGGTCATTGCCAATCAAAGCATGGGAAACCACTAGTTTCCAGAATTTTAATTCTGCAACTATTACACACAGTCGGGATTTCAAATAGAAATTAATTCTACAAGCAATGTAGGTTCTGTATGGAGTGGCCAATTATCACACAATTATTCCAATGATCATGATGTGTATAAGGAAACATCTTTGTATTTCTACTGAAATTGTATAAAAAGGCATATCTATGTTTGCCTTTTGTATTCTTTTAGACGTCATTGCGGAGAGAAGACTGAGAGACAAAAACAAACAGATGTACTTCTAAGTGGATCTCTGAATATTTCTGATCTCCAGAAACATTCTGGTCCGTGGCCTGAATACAAATGAAAACTGTTACATAATGAATGAAAGCTTTACTTAGGGAATAAAGATAAGCAGTTGACCCTTTTACATTCAAGTCGTTTTATTTCAAGAACATGAACCTCTCAGGCTTAAAATTCACACAGCAAGGTGGCCTGGGATATTTTAAGTCCACCAGTATATGAAATGTAAGGAAGGGAGAAAATTAGATTTTTTTGATATTTCTTACATATACACAGCACACAAATTCCTGCATCGTTTGATCATGGGAAATATGAATGTAATACCCATCTACCACTGAGGATCAATAAGGCCAGGCTGCTAGTTTGTGATCTTAATGAATAAATCATTTAGCATGCACCCTAAGCCCCCTCCTCACACATGCTCTCACACACCCCCACACCCGTCCACAGCCCCCAACACATCTGCTGTTTTCAAAGCCATTTCTCCCTATTCTGAAACGGTCACGCTGATTTAAAAACCGAAGGGGCACTGCAACTCTGGGGCTCTGCCAACCGAAATTAAACTCTTCAGAGAAGATAAACATCATATTACTTCATTACCCTTTTAAAACACATGCAAATGAAAGCCATTATTCCTCCTTTTTTTCCACCGAAATAAAGTTCATTTGGCTGGTGTTCAATGGGCTTCTTTTGTCGCAACTGACCGTGAGTGGTTGAACTGTGCGTGTCAATGCTGCCCATTTCCCATCACTGAATTAGACATTAATACCGCTTGACTGAAATAAGTAACGTTTATCACGATAAGAATCTAATAATGATTTAGCTTGCTGAAGGTGCTCATCAGAGCCTATCAACTGACAACTGCAGAAATGTGATTAGCATAGCAGCTGCCTCTGACAGCTGCATCTAAATCATTTTAATGCAAGACGAGCCTTTGATCTCCTTTCCCATGAAATTACACACGAGTGCTTCTTCCCTTTGCATTCTCCTCCTCTTCTCTTTTTTTCTCAATCAGCATCATCATGACTGTACAGGTATACAAATCCTCATTGTCACCATTGTCAACATTTTGTGTTAGCTACATTGCTGGAAGATTTCTGGAAGTATTACTTATTGCAGGTATCAATTTCCTGAACAGAGACACTGGCATCACATTTCTTATTGGATACGTGACAACTTAAGCTTATGTGTTTGAGGGCGATACAGGGATGGTACATGTCTGAGATGGTGAACTCTGGTCTCTGTGGAGTCACCATATTGAATTGACACTGAGGCACACTGAGGGGCTGTGAAGAGCTATCTTATTCCAAGTGCTTCCTGTTTCAAAGCATACCTAAGATGGTGGTGTTTGCAAATACCACACATTGTAGGAGGAAATATTACTGTTCCTGCACACCTTTTTCTCCCCAATTTTATTTGAAATGCAATTACTTCTTTAAAAAAGGTGTGCCTCTTCACAATAGCCAAATTAATCAAATTAGAAAGAACCCTATCAGAGACCAGCTCAGACGTTGCCAATGATCTTTGCCCTATGGTATGATATGGTAAGAGAAGACTCTGAGATGTTTCCCACAACAAACTGCCCTTTGTTCACCTGCTGATAAATTCCAGTCAGAATAAATTTTACTAAAAGGCTTTATTATTATTTCATATATATCAACTTGTGTTGCAATAGCAAAAATGGTCAAATTCCTTGAGAGGTACAGGAGGTAACAGCTGTTGTTGTATTTAGGTTAAGTTGGCAGGGCAGCAGTGTACCATAGTAGTAAGGAGTGGGCCTTGTAACCAAAAGGTTTCTGGTTTGATTGCCTTTGTACCCTTGAGCAAGGTACTGCCTCAGTAAATATCCAGTTATATAAACTGATAACGTAAAAACTGTAACCTATGTAAGTCTGTCTGGATAAGAGTGTCTGCTAAATGAGAGTAATTTAATATAATGTAACGAATCATACCCAGTTTACAAACTTAGGCAAAAATATCTTTGAGGGATATGGGGATTGTAGGGATATGTGGATCAATGGGATGGCAATCCAATGCCAGAACAAGATTACTTCAAAGGTAGGAAAGGGGGAAAAGCAAAGACAAAAACATATGTGAGGCAGATGTTTTAGACAGCACCAGAACTCAAGTCCAATGGTATTCAGTTTTACCACCAGCTCTATTCAGTCCAGGCAAAAGGCTATCTTAGCTACAGACATCAACTTGTCTGTCTAATTTGCTGCTCTTCAGACATTGTTCGTTAATTCTCGTAACCCTGTTTGAAAACATGTCACATACATCAACCCTGCATTCCTTGTTCCTGTGAGCTCAACAACACCCCTGCAATGTTCCAGTGTTGTGCGGTTTCCTGGGGAGATCTTCATCATTCCAAAGCATAACTGGATCAGATGTTACACAAGAAGAGAACATGGGACATTGGGATATTTTAGGAAGGAGGAAAAAGGAAGCAATACATGTAGCACCATTACACTGAAAATCAGGGTCATGTTTAACAAGATAAGTACAATAGTGGACTAGTGTCAACAGTCTGAAATACTAAAGTAAATATTTTAAATATGATATGAAATATATTTTAATTATGATATGTAAAATGAATGTATGTAATAGCATTTAGTATATTTGTTAGATTGATATTCAACACTTATCATCTAATTATATTAAGACGTAATGATTAGCATGAATAAAATAATAGGCTATTTGTATCCTTAATAATTAAGGATACAAATAGCCTATTATTTTATTATTATTATATTATATTATTACACAATTTGCCACCTCCTGCCAGAAAACCGTAGGGTAAACACAGTGAGGTAAAAACAAGGATGCAAAAAATGGTAAGAATGACACAATGTCCATTTTCCTCCAGGGTAAAATCTATACAGCTGACCACAGAGCATAAAATGGCGGGATACCAAACAATTCAAAATAAATTACATACAATGCCTTGTCTCCACTAGGGTGTTTGTGGCCTGTCTTAATCTGAGAGACAGATGCATTTAGTGAGATAAGTTAGGTAATCATCCCCATCATAAATTGGAGTTCATTGAAAATAGGCAGGGTTTTCATTACGTATTGTAGAGGAGGTGGTGTTTCACTTGCATTTTCTCCCAGTTATTTCAGTTCATTGCTTTGTTGTTGTTTTTTAACTGTTCATTGTTCACTGTGGAATTCATCCAATATATATGAATGTATAAGTATGTCTTTATTTATGTATAGGATGGCTTGAAGGAGCACATTTTTTAAAAAAAAGTGGAACAGCAGACAACATAAACGACAGCAATTTACTCAGAAGGTGGTGACTACTCTCACTTTTGGTGGTAATGTAATAATAAATGTTAAATGCTGTCTGCTATAATATAACTATAATTACGATATATATTTACTGGAGCATATATATTGGTTGCTTATTTCCCATTGTACCATAGCCAATTTACTTGCAGCAGAAATAATTCAATACTACTGCTGTTAACTTTTGCCTTTATTTTAATTTATAAATGGTATGTTCCAATGAAACTGAATATTGAACGGGTTTGTATATTAATATGGAAGGTGATATGGCTAGTTTAACTGAAATCAGTTATTTAAACAAGTGTGGTATAATCCATGACATATCATGGTACTGTATTTTCATTTACAAGTATATTAACTTCAAATTGGATGATTTATGGTGAGCCATGTCCACTTTATTATGTCATAAATGACATGCCCCTCTGGACAGGTTTGTTTGAGGAAGGAAAAGCTGTCCATGTTGGTGACTTTACAGACACGTTTTTGATAAGATTTGAATAACAGATGGAGAAGCTCACAATTTGTCAGCTTGTCTAGAGTTAGTCTGTAAACTGACCAGTGGAGATGAGGCATAAGTTACCTTAAAAATAAAAAAAAACATGAATATTTTTCCAATGATTCATATTATCTATAACTGCTCAAATTCAAATGGGAGGTCACTCGAATCCTAACCCTGAGGTACATACAATTTTATATACATATACATATACATATACATATTTGAGAATAACATATACATACTCCACTTTTCACCTTTTTACACAATTCTAACATGTACATATCAAAAGCAAAACTCCCAATCACCACCTAAATAATTTAAACACCACTGTCTTCCATAACACCCTTATCATTACATTATTCGGTAGCAGCTAATGTTAATTCTTGTAAATGTCATGATTTTGGTTACCCAACAATTAAGACATACTGTGATCTCAGGCAGAATCAGAATAACAATAATTGACCATGTCATAAACTGAGGATTTGCATTTTTAGCAGCTGGACAGCTCAGAGGGTGAAGAGGTCAGTGGAAAGGTCAGCCACCGAGAGGTCAAACTTAGTTATCTGGGTACTTAGCACTAAGAACTAGTGAGCACAGTGCATACAGCTTCGGATGACATTGCATGTGCTCAACGTCTGATATTTATCATTGAACAAGCGCTTGAAGTATTGCTATGAAATCATTTGCATATGCAATTCTGTATTCTGAGTAGGAAATAAAGCACTGCCAAGCACAGCCATAATCTCACTGCTGTACAGGAGATGGCACTAGCATGAACGGTCAAAGCCAAAAATGACATTTGCTGCAAAAAGATTCAAAATAACATTATTGCTGATAATGACATGTTCCAAGGATTCAATAAGCCCAGCCAAAATTGAACGAAAAGGAGAACATCACCATGAAGCAAATCTATTTATTCCCATTTCTGCTAAATGAGCACACATGGCAACAGGCATGACTGGTCGCTGCAGTTGAATTTGTTTGTGTGATTACAAGAATTTGTTTATGCTGGTTTTGTTCACATTCAGTGTACATGCCCTTCAGCCATTTTCAGTCAGAAAAGATTTTCTTATTCTGAGATTCTTTGCAGATATTTATTATTTTCATAACCATGTTTAACAAAGTCACATTATTTATATTTTCCTTTGGAATATTTAATTAACAACAAGCAGCAATAATTTGGTGCAGTATTTTCTTATGCAAGAAGCACTTATCAAATCTGTGTCTGGATTGTTGTATTACGACTTTTGAATTTGCCAGAATCATTACAAAACATATCAAAGCAATTGAGGAAAAACTATAATAACCAAATTAATTATATATTATTCAATATCAGTTTTTCATTTGCATTTTATTACTATTAATACTGACCCATTTAATTAAAATAAAAACATTCATCATCAATATGAGAGCCACTTAATAATATTTCTTTGCCAGAAAGTACAATGGGATCTCATTAAACTTTCCCTATTTAATGTATCCACCATGTTAATTGATATGCCTTGGATTCTAGCGTAATGTATTCAAGTTAATCATTTAGGTTGATTTATAATTAGTGCAATCTGTACTGCAGAGAAATTGGAAGTCTGGCCAATAAATTTATTTGTGCAGCTTCAACTTTGCTCTCGGATAAATGGAGGCACAGCAAACTCATTACCCAGTTCAAACACTGTGTAAACGGATTAGAAATTTAAAACTACAGTCCTTTAAACTAGAATGGCTCCTACTTTACTGAAATATTGGGATATGTATACATGCATACATATGTATGTACAGAGAGAGGGAGAGAGGCATTCTCACTTACAGTACAGGATCTGGAAGTTCTTACAAGCTGCAATTAACATTTATTATTTTGTTCAACCAAGTGGTCAAGATCTGATTCAGAATCCATTGTTATAGAGGCACATGTGCTTGTATTCAATCCCAACACCTTGACAACATGAAACTTGAACCTGAAAATGTGCTTTAAGAACATGACTGTTGGTGGTGGATAGGATAGTTATTGTGAGAATATTCCACCGCACTCTTTAGTTTAAGGACTTTGACAAGTGCAGACAGCTCTCCTTTGACAAGTGCAGACAGCTCTATTTTCTTTAATCACATTCTTTCAGCCATATGACCCAAACACAACAGGCATTATTACGAATACAGTGAAAAATGTTCCTGCTTGTTTATGCTCATTAATGGTCATTTATAACATGCTTCCACAGTAGACCCGGGCCTTGCCAGTGGGATAAAAATCAACACAATGTCTGTTTTGCATCTTTTGTTTTACTTGTCTTTTCCAGCGGTTCAATCTGGAAATGTTTCTGTCTTTTGGACTTGGCTTTCATATGCGCTTTCTAATATCTCCCATCTTCCTTCCCCCATCGTGCTGTTATCTTCCTGTTGTCTTTATATAGTTGTGCAATATGCACCAAAAAGGAGTGAATGCATGCATCATAAGATTATCGTGCTCCATAAGATTTGAATCCAAAGGGTAAAATTAGCATAGTCTGGATTCTATGTGTGCTTCTATTTCTTGTGAGAAGTTTATGACGAAAAACACAATAATTGATTAGCAAACAGCTGTTAGGGGTGACAGCTGTTTCAAGTAGGGCAATGTGTCAGTTCTACCAACACAAGGTCTACCAGCACAGACCTTGTGAACAATGCAGGAAGCAACATATATTGTGAAATATCAATATATCAAATATAAAGGACCTCCACCTTTGCTGATGTGGGTGTCAGAAAAACCTAATCTTCAATAATCTTCAATATGCAAGACAAACACTGCATCACTGAGTTAATAAAAGCCAATTCCTTGTATGTTTGTTGTGCATTTTAGAGGAAGAAATCGCAAGCTTAAAACATAAACTACACAAACTGTATAATATAAACCTGCTATGATGTAATTACTGCACCCCATGCCCATTTTTATTACTTTACACAAGTAATGAGCCATAAACATATGAATGCTGTAATCCATATTTTAGCAGCTTTGTGATGGAATTGAAATGTGAAAATTGACATTTGTCACTGCATTCACAAGTTAAAATAACAATTCAGCATCTTCCGTCACTATAATTGGGTTATCAGTTTTATAACAAATTGCTACATGATGTTTCATGCATTAAGAAAATTTTGAGTCAAACAGATACAGCCCAATATTTGCCTGCTATTTTGCATGCTCCTCAGTGGGGCAGAGCACTACAGAAATACTCAAAATGTGTGCATCCTTACATACATTTTATATCTCTATTATTTCCCATAGGAATAACAGATAAGAGTGTGAAGTCATGCCCTGAAAAGCATATTCAGGAAAAATAGATTAGCATTCCACAGATTGCCTAAAGTATATATAATGAGTAATATATTGGTGCCTTAGCCCACCATGCTCAATACCAATCACATCTGTTTGACAATCACTGATTGTCTTGAGGGTATCCCTTCTGCAGACTGAGGATAACTGTTCTCGTAAATTGGTATCTGTTGTTACACTTTGCATTACGTAATCTGTCCTCTATTAGTTTCTATTGTGAAAAAAATAATAAGCGATTACTTGGTTCCTTCGACATTGAGATTTAATTCTGTGTTAATAATGCCCTTGTTCAACCAAGCCTTCCCATTCTGGACAACATTTTCATGGAGGAAAAATATTTCCGTGTTCACATCTTTTCACAGTCAGTGCTGTTTGTCATGTTTATGTAACAATGACAGACACTGGCAGAGCCCCACAATGTTACAAAATCAAACCCGTCAGCTCAAAAGAAGGAGCAGGGACTGGCCAGCATTTCATTATACAAAAACACTAAATGCTGATTAGTATGGGAAACCCAGAAGACTAAGAAGACTAATCCAAGCTTCCATTGTTCCTAACAGATTTTATTAATGACTTCACAATTCTGTTCTCCTCCTCCTCTATATCCCTTGCACACCAACATCAACACCATGCTAATAAAGCGTACACTATACAACTAGTCTAAACTGAATTATAAATAATGAGATACAGCTTAAAATTGCTTGGTTCTTCAGATAAGTAAATAAAAATACATACAGTGTCACAGTAACTGGGTTGCAGTAACATTTCATTAGAAAAATATTACCTCCCACAAAACAGACAATAGAAAGGCAGAGAAGTCAAACATGTAACCAGAAAATAGCAAAGCTTTTAACAGTGTTTTAACTCACAAAACTGTCTAGGTGTGCTATCATTATGGACATCCTCAACAAATATCAATTCACAAACCTATTAACAAACCTAATGAAAAATAATGGAAATATAATTACATCAGAACTGCCCCTTGTCATTCTAAATCACCCTTATTTACATTTGTTCTGATCCTAAACAGATGCAGACTAAATGGCTTAAGTGTGTGCTTTTACAATAAAGGTAAATATAGTTCTTATTATTCCATATTAATGTTCAGTTTTGTACAATTTAGGTCTTGTTCTACCCTCTGTCTGAGCTTCTGAAAGGCTATTGGGTAATCCATTTTTCTTTTCAGTAAATAAGAACCTGGTTACATAATCAATCTTTTTCTGTTTTGAAATCATAATATTGAGCTACAGTGTCAGCCATGCCATTAGCAAGATTCATTTGTGTCATTTTACAAGTTCCCTACAAGAGCCACATTGATTCTCTGTGTATGTATCTGACATAATTTCCTCCCCATTTTCTTCCCTAATTTGAGTCTCAAAAAGTATATTAATGTTACATTGCTAAAAGCGACCCAAGCTGTACAGATTAATAAATCTCTGTTATCTTTAGTTGCAGCTCCCGTTGTTAGGACCATACATCTTTCCGGCACATCATAATTAATTGCACCTGCTAAAATATTCTGTTCATTTAACCAAGGAACACAAACAGCTTTTCACATAATTATCAATCTGCAGTGTCTGTGTTCCATCTTGGCATTATAAATTACGAGGTGGTTTCCACCAAGTTAAATGCCATTGTTATTTGCATAACGTTTTCCCTTATTGAGAAAAATATCTGTTTTAATGTAGAAGTAGTTAGTCTAAGAATGCATTGTTTAAAATTGAAGTCAAATGAAATTGTATACTTCAGTATACACAATAAGTCAAGTATTCAGTTAGTGGCTGTGGTTATGATGAAAGGATTTCCAGTTCCATTGGATTTACTACAATGCAGTGTATAGTGGATAGTAGATAGCTCTTGTGAATGTGTATAAATTTCTTCTGCCATATACAGTACTACACATGTGGTGTGTCTAGCATAATCTTTTTCCCATACGTATTATGGAGAAATGAAGTGTCAATGTCATTTTTTATTATTGTTATAATGTTCCACTTATAATTATCATTACTTGGTTTGTTCTGTTTTGCACAACATTTAAAATACAACAGCTGATTCTGCAACAACTGATTCTAATTTTGTGCTAAACAAAAACAGAAATACAAAGTGACTTCAGGCAGACATCATGTACTAAATGTATCGTGCTCTCAAATGGCAATATTCACACTCAATATGGCATCAAATTATGTTTCATTCTGGGAAATCCTATCCTACTCAGCAGGAAGTACAAAGTACAGTTCCAGTTAGGGTATACATGCCAGTCCAGACTAGCTGCATGTTTTGCAATTAAGGTTCACACACTTACTGTAATGCAGATCAATGTCAACATTATTATTTTGCAAAAAGTAAAGTGCAAAGTGTGGGGCAAGAGAGTCATCTCTATAGTATTGTACCATTGTGGAGCCATCAATAAACGCATCCATACTGTATTGCAGACCATGCCATCATACCCACAAGTGGTCCATTTGCACAACACAATATGGATTGTACCTTTCTATACCTGTTGTCATGCTAGCATTGGTTGCATCATTTCTCAGCAGTGAGTGTAAAATTGTATCAGTTTGGATTTGTCTACTTACCATGGGAATGTCTGTGTCATCAGGCATGGCATGTAGCCCTTAGCCAGTCCTCAAAATCTTCAGTCAGAGGTCTAGAATGTTAGTGGCAGTTAGTGACTGACTGATGGGTTTATCAATTTTGCTCAATTTCTTGTCAGGAAATTGTTGGATTCTTGTAATAGAGAGAAAGTGACACGGATAATAACCTCAGAACATATCATTTACTCACAGTATTCTTTTTCAGTTGTGTCATTAGTATGACTACCCTCAAGTTCCCAAAACCATCTTAAGGCCCAGCTGATCATCAAAACCTTGTTCAGAGCTATCTTTCATTCACAGGGTGTTTCCCAAATGCATCTTAAATAATGAAACTCTTGCAAATCTTTGTAGATTAACAACGCCTCTGAGAAATCATAGAAATTTAAGTGTGCTGTTGGAAAATATATCCTCCCTGCTGCGTCACTGAGCACATGCAGGAATCTTCGCAAACTATAGATTTAATGCTTTAATCTTGCTATGACCATCAACACTGAGTGTTTGAAACACTTATAAATACATAAAACTTTTATAAACAGACAGCCAAAAGATTTTTTCATATCGGTTGGACAACATTCATTTCTACTTTAATAAAAGTCTTTTTTTCAGCAATACACTTTTATCTTTTATCTTATTTTACATCAATCAATGATTGAAAGATTATTTCATTTTCATTTGAGGTAATACAATAACCACTGAAATACACATCAACAAAACACACATGATGTCAGCCTCTGCCTCTATCAGATGATCTGTGTTGAAGCAATGCTCAGTGGTTAATAGTGTGAAAGACTCTGCATTGTAATCAGTGTATGTTGTCTTCAAATTATGAATGATTAATGTTTTTAATCACAACAAAAATATATCTCTATTAGGTGAAAAGGAAATAAATGCATACCCCACTTGTTAATATAAAGAAGCACTGCAAACTAGAGACATACAATTGGTTTTTTTTACATGTTTTTGTCAGATGGAAGACTGTAATGGTGGATAGGGCCACAGAGACAAGCATGTGTTTCAGTTATGTGTAGCTGTGCGAAAACAATGTTGTTCTGCTAAGCAAGTAAATGTATTATGCTGATTCATCTGTTTGCAAATGTATCCACTGTCCATATCACTTCTTTTTAAAATATAACACATAACATGAAGAACTCATCTACACTGCTCTTCACATACAGAATGCTTCTATTGTGTTGCCCGATCACTTTTCATCATCCAGTATTTCACACATGTAATGTATTTTACTGCATTGAATGCCACAAACAGTCCAATAGGTTATTATCAAATCAATTAAGCAGACAGCAGCCATTAAGATATTCTTTCCTGTGCGCATGTCCCCACTCAAAGAGTTCTTCTGGGAAACGTGTAGAAATTTACAAATGTTCTTTAAAGAATGTTCTTTAAATAATGTACTGTTATTAATTAAATGAAACAACAAAAACTTCCACAGAGGCATTCTTTTAGAAGTAAATGCAAAGGTAAAACAATTAGACAGTGGGGAAAATGGTTAATTAACTTATAATTGCGTTCTTCTGGGTGCAAACCTATGAGGTTATTTAAGAGGCAGAGGCAGAATCTCTCATGAACGCACAGCTGTTTCTTTTCAATGTCGCCAAGCTATCAGGAAATGGAAGTAAAGTGCACTTTTGTATGCGTTTTCATGAAATAACACAGCAATTGCATCAATGGTGAGAAGAGTCTGCACCAAGCACAAGGACCATGAACAAGTTATAGATAATTAATTTGTGCTTCCTGTGTAGTGTGACAAAGTGTCAGTCGATGTAAATTCCACATCCCTGATGTTTTAGTTGAAACAATTTAACAGTGCTCTCTGCACAGTGACTCAAATAATTCCAGTTTCTATGCAGTAAATTATGTGACCGCAAAACTATTCAATTTGATTTGGAAATGACCAATCCTGTTTGATAAGAGAAAATCCATTTACAATGGTTTGTGCAGTCATGAGATGAGCATGCTAAATCCTAACAAACATGCTTAGACTCTACAAATTTGCAGGTTTATGGCCATATCTTGTTCATTGTTAAAATATTTGAGCATGAAACCCGAAGGGCTCGCAAACAACAGATGACAGACCTATATGGAAAACCTGTTTCTGGTTGTTCTCTGACAAGCAAATGGCTGCTTGAATAATTGTATTAATGAATTAGCACTAAGTGGGTCAGTGTTTTAGTGAAATTACGAAAAAGATGAACGATCCTAGATAGTAGGAAAGGCAAAGTTTTACACAAGATGTCTCTTTGTGGTTTAATCTCTTGCAAATGGCAATCTATTTAACTGACATTAAACCAACACAGAATCCAAGTTCCTTGTTTTTAATCAAAGCACAGTCATAGTGAGCATTGACTTTTATTGCTGTGATGAATGCTTTTTGAAATCCCTGGAAATGCAGTAACATCTATGAAAAGACTAATGTTGCTGGATGCAGTTTTATAAGTGTCCTGCTGTCATTATGCTAGCTAGCAAGATAGATACATAAAGGAAAGATTTTGTTGCATGGTTTATTTCTGTAATACATCAACAGAATGTTACATACTGTGATGAGGGGACTTTTGTATTCTGCTTGTGCTTGTCTTAATAAATAACACTTTGACCAATGGGACAGGAAGAATAAAATGTTTATTTTAATTTTACAATGTGATAGTGGAGTCTTACAGCTCAGCAAAGGCAAATAAAAACTGTAATAAAAATAAAGCATGCTGAATTTCTTTATTTCTGTGCCTTGCAGTGAAAGTAATAATTTGCAATTAGCATGTATGTTAGCTAAAAAATGTAATATGATTAACAGGGGAACTTAATATTTTGAAGGAATCACTTGTGATTTAAGTGGAATAACATTGTGGTCTGAGGATATAATTGATGGTAACACATATGGACAATAATGTGTATTTGTGGCTGTTGCGAGAAATTACATATATTACAATTATAAGCCTATATCAAGTAAATTCTATAGCCAGGAATAAACATATGTTTTTTTAATCTGCTTTGTTTACACAAAGATAATCAAGACTCTTGTTTGATATTTTCCACACTGTCTAATGAAGACGTTTGTCATGGTTTTGCAAGCTAAGAAAAATGACAGCTTCTAAAAATGTTCCATTCATGCCTTTTCAGCTCCTTTCCATGACTTCTTCATTGGTCTGACTGAGAACTTCTGGGTTGCCAGATCACCATATTGGTAACATTGGGGAGTGGCAGAAAGGCAGCAACTGTAAAATACTATTCATGTGAGCAATGCTGAATATCAGCCAATGAAATCAGCGGATTGCCATCTCAGATGACCTCTAGTATATATTTGAAAATCCTCTCAGAATATGTAACTGTTATAATACTTTTCAGTGTGAATTCTTTCTCCAGCAAGGTTAAATTTAATGTCTTTACAAATAGGCTTGGGTTTGCCTGCAAGATCTTGTGTACTAGCAATGGGATATGATAACCTCAAGTCAAGAACAAAGCCTGCTGATACAAGCATGCTCACATATGCACCAAGAATTCAAACAGAATGGTGAGAGCTCTTCCATCTACACATTCTAAGGCATTTGTGAACATCAAACCTTTGTTTGATGAGAATGGAAATGTGGAAGGCATCTTCCTTTCAAAAGATGATCTTCCATTCAGATTCTGGGCTCAACATACTAAGCAGGAAGTGCTCCTCCTTAATGATATGCCCAAGATCAATAGCCCTGTAAATAGACTCCTTGAGAGTGAGTCACCTTGCATTTTCACAGACATTGGTTTACAGCACACGCAGCACAGATCCGCAAAGTCTTTATGTTGTGTGGGTGCATGAATCTAATCTTCTTTGTCCATTATCAGAAAATACAAGCAAGGCATTGGTGTAGAGGCACACGAATAGAGATATTTGATTAGCCAGCAGCTGTAGGACCGGGTCCGTGTAATGCAAGGAAATTTTGTGATGCATGATACTGACTGCAGTCGTATTGACTGGTGGGTTTGTTTTGTTCTCATGAACAGCATGAAGTGAGAATTCACACGCCAGTGTTAACTTATGAGTCCAAAGCCAACCGTGCACTTTCATATGTGAACACGACCTAGACTCAGATCATGAAATAATTCCAACAAAGCTCATTTCGTGCTTGAAATGATCCTTTCATTGAAAACCCTGACTGGAAAACAGACAGCAGCCTAAAATGACATTTTATAACAAAATTATCATAACATCATACATCATTTCTGATTTCTATTATCATTTGCTAAATTGAGTGAATAAGACATTTTGATGGTATCGTTGTTGTTTACGGAAAACATTAGATATCTGTTGGTGCTGTGAAGACAATCAGCTAAAACCTCAAGATTATGATTGCCAATTCTATTCTAAACACAGCTTGACAAACACTATTACAGCACACAGCTGCCTAAAGAGTCTTTTTAATGTACATATGCTATGTAGAAAGCAATGTGAACATAAATATACCATTCAGTAATAACAGCAGTTATGGCTTTGGTGTATTGGTCCACCCAGGCATTGCAAAAAAATTCCTTAGACTATGAAAGGCAATGTACCTCCATTGTGCCTGCATTTCACATGCTGCGTGTACACATTTGATGAGCATGAACATAAAGGCATCCTCCAGGAAGTTTAGCACAATTAAATGAGATTGCCATCGGATGGAACATTCAACAGTTCATTTAACAGGAAACAAATGGAAAATGCAGATTTGTATGACTCAGAATTGAATGATAGCACTATTACACTACTGCTCTGCACAAACCCCATACTAAACACCACATGAGTTTCCTGGGTGAAATTTGAGCATGCAAATCTCTCGTATGACGAGGCATGTAAATTACTGTTTGGATGTATTTAAAAGCACACATTAAGTGTATCAGTTGAGAAAACGGTCATAATTATGCACAAAGTGGATTTCTATTATACTGAGTTCATCATAATATAACTGGAAGAATGAGCAAAATTTAACAGACCAAAATGTCAACTGCTAACCCTATCTTTGATCACACCATATTTGCAGTGTAGCACTGAATTATATTTCCATCAGTCTGTGAGAGTTGGATGCAAATTCTCTGAGAAGCGAGGCCTGCCCAAGACGTTTGAAGTGGGCCAGCGCATATCCTGTCTCAACCTTCCCCACACTTCAATTTACTGTACCATTATTCAAAATGAAAATGGAAATGAGAGCCTGAAGCATTTGTATTTGAACAAAGAAGGGGGGAGGCAGATTATAAATGTTCAAAACCTAATTTCTATTACAATTCCATTATTCTTCTATTAATCACAGATTCCTTTTCCCCTTGCTCTGGAAGCAAAACTTGCTCATGCAGTATTCATATCCATTAAAAAAAAATAAATTTGTAAGGCTATCAGCAATGTTCAATTCATAGTGGATATTTCCAGTTTACGACTCACACAAAATGCGCAGGAGAACCTTGTTATGTTTTAATCAGTATTATGCAGTCATTATTTTCCAAATGTAAGTCACTGAAGCAGCTGAGGAATATTCCAGGACAAACCTGGCATTCAGTCCTTTTTTTTTCTCAGCAATCATGAAGGGGGTTGCGTGTCTTTTTCTTCTTATGTTCTTTCAGTGTAAAACTAATATTCATAAAGTGAAAGGAGATTCAATGCATATTGATTACTCTAGAGGCATGGGGGTCTAGTCATGGAGAAAGCCGCAATTAAAGTATTTTCATTATCCATAAACTGCACCTTTATACAGCTGGGCAGCACTATGCATGTCTGCCTCACTGATTTGCACACAGTATTGTTTAAGCTGAGCAAATCTGTTTAAAGTATAGAAGCTCATTTTTACCCTCCTCCCTACTTTCAAATATTCAGAGGACACACAAGGTGAATATACATAGGGCAGTTTAGCAAAGCTATTTCTCACATAGACTTCAGTCATAGGTACATATTTACATATTTCAGGAAGAAAAAAATGCTGATTTTGGGCATGTTTTAGGACTTTCAATTGACCAAGTCCACAAACAGTCAGAGTTGAGTATAACAGTCCTCACACAAAGTGTGATAAGAAAGATATGTATTAGCACCATGTCTGGTTACATGCGGAGTGTCTGCGAAATGGTTGTATCAGAGGTTAACTGCATGATTTGATTGACAATCTTCAGAGCCCTTTAGGGAGAACCTTCACTGATAACCGTGTGTGGTGGAGAAACCTATGCAAAGATGGATGGGGAGCCAGTCCTCAGAGACACAAAGTCACATCCTCCGAGCCATAGACAGGACACTTCATCAACAGCAGGCTGCATGCATCATTCCTTTCCAAACGATTTAAAATGAAAGCTGAAAGTAATACAACTAAATAAAGTTACATATAGAGAGTTTATACATACCAGGAAGAGAGAATGCCTTGTCCATCTTGGAACTAACCTCTGCAATTAAACCACTGAATTCTTAAACATTCTGCCTTTTAAATCTCACTGTGTGACATCATCATGATTAAATTTTGAAATAGAAAGCAATATTAAAATTATTACAAATATTTGTCAAATATTCATTTTTCTTATACATGAAATAAAGGCCTTTTCCTGATCTGTTTAAAAGGGGCTTGATTGGCCTCCTGGAGAACACTAAGGGTGACTCACTAGCATTGAGAGGGCAGTTACTGGCATGAATGAGCCTGAGCACAGTGCACAAAGCAGTGTCATGAATCAGGTGCAGCTATTTTCATATTGTGGAGGGAAAATGTAATCCTGTCTGCGCAGGTGATGAAGCAATGCTGAGCGTGCAGTGTACTGAGGTTTGCACAAACAACACAAACATGGCTGATCAGCTGACCGACTAGCAACCACCCTATTGAAAACCCAATGGAAGAGATCTCTTTTACATTCAAATTGTGTGGCTTGCTTCCTGCATGAGAGCCAGGCCCTCTTTGTGTTCACACAGGACATTTTCCAAAGAAATTGCACCAGGTTCTGTTGTTACAGGGTCTGTGAGTTCAGGGATATGAGTTTCCTTATTTTGTTTTATTATTCATTACTTGTTTTGGGATTAATCTTTCATGTTCGCACTTCTCTCCCAGCAAGCCATACTATGCTTGTAGAATAAAAAATGTACATGTAAATATGCTTAAAAACAAGATCCTCTTCACACTTTGTTTCAAATAGCTAAGTATGGTTCTTTTGACAAGAATATGCATATTTTCTCAACGCTCACACATGCAATCATTAAGGAATGCATACAGTGTGTGTGTTTTTTAACATTTCATTTTTACATACAGGCTGGAGCACCTGGTGAGTTTCATGCAGTAACTGTAAGCTTGGTGTCGGGTGTTGCGTTGTGCTACACAAGTCCACTTATGTCAAAACTGTACTGCATCAGAGACAGTTGACGTATTTGCACTGCATAAGATCACTGTACAAGCTGGCTCATCAAGATGTCAGCGATGGCTGGTTCAACAGCATAATGCTCAGCCAAGCTGTACTACTTATTTATGAAAAATGAAACTGATGTTGTGGACCATGACAGAAAAGTCAGAAAAATACAAGACGCCTGTTCCCATAACCTTTATTGTAAGAGACAGCAACCCCAATGTGCAGAGCAAGTTTTGAATGAAGCCTCACTTTCTCTTAGCATACCTATAGTTTTGAAGCAAAATCAGCGCATTTTCTACATTTGACAAAATGCAGCAAAAACCTTTATGATGTGGGTTGCACTGAGGTCAAAATAGTTAGATTTTTTATCAGACCATATTTGTAAACACGCTTTCAGTCTTTGGTTGTCCACAAAACGCCTCTGTTTACCATCTGCAGCTCTGTCTCTTCTTTACCACCATATTGTAGCATCCACAAAGTACTTTCTCCTGGTTGAAAAACACCCAAGACCTTACATTCAACAGAGAACATTTTCCAGATGAACTGTACCAAGCTCTTTGTATCAAATGAACCGAGACCACCTGTTCAGGAAGTTTCCTTCTTTGAGTTTGTTTTTGCTTGGTCCCTCAATTCAGACATCAGTGCTGCTGTCTAAACCAAGAGCCATGTTCATTTCGAAACAAAGCTGTAGTGTGACTACACCCTAAGAAGCTGTAAGGAATCAAGGAGAAAATCTCTGTGCATGTGCTGAAGTATTTACCTTTGCAAAAAAGACTCCTTCATCATCAGTAATAAATTACTTTGATAGGTATATTATAAAATCGCACATATATAAGTAGGCTTTCATCTAGAAAGGTTAAACAGTACACAAAACATGTAATCGATGGGATTAAACTGAGAAATACGTGAAAAAAAAATCAGTTTTGTAATGATGCAATTTGAAGACTGCAGTCATTGGTCCTCTGTGCATGCTGGTTAATTTCAGCCTCGCTTAATTCAAAGCAAAGTTTAGATGAACAGTCAAATAATAGCCGTGAGAGGCAGTCAAGGACGGTATGTCTCAGCATTAAAAATAACGATTTGTTTTAACTATGCATCATCCTATGTGAATCAGATAATTTGTGGGTTGGCATCCTTCATGACAAGATAGGGCCTTTTATTGTTTGGTACGAGTAAAAACCAGAGAAGGAAATGAATACTCTTTTGGATCATTGTTGCACATTTACATGTTATAGAGATAATATCTATGGGGTAGTAAGAGACAATTTTTCATTTATTTTAGCAATGCACTGCATATTTTTCCAACATCTAAGGCATCATTTCTAAATGTTATTCAGTCACATCTTAAATGTGACACATTTATCACAAATTATTCATCTTAAATATTTTGGATCTGTAAGTAAAATGTTCTTTTCTATTTATACAAATTAAATACATATTAATCATATGCACAGTAAGCATATGTAATCATAACCTGATTCAACATTTATAGAGAAAACACATTATTTATGGAATACATTAAACAGAGAAACTGGGGCTGTCAACCAAGGTAATGGTTTGCAAGGTCACCTAATCAGAATCATGATGGTCAAGGAAATAAAGGATTTCCAACTAAAAGTTGAAAATTCTGCACATTCAGAATGCAAAGGGTTTTTTTTTTTTAATGTTGAACTCATACATTCGATCTCACTAGCTATCTAGTTTTCCATGCCTTATTAGTTTACCAAGTTTTTGATTTTTTTTTTCCTGATAGTTACATTTTACTCAGACTAGCTATATACAGTAGCAGTAGTTGCAGTAGTTATCTTAGATAAACATTGCTAAACACATAAATGTATTATGGCGTGTTATTAAAATGAGATTCATACTTGTTGATCCCATTTTCTTAATTCTAAAAATAAAATATATCCTTTGTTTTTCATGAGTAAATGTTGCTAAAAGTGACCAAAAGTCAATCAGTAGCTTCTTGTCCATGACAATGTTGTCAGCTATGCAATTTTCTCACACTAGCTTGCCTATGGCACCCTGCTTTTTCACATACAGAAGAAACATGTATTTTTTTCTTGAACTTAATATAAGGCCTTAAATGTATAATTCTGGTGGCACACATTTAATACATACCTATTTTCTCATACTGTGGCTGTTCATAAACCCAGAATGTGTCATGTTCTAAGTTTAAAGCACAATAAATTCAGTACCTAGTATAAATCTTCACAATTGCTACACCATAAATGTGATCTATATGGTACATCAAAACTAGGAATGTACAGAACTGAGGTTCAGTAGAGCCAGAGGTGATTTGCTAACCTAACAGTTATGCTACAATTGTCTGTAATATTCTGAGTGAAAGTCTGTGTCCCCACCCAAATATTAGGCAATAGAGAAGGGACCAAAAACTCTAAAGTAGTTGTACCAAAAAATGAGTATAAATGAATTTTGAATGTTCCAGAAAAAAATGTTATAACAAAGGTTACTGGTCAATATTGTTATTCTTCACTTCCAGGTAGTTTTCACAGTTATTAAGTGAAAAAATCATCACTAATCATCAGTAATAACAACCATTAACCCTTTCACACGTATAGTCACACCGGTGTGATTAAATATTTTGATAACTATGAAATGATACAAATACAAGAATATCAACATCTTGCACCAATGTGAGTAGTTTTGAATATTTACTAAGGAGGCTGACTGATTGCACACATTATGTACAATGAATGGCATTTTCACAAACAGTCAGAGAACATAAAATGGTGGCCTCTAGTTACCAGTCTTCTGTAAATGAATAGCTGACTATATTCACTAGCTAGTTATATAGCTAACTAGAAAGTCACCTTTTATACAGTATGTGCCCTACACATGAGACTGTTAAAGTTCAAGTAACTATAATTTATTATACAATACAATTCATGAATAGTAGTCTATACTGTATAACACTAAGTGGGTATCAGGGCTAGCTACAATACAAGCACTAACTGTGCTAGTTGCTAGCTAAGCTAGTGTAATACTAGCAGAGATTAATTTGTTGAGGCCCACAAGGAATGTCTCCCAGAGGAAAAAAAAATCAGGAGAGGTGCAGATTACAAGATGTTGCCAGTTAAGTGTATTTGTATCACATCACATTCCTGAAAGAAACATACCAATTGTAATTACACACATATAAACTTACTACACACATGAATCATAATGCATGGAGGCCAGGTACATGTCATAAGTTTATATGGACTAGGGTCAACATTGTCTACACATGTCCTAGTGGAGGCAGTGTGTCTTACAGATTATTCTTGGCATATGATACAAACAGTGCCATAGTCTGGTACATGTATGTTACATGTATATGGGTGAAGAGGTAGTTTCAGTATGACACAGAACTTACAATTATTTTGCATAAACATCTACATCCAAATCTTTCTAAAACAGTTCATTTAGATCATATAGTGTTGACTTCTACCTTGTCTTACTTGTAAACAAAGTTTCCACATCTGCAGAACAGTTGTGAAAGGGTTAAATATTTAAGATCCTGGTTATCTCCACATTTATTATGGATATTTTTCCTTTTGATGTTTCAGGACTTCAGGGGGACTAATTCTGCAATTCACACAAAAGTCAGAGAGATGACAATCTGACATTTACACATCAGTGGAATCTTATATTATATATTATTTCATTTTCCTTTGCCTTGAAGTGCACTTTGTGCTGCACAGGCAAAAAAGTATCTATCCTTTGATCCAAGAATGGACTTTTTCCATTCTAAACATTGAATGGAGTGGACCACCATCCTGACTTTGTTGTAAATGATTTCATTAAAGCAAAACAGATGGGTCAGTTTGTTGCAGTGGATTTGTTTCACTAGTTTTCCTGTGATACTTGCTTAGAGCAAACACTGACAGCCATATATCCCTCTGCTAGCACATTCATATCCACTGGAGATTAGTGTAAATACAATTCAGCTATTATTTTAGCCCTGCATCAATCATTAGAGAAATGACAACATCCTTTGTTAAATGCAAAGATAGCAAACACAGCTGCTGCAGCCAGCATGACCTCAAACATATTCCTACTCTGTGTTTACACCTGTTGAACAGAAGGCAGTTAAATGTGATTGAGAGCAGTTATTACTATTCTAATGACATAATGTCCAGTCTCAGTACATCATTATGAACCTATGCACCCTAGATCACAGCAAACAGAGAAGCCCACTCTACCAACATGGTTAATGTTTATAAAATATAACACTCACACTGTAATTGAATGCTTATTGTTGTTTTCTATATTGTTTAATGGTTTGTTTTGTGGGGGAAAAAAAACATTGCTGTGCTATAGAGATGTTAGTTAGTATCTGACTAACCATTTATGGTGGTCTCTTTGAAGAAGTGAAGTTAAAAGAAATAATTAAAAATACTCCCATTTTCAATACCGTTGCATGCTTTGTATAAGGATTTAATGAGTAAATAATTTCCAGTTGGTTAGTTTTATGCAACTCAAACCCCCCACAGGATTTTCTAGTTTTTGGAGTTTCCTCTTAAAATGTTACTTCTGTAAACACAGGCTGAAGTTGTAAATGTCAGGCCTATTAACATCCCCCTGTTTAAAAAGGGATTTCATTATCTCAGTGGAAAACAACCACTTGCATATAAGGGCTTGGATGTCTGAAGTAATTCACTCCCGATAAAACCTGATAAAAACCCAGGCCAAACAAATAAACTCATAGTTTGAAAACATGTAATAGTAGAATAAAGCATATTTGTATTTTTGCATCTTTGCACTGGTGAACAATAATGTCTCAGAATGCCCCCGATTTCATTTCTGGAGCCTTTTCTTTATTAACTTCAAAGGCACTTTACACTTTGGTTGGTTTATATGGAGCTATGTGCCTGCCTCAACTATACTTTATAATGGTAGTCATGGTACAATAACTTCAAATGGGACCCATGTCATAAATGGAGTCTTAAATCTAACTGGGTTTTCAGGTAGTATCTTTGGTACAGAATCACTTTGTAGTTTACTGAGAGATATCAAACAATGAAGCAAAGATAACTACTAAAGTGAAGGGTGTAATGCAAACATATGCTGCTATATTGAACACAGACAGCAAGAAGTCAAAATGCTATTTAAAAGACTGTTACAGAAAGCAATTATGTGTTTTATGAAACATCTATTATCATACTTAGCAGTACAGACAGTACAGAACAGAATGGACAGCATGTTATCTGATCCAAGTGAGAACACATACAAGCAAAAGTTTTCCCCTGGGTAATTACAAAAACAACAAAATATGACAGAGAGCAGAACTTGAAATCCAATCATGCATAGGATTGTCAGTCTGCATTACAAAATGAACAGCTAACCATATGAAGATGACAAATGAAGATGGCATGACTGTCAGAGATTTTTGTGGCAATGAAAATTTTTTTTTTTTTTTTTACTTTAAATGAGGCGCAGACTGAAATACAGTCGGTAGTCCAGCTGAAGAAACTGAACATGTCAGTAGGAAGAGGACCAAGCAGGAGATAGGTACATTGCTGAGCTGCTTACATCAAATTTGATAAAGAAACTGAAGGTAAATTGTTTTACACAGTTCATGACAGCCTATAACTTAATTCACACTAGAATATAATGTTATTGTTAAATTTGTTGCATTATATGCTACGGTTAATAAAATATACAGTTTTCTGTTACAACCTAAGTCCACATCTGTAAGACCAAATAATTTCATTAAAGTACACTATCTGGAATTAATGCAGAGTTGTCTGTCATCTACTAATGGACAGTGCTCAAACTAATCATAAATTACATGGAAGAAGTAGACAATGAAAATAATTTGGTAACATTAAGCTTGGCATGAAGACACATTACATAAGGTAACACAGCAAGTGGCACATGTATTCGTACCTTCCATGTGTAATACAGTTATTCAGAAACATGCTAATCAGGATTATTTTCATGTTCATGAGGGCTCAAAGTCAAGAAAACAGGAAAGGGTGTGGCCTCAAACTAAGGGTGGTCCAGCTAGAAGTTGGAGCCTTTTTAAAGTAATTGTAAACACTTTCTTTTTTATAATATTACTGGGATGGTATTTAGATTGTTCTCAAGTGCATCCATTTTTTAACAACATGTCATAGCATTGTTGTGTTTAGCCTCTCCATCCTGTGTGAGAGCAACACTGCTTGCCAAAGTGTTTGATAAAGTTCCTACACAGACAACTCTTTTAAAGTCCAAAGAGGCAAGAATGATTACTACTGCTTGTCCAATGTTGTGGAAGATGAGTTTGGGACTGTGTTTTTGTTGGTTTGTTTGACTGAATTACTAATTTCTGTAATGTCTGACACACATTTCAGTTGAATGCCATCCTTAATGTAAAAGCCTTATGCAATTTTCTTCTTTATTTCAACCTAAAGATGAGACTGAAAATAACTAAAGAGTAATTTTCTGTCATTCAAATATTGGATTTTGATATCAAAAGCAATTTTTGTGGTCAGTGTTGAAAATATCATTAATAAACAAACGATCACAATCAAGAGCTTCTCAATATTCATGTCACACTAAGAATCCAATATAAAAATAGATTGCCTAATTCAGTGGCATTAGTCTGGAAATGTGACTGAATGCCGATATTTGCAGTGAGTGAGTCATTATTCAGAATGATAGAAAGAACTAGAGTTTCACATAGTTCTGGGAAAAGAAAAAGTGGGTCTCAATAACTAGGGAGCTGGAAGAACAGCTTACACAAATGTTTTCATCTGCACTTATTCTGTTTACTACTCTCTATTACGTGACTCAGTTACAAGATGGAATTTAATGCGCTGTCTTCCGCAATGCAATTTTTTCAAGAACTTGCATAAGAAACAAGCTTAATGAAATACTGGCATTGGCATCAGCAGATAAATCTTGGATATTGATACCAGCTCTAGAAATATCTATCGGTCCGCTCCTGCTGTATCGTTTCATTCATTGTATTTAGTGAACCAAAAGCTTATTGAAAGACTTTTCCATTGTGACAGAAAGAGGTAATCAGTTCATGTGCAATGACACAGAGGTGGATACTGTGTCCTCATGCTACACAATGTAGCCCAACAAAATATATTTGATGATTCACAAATAAAACCAATTGTATCCAGGTAAAGCAGGAAGGTAACAGCAGAGTGTATGAATGTCTCAGTGTTATCTACAGCAGCAGCAAATCCTGCTGCATAAGCTGAAACAGTGGAAAGAAGACACCCAAGCAAAAATCTTGACAGCACAAAAGCATTTATATATACTAGCTCCCAGTCTGATTGGCAAGATAACATCTGTCACCAAAAAAGGCTCTACTGAAATATCAATCTGAAGATATTACATTAGCAACTAAACTTTAAAATAAATAATACATCATAATGCTGACACACAAAATATAACAATACTGAACATTGAGATCTGCAGAGCTTCTTTGTTTGGCATCACCTTCAGGTGTGTGTGTGTGTGTGTGTGTGTGTGTGGGTATGCTGGGTAGGGGTCCTTTCAAGTATCTTCTTAGTCTAGCAAGACTGCTAAGAACACAAATACTGTAAATCTATTCTCCCCTGTTGTAGACTGTGGTCTCATAATGACAGGCAGACACAGCTGCAAGTGTTTGCAAGAAACAGTGAATTTCCAGAACATCCATTATAGATTGGATGTGGCAATAAATGATCAGGAGTAACAGGGATTTCTGGGGGGAGGCCAGCAAGCTAAAAAAGAAGAGGGCTGTGGTCCAAAAAGTGAGAGACATCAGGCCAACTGAAGCGTACTGTATAAGCATACAATCTGTTTCCATGGGTCCATTTCTGGCATGGACACTGTGCCAAAGAGCGCAGCTAGGAGGCACTGGGACAGGGACAGGACTGTGGAAATTTAGAATTTTGCTTATATCAGTTTGTAACTCACTGTCAACAATTCAGGTGGAGGCTTGAGATTGGCAAGAACAAGATGAATGGCAGAGGACAGAATAGGATAAGTTCTAAAGACATGTGAGAAAAGTTCTTGATACTTAAGCAGCTTTGATGGAAGTGAGATGGTAGATCAACAAGAACCAAAACCATGAAAGAGAAAGTTGTATTGATTTTATCATACAGAGAGCAAGGGGATTAATATATAGAGGAGGGTAATGATAATGGTAATGACAAGCCTTCTGAGAATGGCTTGCAGTTACAGTATATCCTACCCTTCTTTAAAGGATGTCAATGTACTGATGCTGCCACTGCCATTTACAACTGCAGTATAGAGGCAGTGGAAGGATTTATTGTTAGCCGTTTAAAAACGAGAATACCATATTAAGTCATCATATTCCATATAGCTCTGAGGTGGTATGCATTTGCAAGTGTATAATAATACAGTTCTCACCCCCATATAATCCAATACAACATGATTCAGTATAACTGTAAAATTATTCTACAGTTTAAAGAAATAGCTAAGTAAGTATCTAAGCAATGGTTCATTATATGCAATGGTTCATTATATGCCATTGACACAACATTCGATATTAAAAGATAACTACAATTGTTATCTTTTTTTGTTACAACAACTTGAGTTTCATCTAAATTGCTAAATTAATATGAATAAAATTAAATTAAAAATCAATGGTATGGGTGGACTCTCACATGGAACAATGATACAGCTGTATCATTGCTTTTCCATTGAAGCAACCAAAATGAATCAATGCACAGTAGCCATTTTGAACTGCTCACCATGAGTGCTCAGTGAATAGCTCAAATTCAAAAACAGAATTTAGCAATCTTCAAAACATCTTTGTGGGATTCATCCATACTGGATCTTCAACCACGCCAGCTACCTATACACCTATACAGACTCCCACAAACCAACGTTACAAAGCTAAGCCATAATAAAACCTGTACTGAATGCTTGCTGTGAGCAGGAGTAAGTTAAGTTGGCTTAGATACCATAGTGACTGCACACACTGCCTTTAAGAAGCCATACTCAATCCCATTGAAATGTATAGGTGCGAATCCAGTGTCCAGCTGAGGAAGTCAGGGCTGGGTAACAGCCTGTGAAGTGAAGACTCATTATGCGTCCCCCTCTGCTCCTTCTCCAGGTATCACAAATGCCACAGGGTTAATTAAGCCTCATCCTGCCATGTTCACAGAATCAGGATTTGAGTGCAAAGACATTTACACTTCTCCCTGCAGAGGGATCCATGTTTTGTCATGTATTATTTGAGACAGGATTTGAAAAGTCAAGAGTGCAGTGATGTAAAAAATATTCACGTACAGGCGAATGAACTGGACTGAACAAAATACTGAAAAAGCCCACAATGCTCTGTCAACCATTTACTTACTGTCACTTCCTGATAATACATATTCTGTAATACCTGTAAGTGAACAGACATCCTAACACAATTCATTATTTTTCAGGTTTTACCAAGTCAGGTGAGTGAGATGCACTGAATTCTTCTGCATGTTTTATTACTGAAATGGCATGGTACCTATGACAACAGAATAGATGATAATCTGCAGTATTATTTTTCAGTGAACTTTTCAAGTTAGTAAAGGTTGCATACAAATTTCTTACAGTTTCTCCCTATCATTTCTTTGTCTGGTCTCACAATGTCTTTCTTCCACTCTTTGACATTCCCTTCAGCTCTTTGTGCTTTTGTCACTCAGCACCCACACTGTCCTCACTCCTGCTTGCCATCTGTAGGATGATATGAATCTTCTTCAGGTTCCCTGTCTTTTTCTTAGTCAGGGTGTCAGATGACAAGCCACGCCACTGCCTGGGTTCGAGTAAACAGCTGGGTAGTAGGTGCTGCTTCTATGTGGGCCTTGGGTTACTCATGTCTGCAGCATGTCTGCAGCAGCATCTGTACAGTACAGCTGTGGATCTAAAACAGAGCAAAACAATGCATATCAACAAGCACTATTTTTTGAAAATATCAACACTTATTATGCACATTATAACCCTTTGTCAGGCTTTGTGTGTGTGTGTGTGTGTGTGTGTGTGTGTGTGTGTGTGTGTGTGTGTGTGTGTGTGTGTGTGTGTGTTGGGTTGGGTTGGGTTAGGTGTGAACATCACTTGTCAGTTTGGATCACTTAGAAAGATAAGTTGTATAATCTTCTTTCATGTTACAGTGATGCCTTGTCCTGCTGTCTAGAATAAACTAGAGGCAGAACATTGGGATGACAGGTATGCCCTCCAGCCAAGTTACAGGTTGACAGGTCATACCTTATACATACACAGCACAGAGAGTTTGGCCCTTTTCATGGTTTACTACAGAAATAACTTGAACAACCCAGAGATCACAAAACCTACCTGGTACTTTCGTACCATTTAAGCTTATTTACCCATGCAGAACTCAAATACAACTCAAAGGCCACACAGCTTGCTTTGACCATTTTTCACTTCTCTTCAATCTTGAACTTTCTTTCTCATCATCTACTGCTGCATCTTTCTTCTCTGTCTTAACTTTCCTGCCTGTTGTATTATCATAAATCCTCCAGCATCCCTAACCACATATTCAGTTGAAAAATTATGGTATTTTGATAAAAGATCTGTCATCTCATGACCACTTCCACAGAATGGGGAAATCAAAGGATGTTCTTCATTGGAAAGCAACTTCTTTTTGTGTTGGATATACACTAACATGCCAAAAAGCTTCTGTGTGACATTCTGAAGCAACAACCAACTTAAAAGCAATCATCTGCATGTCTTTGCACTACAAAAGCATGATACTGAACTAGAGAGAAGGACTGCATGGATCCTGGGTATTCGCTGCAGGGATGAGAATGAAAACCTGAGGGATCCCTTATATAAATAGATGCATGGTTCAACAACAAAAAGAAAACTTTTTTTTACTCCTGGGTACACTTCATACACCCCAATACTGTGTAAGAAATATGGGCAGAAACAGGAAAGAAATAAACTCACCTGAAGATAAGCTAGGTAGGAGGGGATGTCTGAGTGTATTATCTGAAGCCATTTTTGTTAGGTAATTTGCCCAGCAATGATCAAAAACTGAATGGGGAAATAGGCAACCCCATACAGTATAGTGTCTCTAAATATCTCAGCAAAGACTCAAAATATCACATGCCATGATGACAGATTAATATTCAAAATGTCTGGATAAAAAATACAGATAAATAATTGAATAGATAGATGGATGGATAAATAAATAAATAAATAAATAAATAAATAAATAACCTGTCAGCTGTGTTTTACCAAAGAGATAAAAATAGGAGTGGTGTCCTTGACATTGAAATACATTTACATTTTCTCTCTCCTTCTGTGCAGGATGCCCTACTCACACAAAGGAGTGAAGATAAGGTGTATTTAGATGGTTGCTGGTGCAGTCATGTAGCAGCTTGCTGACACAAGAGTAGCCTACATGTGCAGAACCGAAACAAACCTGGACGAATCACTTGGAGAAAACTGAGGGGTGAAAAAACATTTTAAATGTATTTCAATGAACTTGTATTGTTGTCTCCATTCATATTTGAAACACTTTTACCTAGTAAAACAATAAGATAATGGAAGAAACAGTCTAGTAGGGTCATAATCTTAGTTATCCTGTTTGTGAATGCTCTAATGCAGTGGTGTGTCTCAAACAGTAAAAAAAAAAAAACAAGAAGAGGAAAGAGGTGTAAGAAAACTGAGATTGGAAGACAGAAAGATATGTGACAATACTGGATAAATGACTCACTTAAAATGAACCATCAACCAATCATTTAATGTTTTTAATGATAATCAGAAAGAGCATATTGTCTTCAGATAGTAATATGGAAAAAGAAACACAGGACCAAATGAAAATAATCAATAAAAATGAATAGCATAAAAATGGGTAGCATTGTTGTGGAATAGTGCTTACTGTGTTTCTGTGAGATAGTGTAGCACCAATTACAACCAATTTTGCTGTTATTTGTCCTCATTTTTAATCAATAAACATATTTCACATTGTTTGCCTTTATACAGTACCTATACTTACAGGGAGCAGCAGTGTAGGACTTATTTAAGTTTCTGTTGATTCCTGAAGGAAGAACCCATACAGTCTATATAAGAATGACCCCTGAACGGGGCACCTGTGAATCATTATCCAAAGCCATGTAATGCTGAGTACCGAGCAGAGAGGCAATGTGCCCTCCTGCACTCACACTGAAATCCATTCTGTAGGATTCCCATCAGTTCGCTGTGGGTTTGAGGCTGTCAGACCTGATTCAGTCCCCTCTACCACCATGGTGGGTCAGTTGCAACAGATAATGCACAATATACTGTATGTACACATGCACAGCACTACAAATAACCCAGAATAAAAGGCAGTGTGGAAGGAACATAGCATTCTCTCTCTGTCACAATAGTAGCAACAGTAAGAGCAGACAGAACACAGAAAAAAATTGTAATCTTATGCATGCACTTGCATGTATAGGTTGACTTTTTAGAGTTAGGCAAAAGTACAGATTGCTTTTTTCATCCTGATAACGGTGACATTTTACCCCATGTCAAGTGGTTAAACAATTTATGGCATGGTTGTGGGGCACAACATAGTAGGCATTTTGTGCTTTCATTTACTGCACCTGAGAGCAGCAGAAAGCTCTTTGTGGATGTTTTGTGACAGAGGTGTGTTTGATTAGAAATAATGTACACTAATAAACAATGTTAATTTCACATGGGTCATTAGCTGTTGGAAAAATACTGTTTATAATATAATGTTAATATCTATACAAAATGCAACCTTCAAGGAAACATTACAAAACTGAAAAATGCAGCTGACCAGCACATAGTCTACTTAATACCACCTGTAATGTGGTAATTAATCAATAAGCTACACAAAAAATGACTGCAACAGACAAAAAGTAGGAATCAAAGGTGACTGGTGATATAGATCAAGAGCACTAAAGTGAGTTTAACTCAACATCATCTACTAGCCATTTATTGATTTTGAACTAATGGAATATACATGTGCACTTCCAGAATACCAGGGGAGGAATGGCAGAAGCAGCCATGCCTGGCCAATCGCTGCCATGTCCTCAACATTCAATCCCAGACTACACAACACTATATACCAAGTATGATGTCTGGCATTTGGATCAAATGCAATGTCATGATAGCATCACACATATTTGCAGACACTGTACTGCAATCTGCACCATTCTAACAGCAAATGCACCCGATAACATTGCAACACTGTACATCATCGAATCAACTGAGTGATTCCAGTTGAGTTCAGGTACTTTTAACATTATAATTCAAGGAAGGCTTATTAAAGTGATAATAGTGATAAAAGTGTTTTGTTCTAATCACTGACAACATCAAAGTTTAGCTATTTACTGAATCTGTTTATTTACTGCACTGTATCATTCACAGATGATGATAGTGTTAAGCTTAACCTTATTAGTAATTTTAAGGATTCAAACTTTTTATGGCAAGGGCAATGGCAAAAGTAAAGAAATACAACAATGTACAAAAATGTACATTTCAATAACTGACCTGAGGTTCAAAAGTATCTAAATTCAGATTCAGATTTCATATGCTCAAAGATGAAACAACCTTGGGGAAAATATTTATCAAAGGTTCTGTATAATAAATACTTAAAGAGCCTAGGATCAAATAAAGAGCAAACATGCAGTAACTGTTTCAATGTGCCCATGATCAAACAGCTTGTGTGCATGCAGTTAATAAATTCAACTGTCCAGGACTGCATACAGGACAAACTTGACAAATCTATACAAAATACAAAGTCTTTGGTTATGGCCTCAGGGAGATTTAAAGTATCCCCTTTGCTGTAAAAGGAACAGGTCAGACATACACAGTTGAAAGCAATTAATCATTATTAATCTTCCCACCAGATGCTGTTATCAATAACCAAAAAAAAAAAAAAACTGATGCACTCATTTTGGTGGTGGTTTTTGGTGGTGTTGGATGGTAATCCCCAATTTACAAAAATGAATTTTGTTATACTTCGATTATATTATTTTTATATTACCATGCAAGTATTTTTATTATAATCTACATTTTAGTCTCCCCAACCCTCTCAAGACAAGTTACAGGTTAAAAGAAATGTGTGCTTTTATGATGTGTCTAATTGTATCTGATGATACTGTCATTAGCAAAAAATTTCTGCATTGCTGGTTGCCCCATTAGCCCAGCCTATCATAACTCAAATTAATTCAGGCATTGCACCTTTATTAGCTTTTGCTGATGATCTCATCAAAGACTTACTTTGGGAAATACCTGCCTTTTCCAATGATTAAGATGAGATGGGGATGAGAAAAAGGGCTGCTCTCAGGGGTACACAATGTAATGACCACTCAGTATCCAACACCTTAACGACTGCTAGTTATTAGTCCTTAAAGGGCAATACAGTTTCCTAATATATGTCGTGAATAAGGCCAACTGCTAAGGTCATTTGGATTCCACTTTTTAATTAATTGACAGTAACCTGACATTTATCAAGTCATATAGTCTAAAACAATAATCACTAAAAAAATTAATAAATCGATTAATTACTGCACGTATACAAAACACACAAATGTGAAAACCACAACCAGCAATATTCAGAGGGTAACATGGGTGTCAATACAGACATCAAATGGACACCAAAGTGTAATCACATATTGACAATCACCCCAACCAGAGAAACAACTTGAGACTGAGGGCCTCCTACCTTTAACTTTACCAGAGGTTGTGTAATAATTACCTCAGTTGGTGGAGAAGTCTGCTTACATCAACACACCACTGCTTATGGCATGTATAAAACATACGCTTTACAATCATAGCAAGATATTTGAAAATGAAAATATGTTGCACGTTTTCACTACATTTGAAATACCTACTAATATATGTTTGAATAAGCAGGGCATGGTAAAAGGCAGACACCCATGGCAAACAGAAAGATTGAGTGTATTTTGTGAATTGTCAAATTCTGACACACCTTCATTTTTGGTGCTGAGGATAACTGGTTCCCAATAAGATAATCAGTGTAAACTACCTCCTGATGGCGAGTAATCGGCCATTAGTTTCCCAGCTACAGTACACTTGGTTCATCGCAAGCTCCACCTGCTTGTGCCTTTGGTATCTTTAACCAGGACTGTTTGAAAGACTGCTAGACTACTGTGTAAGTGTTTGTGGAGGTACTGGCCTGGTGCGAGTTGTCTATTCTATGAAAACCCATAATGCACAGTACCATACTTCAGCAGCAAGGATCTCACTTTCACTTGTTCTTCCTGTTAGCACTCACTAATCAACAATATCCATTATTTTCTGCAACATTGTGTTAGCCCTTAGCAACTGATCTCACTGTAAACTCACTGTTATGATTATTATCATTATTAAGTTGGCTTGAAAAAGCCAACTTACTGTTCTTATTATTTCTTCTTCTTCCTTCTGATTTTCTGTATATAGCTCCCACACCTTGTCAGCTTCACTACAAAGCTTAGCCAATACTTTCAGCTAGTATGGGATTGTGTTGCTTGTGCTTTTGTGTCAATACCTTAAATACCATTTTTTGAGATATTTATGATTTTATTTTAAAAAATGTCCCATTAACTAACGTTGATAGAACATTCACAAAGACATTTGAAAATGTGCAGATGATATCACAGTGGGCCTGCTGCAGCAGCCACTGATACAGACTGTCTCTTGAGCAAAGCTCAATATAGTTATATAGTTATAGTTAATATAGTTATTATTGTTGTTTTAAGACCACAGACTGTGTAAAGCAGAGTATCGGCTATGATATATGGCTATAGTAGGGCCTCTATAACATTGACATTGACTTACATTGACTGCAAGGATAGAAACATTGCCCACACGCCTTAACCATAGCAGGGGACACTACATGTCCAACAGGTAATGTTTTGCCACTACATAGAGGCTCAAACAAAGATGTACCACCAAGAGGGTCACAATGTTTATGTCAATAAACAGTAACCTTAACTTAATGGTGCTAGCAGGAAAGGGTACATCCCTTCATGGTCCAAGATTTGACATATTCAGGCTTTGCCTCTACTCAGTGATAGCCAGGCATGGCCTGTTACTAGGATTTGGCACTTTGTCTCATTTGTGGGAGATTTGGTAAGTTAAGGACATACTGTACAAATGACTCATAAAAGCATTCCCAGATGTCATTCCTGCCTTGTACTCCTTGCATATTCTACTCTGACAAGGGCCTTAGAGGTCCTTTAATGACTAATGATTATGTAACAGTAACAGTAACAGTAACTTGTAGCCAGCAATTTTGAAAAGGAACTACAGCTCACTATCACAGTGGTACTTGAGCCAAGTCCCCTTATGAAGTGTGACCATGCAGGTCAGAAGGTATTTTTTTCCTGATGGCTGACTAGCTGTTTGAGATGCTGTGGAGCTGTTCTATCATAATAACTATTCCCAGCAATATGACTTGGTTTTTGACACTACTTACAAATGAGTGGTCATTGTGGTTATACTGAAGGTGTCTAGGAAGTTTTTTGCAATTGCAATAAGCTTTGGAAAAGATAGTTTAGCTGCTTCTGTTGTCTCCTCATCATCTCTCTTAAATATGCCATTTAATTATGTAAAGAAATGAATGAGCATTACAAGGAAAAACTGACTCGGACCTCCCCTGAAGTTCATATTGCGTACCACATTATGATTAGATTATGTTATGGAGACAGACTAACACCTACTGCTTCCATCACTTAGTCCACATACCATCTCTACCCAGCAAATGGCTTCTTCATGGATATCAAACCGTGTGCACTCTGGGTGATGGCAAACTACCGGTCTCAATTCTCTGTACAGAGCTCTGTCATCACTATGCTCTACAAACTGGTTGTGTAAGCAAGGCATTTCATCTAAGGTGAAAACCAAACTTTGCATAAGACAAACTACGTAATGAGAATACCCTTGCAAATATTCACATATTATATGGGAAAAGAAATTCTCTTGCTGCATGAGCACCAACAGAACTCTTGGAGAATGGTAAAATCCTTTCAGTGGTCCTACTATTTTATCAAGGTCCATGTTTTGTCTCATATAGATTTCCTTCTAGATCATAATAGATGCTTGGTTAGTTAAAGATAAATGAAGGGGTACCTGACTGCATCACCTTTGAGAGTTAAGGTTATCATTTAATCAGCAGGGTTTTTTTATTCATTTAGGTTGAGAAGACAAAGACAGCGGGCAAACACGTTAAACCAGGTATTTTATTCTACTGAAATCTTATAATTCTGTTTTAGTTGGAGTGATATATTCTCAGTTACCGTATTGTGGATTTCACAATAATGTATAGTAATTTTAATCAATATAAATTCTAAAGCCACTAAAACCTCACAAGAGCTATGTGCCATATACAAGGGGAGCATAAAACACAAACAGGGGTCATGAAAGCGAGAAGAAAGCTATTGCAGATAATTTCCTAGTCTCTGCCCTAACAATAATAATACATTCCACATGATTTAAGCTCTAATGTCAGCTAGCTACAAAAGTGGGAAATACTATACCACTTTCTCCATGCTAATACTGTGTAAGGGCATGAAATGACCGAAAATGGTGAGTTATTTCCTGAATGTACTGTATCACCTTTCAAACCACTTCATTAATTGCACTTTGTACTTATTCTTTGAAAGTAATTCTGGATAACAGTGTCTGCAAAATGAAAAATGTAAATGCTATGAGGCCACACTAAGAGTAATATCCTAAAATACTAAAACTAGGTCAGAGAGACACCGAAAAATCCTGTTACTTCATACACTGAATTTGATTCTCAAAAAGCTACTGTGTAAGTTGCCTCTGTTATTAGACTCTGTACTATTACTTGCAAGCAAAAAGCAAGTGGAAATAATGGTATATGATGCATGGTATATGAGTACATACAAACCAGTCACAGATGCACAAAACATTATGCATGCTGTTCTTCTCTCTGCACTTGCCCAGATTTTTCTGCTCTCACTCAAAACTAGGCTTGCTTGAATCCCTGCTCTTGTTATCTTGACATCTTCTGCTGCTGTTGAAGCTCTGTGCATACACTGGAATTGTCACTGCTCTCCCTCAGTTTTTTACCTATTTTTTTATTTTCTAATTCTTTTCAAACTCAAAGCTCTGTTGGGTCACTTACATTAGCTAGCAGCATATGTCATGATAGCTAGTTAACATGTACAGTACAGACCTGGCAACAATGTTAACCCTCAAAGAACTGTCTAGCTATAAAGGCAATGATGTGATCTCAAGTTAACGTGGATGCTTTAAAGGTATGTCAGTGAGCTTTCTAGACATTGTCTTTCCCTGACAAGGGGCAAAGTTGAGTTGCACCTTGAACAAGCTTGCATTACTTGCTAAAACTAGATTGTAAACCTATGTCAGGAAAGTAAAGGTCCTCTGTGGTGCTTACAAAATTCTACTCTGATCAATCTAAGAGGTCTGTGTTTAAGACAGACCCCACTCAAACTGTCTGTAAGGCTCTGTAAAGGTCCTGCCTTCAAAATCTACTAGTGTAAATCAACATTCATTACTTGTTTTTACTCGAAAGCCTCCATTTGAAAGATATTGATTCCTTTTTACTTAGTCGCAATAAAGTGTAGTGCAATTTAAGTGATTCCTTAAGAAAGATGGACTCTTGCACCACAAAAATGCATGCTTTTAATCCATACTTTCAATTAACTTGGTTTCTGTTTGGATAAATAAGCGTTTTATCAAAAATAATGGATTTCTCATGTAAGCACTCTAATAGGGACACATTGATTATACAAATGAAAGCAACAGCCTGAAAATGTGGATGGCATATGGGGTTTTAACAGCCCTGCCATATGGACACATATGGCCAACTTTTCAGAAATAATGACAACAAGCTAAATCCGGGCCAGTCGCGGCATCCGGGAGCCGTACTTGCTTTTGGATCTGGGAATTCTGCCCCGCTAATGTAACTAATCCATGTAGCTAGCCACAAGGAGGGGGAGAGATGAACAGAGAGAAACCAGCAGTACAGTGGCAACATTGCATCTCCAAGGGAATCCCACACTCAGCGTGACAAAGGAAAAGATTTACCAGTCTACTCATCAACATCATAGACAACATCATAAACCTGATTCCAACCCATAAACAGCATGAAACGTCTGTGTTTGATATATGCTGAAGATGTGCCAGCAAACCCTAGTGATACCACAAGGATCATCCCAAAAAATGGTAAAGAACAAGGCCTGGTATCAGTCAAAACGTTGATCCATGTGTGACCCATAAATCCACACTTGACTTAGAAACAGTAGGCAACCCAGAGTACCAAGTCTGCGATTTCTACTTTGATGGCGTTTAATTGTGGGGCTCCTAATGTGCCTTTTCATGTTTGTTGAGACATGAAAAATAATACAATCTACAAATGAGAGCACTGTAATCATGCCTTGGCATGAAAATAGAGTAGTAATTCTAGAGCTTTCAGTAATCACTCCTGGCTTTAATGAGCGTGTCCATGGTGGTTATTCCTGACCTCTACAATCATATTTGGCACATATTAGTTTCCATGAGAAAGTGTCATTTCTGTGCTCCAAGGACACAGTCTCTCTTTAGCATTTGGTTATAGGAGCATAAGGATACACCTTGACTATATATATTTTTTTTAATTTTTTCTTGCAGAATTGTACTAGTTTTTCCTCCCATTCCAAAAGCATGATACTGCTGCAGGCTCAAAACTCAATTTCCTAGCACTTGAATAGACAGCAATTGCACAGAGCTAACTCAATTGAAAAGACAGAGTGGCATGGCCTCTTGAATAAATTGGGGCCTCAGCTTTAATACAACATCAACCATGTAACACACATATACACTACTATTCCATTTCAACAACAACTTTCACAACTGGAGGGTTTTAAAGGAAAAGTGTGCTTATTACATTGTAAAGAAATCTATGAATATATTAAAGTGGAAATTTGTAGAAGCTAAACATTAAATCAGAGGCTGTCTTAATTTGTTTTTCTTTCTATTACTTGCAATATTCTAATAGCCAACTTTAAAGGGGCTTGAAAACGTACATGTTGAATCCAATCATGTAGTTATGTATTTGAATGTTAGGCATTTCCTCTCTAATTAAATCATGCACCTGTGGTGATACTTTAGGTATAAAAGTGGAGTTATGTATAAAATGTTCCTATCTGAATAAAATCCATTTCACAGATGAAGGCAGTATGCCAAAACATTTTACCTTTATCTACTGATAAATTTTTATCTTAGGCACCACATTCTTGCTAGGTAAGCATATTCTACCTAGTTGCTGAGTTTTTCTGTTTTTTTTTTTTTTTTCTAATTGTCTAATATTTTATCAACACACACAAGAAAAAAAATGCAAGTTGAGCACATTTCTAGAATTTCATTAGAATATATTCTGACACTACAAGGAATATCATATTGGTATGGTACTGTGGAGTGGATAATTTGTTTTCCATCATTTTCATAATGTGCAAGGGTTTTCAGGTAATCTACATATTCTGCATTTGATTGTCCCTTAACAACACAGATCTAAGGTAATTTTTTCCTTGTCTTATAATAATACTTTAGTATCCTGCAGATGAATCTACTCTATACTGTCACATCCATTCATGGTGTGAATTAACATATGCTGGCTCACATGGGGAGGCAGCAATGTTGTGTATATTACATGTACTTTGATGGGGTTCAGGGCTGTTTATCCTAAACTGTTTCCAGTGCAACCTTCGCATGTTGCAAGGACATTCCTAATGTGAAATAACGTGGAACTGGAAAAATATGCTGTCTGACATGGCACGAAGGCCATAATTTGTATGGCAAGTATACGGTAATATGACTGAATGCTCTTTTTTCTTATCTGTTACTTGTGTAACCCTCAAATCTAGCAAATGTCACACTGCTTTGATATGCAAATTAAATGTGCTGCCTCAAATAGCACTACAGCCTTGTTGTGAATGTTAAATAATTGGCTGGGTCATTCGTTACACAGGTTGGAACTTTGTGTGGTCACTTGCACTGTCTCTCCCTCTCTCTGTCTTTCTCTAAGGAAAATGAGTGCCAAGGGTTGCTGGTTTGGAAGAAACAATAACAGAAACTAACCAATTCTTTGATTGTATGTCATGTTGTCCTTTGTGCTCTCCAATAAAAGCAATTTCTTAAATAAAACAAATAACAAAATAGTCATTTGTGTAACCTTGAAAACAGAAAAGAATGTTATTGTATTACTGGAATATCTGTGACTCAAATGCCCTGGCTTAACATAAACACTGCCAGCATTCTGTGTTTGCATGCATGAATTCCATATAACCCAATTGTAACCTATGTAATTTGCTCTGGATAAGAGCATCTGCTAAATGACAACAATGTAATTTGCACCAATATATCTGGAAATATTTTTCCCCAAAATCTGACAGTAATCAGAAAGGGAGGTTGTGATTCCATTATATGATTATTTCACTGAAATTCAGCCATTTAATGCACTTGCTTGAGCAGATTGGGAACCATGCTGAAAGCACCATAGTTACACAAAAATGTGTAGGAAAATACAAATTCTAATTATAGTTATCAACTAAAAAAGATGTGTATGGTTGTGCTTTCCCCTTCACATAGCTCGTGTGGGCTTTTTAATGTTAAAATTGATTCAAGAAACCTCAAACCAATGCAAGTGTCTTCATCACCTGGGACCAAACTCTACAGAAGAAAGAGAAGTGTACCTTTATTATCTGTATTAAGATGTATACTCTTTTATTCACCACAGGCGCATTGTAACTTCTTTGGCTGTGGTGAATAAATGAGTTTTCTAGCAAATAAAAGATGTTCCTCTCCCTCCCTACTTGTACATTTGCCTGCCTTGAGCACCCTGTACAGCTCCCCATCTTTCAACTATGTTTAAGGAAAAGTGGCTTCATCAGAAGAGATGAAAAATGAGATGTTTTAAAAGAACTCTGAGGCCTATGAAGTTTACCTGGCTTTGTAGAGCAATTGATGCTGAATCGATGAATGTACAGTTTGCCCATAAGAATATATTTTGTTATTTCAGCATTTTAGATCAAAAGGACCCATAATTCCTTCACGAGCCACATCTTCTGCACCCCCACAATGAATATTTTAGGAGCTGTGCAAGAGTCTTCAGTGGAATAGATAAGCACAGATCCTTTCGAGCTAATTTGCTAAAGTAATGAGATCTCAATTTTCAGTGAAATTATGCACACTGTGTATCAGGGCCATTTGTAAAAAAAAAAGGAACATTGACATTTTTGTTGGTATTCTGAGAGAAAGTGTATCTCTGTGATAACTTGAATTCATGAGTAAACCCACACACACGCACATCTATATCAATAACTATTGAGCTTGTAGGCATTTTCAAAGGGTGAAACACTGGTCTGTGTCAAAACAGTTTTATCCTGCTCATCTTATTTGGGGTATTGTGGTTATTCATTACTCTCATTGGTGCTTACATTTCAGACTGAAGCCTTCTTATATATTTATTGAGTATAATTCCTTCCCTGGCAAAACTGAATCATGTCTTGCATGGGTAGGTCAACATACAGCCTATGGTACGTAAGTATACCTTCGACTGGTTCAGTGTGTATATCCTTCTTGTGTTCCAACATAGCAATACCTGGATAGACCACTCATTCAATCCAGCATGAAATAATAGAAAAAATGCAACCTTTCCTTATTTATTTCTTTCATCTGATACAAGGGGGAACAAGCAAAGCATATGTATTGGATTTCAACATACATCCTAAAAGTATTCTGTCCACACTGTTGTGCTCCCCTACGCAGTTATGCAGACAGCTAAACTCCTTTCACAAACCACATGGGAGGCAGGATGGCCATCTGTGCTCTAGTGTTTATTTGTCAACACAGACATGCAGAAAATGAAATGGAGTAAAATAGAAAGAAACCCATAGAGTACAACAGTGGTGTACTGTGCAACAGATACATCTCAGGTAAAACATTGGTGGATGGAAACCAGTGAAAGTGGGTATGATCTTCACTCTTGACCATGTGCCCTTCTAATGCAGGACAATCAAATACTTCCTGATATCCAGTAAGGTCAAAGTTTACTGTTACCACAGTACCAATAAACAATTAATTGGCTCAATGCAGCAACAAATACAATGCCACAAGATGGCTCCAAAATGCCTTTAACTAGAGGTAGAACAAAAAGTATTTTTAAATGTGTGATGATTTGTCAGAAATTAAGCTATGCTAAATGTTCCCTAGCGAAGGGAACTGTTGGCAGAGTATGTTACTGAAGGTAATAAATGGCACCTCAGGTTAACTGCTGTTTACTCTAGTTATAATCTAGCCTGAGATTTTTGGTCAACCAAATGTGGCAGGTCAATATTGATTTATTTTCACAGAATACATCTATGTACATACAATATGGAGCTCACATTCAATGCAACAAAATAAATGTGGACATCACAATTTTATTGACACTTTTGAAGAACTACCATGACTAGTGCCTCACTGGCAACAGAAAATCTATTTTTTAAACCAAACTATCATGTCAGCTAACATTATCACTCAAGAAAGATGTTTGCATAACACCTCAAATATCCATCCCTCCCTCATTCTACCGGCATTGTCATTTTATATATTCTGCCCCACAGATAATTTGGCAGCCCTTTCTTTTTTTCCATCCCGCTGCTGCGCCTCAATCTTTCCTGTTTATTCAGAATGCTTGGTTACTGCTTCAGTTTGTCTTCTCTTCTCATGTGACCCACCTGCTCGGAAATCTTTGACAGAGAAAGTGATTTTCATGTGTCTCATCACGTATTCATATCAGATGCTGTTGCCAAGAAACGCACTTCAGAAGTACAATCAATGCATGTGCAACATTAGAATTGGAAAGGCAGCCTGAACATCCACTTTTCTGTGTGCGTACAGTGCACAGATGAGCCCATGGGATATTATTTTTTTTGTAGTGCTGTGTAATTGAGTTCAGAGAGCTTTACATGAACAGAACATGTCTTATCTGTTGCGCTCTATACAGAAGGGTCATACTCAATTTCAATGCTACACACCACTGAGGCTAGTAAAATTGACAAATGTACCCGCCACAAGACAAATGTAGCTGCATTTAGTTGCGTGGGTGGGCAGGTATTAATTTGCTCAAGCTTTTTCTGTGAACTACTGCTGTGTTGCTAAATGTAATTACAATCAACCACCTATCAACAATTGCTACCAAAGGCTAAAATGGGTGGCAACAGAAAGCTAACAAGTCCTCCTGTTTCTCTGCAAGGGGCCTGGGCCCTGAAAAGTGAAAATGTTTGTCATATGTCAAATATTACTTCTTTATATATTACAGGTGCAATTGGGTCCATAGCTGTAGCAAAAGATGCATGTATTTTTGTTTTTTTTTTACTGTGGCGGTAAAATTTGATGGGACGGCTGAACGCAACACTTCACTGGCAGCACTAGACTCAACATCACCGAAGGACTATCAATTGCAAAGGTTTTATTTACTCATGCCCCACAGTTATTGCATGTGTCTCTTTCTGTCTGTCTATCTGTTCACACACAGATCTGAACCACTTTCTAACAGGTGGTACCAGAGCAGCTGACAGTCCGCAATCTTACTGCGCTTGTTTATTGTGGCAGTCTGTTGTGTGGTGGCAATAAATGCAGAATTGTTATCAAGCATGTCCTGAATAAAATGTATAAAATTAAATATTGTGAATTCTTTTGCTAGGACTGTACTGCACTGCATTGCATCCCTGAGGAATGGAAAAATCCAAACTCAAGGGGAGTAAGTCCAACCATGACACAAATGGACATACATTTTAGATGAACATATACAGCTGCCTTGTAAGAATTGTGCTTGTTTTATATATCACGTTCAATATCTCTCCACTACAAAGCTATTTCACAGTATTGGCAGAAATTATTATTATTCAGTGTGAAGCTATATATGACAGAAGGGAAGTGTTAATCCTATAAGATTGTTTCTGGATCAATTTAAATAGCAAGCTGCAATATTTGACAGCAAAATCATATGCCAGGGAAAATGTGAAATGATAAGTTATAGATTGCTTTTTTTGTTGCAGCTTGTTACTCTCTCAATGCGTGGGCTGTGCAGCTAAAGCAACATTTCAAACTTAATTACCTTTCACGCTTGCCTCATCAAGTCTTGGGCTCACCACTGATTGATTGTTTTGGCTGCAGAGATTCCACACACAGAAACACCAGCTCTCTCAACCATTCTGATCGTGTTTTGAAATTACACTGTTAACATTGTAATCATGTTTTATTCAAGATCAAAATTCAAAGAAACTTTTTTTGTATTTAGGTCTATACATGTATGTATGTATATTGTAACATTCTCTATGCTGAAAACATGAACCACAAGGCTGCAAATTGAGATTACACTGCATAAATAACTGTGCATTTACCATGAATCTGCAGCATAATATTTCGGGTTTATGTGGTAAATGCCAGCTGCTTTCCTGTTTTATTAGGTATTACCTCTGTTTTATAGGGCAATTTCCACACAGTGGCCCAGCACTCTTAGCTCCATTCTCCGATAACAGCAGCACAGGAGCTGTATCACAGAACATACAGAACAAACTGGTGATTATGGAGTGCTAACCTAATGGTTTGTATTGAAACACAGACTTCACAGTCAAAGCCAGTGTGTTTCCTTAAAAATAACTTTATGGTATATATGCTTGTGTTTCAGCAAAAAAAAAAATACATGTAAACATCTTGGATGTTGATAATTCTTTTTCTTGTAATAATTTGATCAGATGGTGACTTAACCTCTTGAAAGTTAAGCCTAATGAAAATGAAAAAAAGGAAAGAAACCAATATGGAAAGCCTTTGTGCCAGTATGTTGGAGACATACTGTCATTCACCATCTGGGGTGTTCACATTCAGTAATGTCCTAACCTGCCAACATGTTACAGCTAAGCACAGAACTATGAATAAAGTGAGAAACCTCTCTAATACATTTAACAGCAGTAAAAATTGACTGCTTACACCATTAGAACTTGCCCATGATTCATACACCTGCGTTGCACTCAGGTTTTTGTACTCTTACATCTACTCTTTAGCAACTCAATACACAGTGCAGCATCAGTTTTTATACCTCGATTTGCTGTGCAATATTGAGTAACCCAAACTATGTAACCTAATACCACCCTTTTTGTGAGACCAAAAAACATTTAATACATATATAGGCACAACAGGGCCACCAACAACATTGCACCAGTGCCTCTTAATAGTGCTGTTTGTACAGATGGATTATTAATGCAGGAAACACTTGTCTCGCATTACTCCAGGTTTTTCCTCCCCTGTGTTAACATGAGGCTACTAAATGGAAATGCTGAGGTATGTTTACTACAGAGAGCGCTGGGTAAACAATTATAAATGATTCAGGGGAGATTCCAGTCTTGAAAATCACTGGACATGACATGCTGTATTACGGAAGTCCTCTGGTTTATTAGGCCTAGATTACAGATGTTGTTTGGATTTGGTTTTGACCATTTCTCCACCCCTATACTGCAAGCTCCACATGATTTAAACAACTAAATGCAGGAGCCTTCCTATGAATGTAACTGTGCTTTACTATTTCTACCATGTGCTTATATGAGACCTTTAAAATCCTAATAAATTATTTAAGACCTATACACATTCTGAGGGAACCTGTCCAGCTTCATTACTGTGAAATACTTCCACTCTTTCTAATCTTCAACCAGCACTAATACTGCCCACCTGAAACGCATGCACAGTATGGAGACATGATCCATTATTTAAAAGTATTGATCTTTCTTATTAAATCAATCAAACAATGTTACAAAAATAGCTCCTTGTAAGAAAAGCTCTGTCTAACTTCAATCTTCTCTGTTTGAAGTGTGTGGCTCAGAGGAGTAGAATGGTGATCAAAGAAAGAACAAAGCTACAGAGATGGAGGAAGGTATTTATGGATGAACACCGCACACTTCCAACAAGGAGTGATCTCTGTTGCCCCTGCAAAGTGAGAAGTGGTTGTGTTTGTCAGAGCATGCTCAGTACCTCTGGACCACAGGTATAGTTTAGATCACCATCAGCACTAATCTGTGAGTTAATTATTAGAGCACATTATCGTGCTGTTAGGCCCATAAAATTAGTCTTGATAGTACTGGCATTATTTCATACTGGGTTCCATAATGCTCACCTCTTAAACCAGTTTAGGCTGGTTTTTAAATGTGCAGAATATTTTGTACGTTTAGAGGGTGAGGAAAGTTGAATGGATTCTTTCTTTTACAGAGGAAAAAGGGAGTTGACCTGTTATGGTTGGTAGCCCAGGTATGGATCCATTCTAAGGTCCACTCTATGTCAGTCATGGGCAATAAGACCCGACAGAAAAACGATGGCACTGCAATCTACCTGGTGAATAAGGGGTATTATTAGAACCATGTGGTTTTAACAGGGTGTACTTGCAAGCCCAGAGTGCCCATGAATTTCACATTTATTTTTTGCACTTCTTGGACACATGTCCATATTTATCCATAAATAGCTTTAAGCCCTTTTCTTTAATCTCTCCATTACATGATGGGATCTGTGTCAGTGCCATCCCTCCTGCTTGATAGCCCTGGGGTGGAGTCACAGCACACGTATTAACCCCTGTCCTGCCAGGTCACGTGAGCCTGATCTAAGGTAGAATATCCACACGGATGCATCTGAAAGCAGCAGATTAATTCCTTAAGTTGGACTGATTGAATGCAGCCATTAAGAGCCCATCCGTCACTGATCATTCATTAAGTAAAGAGCCTCCTTGAGAGAGAGAGTGTGCTGCCGCTGGGGTACTCAGTGGCGTGTGTCAGTTTTTCAGCCTCTCATCCTTATGATCTGACAGTTGGTAGACAAGTAATGACACTTCAGCTCTGGCAATGGAATCAAGGGGTGCCTTCTCCATCCATCACACCTAACTGCGGCCTCCGAAGCTGGTGGCTAATTTGTGAAGCTCAAGCGTGTATGATGTGGAAGGTGTGGGCATATTGTGCTCCCTCATTCTATTCTAAAACATTTAGTTCAATGCAGTCTATGCATTTGGTGCACATAAAACTCAGTGGGCACCCAATGCTGCTCTCTGAAGAAACAACAACAGTTCCAGGACAAATGTCTAATTACTTTTTTATTCATTTTAATGAATTTGTACAATCATAACACTTTCTGAAATGAAAATATTTAAAAATCATCATTATACAAATGGACAAATGAAATGCATAAAGCGACAAGGGCATAATCAAATTTAACTGCAGTTTACAAAATAGCTGGAACAGCATGACATCATGCATATAATGTGCAATAAAACCTTCCCTTAAGGTTATCCACCTCTCTGTTTATGTACAGATAGCTCACTTTCAAGCCTACAACATGCAGATTGAAATTTACATAATTTCCAAATTACTACCACCACCACCACCACTACTAGTGCTACTGCTACTGCTACTACCAGTGCTACTACTACTACTACTACTACTACTAATAATAATAATAATAATAATAATAATAATAGGAAGTGACGTAGGGGATTATAGAGCCTTAATATATAGCACCCACCCCAGGGATACAGGGCAGCCATTTTGCACCAGAATGCTCAACAACATGGAGAAGTTGTTGGAGGAGTCTTAATGGGAATTCGGTCAGGGCAGAAAGGAACCTCTGTAACTTTTTATGATAAGTGCCATAGGATCTTTAATGACCACAGTGAGTCAGGATCTCAGTTTTATGTTTTGATCAATGGATACAGGCAACGTGATATAGGCAAAATCCATACTACTACAAACATCTGTTTGTTCACAGAGGAAAGGAATTAAAATAATTCCTAGTAAATATGAAACCATCATTATGTTTGAAATAAACAGATATGCTGACCGATGCTACATTTTAGCATTCAAAATTGATCTACAACGTAGTTAACACAATCCTCACAATGCAATCAAAAGTATGCACAAAGAAAATTGTAACCAACCTATAATACTGTTTAGAAAGTGAATGGTATATACTAATACATTGGCTGCTCAAATGTTCCCTTACAAAGTTAGTTTACACAGTTTTAGTATATCCAAACACATCCAAATTTTTCACATGAATTTTTCTTTCCACAAAAGTAGCATTTAAGATAAAATTAATTTTACCAGATGAGAATAGTAGGAATAATGGGACATGGTACCTTATTGCTTTGCATTTACATATCAGTATAGGCACACATTTGTGATCTCAGCCCTGTGTTTGGCACTGATGCTTGCTCATGTGTGGTTATTGGTGTCCTGTTTGTGCAACTTTTCATGCTATTTTATTAGAAACACTGTGAGCGTCGCTCTGCATAACAGCGTCTTGTAAATGACAATAATGTAATGTAACATAATGTAATGTCAGGGCAGCATGAAATTTCCCTTCACTCATGTATCCAATACCATGACCACTGCATTGTTTGAAACATTAAACTCTCAATATTCAAAGCAAATATGTGGAAGCTTGATCGAGCATGATATGGTGTATGTATGAGAAATATCCTCCCACCATCTAAACAAGTATAGATTTTACTGAACAGTTAAGTGTTAGTCCAAGGAAAGGAAACAGATTAATCTTTAGTGCTGTAAAGTGGTATTACCCAAGTACAATGTGCTCTTCCAACATATATGTTGTTGACTTCAGCCACTCCACTGTAGAGACACTTGCAGTTGCCAACATGAAACATATTAGCAACCATATTAATAATTTATTCAGACCAGTAGTGTCTGAATGCTGCAATAATACAAAATATTGCAGTACTTTCCTAACTCCAACATGATTAAGCAGTCCCTTTATAAAAACTGCAATATGTATTCCTTCCTGTAATAGCCTATACATCACAGCAAGACTATACATTTCATTTTCTAAAGGAAACAAGAAAAGAAAAGAAATGTTAATAATCTGCTCCTGCTGGGAAAATTTTAATTATGGATTTTTTTCCTACATGATCGATTTGGAGAAAACCATATGAACACAAGTTTTACATTCTACTGTATTAAATATTTGATATCCATTAAATTTGTATGATTAATGTCCTGGAAAGAATCAGTTGCTTTAGCGCCCCTGGTTTTACTGCAGACTAAATGAGGGATTTTATTTGCTCTCTCTATTCCCTCTCTTCATGAGACACAGCAATAGCTGCATTAAACGTGATATCAGATGAAAGTAATTTATTATTGATCTTAAAGAAATGGTTTCTGAATATAGGATTTAGGCAGTGTTTCCTCTATGTATCATAAAATCTTTCTCTTGTTAAAGATTCCCTTCTGTCTGTTTTTCAAACCTGACTTAATAGAAAATCCTCTGCTTTCAAACATGTAATCTTCCCACACAATTTGTCCTCATCATAAAATATGAAATATTGGAACAAATCTGCTGTTAGTAAGATAGGATGAATACACCTCTCTCAGCTGTGTTATTGTAGTGTATTTTTAAATGCATAAATTCAATAATGCAGGATTATCAAATCCAAGGCTCTCAATTTCCCCCACCCTATTCATCTTCTTTCTCTAATCTTTCACCTTCACTCCACAATGAGCACATGCTATCTGCTGTATCTCATTTGAAATAGTAGCTTTGAGTGACAAAAACATGGCTTCCAGAAGTAACCAAACTGCTACGTTTATTTATGCTTCAAGATCAGGGACATTTCATGTGTCACTGTCATCATTTCATTTACTGCAGTACATGAAAGCAATCTCAAGCATCTTGAGATTCACTTTTCATATCAAGTTGGATATGAATGTTGTGGGGTTTTTTAAGTACATGCAGTCAATTTATGAAATTCTCAGACATATATTTAGTCCCTTAGAATCACAACACATATTGTGCAAATCCAAGCATATGACCCAGCAGCCATAAAAACATGTTGACACAAGGCCATAAAACAACAATAATAGTAATAAAAAGTTACAAAGCTCAGAATTAGCAGAAAACACTGGCATCAATTGAAAATGTAAAAATGCACCATAAAGACATTCACACACTGAGAGAGTATTTGGGTGGGTTGCTGAAGAGGAGTCACAAACTGAACACAGACAGTACACTAAAGTTAATATGTATGCTGGTCTCATTTTTTTCTCTTTTAAGCAATTTCAAACATGAAAAACATAAGCACTAATTATTCTTGTTGCAGAAATTCTGGCAAGATAATTCTGGTTGGCTAAGATGCCTAGCTAGCTGTTTTAATGTTAGTAATGTTAGTTGGTTAGATAACTGTTGGGAAAAGCTTCTTTCAGCACAGCTAACTAGCTACACAACTGGCTTAGTTTCCTTGCTAGGAAACAAAGTCTAACTCTCTGACTGACTTCAATTTGTCTAGTGTGACACCATGTGGATAACTGTGGTGAAATGGCTGTGAAGTTCTCAAGCTAGCTAGCTACAATTCGCAAACCAATGGTTTTTAAAATGAATACTTCCCAGACACCTAATAGCAGGAAGCCTCATACCAAACATTTTTACTTCTTACTTTCTACCACTTAACTAGCTAGCTAGATGGGAGGAAAGAGAACACAGACTTTGAATTTTGAAAGAATGAAGATTTCATACATTGTTTTAGTCCTCCATTTTCTTTCATTTGTATCTATAATGCAAAGCATTAACATGCAAAAATGTAACATGTAAAATAAAAATCAATGTCCTGCCTCCCAGCCAAAGTGTGTTTGGCTGGGCACATTCAATATTTGCCTGTGTGTGTTAAATGCGTATTGCTGGACACCTAACAGTTTACTTCCTGCTGTGCAAGGTCGCCTTCTCCTTTCTTATTTCCATAAGAAATGCTTCTATAAAATGTAGTGTGACTGTGCTCTGGCCAGAGTTCTAGGTAACCCACCTTATCTACATATGGCAGCGAGTGGAAATGGCATTTTAGCATAGCCACCATGTAACTGTAAGTGAATGCAAGTAATGGAAAGGGCTACAATACTCACTCTGAACCAATCTGTACCATGAGGGACACTAGAAGCAATGTATGTTTCTGTGTTCGCCATTTAAAATGCCCAAACTGAAAAGGGCACTGAAATATCCAAAAAAGACACTAGCTCCATGGATCATCGTCTCATTTGGATTACAACATCATCATCAGAGCACAATTATCCCCATTATCCCTCAATATTTCACATGATCACTGCAGTTTTGATGCGCATCTAAATTGGACTCAATGATCTGCAACTCAATGTAAAATATATATTTTAAAAATTCTGAAAAAAGTTATGGGAAAGAGATAATGAATTGCCTTGAGTACCCATTTGAAAAAAAAAAATCAGTAGTGCCGCTCGTACATTCTACTTAGATTTTCTTTTGAAACTCTGCTTATGAAAGGATTTTTTAGGAGGCTGCACTCAGAAAGGAATGAGTCAACAACATTGCACTTCTCCACTGTAGTGCTAAATGATATTAGACTCAGTTCTTTTGGGAGAAAACTCTTGTCATAGACTGGTATTCCCTACACACATAAGAATACAAATTCAGTCACTCAAGGCTGACTTGACTGCAAGGACATAAGAATATTTGTACACAATCACAAAGCAAGGAACTTGCAAATCAGAAACAACTGTAGAGATCACAGAACCAACCATTCAAATATGGTTTATTATCTCATTTCAACGCTGCAGTCACCCTTGAAAAAGATGTTTTACTAAGATCATTTCAATATAAATTCAGCCCAGATAATGGAGTTGAAAATGTAGAAATCACTCTGGGAGAAAGCAGCAGTCATGGGCAATAAAATAGGAGCAATATTGCCTTAAAATCTTAAAATACAAAATACTATGAAGGGGAGCTCTAGGCAATGCCTTGTAGTGATGCCTACAAATAATAATATGAAGCCAAGTGATATGCTGTGAATTACAATAAATTATGTAGGCAATATACATAATTACATAGTAAGCATTTTTAGCTTTGATTTCCACATACTGACTTCAGATCAATCTAGAATGGTGGTTATGAAATGGCTCCAGTGGAGAACTGGTTGGCAGTCTGAAGCAAAAGCTATATTCATTCTGATGGGCCATGACAGGCATGTTTTTGGCTATGCTATGTTTAATGTCAAAGCCTGTATTTTCAGAAGGATAACAGAATCCCATTTGTTTGAGAAGGCTGAGGCATTGCAGGGATTTTTTTGATTATTTCCTACCAAGGATATTGGATTATGCTGTAGTCAAGCAACATTGTTTGTTTCATAAGTACGGCTCCTCATCCACTACAAGACACTCAAGTGTGTAATACTACAAAATTCTAAATCGAAGCACACATCAGTAGATCAGAGAATAGCTCCAATCTCTCTCTGGGTTTGGTTCCTACATCACTGAACACTGAACACATGGGAATATAAAAAGAACTACTTTTGCACCTCTGACAAAATATCCATTTCACCACTGTGCAGATGGCCCAGCAAAAAAAATCACAGACATAAATCCCATTTTCATTTTGGTGTTATTGAAAGAAATTGGGATAAATAAGAATACTATTCCAGAAAATCTTGCTCTGCCACATTTACAGCCAGATAGGATTTCTCCTGGGTTTCTCTTTCCCTGACAGAACAGTTGCATAACATTTTCCTATCTGCAAGTTCATTATCATCAATAACTCAACTACATTCTATCTTTCATCAGCGCATCATCCATTCCAAGCTCTGCACCTTTCTAGCAATGTAAACCAATTTTGTTTTTCAATTGCAGATAGTATTAAACAATGCCCTGAGAGCTCAAGGCTGTCTGAATAGGAATGATTTATTACAAAGAGAGAAGTCTTTGCGTCAGATTCAAGAGCTCTGCGGTATAAAATAAACTCATTTATATTCCATATTGCCAGGCTGCTATACTTAATATTCCTGTCAGTATCCCAGCTGTGCATTCTGTTGAATTCAGCAGCAATAAGGCAACTGCCTTTGAAAAGCGTCCAAGCAATATTAAACACATTTCATCAGATTATTGTGATGTATCAGAAATGCCCCTGATATAAAGCAGCAGGGCAATATGCACCTTACTCCATTGTCTGTCTGTGTATTTGTATTACCGAGGAGCTGTTTTGTCAGTACTGTATCCGTAGCTTGGTAAGAGATCATCAGTATGCAGCCTACATGGATGGCAAAACAAGTGGTAAAATGGAGGATGATTATTTAAGCCATGGTGTTGTATTTGTTGAATGAATATGTTGTGGATGCTGCATATCAATGACTGTTTTTGCAAATCACTTATCTCAGAGGGAAACTGCATTTAGTGTTGTTGTATCCTTCCTATAGAGTATCTTCTCATATTGAAGCTGCACTATCTGGGGGAGCAACACAAAGGCACAGACAAAAGGAAAGCAGCTTACCACTTAGTAAGTTATCATCTCATTTGTTTCATGTAAAAAGTTAGATCTGGAGGAATCTTAATACCAAGTGGTCCACATTACTGTCCATTTTTTTAAATTCAAAAATGAAAATGTTACAGGAAGACTTCAGAGAGCCCACAATAAAGGCTACAATAGAGCTGATATTCCTCCAATGGAGGAGCCTTGCTATTGACAGTGCACTCAGCTGGTAAATGGCTTGCTTAGTTGCTTTAAAATGTAGTCGATATTCTAAAATGTCCCAATTTTTCTTCAAGGAGACTAACTATCCATTTAATGAAAGCTTTTTCAGACATTTTGGATTAAAATGCATTTTTATTTGCCATTCTAAAGGGAAAATGAAACAAGGCTCTTGTTAAATGCATGGAAGAAGGAACTCTTCATGATGTGATTTTTTGAGCAGTAACAGCTTAAAATAAGTGCGTCTCTGTGTCAATCTTTATATTGTCTCAGTTATGATGTCAGTCTTATATTCATTTCCCAATAAAATTTTCACTGAAGTTACAGGGTTGATGTATGTTTAATATCTACTTGTTACTTATTTCTTTCACTTTTACCCAAAAATTTTCTGTACAACTGGCTGTTAAAACAATGGTAATGGTAGCATTAAATTGCTTTGATGTTATATATAGCTTGACATGCTTGGGATTAATGGGACAAGAGGAAAGAGTGAACGCACTTCAATATTCTCTCCCTGTACCTGCACTGCAGGAACTCAATTCTACTGTTGCAGCCCAGTGACACTGTTGACTCAGTGGGGCCCATTGCAAGGAATTGACTGGCTATTTGGTTGCTAAACTAGTCATAGCATGCAATCAGACGTCATATCTTATAGGCAACATGCAAGCTCACAAATGGGCCACACAAACACCAGTCTGAAGATGAGACAGGATCGTCTTTGCTTGTATATGTGCCATTGTTTGTTCAGAGCAGGAGGAATGGAAGAGCTGAGATGTGAGTTTACTGTTTAGATCTATAGTTGGCAAGTTAGTGTTACATTTTCTTTGTACATGTAATAGACTCAACACTTATACTGTATATGTCCAACTTATTAGATGCTAATGTAGAGGTTTGTAATAGTGTACATTTTGATCCATAAGGATGTTGAATGGACATAAATTCAATAATTTAATTGCATCTGATGGATTTCTAAAAAGCACAGCGATCTGACCTTGGTCGTGTATATTGAGTCGAAATGACAGGATAAACACCCACCTTTTGCTTTACTGTCACACTCCAGCATCCTTTCTCTTGCCGTTCATCAATCTTCTCACTAATTAGCAAAGTCAGATAGGGCTAATTGAACCACAGGCTTGTCATTGAAATCCCCTTACAATATGATTTTCAAATCCCATATAAATTGGTAATTAAGGCTCCAGCTGACTGACTTGTGAATGAGTTTGTTTAAGACTACAAGGCAAGGAGCAGTGACACGAGTCATTGAGAAGTTGTGTGGTGTTATTCTCATCTGTGAAGTAAAAATTGCACCCTTTTAATCAACACCTATCACGAGACAAAAAATGACAGTGACAAAAAACTGACAGAGACATAGCCTGCTTGATACATACTTATTTTTTCTAGAAATGTCATTAACACTTGCACTTTGTGCACAGCAGGCATTGTCAAAAAGAAGCCCGATTTCAAAATGCTGATGAATAAGAAAATTTATTTAACAAAACAAGTTGGTTATTTCTGAAAATAAATACCAACAGAAACCACTGCATGTACTTAATGAAACAAACAGTTTCCACAACATAATGAATAGGCCTGTTTAAAAGTGCAGGGTTTCCCCTGTGAAAAATCTTCATAACATCATGTGCATTTTGCCACGTTAGCCACGTTTCATATTGCTCCAGTGGCTGCCAACTTAGCTAGCTCTTAACAGTATGTAACCATATACTATTTGTGCTTGTAGCTAACTTGCTGAAAGAAATTTGGATGCTGGAGAATCAGATGTTCTGTGAAAAGGATATTTTTCACAGCAAGCTCAATTAAACTATCGTAGCTAGCTAGCCGACACTAACTTCCGTTTTAGCCAACAGAATTTAGCTTTTAGGTAACTCAACGTGATAGCTTGAAACAGAACAATCAGTGATCAGTTAACTACGTTAAATAATTTAGTATTGTTCTGCACACTTACATAAGTTGGGCCACACTGTAACGTCTTTCTGTACTGTGAACTCTCACGCTGCCTTCTTCTCCCATGACTTTAAAGGTACATTATGTTAAACAATTTAACATATTAATAAAATTTTTATGTATTTAAACGATTACACGATTAAACGATTAAATTATTACACAGAACATAATCATTTAGCTGCAATGCCTACCTTGGATCTAAGCTATTTTTGTGTCAAAGCTTTCTACTCATGACTGACAGTTGATTAATCTGGTTACATCCCTAACGGGCATGCCAGGAGGACAGCAGAAAATACAAGCTATGATATGAAACTGTTGAGTTCAACAGCAAATCAAAACAAATTCCTGATCTCTGATGCCCATACACCTGGAAAAAATGGCTTGTTCATTAGTCTGTTCGAAATAAGAAGCCTGACAGCCAGGTGTTCAGGCAGAGTGAGTCATTGAACAAAGTAGCAGCTGTGCCACTCCTACAACAATGCCAAAGAGTTGGTGGAGGGAGGGGGATTACCAATTACTGATTACACTTTCCTGTTCCCAAGTGACACACAGCATTTTTTTAAAAACTTTTCTTTCCAAGGCTAATTTCAGGTCCCTTGAAAATAAAACCAGGATTTCGCTCTTTGTCTTAACCATCATTTATTTAATGACTGATCTATTGACACTGTATACATTCAGCAGGGTTTTTACTGGAAACAAAGCCACAGTTCTGTCACCCCCTTACTCTTCAACAAACTTTCTAGTTAGCATCACAATCAAGCTCTTTAATTGCCACAAACCATGAAATAAGAAAGTCTCCTGGGGATGGCTTTACAATGTACAGATCTTATGTTGAATTAAATAGATATCAATTCATGATGGGATAAGTGGGGGTCCTTTAATTGGCATTACTTGCCTCTGTTGCTCTCGCATTATTTTCGATTTGGCAGATGCTGTTATCTGGAGTAAATGTCAGGGCAAAATGCATTTAGTGGATATCACACAGAAAAAAGAACACCCACACAACATAGTTGCCAACACAGTGATTAAACATCAAACTAAAACAGTATGGAAATGTAAGCATCATAGTAATTGTTTCAGTGTACAGTGTCTAACAATTATTATTAGGAAATAACATACCTACATCATACTAACATGCACATAGATCCTTACAATGTGTGCCATCTCCCATAAATTAAATGGTCAAGCTTTTTTAATAGGCATAACATCTTGCATTCTCTTCCTGGTGGCAGGACAAAATTTGTCTGAGTAAGTTAATAAACGTGCCAGTGGAAACTGGTAGGCTTCACTTCTTGTGATTTTTATGGCAAACATCTAACTTGCATAGGTCAAGAAACCTTTGCATGAAGTTTTCTGACAGTTTCTGACTTTAACCACAGGAATGTATGCTTTTATCAAGTCCAAAGTCCTGTTTATAACCACCTTTCATACATGATAATAATATCAAATTTCTGAAGATTCTGTGAAGTTCATTTGACTTTGAAGTGTATGTACATATCTGTATTAAAATTCAGATTTTCAGGTACCTGAGAACAGTGAGGCAAGGAAGCCCTGGCCAAACAACACACCCCTATCCCCCAAATAACAAAACCATTTTATTCCACTGCTGTGACCACACAAGGAATTTTTGATACAGGAGTACAGCTACAGGTATGGTGGGTTTTGTCAACCAAGATTCCATTGTTCTGCTGCTTATTAGCACCCTCAAGTGGTTGGTGAGGTGCCTGCAAGTCACTCACATGTTGTCAGTGGAGATGTGCCCATCTTCCAGCCAGCCTTTGCTCCACTGAGCAGACCGGCCACTCATATACCCACCATGTCATATCATGAGCCCGTTAGGGATGACAAGAATGGAAAGGTCCGATCGATATTGTTTCTAATGAATGTGTTCGTCATGCCATTCAGTCATTTTCATAAAAAGAGTTCAACATAATTTCATTAATTCAACATTAAAATCAATTTGATAACATGAGGTTAATGATTCATTGTAAAAATGGTGCTGTTTGTTAGTCATTTAATTGATTAAATGGTGAAAAATCCAGATAGCAAGCGTATAAGCTAAGAAGACAACACACCAATTCCAGAGAGGAATTTTTACCTGCAGAATTATTTGAAGTCATCATGAAAAATTGCAGGTCTTATGTGGGATAAGGTTGACCAACTGTAACTCCTGAATGAGTAATCAGAAATCCTTGTAACTGATTCCCCCAAAGGCAATATGTGCAGAATTAATGAAGTCTGAGTTTGCTCTGGAAGCTCAGTGGGATACAGCTGACCAGGTCTGCAGAGGTACAACTAGCAGGCAATATATGCAATCATTTGTGAGTCAAAATATAGTTACTGTATGTGTTGAGAAATAATCCATAGAGCCATAAATTTCATACAACTTATTTTGCAGCTTTGCATTTTTTGTCACTAAGCATTTCGCTAATTACTGACTCCATAATGGCAGTAATTAGTCAGATCATCTCATTGCAATGTGTGAATAACTAGTGTGAGGATGAAATCAAAAGCAATTAAGATAAGCTTAAGGTTTCAGTTTATGTTTTCTTAAGAATGGATGTAGGATTGACTAGGACACTGAGGTATTCAGATACACTTTTTTAGACATGTCTCTGTCTAAGAAAAAATACTCCATGGAAACCCACAGAACAACAGTCCTCAGGAGTATTTGGTTTGAATTTACTGGTTTGAATGTCCAATTTGCAACATTGGGCCAATTTGTTAGCAGCATCAACACACTGCCAAAGCTAATAGCAAATGACATCAAGTGAGTAAGTCTGCAAGAACAATAGATGTATTCTGCTCTGTGTTTTGGTTTGGGCAATTCTCCACAACAATGAGGGATGTCTGACCACTTTACATGGTTTTCTAGGAGGCAAACATTTTCAATAGGTTTCAAGGACTGTGAGAAACCTGCCCACCTCCAACACCAATAGACAGTCATCAAAAAAAGAGAGAAAACCTTCCACATGGCACACTGAGAACAGCTCTGAAATGAAATAAAAAAATGAGACTAAAGGAAAAGGTTACTCCAACATTGTATTTTCTGATTTAACAGAGCCATTTCTCAGTCCAAGCCTACCCTCAAAGAAGAAAAGAAGCATGCCGATCCTAAACACAGATAATCATGAAGCAAACATGCGATTAATGGGTGGCCATTCAAACAGCATGTCAACTGCCGAGGAGAAGAATCCTATCAAAACTCAAAAGCTAAAAGATTCCACACAGAATGATGAATATGATTTCTCAGTAAAGGCAAGTGAAAATTTAAAAACACATGTGGAGTTGACATCCCCACAGTGTGTTAACTTATCATCAACACTGCAAGTTGCAAGTTGAAAGCTTGATCTTCCATACCATTGCCAAATTTAATTCACCAAACTGCACATCGCCGCACTTAATGGTAACGTATTGCTGAATATATTTCCTGAATAATCCCTGTTTGTGGATTTGGGAGCTGTGTAACTGGATGTTATTTCAGAAATTGAAGTTAAATGTGTATTATGTATATTGGACAATAAAAAGCTTTCTACAAATTAAATGAATTTCTATTAAACATATGCTGGAACTGGACATGTATATTACAGGTGTACAAGACTATGGCCACACCAGTTCAATATTTAGGAGTGAATGGCTTCCCAATTTCTCAGAAAAAATAAAGTGTTAGCTTGTTGCCATAAATACTATGAAGGCCAAAAGCTTGCAATATTTACAGTGTACTGTTATGTCGTGCAAGGGAAGCATGCTAATCAGTTGGAAATGCATATATGCTGCATTTAATGTTAGCTTACTTTGATGTTTTTCACTTATCTATCTGTCTTATCTATCTACAGTAATTAATGCAACATTCAAGATCAAATTTGAAAACACTGCATTTAAACCTGAAAGAGCTTTTTTTGCTCACATATTATGCACAGCTGCACTCAACTGAGTATTATTATTATTATTATTATTATTATTATTATTATTATTATATGTTGTGAGCCAGCCCAAAATGATTTAAACTGCATTAGTATAGATAGATATATAGACATGATTCTGTCCACATATTTTGGTCACTATATGTGGTATATTCTTGTTTCAGCAGTTCTTATAGACACAGTGCACTATATATTTAATAAGGCCGACATTCGCTCTTGGCTTTGCCCTCCAGACTGTTCGGCTCAGAATGAAACAGCTTCACAAAGAAACACAAATATATCAACATGAATCAAAAAGTACTTCACATTTTGTCCCCTGTGTGAGGCAAGGTACAACTATTACATATCACGAGGGCGAGATGGAGACAGTGGTATTTCCAGCTAAGGCAGGAGAAAGAGGAGATTGACGAGGTGTCCAATGGAGGCCCATCACAGGGGTTTGAACAATCTCCACAGTCGTCTTTGATTAATCAGCCTTTCTACTTTCAAAAGGTTGACTGACTTGGTCTGGGAGCATGAAGAAGGTTGTGTAGACCACACCAGCTGGGTAGGGGTCTCTGAGCTACAGTGCTCATGCTGTCCTTCTTCATTGTGTGTGTAAATCCTTTTTAAAGAGCTACATTAGGCAGAAATGAACAAAGCCTGGACAAGAGCGGAAGACATTTTGTGTGAAAACATATGCTCTCTCTTTTCTTGGATAAGAGATAGTCTTCAGTTTGAATCTGACAAATTGAGTGAAATACTCATTTTAAAGTCCACCTAGAACAGCTCTCTGGAAAAAATAAAAGCAGGGAAAGTGACTGGTTGGACATAAAAGGACAGATGAATGTAATTAATATCACCTCACTTAATGTTAATATCCCAGTACTCTTAATGTCACTGTTTTTACAAAACCATTTGCTGCTCATCTTTGATTTCAATGCTGGAATCTGCAAACAGTGCAATCATAGTTTTTGCCCTCAAGTTGTAGTTATAGTTGTTTAGTAATTGATTCAACCAATAATTCCATACTCAGCTGCAGATACATTTAACAAAACTGTTGCATAATTATCTACCTCAAAGCAGTCAACAATGATCATCTTTTTATAAGAAATCAGCTAATGTTCCCTCTGTTTCCTGCTTTCTTCTCAGGTAGGACCAGCTGTCTAAACAATTCCCAGCTGGCAATCTGATGTTACTAATATTAATAGCTTGTTTTGGCTATTACTTTTCTGCTGGCTGTGTCAGTGGTTATGTTTTTATCAGTATTCCTGTAATCGAGTGTGGAGAGTTCCTGGGGAATAACAGTACTACACACTAAATGAAAACGGGTTGCATCTGAGGTGGTCACCATGCCAGACAATGATTGGATGAGACCAAGACTACTCAACTTTAGTTATGTCTGGGGTAAAGAAAGGTAAAAATAAGCACACTTGCTAAAGAATGTCCAAAAGCAACCCACCACATTGAACAGGGAGAAGGGTCTCGTTAACTGGCAGTCCAAAAGAAATCAGAACCAAAGGAGGTGTAGTCCATCGGCAATCAAGGCGCTCACGTTCAGGCACCAACCCACCACCGGGAGCTGTGCCTTTACACAAGCCCATTAATGAGGCAGTATGCAGCTGTCACAGTGCCAATAAATAGACTGCCTTTCTCCATGGTCCTCTTCAGTTTTCCATTCCTTTTTTTCTTTCTTAGGGGTCTGGTGGGATAGGGGGGCTTAAAACCTCAAGAAACCTTGATTGTACATACTGTATATGGTCTCAGTTGAAAATAATCCAATTAATCCAATTGTAATCCATGCTTTTCATAATATATAATAATGCATTTAGACAGATTTTTAGATTCAGGTTGAAAGCAACTGCTACTGCTACTACTATCACATTCCATATTTACAGCATTCAATGTAGTTTGAAGGGATAACAGCAAGGTTATTTCAGCTTGTTTCAGCCCCATGACACCTGGGGCTTGCAGGTGATTCTGTTAGAGTTCAGCAATTGAGATTTCACTACCTGAGATCGACAGAGCCGATAACCAGGACTGAACAGCACTATGTCCTCAAAGAAAGCATATTATATATCCAGTATTACTGTACATAGCGTATTGTATGTTGCATGCACATGGATCATAAGCTACTTCTTATCTTTAAGCTACTGTTTTATTTTACATAGTGAGGGTGGTACACAGAGATGCATTGTACAAAAACATTGCATCTCACTTAGGTTTACAATTCTCACGTGAAAAGGAAAGAAAAGAAACATATAGAGTAAGAGAAACACAAAGGAAATACAACACACCATTTGACATTTCTTTTGTGTAAATGGAGTTTTTCCTTGTTGTCTTTCATCATGGCATCGCCAGTTCTTAAGCTAAGAGAAAATCTCAGGGTGGACATGAAAACAGTAATCCAGAGATCCTGGGGGTAGATGTTGATCTGAAGAGAGAAAAAGACTAATAGTCTTTGATGTACAGAAATACAAGCTGCCGCTTCAAGGCTTTGATGGAAAAATGTCAGGAAAAAGGTATGTAATTGGTGTTGCATTCAATATTGAAAGGCATGCAGTGCAAAAGAAGCATTTTCCAACCCTCAGTTTTCTGACTGAAGGGTTTTCTGAAAAATTTGATAACACACAGAATTGATTTTGAACATTTTAGTTTGACAATTAAGATTTTCTTCTTATTTGTTTGAGCCTGTATGACACCTATATCAACAATCACCTCAACAATGAAATCTGAGGACGAGGGTCACATGATCTGCTATGGATTGTATGCATTGTCCGTTGTGTGCTACTGTTACCTGTTTCATGCCTGTCCAAGGACTGCAGATGAAATTTAACTGTATCACTACTTCTAGAAATAAATAGCAATTCTTCTTACATACATGCATTTGTGGAAATGTTTCTCAGTGTAAATTGTCAAATAAATGTAGTAAATAAATACATAAACTTTTTTTTTTTCAGGACACACATTTTTTCATATTTTTTCTGAAGGCTAAACCTGTAAAGTATTAGTCTCAGTGCACATTGAAGTTATTGTTTGAAAGATTGTGTAAAAATGTGACATAGAAATAAACCTGTATCAGTGACATGACCAGTAGACCCAAAGGCCAGAAATGATAATTATTTTAAGGCTCACCTTTAATCTTATATTTGTGATAAAAACAGCTCATTGATGTTTAAAATCTGCATTATAAAGGGAATGTAACCAAGTACCCTAGCTGCTGAAATATTGATTTTTTCATTTTTCACAGCATACAAATCACAAATCTCAATATGTATCACTACTCAGCAGTTATATACAACAATCTGAGGAAGCTGATTTGATCAATTCTTACCTTGCAAAAACTGCTCTCCTCAGTCTTTCAATAAAATGAAATAATTCATAATAACCTTAAGTACATCAAAAACAATAATAGAGTAATACAGTGAAATACATTGGAAATGTGGCATTAAAATGAAGAAGTGGAGTGTAGTCACAGAGGTGTTTCCGTATTTTGCAGAGGTCTATTAAAATTTCATGACCCGCACATATTTCTATGAATGGCATTATACAAATTATGCAAAGTCATATCACTGGAACTATTTAGAAATGCAAAGTTTCATGTAGCAATGACAGAGGCAGATTCATGTACTCTGAGAGGATTGCATATAATCTATTAGAGCAGTGCATATCCATCCCATCTACTGCAGCCCTGGGCTGTGCTGTCATATTCTTTAAGACAGGGGAACTAAGGGCCGTATGCATGCAGGAGTCATTTATCAAAATGATACGGTGGGATCCACTTGCTGGGTATGATTTCTTAAACACATCATTCTGGTTTCTAGATGGGTCACTGAAAGGGAGTCACAAGTGTACACGAGTAATTTCAACAACCACAGTGTTGAACCAGTTGAATTCTTGCAAGGTGATAACCTAGGGTAATTGGTCTCAATCTTGAGCAGAGCGAATTGCATATGCATGAAGGTGATTACACTGCTCTCCTGCTTCTCACCAGAACGTGTTAGCTACTCATAAAATAGACACAATTAGTTGGTAACCCAAATCCCAAGCATATCATTCATCTGCTGTTTGAACTAGGATTGTAATAGTATACTCAAATGTTTCTTATAAAAGAGCCGTTTCGGGTTTTATTTTCCAACATCACTAATCTTATTAAATTACAAGGTGATCCTTAAATAGACTATTTAAGAGTGAATGAGAACAGCAGTTTATGAGGAACAATGGCGTACAACACGACAGAACCAGCTGAAATGAAGCAGCCCAGCCCAGTTTATGAGTTTAAGAATACTGTTTTTTTTTCATGCCTGCACTACATCTGCCCCACTGAGAATACTCCAATATCAACACTATGATTGTTCCATGCCCTACCCACAGCCACAAGACCCGATCATGATTTTACAACACTCCGACATTAATAATGCATGATACATAGGAGGATGAAGTGAACAAAGCAGTGTAAAATAAAGTGACCTCATGTTATTAGTACTGACACAAACCTTTCGTGGGCTGCCATGACCTCTTATAATGAGGAGTTCTTTTCTGAGAAAAGGCCAGAATCACATCCAGAATAGAGGGCCGTAAACATAAATTACAAAAATTTACTATGTCTAAGATGTACAATGTCCATATTGTCTGTCATATTTTGTGATCTTTTCTACTTTACCCAAGGACATGTTCTAGCACAGTTTATTTCAAGGAGAGTCTTAAGGATTAAATGGGAGAAAAGATCAATGTCAAAGAAGACTGTTTTTGGGCACATGCTGTGCATTCATAAATCTCAACACAAGTATGAAGAATACCAGTAAGCATTCACACTGCAATGGGGAAAACTTTACCTTAAGAGCCTCAGACCAGGGAGATTGTGTATTGAACCATCTTTTATCAGTCCAGGCGGCAACCCAAACCACACTTTAAAAATGATCTTAATGGAAATGTGAAAATGTAAATCATCTCAAATACTCTGAATTTTGAAATAATCTACAAACAGGGGAGACAGGGAACATATTACAATCAAGGAAGACACAGAACATATATTATTTTACATTATATTAATGGTCCTGAACTGTGTGTGTGTGTGTGTGTGTGTGTGTGTGTGTGTGTGTGTGTGTGTGTGTGTGTGTGTGTGTGCGTACATGTGTGTGTGTGTGTGTGCGCGCATGTGTGTGTGTGTCTGTGTCTTTGTGTCTGTGTGTATGTGTGTGTATCAAGCTGGCAAATTTCAGTGAAGTCACCCATCAGTAGCTGATTCCTTTTTACTTAATTGTGTCTAATGTAGTAGCATTAACATTGTGCACTTCATGTATTATAACAAAGATCAGAGAACGGTTTTAACTATTTGACCAATTGTTTGTTTGTTTTTTGGTTAGAACTAAAATGATTACATGTTCAAGTGTACAAAGGCATGGTGGATATATCAGATGCAGTCAAGTGAGAAGGAATCAGTTGTTAGTGGGTGTTCCTCATTTAAACAGGCATGCCTCATAACAGTGCAAAGCAGCTTTATGAGTACAGTAAGTTTCTGCTTCTAATACTCATCTGGTGCCACTGGTTCTCATATAAGCTTGCTACTACAACCAAGAGCTATAGTGTGTCATATTACACAGTAGGTATAGCTCTTATGCCATACAGTAAGATCTGTCCCTTTAGAAATATTTCATAATCGTGAGACCACATCTTCAGACCTGCCACTGTCCTTAAAAAATTCAATCACAAATCAGCAAATTAAGGGGCCACATTTCAGGTCTTATACAGGTGAATAGGTGCTGTTTTCTGGATGACTTGTTCATGCTATTAAATGTAAACAATAACTGCTATATTCACATATAATAACTGTTATAACCCACACTGGTCTCATGTAAATTTCAAGCCTGTACAAGTGTCATATAAGAGAAGATCACATCCTCCTGTTGTTTTTACTGGAAATAGCAAGATATTTTTCAGACTAGCTCAAAACAATATAACACTTGCAATGACATTGAAGGTGAACTACTTCTTTATTACAACACCAATAAACACTGCTTGCTATTTCTCTGTCTTTCCATACTAACAATGCAAAGAGCTAACTATGTAAAGTAGACCAAATGAAATTCATCAGTTCTCACAGGTTTGATCCCTAAAAGGGGCACAGCGGTTGTAATCTTGAGAAAAATATTTGACCTGAATTCCTTCAGGAAATATCCGGCTGTTTACTTTAATGAAACTGAAAAATTACTTAAACTTTAAATATAAACATAAGCACAGTATGTTGTGCAAGTTGCCTTTGACAAGGGAGTCTGCACAGAAACTAAGATAATACTAATCTATAAGTCTTCATACTTATTAATGAGTTTTGGTACAGAATTGGTTCCTTTCTCTGTTCTCCCTTCTGTGTTCTTATTTCTGTATTCTCACCAGGCATGATATTTTGATATTTATGAAGTTACATCACCTCATCACATTTGCTCATTGACAAACAAGGCGATGTAGCACTTGTGCAACAGCTATATTCTTCATTTCTTACATTATATTAAAGGTGTTTCAAATATATCCAATTTATTTTTTCGTAATGAGGTTTCTTTTAATGCTCACAGATTGCATTTTGGTATGAGGGGGCATCAAAGTGAAGAAAGTAGCATGTTATTTTTCTGAACTGAACATAGGATAGGTGTATACTCCCAAGAAGTAATTCATTCTGGAGAGGTTTGATTTAAGAGATGGGCGTAGGTGTACGTTTGGTGAAAGCTGACCAAAGACAGGTTTTATTCATGACACTTATGCTGAGAAACCTAAATTTATCATCTACAGTAATATTACTTACATTTTTATCTGGTTTTATCATTGTCTCCAGACTCTACTCTGACAGTTTCCATCATTGATCCAGCAGACTGTTTTGCTCATGCTGTGGCCTAATTAAAGACTACACTTTTATACTTGATCCTGACGATTGAATCCTTGTCACCAACACCACCAGGTTTGTGTCACACCAGGGTCAGAGACCATTGATTTGGATGTTTTCTAGTTTGATAAACTAATTAAACAGCAGCAAAAATTAATAAATAAAAGCTATTAACATTATATGGAGCCATAAATTTAATTAAGTGTGCAGATTTAATTAAAATTGTCCCTCTTATCATTACTGAGTGACTAGCGGAAACTGAAGCTGCTGTAAATGAGAGATGAGAAAGAGGTGGGCAAACAACACCTGCAGTATATTCAGAAAGAGTCTGTGTTCTGCTGTGTAGGTAAAGGTAGGTGGGGGGGTGGGAGGGTGTATAGTGTTTGTGTCTGCATGTGTGAGTACATGCATGTGTGTGTGTGTGTGTGTGTGTGTGTGTGTGTGCAGTTGGTGAGGACAGGGTTCCAATGGGGATCATGCTGTCCTGACAAGACAAAGAGACACTGACGTGTGATGGAGACTCATTATTTGAGCGCTGCTGAACCAGAGGCTTTCTCGAGAGTGTTTATTACCTTCGGCCAGGGGTGGGGGTAAGGGAAATCAATATTAAATGACAGCTCTTTAGTCTATTCTTGAAGAGCTCATGGTCGACCTCAGCGAGCAGTGAGCTTCTGCTCATGGCACTGTTACCATGCAGAGGTGGCCCCCGCCCCGTGTACTGCCGCCCCATTCACTGCACCCGGGTGTGTAAGACAAGAACCATCAACACTACTTCTTCATAGAATCCTCAGTAGGATTCAAAACTGCCTCCCACGCACTGCTTATATCCTGTTGTGAGCACTGCAGGGGTCAAGTCCATTTCAGCACGGGGCAACACACTGTGTTTGTTTGGTAGCAATGCCAGACAAATCAGCTGTCATCGGCTACTGCACACAAAGAATGGGCAAACATTATTCATGCAAATGAACCACTCCCATAATCATGCGCATGACATCGAAATGTTTGATTCTGTTGACTTCACAATGTTGCACGCAATTGAATTCCACAAGGAACGTTTATACATTTTATAAATATAGAATGAAAATCCAGAGCGGTAGAGACTTTCATTAAGTATTAGACTGTCACATTGTGTTCATATAGAGCTGATAAGAATGGCTGGGAAAGATGACCCTACATGAGGTCTATTTCCTTTCTTTGGTCCTCCTCTGACACTGTTATTTTTGAATCTTTAGCTGATCCAATTCAAATTGCAAAAATGAGGGGCACTGACAGTTGCAAAGCTCACTAATAATACTGGGTTTGTCTGTTCTGCTCGTTAAGACTCTGTCTCTCTATGCCTGTGTGGCATGCCCAGCACTGTTGGATTTTAATTGCACTCTCTCCATTAAAAGCTTGTATTACTTGATTACTTTGATGTCAGAACAGAAACAGAAGAGGACTTCAAATTCATTAAAGAATGTTCTCTTTTCTTTTTACACTAACAGCATTATTACTATTTATATATTGCCACTGGAAGTGAACCACTGTAAACATCCTTACACATCAGCCGAGCAGAAGAGCTCCCCCTTGTCGTGTAACATGTTAGTGCCACCTGCTGGCCCTTCCAGGAAGTGTGTCATTGTTTATCCTTCTATGGCAGAGAACATATGTGTAACACAGTGGAAAGGAACATTATGCCGTAAGAATTCCTCATCTCCACATCAGCCTTTTTAGAATCAAATGCATGCGAATATCAACCCCATTAGTCTCAGGCTCCAATGATCTCTGCTTCCCATAACCATTTACACATCACACAATAACCAGAGCACAATAACAAGTGTTCAGCAGGCCATCTGTACATTCCAAGCATATGACTGAGGCTGCAGAGAGAGGAATATGGCTTACAGCATCATTATGACCAGGCATGTTCCTGCTCATTCAAACAAAACAAAACAAGAATCACACGTTACATAAGAAATGACCTTAAGGGATGCTGCAGCCATTTAAGCGTGACATTCTATAAATATATTTCTGCAGAAATATCTACAATGTAACTTATCTTAAATTGAAGAGCAGTTTAAAAAAACATCCTGTCAGTCTGCATTTAATTCTAACCACACCTTCTGTTATCTCCTTGAGAATGAGGACAATGGGTGGAAACAACAGTAATGATAAATTGTAGTCATGGCTTTCTCATCACAGCCATCTTTGTTCACTTTAAAAGACCATTATCAGACAGATATAATAGTTACCAGTCTCAAACAGCAAGACTGCTTCCCTAGAAAGAAAAGCAAAAAGGTACTCCATGTTTCACAATGGACCTCTCATCTATTTGCAGAAAGGCCCCACAACCAAATTCAAACCACACTCCCTTGTTCAAACACAAGCAAGAAAAAAACTAAACAACAGGATTGAAGATCAAAACAGCACTGAGCTGGGTCCTCAGTGAGTGTAGCAATGACTGCTGGGATCTGAGCACATCTCCCCAGAGTCCTATCATGTGAAAGTGGCAACAGAAGAAAAACAACAAGGCAAATTCTACTGGGTGCAGATTCTCAGCCCTGACCCAGGTGAAGCCTGTGTGCGTTTTCATCACAACTGTGCACAGCACTGCATCTGAACGCAAGATGGAACAAACCATTTGCTTTATTAAGATAATGGTTGTCAGTGTATGCGCTGCCAGGCTGAGGTCCATTAAAGCTTCAGTTAAGTAGCAGACAGCTCAGCTGGAATGAAAGCACTGAGAAAAAAGGGCAGAGGAGACAAAGGGCAAATATTGAGCCAAATGTGCTGTAAAAAAGAGATATGCATTGCAATTGCCTGTGCAAAGGACTTCCATTAGGCAGGCATAGGTAAGTGTTGATCCTCAGGCATATCAGAGTGAAAATGTTTCAGGAGAGCACACATGGAATTATTTCTAGTGATGAAAGGTACCCACACACTGCACTGGGAAACCCAACATGTGGTTATATCAATTGAAAATTCTCATTGGCTCTCTATATATACCATCTGCAGCAAGGTTTCCTTTCAGCCTTGACTATCGACTTTAACCAAGTGTTAAGGAAGAGTTTGATCACTGAAAAGCAGAAAAATACAGGAGGATGTAACTCTTGGTTAATTGTGGAATGTTAGATGATGCACGTTGTTGTTGGAGTACAGACCTTTCTGAGTTTATGTCATCTCCACACACAAGGGCCTGTCACTAAGCACAATATTTGCCATGTTTACAGAAGCCTGCTCCACAAATAGCCAGGACAAAGAAAAGTGCACTTCCTTGTATGCCACAGACACTTCTTTCATTAGTGTAAAAGCATGTTTTGTCTCTTTTTGCATTTACAGGCGAATATTTCCAATGCTGGAGAGGCTTACTTTTCTGGCTCATAATGGCAGCATGGAGAATGTGTTTCCATAGCTGCAAATGATTCAAGGCTCCCTCTCCACCTGAATACAAATATGTGCTGATGGCCGTTAGACAATAACATCTGCATTCATCAGGTAAGTGGAGGCTGCCTTTAATGACAGAGACGTTTTCTTAAAAGTCTTCCCTCTTTGTAGTTTTAAAGGTCACCCCACTCATTCCAAACACCAGATCCCTGGCTGTCATATCAGATTTCATTAATAGTAACCTAACCTCCAAAATGACAAGGAAGCAGGCATATGGACAAGAGCACACACACCTTTCATGTATAGGGATTCTTTTCTTATTTGCAGGTTGCGGTTTTTCTGTGTGAAGACTTCACCCTGAGATCCTTCCTTTCATTGTTTATTGATGATTAGGATCTTCAAAAAGCACAATTATGATTAAAAACATAACCTCTCTCAGCAAGCTTTAAATCATGTTCAAGAGGCATTGTTCCTTAGATGTCTTTTAATTACATTACTCAGTAATGAATAATAATTAATGTATAGTCAGCAAAGTAAGGAGCTTTTGAACCTATTTATTCCTCGGCTTCATGCATCTCCCCACCCCCTGCCCACATATACTGTGGGTTGTGCCTTTGCTTTCAACTTGTAAGTGACAGCAATTAGCATTAGTGATTTAAGCCAGTTCTTAATTAACCTTGTTCATAACTCCTTCTTCAGCTAATTTCCAGAAGAAACAATAGCGGAATACTACTGAAAGCTCACAGGCGAGTGAGTTCCCCCACACTGTTTAGTGATAACACTCACAGTGATTCTCCCCATATTCTCCCAGTCCTGAGTGCAGCCTGGAAACAGATTTCGTCCAAAGGCAGTAGGAATTGCTCCCAGGACTCCAAATAGAGAGGAATAGGGGCAGCCTGTCAGAGGAGGACTTTTTTTTCCTTTTTTGAGGAGAACTAAATAAAAAGAAAAACATAAAACTAAGGCAGTCGTTTGTAAAAATTCAATGCATAGAATTAACGGATACTGTACTATAACTAGCGATTTTTGATCATAAAAAATAATTTGCAAATAACACCCTATAAACAGCACCCCAGTTGCAGACTGGTAGGCAGAGCTGATCATAGATGAGCTCCTATTGACAGAAAGTAAGTGGTGACTGTTGCTCTGATGTACACAATCCTGTGTCAAGTTTTGAGATGTGTAGAGCTGATGGTGGTGAATAAAAATTGGTAATATTTGTTAATATTTGTATGTATTTCATTTATTTTGTAGATAATAGCATTGCTTTATTCAGGGAAGGTACTGTTGTGTGTATTTGAAGAGTGTTTTGTATATAGATTTTAAACTTTTTTCTTTTACTTTTAAACCTGATAGCTTTCTTTCTCGTTAACTTAGGCCAGGCATCAAAGCTTGCTCTGCAATAAATGCTTTTGAGCATGGCTTGACAGATGGTCTAAGAATGCGCAATACAGTGGAATTATACTTTTGCTATCAACACTGTTGCTAAAAACTATAACAAGCTACCGTTTGTTGAAAATCAATAATAAAAATGTGTTGTCAGTTAAAAAATGTAAAAACTGTGTTATATTTTCTGATCTACATGTTTTGTTTCCATTGGCAGCAGGCAGTTCAGCAGAGAGAGAACGTGTTAGAATATGTAAGAATAACGTGTTAGAATAGCTGCCCTATATCTAGTGCAAGAAATATTCTACAGGTAGGGAGGTCCACAGAACTCCACAAATCATCAAATGGTAAGCATTTTCAGTGCTTTTCCCATGTATCTTCAACATTTTTCTCAGTGATTGTAATAGTCAAGGAATATAAATGTTATGCAGTACAACAGATTCATTTTAAATCCTCGAATCCCATGTTGTGGTCTCTGATCACCTTTAGCCGAAAACTATTTTTTAATAGTGGATGTTATTTATTGAATTCCTTATTGAACATCCTTTGCTCAGAGATAACCAGAATTAACCTTTTATGAGAGAATATACCAGACCCCTTTAGCCAACCCATAGAGGACCCATCCCTGGAGAGCAGAAGAGAAACTGGATCTTTAATTCCAGGCCTCCCATCTCCATGGAGGAAGTGTATCTGCTGTGAAAGGTCTATCATTTCACAGAAATAGGAACATTTGGCATACTGTGCCACAACCGAGAACACAGCAGAGCATTTAGCCTAGCTTTTATTTATAGCTGCTTCAAAACATCAGTACTTCAAAACATCAATCATTAATCTGTCTCTTTTCTTTTTAATGTTAAACCATATCAGTCATGAACCAGTGTCTATTTTGCCAAATATTAAACCCTCTTAAAGGGCCCACTGGAAGGGGTAGAGTATGGAGTATGAGACACCACTGCTCCACCCCATCAGCAACCAGGCAATGGCAATAACAGGTTTACATGGGGCAGAACACAGCACAGTAAATATAGCATGCTGACATATTGTTCAACAGATATTTCATTTTTACACACATTTTTGTGTGGCATAAATAAATACAAGATTAATGATTAAGATTAAATTAGATCAGATTAAAGTTACCACTTCATTTTTTCAGTGCATCCTAGTGTATTTGTACATCTTGTCCCAATATTCCTTGTGATGAAACAGTAAAATCTATATATAGGGATAACAAACACCCTTTAAGTTCTTAGAAAATGTCCCATTCTGATATTCAGATCCTACTACACCTACAGAATCATAATTCTATACTACGTCTATTTGCCTGAACACAGGCAATCAATAATCTCTGTCAATTATTCCACTATATATTATAGAGGTAAATGTTTGTAAAAGAATTCACAAGTGCGTAGCCAAACATGTTCGTGCAGATGAATGGGTACATTTTCACAATCAAAAGTTGTGTGTGCACTATTGATATGTTTCCCAGGAAAATCAGTGAATTCCATTGGTTTGTATGTAAACCTTGTCTGATCTTCATATGCATAAATGAGCCCAGCTGTCTGAGAGAGAGTAGTGTTGTTTACATGTACTTTAGTGTGTGTGTGTGTGTGTGTGTGTGTGTGTGTGTGTGTGTGTGTGTGTGTGTGTGTGTGTTTATGGGTTTAGCTAGTTGGCTGTTATTGTGGGGCCTCTGAATTAGGTCACCCTGTTTATAAAGCAGTTCTATTCCTTGAAAGGCTTCCTGGGCTAATATTGTACTTTAGGGTGAGAGACATTCTTGAAGACACAGAGAAGAAACAACTTCTGCCTTTTTCTCACCATAATCTTTCCAATCACACAAGGGTTTAACAATGCAGGAATCAGGTTTTCCAAGCACCACAGTCAGGCAACACATAAATACCATTTTTATCTTATTGAATGGTTTTTGGAGATCTGCCTTGTTGGGGAGCTGTTCTCATTTGTTTAACTATCCTTAAATGAAAAATTCACTCCAGACGGCTACAAATGTTACAATTACACACCCTATTAAATGAAATGAACCTCTGTACGATCTTGCACACAATATACCGAGTTCATTCTATTGCCTGTTATGTTCATTGTGCAATAAACAGGTCATTTGTTCCCCCTGGTATATTGTATTAAATGCAGGATTAAATTAAACCATAACAACTGCACTTAGCAGTGAAGATGTGTTTTTACTTATGCACTTTTTATTATAACTATTATTATTATAAAGGTGCTGATTAAAAGTATTAAACCTGATTTCTGTTCCAATCAAAGTAACATCACAACAGGCAATGTCACCTGCCAATGTCATTTCATGCTTGGTTAGGTGTGAATCAATTTTTTGTTCCAGGGAACAATTACTCAAGATTGCAAATTTTCCCCCAATCATAACACTTGAATTAGATCATTGTGTTCTGCTCAGCACATCCAGATTGAAGAAGACACACTGCAGTTCTGTGCAGGCAATGAGGCCTTGTTTCAGTTTTGTAAAATACATCACATGTTAGGTATTTTGGGGTTTATTACATTTTGAGTGTATTGGTCATTCAAAATCAGAGCGAACCGCCCTTGTGTTTCTCAAGGTATAGGAATGATGCCACAGTTGCACTCACTAAACTACAGAAAAGCCTTTACTTAACATTGTTGATGTGGTACATTCTGACACAATGCCAGCTGGCTTGAAAACATTCTTACATTCTAAAATAATTTACAAGAGATTATTAGACACTAGCAATTCCAAACAATTTCACTATTGTGTTCAGTCTCGTCTAAATCTGACAATTATTTATTCTAATGTCAAAAGTATTCTACCTTTTTCCAGCAGCATGCTAACAGCTAAAATTGGTCAGTTTTAAAATAAATTTTTATGTTCCTCTCTTCAAGGCCCCATTAACTTCTAATGGGGTTACCCTATCAAGATATTGCTCAATAATCAACCCTTGAATCCTAAGGATCATACTTCATACTTCTATGTACTCAGCAGGGAAATTCTGTTGGTTTTTGAAACTGACACTTGCATACAACACACCAGATGTTGTGCAGATTTGAAAGCAGATTCCTATGGCTGTATTCACCAAGACTACTATGTTTCATAAAGATGTTTTATAAATGATTAATTTGTTTTATGTCTGGGATATTAGGGGAATGACTAGTGAAGTCATCCACAGTATATATAAATGATATACACATACAAACACAATTTTAGTAATATATGCAATATACTACAAAATTAGAGGAGCATGTTAAGACATTGTGCTATGGCTATGTCAGGTAGAAATAATACCAGGTACACAGCAATTTCCCTGTTGTCCTCCTACTACTGATTGAATGATTGGGCTTGAACATATCAGAATCATACAAACCTGTCTGTAATGCTGGCAACTGCAATGTAGAGTCTTGTTTGTTGGGACCCACCTCTGCTGCAACAAAAGTGAACCAGAGGGATGTACCAAAATAGCCCATATTTTGTTTCCAAAACTCCCTCACAACCATCATATTTGAAATGCTATAGCTGCGTGGCCATAGTCTCTCAAATCACAATATTACTGAGTGGGTCATGCACAGAGTTGCTAGGGTTCTTGCCACTTTTTTCCAGTGTTCCATCTTAATAAAATTTTAATTTTAAGGAACATGTTCATCACCTGCAGTCAGAATAGGTGCAGTCAATCTGATTCAGTAAATATTATTTATTTATTTATTTATTTATTTATTTATTTATTTTATCTCCTGAACTTATGGCCATATTATCCTTTGTCCAGGGGTTAAATGGGAAAATAAAATTTCCAACTTGCAACCAAGGGCAAAATTACCCTCTTGCTTTAAGTCATTTTTGCTTAAAGAACTACAAAACAATAAATACAAACTGCATATAGCAATTGCACAGATATAGGCATATGACGTATTTCTCATTGATTCTTGATGTCTCTAGGTGAAGAGAATTATCTTCAGACAAAAGTAAGTGTTCAATAGATCTATGCAATTCTCCATGCACTCTAATAAAAAGGTGTGATTGGTAGTTAAGCTGGAGGAGGACAGCCAGGTGTTTTGCTGGCTCTTGTCCAGCATTTATGTGCTTATGTTAAGATCATGCCAATGAGAGCATCAGCTATCTCTGTAAATCATTATCATAATCATCATTATCATCATCATCATCATCACCATAATATCACCATTGCCATTATCATCATTGTCCTTATTGAAATTAGTTTTGCAGCCCAGGCCTAAACTACCCTTAGAAGAGCTGCTTATTCAAGGCACATTCCCAGGATATCACCTACAAGAAGAGCAACAGCCTGTGATGTAGGGCCCCATTTATCATTTATGACCAGGGCCATATCACATACAGGACAAAATGACTGCTTAAAGATGTCAACAAGCTGCTGTTATTGCCAGTCAATTCGCCAATACTCGCATTCAACAAGACCGATGAATAACGGCCACACTAAACACTTCTCTTCTCTGAGAAAGGCTCTTGGAGCTATTAATACCAGCTTTTTCTGTCATCTCTTCCTGAAAATGCCCTCCTTGGAACACAAGGTCAGTTCTCCAATCTGCTCGGTCCTGTACTTTATTTCACAGGCTGGGGCACAGCACTAGAAAAGCAAGCTGACACTGTACATAAACATCACAGAGAGTCAGATGTGGGGAGATGAAGAGGAAATCAGCATGCTCCTCCATACCCCCTCTATGTTTATGTTTAACTTGAAGGGGATACAATAAAAATGGATCTGTATTTATGTTCCCCCCCATCCACATCCTTTTTCCACAAAACTGCTTTTTCCAGAGAAAGGCAAGGCATCCTACTTGTTGTGCGCTGCGTTACCGTGGCAATATTTCTATCTATCCCGTCAGACAGCTATACAAATAGATGAGATACAACAACATGACATTTTCTGTACTTCAATTACTTTGCAGGGCTGGGCTATGTGGGTTGAAAGCCAACAAACCATAACTTTCCTTGACATTTCCTCCCCCCCAGTGACCATTGATGGATTCTCCCTGACAAAGCATTCATTACGGCAAAGAACAGAGTGTACACTAAAATCGTTTTTTTTTTTTTTTCTCCTGTTCTCTTTTTCAGTTTTGTGCTCAAATTGAAATGAACTCTGGTGTGGAAAGTAATGGATTCATACCATCAAAGCAAAATGTTGCCAGCTGCTGGGAGCCACTGGATACTCCAACAGTCACAATTTTCGTTCATCATTACTGTGGTTTTTTATAATGGTCTGAGGTGCCTATCAAACACAAACAAGCACTGTGTGTTGATAACCTTTTTTATGCCATTACAATGGGAGAGAGAGATATGGAAATGAGGGATGATCCCTTGATGTGTTTCAGATTATGGTGGCACGAGATTAAAATGTACTAAAAGACGTCTCTTCAGAAGGCCTGAGAACAGATTTCTTTCATGCTTTATCTTCAAATCCCATGATGAAGGGCTCACTAGTATATCAGCCCCAAGCCGTGATATTTAATCAAAGATCAGTCAGAGTAAAGTCAAACTCTGAAAATCAAAAATATCTTATCTGTCCTTCGTGAAACATGTTGATTCAGATTTTTCTACCATATTACCTCTCACCAATGTTACACGTTTTCATGAAAACTACAGCACTGTCTTACATTAACATTCATTACTGTAGAAATACAGATGTGTAGATATACAGTATTCAAAGGGCCTGTTTCCAAAGGGGACTCTTGACATGAATCTCCCAATCACTCATTATATTCCTGTACAGACCTATTCTGTCTCCATGTAGAAATGTACATGTGACTACTGTAAGCATAAAACCAGTTAGACAGCAGAACAATCTTTCAGAGGATAATTTTAATAATCGAATATGTCCTTTGTTTCAGAGCATTCCACAGAGTTTTATAGTTGTATCATAGGAATATTGTTCCAGGGAACAGTGGAAGCAGAAATGATACATCACCATGATTGAAAACATGATCAAAGTATGTTTCATTTTTATTCAGTGAAAGATATTCGACATAGCAATTTTTAAAATATTTCCTGTACCCAATTATAACCAAATGGTGCGTTCATGTCTCCGAACCCTTCCAGCAATACCCCCAGGAATGCCCCCACGCACTCTTATTCCAGCTGTTATTAACAAGGAGGACTTGAACAGTGTTCCATTGTAACAGAGTGGAGGTTCACTTGATTGTGAATTGCTTTTTAAATCGTGCTTAACATAATGAATATATCCATGTGTGGAATGCTGTCGGGTCACGTCTCCTAAATTTCCGCATGAGTTCTAGTGTGAGGACAGTGTGAGACTCTACAACGTGGCAGAGTGTTAAACTCCTAGTTCTCAGCCCCACTTTCCCAAGGTCCACTTCCCAAGGGTTTTACAGTGCATTTGCTCCGTTAAGTATTTTAGGCATCTTGATGTTGTAAGTGCGAACTCAATCTAGTTGTATATTTTAAGTCTAAACAGTGTTAATAGGGCCCCCTGTGGCACCCAAGTGGCTTAGTCAGTTAGCAGACTCGTTCCAAGCACAGACTGAGCAGTACAGACTGATGTTTCAGCTGAAAATAACCAGAAGCCGTAGCAGCGGAACACGATTTGTTTCATTTTCCTTCTGTAAGGTGGATTTTGTGAATCAGGGTCCCTTTATCCCTCCAGTACCTCCTGAGGGCCCTGTAGGTTACTTTGATGAAATCAGTTTAAATGCACCTATCTTCCTGTAGGTGTTTGTTCTACTGTGAGGCACTGTGGGACTTGCAATGTAAAAAATAGCCTTTGGTTGTATGTGAGTATATGGGAGCATTTTGCTTGAGGGAGGGAGTGTCAGGTGGGTGGGAAAAGAAAATGCAACAACAAAAAATAATAGTAATAACAGGGCCTGCTATTATACTGTCTCATCTGCTTTCCCTATAAGTCTGCATAGATCTCTTCTTAGTCTACAACAAAAGCACTGGAGCTCATTCCGACCTCCCTTTGTCTCAATTTAGTATTCTCATCACACACATAGTATCCTGTGTAATAATCAAGCTTGTCTCAAAGCCTCAGATTGAACAGAAAATATTTTCATTCACTGCGGCTGGCAAATAAACAAAAGAATAACCCCGTGGCAATACCAAGTTTGTAAACTGTATTTTATATGTAACATGGCGCTGAACTATCTGTTGACAAGGTGACAACCACCCGGTAAACCAGCTGCCTTTGCTTCAAGGATGAGAGGAGAGAATGTTAATACAACTTCATTTCTGAAATGAAGTGCTTTCAAACAGCAGGTTCTCAGCCTACGGAGCTGTTGGATTCAAGCAGGGGGGATTTATTGAGTGACTGATAAAGAGAAATATTTACTCACCACATGGAGTGCATTGACCTGCCAGAGACATTGATCTGTCTTGTTTTACTAAAAGCATCCCCATCGCACAGAGCTCACTCATTGCTCCCAATTACGAGAAGCTACTGAAGTCAAAACACCACCTTCATCATACTAACATTAGCTTCTTCCAGCTGATGGAAATTACAATCACTGATGCAGAACAGTAATACTCGCATACTATATGACGTTTAATTAAATCAAGCCTGACGGTATGATCACATTCGATTTGTGAGTGTGTGTGTGTGTGTGTGTGTGTGTGTGTGTGTGTGTGTGTGTGTGTGTGTGTGTGTGTGTGTGCGTGTGTGTGTGTGTGTGTGTGTGTGTGTGTGTGTGTGTGTGAATGCACCACAGCAGGGATGCAGCAATGTGCCTGGCTAAGGAAGCAGGCAAATTCGGTCAGACAGGATCTCTCTCTGGACCTGGCAGGGTCTCTGTTTTACCTCTAGCATCACTGCTAACATATGCTTTACACCAGCTCTGCCTCTCCCACCTTCCTGCAGTTAATGCAGCTGAAAGCAGCCACATGGCTGGCCTCTGACCTCATTTACGATGACAACAGCAAGGTTGGGGGGTGGGGTCTCGCTGATTCCTCCCTCTTCCCCTCAGCAAAGTTGATAGTGACAACACACTTCCAGTTGATGGGATTGTATTTGGCAGCTTTGTGTTTGGACTTGCTGGGGGGTTAGATGGGGGCACGGGGTTATTAGAGTGAAGGGTAGAGTGGCACCATCGTTGCCATTACCTAAAAAGGAGCCATGTCTCTCCTGATGAGCCCAACTCTGTTACCTCCACCCACTTCAGTGGTTCAGTACCTTGACTGATAGTGCGGCTGACAGAGGCACCACTCCGCCTTCCCCACACATCCGCACACAAACCCCCCCAGATATCTCCAGGCAGGAGTGCCAGCAAGCTGGAATCAATTAAATCCTCCACTGCAGAAAGTAGGAGAGACTGACAGTCAAATTCTCATTAACATCAAGGCCTTGGGGGAAAGGGTACAAGCCATTCTAAACTTTAAGGGTAACGAGAATGGTTATGATAGATTTAGCCACGCATCTGTGGTCTACAACTTGTTCTTTCTTGTTGTCAAGAGAGGCCAAGTACTTATCAAGTGTACTAACCATCAAATCCCTGAGGCTTTCCAGGTCTTGATTATCTCTCAGCTAATAAGATGGAGCAAGGCTGGTATGCATGATGTTGTTAAATGAAGAGTAGTCTTTCTAATAGCTTTAAACATGAAAAAGACCTTTACAGAAATAAATCTGTTAAGATCAATCTATGTGTAGGAAATCACGTTACATTTGCAGGGCTCATACACGGATGTACAGATATGTGCACACGGTATAGTCCATGATACTCATACTTTCTACAGGCCTGTATTCAAGCCAAACGATAAAAGTCTTTAAGGCCACTTCATGACCTTCTATTGCCATTATATCTGCGACTTTTAAAGCATGAATGAAGCCTGACCTACACTTTTGTCCTCTTTAGGTATCCCTTTCTGGAATAGCCACCCTCACATTAGGCTCCTCTCACTGTGACAACCTACGCATTAACACAGGTGCAAAGAAGTGAGACAAATGCAATCCTCAGATACGCTCACAAGCAGCCAAGGGTTGATTTTCACACTACATGCCCCACAGTGCACTACAATAAGCACTGATTGGAGGACAGGCATGGCTCCACTGACATCATTTGAATGGTTCATATGAGCCTGACAAGCTGCAGGGTGCCTGAAAACAGAGATGAGGACACCCTGTCAAAAAAACCCACCCTTACCCAGATAGAATTAGTCTTGTTTCACTGCTGTGGACTTCTAGTCATTGTTAACTGATGACATGGCTTGGATCAGTCGGGCTCAGCCTGCACTCAAGATATGCGCCCTGTCGACTGAGCAGTTCTAGAGCCCTGACTTAAATTTGTTTTAATTTCCTTTATTTGTGAAGATAAGAGCAAAACGAGATAATTTACCGCCTTCAGCAGGGTTCGTTTATCTCTCACTACAGATTAAAGAAGGAAGTGTGCTGGTCTCATCTGGCCTGGCATTTCTTGTCATGGCTATAGTAACTGGCCAGCTCTGGCTTATCAGGTGCCATCAGTTGATGTTTAGAGACCTTACAAAGAGCAATACGATGGTGTATGAGTGACCTTTTATGCCTTTTAAAGGTATGATGTAGTCTAATGTCACTACTGTTTCCTGAGAGATTCAGCTGTCAATGAACACTAATGATGTTAGCAAACACAATGGTATCAGAAACATCGCTGCTGAAGCTGCTTGTTTTAATGAACCACTTTTCTTCATAAGGCCTCACAGAGCAAGCCCAAAACCTACATGCAGTTACACATCCATAATCCTGTAATTACTGGCCCATCAACGCCTTGTAAAACCGTAATGGGAAACAGCTGTCTGTTTGTTTTTCCACATCCTTTCAAAACCTGTGGCATAACAAATTTCACATTTACTAATGGATCTGTAGGTCACAAATAAAATGTATGAAAATGATCTGGTTCAAATTACACTCTGGCAAAGGAGAGAGCTGGCTCTTGGGCCCTGTGTGTAGCAGGTTAAAAATATATATCACCCATAATTCCAAAGGGCAGGCTTGGGCCAAAAGTGTGAGACAAGGGGTTCAGTCTCAGTATACATGCATTATATTATAGTGCTACCTGTGCTACTCCCAAAATGTACCACGTACATGTGTCTCTTTAAGATCCTATTTTTTTTATCTACCCCCTTTGTTTTGTTCAGCCGACTTAAGTGTCATTCTGCTGGCTAACTTTTGCCTTCCAGGCAAAACACACACTTATTCATCAATTTAAATTCAATGCCACTGACATGCATTACGAGTATGAAAGTCACATACTGGGATGATACTTCGTTTCCTCAGCCTCAGACCTGATCATATTACACATCTGAACATGGATTTTTTTGTTCCTATATATTTTTGTTTATATATGTGTAAAAGTATCATTGATGTGTGGTTTTGGTAGCTGGCAGTTGCCACAGTTATGCAATGTACACATTTGAATGGGTCAATATGGAAGCTGTGTGCTGCTAAGGCCAAAGCAACGATAACACTGCAACAGAACAACAGGAAGCTAAAATTTAAAATTACTTCAACAGCAGTGCATTCAATCATAATGTATTATGGATAGAAATGAGCAAAAAATATTGACAAAACCAGTTTCATTTGCTTTAAAAACATAGGAGTATTGTATATAATTTTCAATCAATTGTTGCATTTTGGAATGCCAGACAATTTGTAACTGGTATGGCCTCATATGTAAAAGATTACCCCAGTCATGCCCACATTCATCTTTTACTTTCTGTTCTTATTGCTTGTCTATCAGTTAGAATACAGGGCCACGGAAGAGGGTACTTCTTGAAAGAGCTTGGACCTCTGGAGAGCTCCCAGTACAACCTTTAAAAATGTATCACACTGTATTTTACCAATTCAGTAAAACAACATGCTGCGCTGAGCACTGGAGTGCTACAGAGGAGCATGCGAATGCTCCCATCCTTATGAGGCAGATGGACGTAGAGCAAGATGAATCTTCAAGAATAATGTCAAACTCAGTTCTACTCTCAAAATCCTACAAGCGACTTCAACAGGAGCATGTTCACTATATTTTTTAACAAAATTGTCCTCTGATGTTTCTTTTTCTGTCTCCTCGCTTACATTTCACAGTCTATTGCCTCATTCTCATTTTATGACTCACAGATGCACCCAACTCATCTGAAAGAAATGAGAGCTGACATGATGGACCAAATGGTTTCTATTTAAAACTAGAATACAAAATACATTACATTCTTCGCCATCAAACAAACGTGTAAGTGTGCTTTCAAAACTGAAAAAAGACCCAAAAAAGAGCCTGCTAGAAAATGCATTTCAAAATGAAGAGAGAAACAATGTTCTAAGCATTGTTTGTATGAATGGTCTGCATAAATTAATCTGCATTCCCATTTCAAACTTCATCTTCCAAAATGGGATTGCATAAAGGGGGGAAAGCAAATATGTATATACATCTTGGCTCACGTTACTGCATTTTTGTCCATTAATCTACTGTTGACTTTGCTTTTAAAAGTGAGTATCAAAAGTGTCTTGAAACATGTTAAATGCATTTTCTAAACATTCATCTACATTGTGCCCCTTATAATGACACTAAATATCACGCTGCATTTCTAACTTGGGTTCTTCTGCCACCTCGTGTAATATCATGTAACCAGCTAGCTACTTCATTAAATCCCATTTCTTGGATTTCAAGCTGGGGTGGATGTAAACACTTGAGAAATCCTATGGCCTGGACTGAAGTGGGGAGAATATATTATCGACCTACTCAACACATCATTCTGGCCGCATTTCTCAAACACTGCAGGTGGCCAGGCCTTACCCAATATTGCCTTCAGATTTTTCCCACAATTCTGCAATGACAGCGGTGGGCAATTTAATGGGTTTGAAACAGTCAATCCATGAGAGTGTTGCAGGTGCTAGAGAAAGAGTCAACCTAACAGAGAAATACACGGGGTATTTTAATATACCTGCTGTATATAAAAAATGCTTTTCTTGACACTGCAGTTGATAAAAAAGACAGGTCTTATCTGCATCTATCTGAGTGGCGGCAGATGTTTCACATCCTCCTGTGCTCAATTCAAGTGGGAAATGGGACAACTGCAAACTATAATATTAAACTACTGAGTTCTCACCAGTCCTTAAAGAAAATGGGCCAATGGCCTCCAAGAGCAGGAATTAATTCATCATCTCTGTTTTCTATCCGCACACATATGACCCATCACATATGATACAGGGAACAGTACCACATACAACCAAGGCAATCAAGTTTATTCAGAGAAGAAATTTCAGATTAATGTATAACATGTTTGGTTTTTTATTTACACCATGAAGCAATGCATTATATCAATGTTTTTTTTCTTTGACATTAGACTTTATTCTACTCTGTTATAGTAAAACATTCACAATAAAAGTGGTGTATAAAATGCACTGTTTTGGTAGTAAATTGATTTTGTAATATACAAAGAAACACATGCCTGTCATCAAAATCTAGGTGTTCTGAATATTGTTCCTTTTTTTTGCTCCTCCCTTCCACATGCTATTCCTGTAAACTGTGATTACCTGCTGAGCGATACTGAAATAATTGGACAAAATATAAATAAATCAAAATGGAGGCTGTAACCATGCTAGATATATGAGTTCATTAACGGTACAAAGCATTTTCATTACCATTTTAATTACAGTTTATGTGTTTATGTGCTGGAGGATAAGAGATTTGCAAACTGTGATTAATCGCTTTACAATCTCCTTGATCAAAAGACCACAGCATCCATTATAACCATAATTTCTCTTAAAAATTATGCATGAGGAAGGGTAAAATTTTATTTATAGTGAAATAAATAGATCTATGTGCTAAGTATGAGTATATGTGTGTGTATGTGTGCGTGATTATTTGAAATCATATTTTAAGTATGTTCTTCTTGTTGAATAGAACAGTTCATGCAATAAAAATAAGAGAACAATATATGCACACATTCTCAGGACATGTCTCTCCCTTTTTGGAAACAAACTCCAATCATCATAATCATCAGCATTATCATAATCATCATCATTATCATCATCAACATCATCAAGATGAAGACAGAAAGACTGAGAGTCATCTTTACCTTTCATTTTGAGGACACTATATAATGAAAAATTTTGAATTTTGTATTATCCATTAAGCATTCAAAAAGGCACAGCGGTGTCTGTGTACCAGCTGCTAAAACAGCACTGGAGCTCTCAAAAAGCTTTTAGGATTCTGGAGATTATGCAATTTATATTAACTACTCATTATATCAGAACTGACATAAAGCAGTGGCTGATGATGTTTTGTCTAAAGGCTTTCAACCTAATTAAACCAGCAAAAGAGCTTTAAAAACCCCATTAGTAATCATCTGCCTTCCATTTGTAAAACGTCCAGAAATGTTGTTAAACAGACGATTAAAAACGCATGCCTTGTGAATAACTGTGAGCATCAGTACCCCTGTCATTTTCAAGAAACTCCCAAGAGAATTACAAAACACAGAACATGCAGATACAAGCACCCTCCTTTTAAAAAATATAAACATTTATATGCATAACTATTTCCTCAAAGATCCATGAGATTATTTTTTATATACTTCAGTCAGTTCATTGATTGTAAGGTTAGGTTATCTATTTTACATTAGCATAATCAGACATTACAAAAGATGGTCTCTCTTTGTTTACAAGGTTATGTCAGCATTCACAATTGTAATGTTCTGGGTAGGGCACAGTAATTGTTTTGCAGTACTGAGAGCTTTCTTCATTAATATACTTATTTATTGTTTTTTGTTTCTGAAAGTTCTTGTTAATTTATTGCCACATTTTTATATGAATTTTGCCATTTGCATTATTCCTTCAATGTTACTCTCCAGCTATCTAATGTCATAAATTTATAAATACAATAAACAAACAATCAATGCAGATTGTCTTGCTTCTTTTTAGTATCAAAGCAGAAGGAAAAATTAGAAAGACCCAGTTCAGAGTGGCCAGATGCAAATAGTGCTCTCCTAAAGTAACTAGCTAGCCAGCTAGCCAGATACAGTTACAACATGACTTCCCTCATTATCAAACCTGTGTAGCCAGCTGATGGCTTATTTGAAAAAAATCAGGACCAATGTCATATGTTTTAATTGGACTGGCAATCCTGCTCCCCAACTGCCACCAATTCAATATAATATCGAAGGTAACCAAAGTTCTAGAACCATTCTGCCAGTCAAACATTAGTTATATTTCCAATGTCAGTGACAAAGGTCCTGCCATAAGCAAATGAGATCACACAGTATCTAAATGGGTGACCTATCAGTCTATCTTCCTCTCTATTTCTAAGGGTAGAAAGAAGTGACAACCAGAACTGAACTTTCCATCCACACTTGAAGTAATGAAGTAATCATAATGTCAAAAATACAAATGTTTACACATGACAGAGAAATACATTTTCATTGATTTATCATTTGAGGTTTGGTTAAATTAGGTAACAGTCACAGACAAAAACAATGGAGGAATATATATTACAAAACCCAAACGTGAGATAAAATCCATCAGGGAAACTTAAGATCACTGTGGGAATGGACACTTTCATTCAGCACTTACTCTAAATGAAACAAACTCATATGTATTTCCATGATACTGTGGTAATATGGTCTTATACAGCAGTTGAAATAATAGGGATTGCTCAATATTATGAGTAATGTTCCAAAATTCACAATAGCTTGCTGCATGAGTAGAAACATTACAATGTCAACTGTATTGCTTGGCACAGCACATGGACAATCTGGGAATTCATTACAGGCCAAAATAAATCAAAAGAGTATTACACAGCCTTAAATTCACCACATAAAAAATACTGGTGACACCGATGACGCTTTTCTTTCGTTGCTGTATTAAATTGACAATGTCATCACCATCATCATCATAATCATCATACTTCGGCAACAGCAGAGATAAATTGACAATGTGATGTGTTGAGAAAAGAGCAGATTTCATATTTTCTAATTGGACACTTAAATTCTGGAAATACTTGCATGATTTTACTATGAGAAACAGACCAGCTTTCTACTGGCATGTTATAAACCTCAAAAGGTGAAACCCACATCCTCTCCTGTACTTATGCCATGATGAAAACTGGGCACCTGGTGTCTAACCTGTAGAAACGCTCTTTGTAGATTATGCAATTATAGCTCCTGATTTAAGAACCAGGCAGTTTTATGTAGGTTTTCCGTCAGTATGATTTCCCTAAAGCCAAGATATCAATTGTCCTAATGACAAACAGTAAGAGCTCTGTTAAAATGTGTTTGTGATTGAAACAAACTGTTTATGAGAAAAACAAATCATTACATTTGATTTAAAATCATATACTAAAATATAACATTGTCTTACACACAAAAATAGTGCAAAGTCCCACTGTAATGAACTTACCTTCCTTTTGACTTTGGCAATATAACGACTTGCATGCTGAATCTTGTTCAGCTGCGATTACCAGGCTAGCTATAGATTGTAGTGAAAATCAGGAGTGTAGCTGTGTTTCAGTGTACCTGCAGTTACACTTACATTTACATTACATTTTGTCATTTAGCAGACACTCTTATCCAGATTGACTTAAATCAGTGCATACAAAAAGGTTAGGCTAAGAGCAGAGAAAATACTAAATCATAAGTGTCAAAATCCAATGGTGGGAGACATTACATAACATGATATTCTATTAGGTGCCATAGTAGATGCAAGAGTATGTCTGTGGATACAGCAAATGTATTTGAGGATATAGCATGAATGTCCAGACTTTGGGGTTAGTTGGGCCAAGACGCAGTTTGAACAGATGAGTTTTCAATCTGTAGTGGAAAATTATCAGAGATTTAGCAGATCTGACTATTGTGGGGAGCGCATTCCACCACTGGGGGATCAGAGCAGAGAACAGATGTGACCAAGAAGCTGGACTATTTCGGAAAAGGATGGCAAGGCAACCAGAGGTTGCAGAGAGGAGTGGTCTGACTGGAGTGTATGGTTTGATAATGAATTGAAGATAAGAGGGTGCAGTTCCTCTTGCTGCCCTGTAGGCTACAACTAAAGATTTATACTTTATCCTGGCCACAACACATATCCTGATGTCTCTATATATCTTACCATCAATGATTCATAAGACACTGACATGTCTTGTCACCCTAGTTAACCAATTGGTATCTGTGTATACTTGTTTCCACTTAACAGGTCTTACCTCTCCAGGACTTGTCAATACCTCTGGATCAGAATCATTGATCATCATTGTTTGGCACCATATGAGCATCTATGGCATGAGGCGATTTTAGATCACTATTAGGCTCAACAATCACATTAGTATAATGCTGGTATATGGCTCTTAAGGATAACTGTCAGATACACTGGGGCAATTGCAAGAGTCTTAGCATGCTGCTAACAACAGGATTTGCACAGGATTAGAGGGGCTTTCTTATAGCATAAGAATAACATAATGAACATGTTGATCCTGTTTTCACCTTCATCTTGCAACAGTCTTTGATGACTAAACTGCTTTGAAAAACCAAAGATACACACCCATTCAATTGAAAAATTAAAGATACACACCCATTTAAAGAGTGACAAAGAGAATAGGAAAGTGTTAAATAAAGTACCTACAATTTTTGTATGGCTCTATCAAATAATTTATGCCTAGCCAACAAGACATGGCCTGAAACTGGTGATGATAACCTTCACGTTTCTACCCTAGTGTATTGTTTTCTTGTTTACATGTTTATGGAGGTGAATACTGTATCATTGCAGTATTATGGAATGTGTGGGTGCTGTTTTGTTTATTGCTTAAAAGAGGTATTGATAAATAATCCTATGGTTACAACTACATATGAATCTTGAGCTCTAAATTTATGATAAATTAATGGAATGTCAATAGCGCTGGGATGGAAAGAAGAAGCTTCTTGTGAAGGCATGTCACAAAAAAGAGGCTATTTGAATTTGCCAGACTACATCTAAATGGTAATTACAAGCATGTCTCATGGTCAGATGAAAAGCAAAATTACTTACTATACTATTACTATAATAACATGCTTATCAGCTTTGTGTTTGGAATTAAAAGGTAAACCCTTTTATTGAGAAAGAATCCATGCCTACTATGAAATATGGTGGGGGTTAATTATGGTTTGATGTTCTTTTGCATCTAAAAGGTCCTGGGGCCTTTTTGAAGATAAAATGAGCTATGAACTCCCAGGTCAAAAATCTAGGTCCCACTGCTCAGAAGTTCAAACTTGGTTGGAAATGGACAGCAGAAAATGACTGAAATTATTCATCAATATCTCCGAAGACATTGTCATCCAAGCACAGAATGTATATTCATCTGATCATCTCAATCACCAGACTTAAATCAAATCAAACATTCACAATTTCAACTCAGTTTAAACTCAAGAAATCTGTTCGCAGATGAAAACCAGAAGATCTGAAGAACCCAGAGCAATTCTGCCAGGAGGAATGGACAATAATCCAACCTGGAAATGCCAGAATCTCATAAAACTCTACAGAAAGCATCTTGTAAGTGTAATCCATGGCAAACAAGAATTTACAAAATGGTAATTAAGGGTATGAATATGACCTTTATTCATGTTTGTTTTGAGCATGCTGCTTGGAATGTAGGTCACTCTTGGTAGCCACCTCATCAATATAACAGGGATAAAACAACCTTGTTTGCTCCAGAAAGTGTAGACAATATAAGTGCACAGCAACAGCACTAGAATGTTGAAATGCTTAGAGGTTTTTGCAACTCGTAAGTAGACTCCAAGTATATGTCATTTTGCTCTGGTAAATGTGATGTTTTTGTCTTGACAAATGAATTTCCTTCAGTGGAACTCTAAGAGTTGATTGATCCATGGAGTTTTATTTGCTTTTTCTGAGTTTGACACTGCATGAGTAACGATATCTGGCCTGATGTCACTTGAGCTAAACATGTGTTCTTACTCATTCTCATATAACACTTGAGTGTGTGTTTGTGTACTCGCATGTGCGTGCATTACCTCTTGGAATATTTGAATCCTTGTTCAAACTGCATCTGTCCTGAAGACCAATGCTTGGTGACATATTGAAGCAATGTATTAAGCAGAAAATGCTTTGATTGACTTGGTCAGGGTTCTTATATGAAATCAGTAGGAATTATCCATCAAGTATTGATTTTCTCATTTGGTTTTAGCCAGAGGCTCAACAAAATTCACTAGAAACGCGACAGGGCAATTAAAGGAGTAGGAAATGTTACACGATTGGGTTTATCTTGCACCTGGCATGTGCAAAATGTCTTACAGAGCCCTGAAAACATCTAAAAGTAATGCTACATGAGATTACCTTTGGTTTTTACCAGGTGGCCTGCAGCAGGAATGTCAGGCAGGAATGTGGATCTTAATATGACTAAGGCGAAAGCACAACATCAAAGTCATTTATTTGATGACTCCAGTCTCTGCTAGGTGATGGTGCTGTCTGTTTCACCCTCAGTATGCTGTCATGCACAGAAAAACCTGTAGGGACTCTGCATATTTCATCAGCAGTCCAAGCAGCTTCACTCCATCTTCTCAGAGCAGGATTATTTTGCTGTTACCAAGTTAGTGTGTCTCAAGTAAGCACCTTTCTTTTGTCAATATCAAAAAAAGCAAATGATATTAGTATAGACAAATACATGACAAGCTCTGTTCCCCTGCCTTAGTAGCCAAGTATTGCAAGGCTAATAGTGATTATGATTAAATGATTAAATGAGGTAGTGTTTTTGATCTGTAGTAAGTCTGCCTTTCTTACTCCTGCCATTTTGACTGGCATCAAGTCATTTATCTAAACTGCACAACTTTTTTCTAAAAATATTTCATGTGTCAGATGCCTTAGTTAGGTTGAAGGTAAGCAATGCATTGTATTCCATTTATTATGTGTCTATGTACCCCACTGACTACTGTATGTTTGTATTTTATGTTGCTTTGAAACTTAATAATATGTCAGTACAGTATATGTCCTAACTAGGTTCTCCAGATTTGCAAAACTTTGGGTACACCTTGAATCTGTATTGCATTAGCAAATGATATTGCTCCCTTCTGTACCAGGGGAATATAAGATAGCTATCTTGTTATCTACCTATCTTAAAAATCTTAAATCTATCTATCTTAAAAATGATCTAGCTAGTTGTGCATGTACACATTAGTTGTAAGTTAAGTGTGTAAGGGGCATTTTGTAAGTGTCTGCTAAATGTAAATGTGTATTGAGGAAATGCTAACATTCGGAGTAAAGGATCCAGTCCTCTCCCTTCCTAGCTTACTAAATTGTTAAAATGATGTGTATATTTTTTCTGCTGGATGGAGAGCATGTACCATTGTACATTCACATAAGGCCTGGTCCTGGCTTGTCGCACACTTACATGTTCTCTGTTGCTTAAGATGGTTCCTAAGGTGAAAAAGCCAGATGTGCTGAAAGAATGGTGAAAACCTTTTAAAGCTATCTCTAAAACCTGTGTCTACTGGTTCAGAAGGAGCAGAAATTACATCCTGTATTTTTTAAGAAAATAACCAACATCAGGGTTTGTGGATTAGTCAGACTCACTTGCCTCCCACATTTTTTGGTGAGACCAGAGCTGGTAATTTAACTTGTTTATGACCTTCTTTACTCATATGTAAAGACAGAAAGAATAAGACGCATGGGTAAAAGCATCTGCCAAATGAATAAATGTGAAATGTTGACCAAATATAATTAAACAGGCCATGCACATATTTATAAAAATACAGTTACAATCATGTTGATCTTTTGCATTTGTAGTAAGATGAACAATGTGCATCAGAAGTGACTTAAGAATATAGTTTTGATATTTTGCATTCATTGCTTTGAGCATTACTCTATGCAATATTTTGCAGAGAATAACACCCACCCACCCACCCACCTCTAGGTCACAGTTCTTACCTGCCTCCTGCCTCCAGCCACACTAAATGTTCGGTATAAGGTGTGAAATACTCAGGTGAAAACAGAGATAAAAATGACATTCCACAAAAAAAAATCTTTGCTCTGTAGAAGTTTTATGCCCAAAGCACAAAAAACTCTCCTCTTCAACAGATCCTGATCCACTTTTAAGCCCATTACATTATCCTCGTGAAGAAAACCATGTTTCCTGTTTTACAGATCATTATTTCCCAAATCCTGCTTACTGCACTGTGGGCAGGGCGTAGCCCAGAGTCCCTTAATTTCTACATTAATTTCCCAAATACTGTTACTGTTTGTGTGATAATTGTTGTTAACAACAAATGATTGTTAATATACTGTTGATTATTTCAATCGAATTTGATAAAAGGTAAAGGACATCATTTAGCTTTAGCTGCTAGGGGTTGTAATGTAACCAAGCTGTATTTTGCCAACCAAGACACACAACTGAGAATGCAATATATATATATAGTGTATGAAGTGTATGAAAGGCTCGGTGAATCCCTCTGTACATCCTGCCCCGGTGGGCACAGCTGCAGATAATGTCACACAATACATCTTTCTGCAGACCATTTATAGAGTTCATTTAAAGGAACACTTCACCACAGTTTAGCTCAGCAATCCAACGCCAACACTTTTCATATATATATTATCCTTTCATGTCAAACATGTGGTATTTTGCAGAATCCACTTGGCCACATTCACAATAGAGGTAGATGATATTTTAAGGTCACCCTGAAATGGTCGCTGAATGAATGACATTTGGAATACATTCACCCCTTCATTCCCTCTCCTTTGAAAAGACTTTTCCCTCGCTCGGCACAGCCAAAACTAATTTGCAACGAGAAAGTGCACCTGGCTCGACAGCTTGTGTATTTTACTATGGTGGGTTTGAAATAATTACTTTCCAGCTGCCACAATGCCTTCATTGACAATCCCTCACTTTGACCACATCAGGGCTTGAGAATACAAACAATCACCAGAAACATGGTGTTCTCACTCACATGTCCCCAGACACTGTACTGAAACTACAGCTGGCAGAGTCCCCAGCAGAACATCAGCTACCAAGCAAGCCGTCTGAACACTCGGTGAGGTTTGAAAGAAGGATTTCTTGCTTGACCTGCATTTCCATACTGTTCTACATGCTCAAGATATTTTAGTTAGGATTGTATCCATTTCGTGGTCATGGCATCTGACGTCTCACAATAAAATTTGGATTCATAAATGTTTATTTCAGCAGTGGAGGATAGAAATTCACATAACTATCTTACAATTCTCTGGGCGTCATCAAAAGGTATACTACAAGCAAACCTGAGGATAGTATTACACAGATTTACACTACATGGTCTTGTAGTTGTATAGCCGAATACGATGCCCAACTGGAAGGCATCCCCTGCCAGACAAACAGACCTGGAGTACATCACTTATCATTCACGTGAGTGGTGCTAATGCTGCCAATAAAATTGGATTCTGTAAGGTCTAAATATGGAAAATGTATTGAATTGTTGAGAAAGTACTTGGTTATATCTGATCCATATCCATCTAGTGACACCTCTGGAAAACAATGGAAGCATGGGAAGTGCTTGATAGCCTGACAGAAACACAATCAGTGTCTGAAGTTATGACACTAATCATGGAGTTCTGAGGTGGTGACATATACAGTACTAGGATTTACAGTACTAATAATGAAACTTTGAATGTTGTTTAATTCATTGAGCTTTGTTTCAGACATGACATTGTCTGTATTTAATTTCAGTGATGATTTACACTCCACAAGTATGGGCTGCAGACAAAACAAGAAACAAACCAGTAATGCAACATGGCCACAAGGTCTATGGTGTTTAAACAGCCCACTGCATCAAAAGGCCCAACTTTAGTTGGTCATGAGAGAACATATTTTTGATTAGATAGTGAAAACACATGTGTTTTGAATTATTGTTTGAACACTTCTTGACAAGGTAGGTGACATCCACCATTATGCCACATTGGTCACTGTCCTAATGGTTTCCTTACCCATGTCTCTTAGAACTACCAGAATTTTAAAAAGCACCAATCTTCACCCTGAGAGCTGAAAAACAAGGAATGAGCAAAGACCTGTTGGAAGAACAGAAACTATGTGCTTTGCCAGCACATACTGTTTGGGATGACAGTTAAGATAAATTTACATTGTCTGTGGAGAGTTATTGTTGCTATTGTTTCCTTTTTTATTCTCAATTCATAATAATAATATTAATCATAACAATAATCACAATGTATTGTTTTTAATAATGGTAGCAGTAGTAGTTGTAGTACTAGTAGTTGTATTGGGGATGATATAGTGATTCATATTACTGGAATCATCAAGCAAATATAACACTATATAGAAGATTTTCAGACAATATATGGTGCCAGCCCTATCTGCAGCTGAAGCAAACATAATGTTCTGTTTAAACCCCTTGTTTCATCTGCTCCTACTTACAGAACTGGGAGTGCATGACTGAGCAGTTTCAAGTTAGTATGGCCACAAAAAATAAATAAATGAATAAATACAAAAAAGGATACTGACTTTGTGGACAGAACTAGACCTCGTTGGCATGGCTAATCTTTCACTGTGAATTGAGTTGTGTAATGATACAGCAATAAAGACTTTTCTATTTGTGCTCAATCATCTGGATATGAACCAGCACATCAAAGGCCTTTCTGAGGGTTGAGGCCAAGAGGCATGGCAATCAATTATGGACTTGGAATTAATGAGAATAATATCAAATCCACCCCAAATACCAAGGATTTATAAGCAGCATTACCGTTTTGACCAATTGTATGAAGCTTTGCACCACGTTTCATGGCCAGCTGAGATGAAAGACAATGGCAAATTGCATTTCTCTTCATGTATTCTTAAAAGAGACATGTAAGTAATTTACTTATTCAGTGTGACACTGTGTGATAAAAGCCATTTTAAAAGCTTTTCAATATGCTTTGTTTTATGGTCTACAGTTTCTTTCTCATCTCTTTTGTGCTGTTGAGTTGGTGTGAGCATATTCATTACAAATCATTGATTCAAATTGAATGTGCACTGAATGTGGCACACAGTAATTAGAAAGTTAGTGTACTGAATAGCAATGTGAAATATTTCTCCATTTTCTTGACACCCACGATCGACAGATTTGTGCTCAAAGCAAAAGACATACAGATACCACCACTTACCTCCCTGTAGGCTTCAGTGTCTTAAAAACACATTCTGAAGGAATCGTTAACACCTTTACTGCCAGTACTGGCACGGCTGATTCCTTTCATTACTAGAAAAAAGAAGTTTGCTATTTTAAGCGTTGTTAAGAAAATAAAACAAAGGCCACAAAACATGTCATTCACACAAAAGTTAAACATATCTAATACGCAGTGAGTAATGATTAGAGTTACTTCTATAATGTGTGAATTGCCACAGCAAACTGTAATTTTCTATGACCTATTTGGCTGACCACACATCATTACATCATCTGTTTGGGCTGCTGTATTGTCTTGCCAAATTTGCTTCATGCAAACATTCCTGAGGGCTAAAACAATTGTTTGTTTCCAGACAGGAAAAATCACAAGTCCAGTTCAGTTCAGATTCGAAACCTGATGTACAATAAACCAGCAAATCTGGGTTGAATATGGTTCATGGCTAAGGTTGAATATGGTTGAATATGGTGGCCCTCAGGGACCCTCTGCTAAGCTGAGTAGGTTGACAGAGACAAAGGTCCAGACTAAACATGTAATCATGCTACAACACTACTGCAACAATAGCGCTGTAGCACATTTTTTGCTGGTGAAACCATGACTTAATCAGATGACAAGATTAGGAATGAGCACATTGGCTGAGCCCTCCACCAAATGGATGCTGGCTAACTCTGTGTGTGACGTTACGTCTTCGAGAAATAATGAGCTCTGCCTTTGCGTCAGTGATTGCCTCCTGAATTGTCTCATATTCTCGATAATGGTAATCATTGTGTCCTGCTAATTTTAAAGGAACTGTGAAAATAAGCTCTCTGAGTGCCATTAAAACATCAATGTTCCATTTCACCTGAATGTAACTGAAAGATCATTTGCATTCGTGCATGCATATTAATTAACTGATAATGAGATGATAAAACATTTTCTCGGCAGGTGTAGGCCCTAATCAATTGCAAGTGAAACAGGGTAAAAATGGAGTTCTTTTTTATCAAGCATCTGAAATTAAAAAGCCATTTTGCACTACATTTTCCAACAAAGTGCTTTTAATTTATCTTCTGAAATGCATTATTCCATTTTGCCATTTAAAAATCCTTTCCATTTATATAATGGTAATACTTGCATGTAATTTCCAACTGCCCGTCTGATAAGCAATAAGGCTCGCTGGGATAGCTTGTCACTTCCAGCTATATTAATTTGCTGGTAATAAACTTAAAACATATACCTCAGATGAGTTTTCTTCAATAAATGTAATGAACGTCTTGCAATACCATGATGAGCCCCCCAAAGGAAAGTAGAGACACTCTCCTATGATTTGTGACTATGAATGTTGATGGTTCTTTTCCCCCCCCATTTAAAGGAACACTCCATCAAACACAATCTAATATGCTGTCTTTTGCCCAATGAAAATATCTGTAATCTTTTCACTTCTTTTGATTATTTTAAACAATTTGAGCCTAAAAAATCAACCAGGAAACAAATCTTAAAACATTCCTGATGAGGTCACATAAAGCTTGTTCCCACCATTGAATGAAGCTGCTGACGTGGCAAAAGCATTGCGCTGGATTTTGTATGTTGTGTCGAATGATTCCACAGATGAGGAAAATCTTAAATTTACGACTTTGTAATTAATTGACAATGACACGATGTTTAACCTTAATGCTGGTTATTAGGCTGTGTATTGGGCTATCTGAAATGGGTGTAGAATTTGACGTATAATTCGCAGATCACATAGGCAAATCCACATAAGACTAAGGATGTTTGTGTGCTAATTGGCGCCCCTCAAAAAATGGAGACGGTTAGACGGATCAACGGATTAACTATCGAAACGCCTTAATGGGAATTGGTATGGAAGTGATATGACATGCATTTAAGTGTGCTGATGTTTGAGAATCTGTTTAAGAAAACATTTACACCACGCAAACATACAACGGTTCCTTTTCCAACCTGAAATCATACGGGCTCTCGCAAGTTCGCCTTTCTCTAACTCATGCTGCAGGAGCGCCGTCTGGTGGATAATGGCGGAAAAAATGAGTTACATGATCTTCCGGGTTGTTCACCCGGTGTCGGGAGCTCTTGTTTGCTTTTAGTTCATGCTTTGCTTATCAGAACAAAATTTCTGTTGCTGAAAGTAACGAACCGCAGGTAGAGCCCCCGTCTTGTCCTTGTGCGTTTTTAAAATCGAGTTTACCTACAATCCAGTAAGCGGACATATACCCACCATTTTCATTGACTGCTTATCACGTTATTTACTTATTTGCTTTATTTACGTTGTTCTTTTCTACTCGTTTTTGAACCGTTCAGCTAGCAGCTTGATTCTTGTTAATTTTATTATTATTATTATTATTATTAATGGCAAAACCACGTGATTAAATCACGTGTATAAAATACAGTATATAAATATAAAAATATTGGTGTTAGTATTATCTGCTAAATGACTAAATGTAATTATTAGTACTAGTGCCAGTATTTCCTCTTTTTCCTCGTTTACCTCCACCAAAGGCATATGTGTTTGTGTTACTGTCACACCAGAAAATCTACATATTTTCTTGCATGCATTTTTTCTTTTTTATTATTATTCATGGAGGAAGATTGTTTGGATTATACATATGTTGGCCAAAACAGTTTCATGTTGATGAACACCACTTTCATTACTCAGTAAGGCACAATGCAAGGAGAAAAGCACAAGACATTTAAAATAAACAGAGGCACTCAACGAGACAAATTAAACATGCCATGATAAAGGCCTGTTATGGTACGTACATATGTTTGCAGAAGAGTCACTGCCCTCTGAAAACAGTTCTCAGATTCTACCTAATAATCATCAGAATAACTGACAGTGTTTTATCCCATCACTGCTCTTTTTCTTATGACAGAAGTAGGCTATCTGTAGATTTGTCTCTCAGAAAGGTTTCCATAACCTGAGGAGACAGTAATCATAGAATTAATTGTAATATATGGGGAATAAAGAAGCAATACTAGTGCAAAACCACCGACCTATATTAATGTTTATCTCTATTCCTATATTGCTGCAATATGTAACCTTCAGGGTAAGTCATAACCTTGAAGCTTTTCCTGGTTTACTGGACCTATTGTATAGGTACAGTTAATAGGTAATGGTTATTGATCTTCAGCACAGTTATAGTTTGAATTGAAATTAGCTGATGTTATTTAGACATTCATGAATCACTTTCTTTGGTAGAAGATATAAACTGGCTTGTCTTCTCACCACTCCTGATCCTGGATCAGTTGTATTTATTTATTTATTTTAACACAATCCGTGAAGCTAAGATTGGGGTTGGATAAGACCATCCTGCAATGGTTAGGAACAAAAGATATCCAGCATGAGACTCGCAACCCTATGCCTTGTCAGCAGTGTTTCAGCACAACGTCTGGTATCCCATAATGCCATGGAGGGCTTCCTTAGACTCTGTGTTGCACTGTTCCTCTCTCAGAGCCAGCACAGTTTGTGGGTATGGACGGCATCTCCTTAGGAGACACAGACAACATAACAGGAGCGCTAAACAGGGCGGCATGACTGAAAGACACCATGACAAAAGAAAAATGGCACCGGACAGCAGTCCCTGTGTGACCTACAGTCTGGGTGGATTGGAGTATCTGTCGACTGCTGGTGTCAGTGCCTATTCAGCCTCAGTAGGATATGCAGCTACTGGTCACAGCCTGCATTCAGCACAGCATTGCCCACTGGTTAAACTGTCACGGCCTGTTTGGGGATGGCTAACCAGTCTCCACAAGCTATCTGCTGTCACGACCTGTTTGGAGAGATGCCCTGTCCCAGTGGACGACTCTGTCATCGTAATAACACTTTATCTCTTGAAGCCACTGCAAGTTTGTTTAACATGGAAATGTTGAGTATACCACCATGTGATTTCTGCTCTTTGTACTCTCCAGTACATGACTATGCCAGTGGCCTGCTTTTTTTTCTTCAACCTTAATCTGCACATTCCCCTGTAGGAATTAAATTGAATAATTTAAATAAATGGAATTTGTCTCTAAAAAATCAGTCCCTCTAAATCCCAGTTTAAAATATGTTCAAACTCTCAAACATAGTCACATACACAATTTAAAGTTACATTCAATGTTGCTTTTGAACTCAGAGGTAGTACCTTAAGTGAGTGTTATACATACACATTTGTAAGTTCAGGAAGAATGACGGAATGGTGATGGCAGAACATATATTTATTGTTTAAGAGCTTGTGGCAAAGTGTCGTGCAGCTCTGTAAGATTCCCTGGGGTGATTGTGTTGATATTTCACTCCTCTCACTGATAGAAATGACTTAATACTGGGCTTAATTCCAGCACATGCTCCTTTACACAGTTCAAGCACTTCCCTACCTCCCAGAACAGCACCCCTCTGCCTGCAGCATACAGTGTGGCCCCCAGTCTGAGAGCTTCATTGGCCCTCCAGTTCTCCTGTGATCCCCTCCAGACAAGCTCGAGAGAGGGTCAGTAACCCGGGAGTAGGTTCAACAGGTAGAGCTACCATTTTACAGAAGGCCTGATGGCCTCCCTTCTCAACATAGTTGTTGTAGGACCTCCCCATCTGCTCCCTCCCAGCCTATAAGCAGTTTTATGAACTCAAAAATGTTTCAGATGGGGAGTTGATGATGTAACATTTTAAAAATTTGGCACTGTTTGAGGATGGAAAAAGATTTTACTTCTTGTAAAGTCCCTGTTCTTTTGGCTATTTCTTCAAACACTATGTATATTTCTCTACAGACTCAAGCACAACAAATATTATTTGTATTTGTGTACATTATGTACTGGGTGCATGTAAGGTTATGAGTGTATATTTAAGTAGTATTTTACAATTTGCAATTGATGTAATGTTTATTTTGGATACAGTTTATTTTTTATCCCAATAAAATTGCTTTCTAACCATGAACTTCACCTCCCATTAGCACTTTGCTTAGCAGCTGCCAGCTGAACTCAGCCCAGGTTGTATTTGAAATTGCAGTCTCTCCAAACAAGGAGGAAAATGTATGTCAGCACAGCTTTCCAAAATTCTTAAGACAGGCATGTTGAACGGGGTGTGTTTCACCACAGAGACATAGATTATCATTACACTGCTTTTACTTACATTTTACTTAGGAAAATATATCCATAGATTATAAATCATCCATTTAGACAGCTGGATACGTTACTGGTGGAATTTAGGTTAAGTTGTGTCCCACCTTGGATTCAAACTAGTAACAAGCCATAAGCCCTACTTACTGCTACACCACAGTTCGTCAAGTTTGTCTCTTTAAACCTTAATCAGTATCTGAACAGCCCTCTTCTTCTTGTTACTTTCTTTCAGGGGTTTATCTTCTAGACATGGCAAGGTGGGAGGTTGAAGATCTTGGACTCTTGGGAAAACCTAAGACCTACAGTAGACATTATGAAATGATGACCTCCAGTCAACAAGCCTTCTCTTGTAGTAGCCAGCACTACTCTACCCACACTCCCCGGGAAAATGACCATCAAATATTCATGTCAAAGACAGCATCTGAACAGCACTCAGTTGGTGGCTTATCCCCAAAGAGGAGCGTTTCTGTGTAGTACAAAGGGAAGGGGAGTAAAATTTGCGCTCTTGGAAGTGGCCCAGGCTGTGGTCCTCTTTTTCTTTATATGCTAGCAGAAGAGCTGCAGCCGCTCCTCCAGGGTGCTGGACATGACCTCACCAGGGCATCTGGCATTGGCCCCGAATCTGCAGCACAACCAAATCTGATACTGCAGCATGTCCTCAAAGCCATTATACTGTGGAGAACATCCTTCTCAGCTGCTCTAGATAGTTTGCAGAAGGTACTTGCAACATTAAACATTTATTGTGCATGCAATGCACCTTTTTAGTCATTATTTACAGAATAAAAATATATGATGGTAGTGATCTGGCCAATGAAACAATTACCTAAAGGTACTGTGTATGCAGCTATATATTGTCTCAGCAAATATGCTGCAGAGTCTAGCTGTCAGTGGTCTGGGATCTGCGATGCTATCACATCCAGGGGACTGCACTATTGGTGCACATCTAGCAAAATGAAATAGCCCAGAGGTCCTGGCTGCGTACCGGCCTGAGTGCTAAGCATCACCATGGTTACCGGCGTACTCACACTGCATAAGCGCACATATGCACAGCCTTTCTGTGGAGTGACTGCTTGCAGGGAAGGAGCCTGTGGTATGGAGAGTGGCTAAGGGAAGATCACAAGCACCAGATCTAATTACTACAGAGGATAATTTATGGCCACTGGCCTCTCTGTGAGTGCATAAACAGCAAGACAAACAACATGTCATGGTTATGAAACCTCCAACTCCAAGTTCAGTGAAATGCACAGTGTGTGTGTGTTGGGAGTGTTGTATGTATGTATGTGTACGTGTGACTTGGAACCCATTCGTTCAATTTTATACCTTTTATACTGACATTTTAGCTGGTTTATCCCCAACCTGGGACAGAGAGGGCACCCAATTTATATGTAGAATTTTGAAAGACGTTGGGAAACCATGATCAAAATGTTCAAAATTATTATTTTTCTTTTTGTTGTTTTTTCATCATCATTATTAATTACAAACTGGCAGCATATATATCACAACACTACTGAATGACATCTTGGAAAATCTGTCTACATATAAACACAAAGGTATTTATGAATTGATGTAGATGGAGAAAGCTTATATGTAAAATGCACTAACCAGACAGACAAATGTCCACTCTTGAATCTTTATGTATGATGACTTAACAGTTCTTTTTGCGTTTCAATGCATGTGTGACTTGCACATTCTCGCAGTCACCTGGGAGCTAAACAGCTTGTTTGCACATTGATCTAAGCTCCGTTCCTCCGGCATAGACATCAGAACCTCTGCTAATGTCCTTCCTGGTGCAGTTTCCCCTGACAGCTGCCGTTGGATTAATTTGGATCGCGTTAGTCTCTGTGGCGCAATCGGTTAGCGCGTTCGGCTGTTAACCGAAAGGTTGGTGGTTCGAGCCCACCCAGGGACGGAGTCTTTTTAAATGGATTCCTCTGACAGGAAGAAAGGAGCTCAGTCATCAAAGTTGTTTCTTATCTGAGTAAACTAATGTAATGATTATTATTACTATTCGGCAGTGTAGGATAGTGGTTAAGGAGCAGGACTCAACCGAAAGATTGCCGGTTTGATTCCCCGCTGGGGCACTGCTGCTGTACCCTTGGGCAAAGTACTTAACCCACAATTTACCCTGAGTAAATATCCAGCTGTAAAAAAAATTGTAACCGATGCAAGTTGCTCCAGATAAGAGCGTTTGCTAAATGCCGGTAATGTAATATGTAATGTAACATCCAGACTTCAGAAATGCTGCACGCTGTGTGATTGCACGAGAGCAAAACAGCATAGAGCAGCCTGGAGCCACTAGAGGGAGACAAAGAATTGATTACACAATACGAAGTACCCATCCCTTAAGGAAAAGATGTTAAGTCTCATCTACGTGCCTCAGATACACCAAAGATTACCAGCAGTTACACAAGCAAAAGTAAACAAAAGCCACTCTTCTTAGGACATCTTGAGTTTTTAAGCATAGATATCTGGTCTATCTGTAACATATTATTACAAGAAGAATCAGCACAATTAACTGATGCCACACTCTGAAGTATAAGTGTCAGTGTAAATGGTGTCAATGACAATGCTGTTGTAACAGATGTATGACTGTTCTTCAGCCACAGTGACTGTCATTATTGTAAATGTAATCCTATCTGTCTGTAGTTGCATACGATGGTGCTATGTTGTGGTGATACAGGGTGTAATACATTTTCCCCAGAGATCTTAATTTCAGGTGATTGTGAATGTTTTTTATGTTGTTTTCACGTTTCAGTGCCAATGGTGTAAATATCCATTATCTACAGACCCTGCTAGTGAAAAAATGCAACTTTTTGCCAAAAAAAGCTCATTAAATGAGGCTTCATGTAATGACTAATAATACAAATTCCATTATCAGTTCAGGAATTACTTAAAACCAGGTACTTGTTTTGTATGAATATGGTCAGAATCTTCCATTCCAGTCTTCCATCTGCTTCACAAAGTCTCACTTTTACATTTGGCTTAACTGGTGTCTTTGGGAATTCAGGAAAACAAACACTTCTTTTTCCATGCAATGGCATTTTACACAGCCCATTGCTTTACAGATATAGCACATCTGCTATAGATGTCCTGTTGCCTCTGAGAAAGGGAAACTCCCTTTTGTCCTAAAGCAGAGTGTTACAGTGTGTGGATGAGGTGTACCCAGATTCACTTGTCAAACAGACCTCTCAGACAAATACCAGGCTCATGTGGAAGGCCTGTTTGCTGCACGGTGTCACAGCAGAGTGCAGACAGATCCCAGGTCAGTCCTCACACACCCACTCTGGAAGAATCTCTTGATGAAGGTTTTCAACAAGTGTTCCCTCGCTCCCTCAGCCTCCAGTGCCAGACCATTGTGCAGATCACACATCAGCTTGATGAAAACCAAGACTCAGCTTCATGTATCCTACTACATAAAATAAAATGACTCATACAACTCGCATTGATTATTTTGGAGTGTTGTTAGGCATATTTGTTGGCACTGTGTAATTTCTTGGCTACAATGCTGAGACACAGTCGAAATCCTTAACAACGTTCTCATAAAACAATAATTTGAGTCACATCAAATATTTTTTGTATTCTTGATAACTGCTGGTGCATTTGCTATGATGTAAATGCATAGTGTCCATGGCCAACCTCTTTGATTGGTCATAAAAAGACTATTGTAAGACTGAAGAAAGTAGCCTTTTTCATTAGAAAGTTTTTTTCATTCCAGCAATGCTGACTTGCAACAATGCTGTGTCCAGGAACTTAACTATAGAACTTTTTTTTTCCTTCAAAAAAAAACATTCTTAATTCAAAGCCAAAAAATCCCTAAAATGAAACATTTCTGGCTAAGCAGCTCTATATATAGCACTAATGGTCTCTTTCATGATGTGGAACACTTAATTGAGACTAGTTCATGTGGTTTGGCCAATTATTACAAATACAGTAGTTATAGCAACCATAATAATAACATCACAGTAGTATCATTACTGTGTACATCTTGCGATGTATGTGTTGTGAACACAATTAATAAAAATAATTATGAAATTTTACAGGGCACTTTGTGGACCCACAGGGGCCTCAGCCCCAAGTTTTGCAATACTTGAGATGGAAAGCTATGAAAACTTGGTTGAGAACTATGGAGAACTATGAAAACTTACTATATTCAAGTGCTTACAAGTAGTGGACATTCCAATTTCTGAAGGAAAAAAGTTAACGGACACAGGCAGACCTCATGGATAGTCAAAGAATATGTTTAATAAAAATAATTAAACTTCCATTTCCTCTATAGAACTTCATAGAAAGTAATTCAATAAATTATAAATGACTTTTTAAGACGCTTTTCCTCCACTACATAAAGCATTATTTGACTACACAGACCACAACTTGCAAGTTTTGCAAATGTCCAAAAAAAAGAAAAAGAAAAAAAAATGGACCTCAAAAATGACTTAAGATATTATCAAGCTTAGAACAAAAGTACAAATACAAGGCAATAATAGCATTTTCCACCCACTACTTCACATAAATATTTTTAATTCTCATTTATTAGTGTCTTGTTTCCTTGTGATTTGTTTGCATATTGGTTGTCATATCCGTTATGTCTGTACGCCTTGAGTCTGTCGAGCAGTTGCACTTATTACTGTCACAGAGACTTACTATCGAAATATTCAAAGGTATAATGACAATACTTTCATAGCCAAAATATTTCGTTCAAAAGGAAGCTATAATTTCCAACCCTTCACTGATGCACTCTAGTATCATACTGTAAGTGGCATCCAAAATCCTCAGTCAAGGTACACAGCATTTAAAACCCTCTTTACCACTGTCACTTTAGGTTTGCCTGTGGAGGTTCATGTAAAAACCATAACATGACGAAGTTGTAACCTGGAAGCAGCAAGGGCCGGTTTACCACCTTAGGGCACCGCTTGGGATTATGTGGTTAGAAGTAACAGAGAGGTTCTCCTCTGATCAAACCACCCCTATGTAATACATGCAGTTGCCCTTGTGAGGCGTTTGTCTTAGAGCCAGTATCTGAAGGGCAGCCACTTTTAAATAATCCTTTTCCTCTCACTTCAGTCACACTAAAACAATGATGAATGGAATCTGTTTCACGCTGAAACTGAACAAAATTCTCTGAGCGCACAGGCTGCTTGTCGAAGGCCAACCAACGCTCTACCTGTAGCATCAAGGGAGACTGGTCCAGACCATGTCCATTCTCCACCAAATCACACTCCACCCTGGGCAAATTTTTGAGGCCTACTGCATGTAATCTCACAGTCAGCCTAGTCTGTTCTGCCCTTTAAAGTTATTTTTGTCAGTATCAGTGGTGGTTTACTACACTCTGTTGGAGCCATACTGTAGCTAACATTGTAACTTGATAGGTATAATGTGGTCAAAATAAACTTAAATAAAACAAAACTAGTCCTTCAATACTGACATATTAACATCACTATCTGTTGTTCATCTTAAATTCACAACCGACTACTCCCTAGAAATAGTTCTCTTTTGTTATGATACACTTCCCACCTCTGTATGTGCCAGATCTCCTTGTTGTACTGTAGTAGCTCTCTGCACAATTGAAGGCAGTAGTTTAGTACACAGCATGGTGGCATTTAGATATAGTAATAACTCACACTCAAGAAAATGCAAAAGGTAACTCTACTACTGAATTCTGGCACGTTTCCATCACCAGACATTATAAAGAACACAGATGACTTGTGGTCATCTCCCGATAATGGACAACTGCACACAGTAAAAATGAGCACTAAGCCAGCCTGTTTTCAGATCTGGTTCAGCATGTGTGTGAGATCCCAATTTACAGCGCAAGGCAACTTTTAGATCTGCAGCTCAATTCATGAGGAAAAAAAAATGACACTGGCTGATGTGCACTATATAACAATGTATTTCTGGAGATCTGAACTCCCCTCATGGATCACTGCAATAGCTTGGGGTCCAGTTGCCATTCTGTCAAGAAACCAACTTCAAAAAAAAAAAAACACACTCCCTTGGGCCAGGAGTCCAGCAAACACATGCAGCTGTAGCCCAAGCACCTAAGGCAGTCTGAGTCACAGCAGTCCGAGGCCATTTAAACTTCCCACACTGAGGTGTAGACAGACCTGGAAATGGACAGGCAAATGTGTTACACAACAACTGCCCTTTCCAAAGTCTGGCAGAAGATAAGATAAGAATTGTTATCAAGAATGGATTCCTCCCAATAGAGAACACTGTCCACAGCTCACATTGTGTGTCCTGGACTGTAACTACTAACTACTAATTTCATATTTCAATTTTATAATGATTACACAAAAATGTGAGAGCAACGTCAATGATACCACTACAGACTGTGAATGCTGTCTCAGCAGGTGCAAAAAACAGGGTGCTGAACACAGATTTGATCACCTGACTTTTTACTACAGATCAAACTGAATTACTGGAGCGACCAGTGGATTTCGACATGTCCACAAATGTGCAGGCCTGCATACTAACAATAGTGTAATGCCACAGAGGGAAAGCATTCCACAATACTGATCATGGCTGATTAAACATCAAATGTAATCACTCCTTACCAACTAATGTAGCTATCATGATATGATTCCAACTCAGAGCAAGGAAACCTGGGAAGAGGTTCTGTAGGTAGAGTATACTAATGAAAGCTTTGGAATTCAGAACTGTACAATGGACTTATCCAGCAAAGCCTGGTAAGATAAATATATATGGCATTATGTATTTCAAAATATTTCTGAAGAAGGATCAACACACCACAACTTCTAATTTCACCTCAGAGTCTGCATAGCCATATGTAAGAAACAATGAATACAAACACCCATTCCTCACTTTGGTCTGTACCACAAACTCCTGCAAACAGCCAGTCAAACAGTACCCGTGAAATCAATGAAATCACAATGAAAGGTTTCAAAGGGGTCAACAGAAAGGGGACTTTAATGATTCCCAATGTCATAACAGTTAAGCGTAGCCGCACGATTCGCAAAGCTCAGTCCCTGAAGTGACGCGGTATGTTTTGTGGTGTAATTTGAATCTCTGTACGATTCCTTCATGACAGTACCATCAGAGATCTCATTGAATGATGCTTCTTCCCTTGAGAAGCACTGCCCTAGACTGTAGTACTCTGCTTAACTCTACATGCTGTCTGTAATAGGGATAAGACTGAATATTCCATCATTTCACTATGGTCACTGACCCATTCTCAATTTGGACCAATATTCAAATGCTTGTTAATTAACAACAACACCAAAAAATGTCCAGAGCTTTATTTTTTCTCAATACTCCTAGAGGAGAGTTTAAGAGCCCTGCAGAAAATAACACAAATCAGTGATATTTAAACTTCCTGCCTGAAAATGTGCGAAAATTAATCTATTTGCAGTGTGTCATTATTCACAAAGACCCAGAGTATCATTGAGAAACTTGGGAGCAGAAACAGGGCTTGATTATTCAAATATTTTGGGAACCACACAATATTTGAATATCAAACAAATCAAAATGCACATCCCTAGTCTGTAAGGGAATAATTCAAGACGGTACAACAGTACACTGGCACTAGGTGGTGCCATTTCATAGACCCCCCATTAATAACAATTTTAAGAAATTATATTAAGAGACCAAGGAAATATACTCAAACAAAAAACAAGAGGTACACACATGGACACAGTCAGCAGATGCTTCTGAAGGTCTGCAAAAAGAACATATAACATGATACAACTGTTTTCGTCCTCTGAACTGCAATTGATGCTTAATGCGGTAAGCTTTGAACTTTTATTCGGCTGAGGTAAGGGGCCAGTTAAAGCACCCAATGGGAGTTTTTTTTTCCACTAAATGACTCGTAATTGTATTGTACCTGAATTTTAAAAGCAATCAGCAGTGCACTACAACCAACCAGGTAGCGATAGCCTTCCTGTTAGCCTTGCTTCCATTGAAAGGAGTGCTAGCACACATTCTGTAGCCACTTGTTGATCAGCCTCCTCAAATTTCAGTGGGATTTTCACCATAAACCCTATGGGACTTGGATATTCCAGCAAGAGCATGGACTGTCTGAGACTAAAGTGCAACTCAATACGTGTACAAAGTCAGTGTATGCTGTGTGTGTGTGTGTGTGTGTGTGTGTGTGTGTGTGTGTTAATAAGAGTGAGATCCATAGACACTATATTCCAAGACCATTGCTGTCAACTCCTGGTCCTGGAAATTCACTGTCCTGAGAGTCGCAGCAGTGTCTCTCAAACCAGCAGCTGACCGATACCTGAAACAACAGGTGAATTCTGCCTCCCATTCGAATCAATGGCTCATTTTAAATGAACTGAAATTAGAGTAGGAATGAAGACCAGAAGCCAGTGAATCTCCACAGCACTGCCCTTGGTGCTTCTTATATACCTGGGGGCAGAGGAGCTGCACAACAAGGGACTGTTTTATCAATGGGAGCACCCACAAGAGGATCTGAAGAGAACGGGCCGCCGCGGAAAATCTACAGCTTCTGTGACATTCATCAGCTGCCCAAGTTATTGCTGACTTTTCCTAAAGTTTCATCTGCAAATTATAAGTGTCAAGGAACCTGTCAAACTATTTACAAATTCAACCAAAATATTTATAAAGTTTTCTTTTCCCGCCACTCCAAATATATTAAACGTACAGCTCGCCTTGAGCTTTCTGTTCTTTTTTTTGTTTATAAAATTAAATCCCAACATAATTATAATAATGCTTTTTTTTTTGCTTTTTGTTTGTTGCAATTGTACATCACTGTGTGATACAAGTTTGGAAATTTCAGAAATCTAATAAAGTTTGACATGCCAAATGTCTCTCAAAACAACATTGTACCTTTGAACAAACATTGAAATTTCATTTCAGTTTCTCTAGATACGGTTCTTTTTTTTTCTTTTTTTGTCTTTATTACAACACTTTTTAGCCTTGATATTTACAAAGAGGAAAAAAATCACAATGTAAGTGCAGGGTAATTCTTATATGTATGTATATATTTATAAGGGTAACATGTGGGGCTCAGTCTTCCCCGCTGGAGTCAGAATCCTCAGATGAGGAGGAGGAGCTGTCCGACTCGGACGAGGACGACTCGCCTTTTTCCGAGCTGCTGTTGTCCTTCTGCCCGGAGGGCTCCTCTCTTGACTCCTCCTCCTCTTCGTCCTCCTCCCCCGCCTCCCCCTGCTCTCCCGCCTCCTCGGGCGTGTCCTCAGAGGGGGCGGGGAGCGTGGCCGGGTCTTTGTTAGCACTCTGTTGCTGCTGCTGCTGCTGCTGTGTGTCGAACACGTTGGACTGAGACAGTGTGGAGATGGGCAGATTAAGGCCTGGGGTGAGGAGCATCCCTGGGTAAAGCATACTGGAGAGCAGTAAGGGGTTAAGAGCTAACGGGTGCTTGGAGGCTGCGGCGGTGGTCGTAGTAGAAGCACTTGGTGGGGCAGCGGCGGCGCTGGAGGTGGAGGCGGAGGGGTCGTCCGAGCGGGGGCCGGGGGTCTGGCCTTCTGTCCTTTCGCCCGCGGAGTCAGTGGCCTGCGCGGGGCCTTTGGGGGTAGAGGGGTCCCCGCCGCCGCTGGTGCTTCCCTTTTTCGCACTGTCCTCGGCCCCTGCCGCGCCCTCTTGGGCCTTGCCCAGGAGGCCGCTCATGCCCAGGAGGTTCGGCAGCCCGGCCATGCCCGAGAGCATCATGGGAAACATGGCGGCCAGGTTGTTGGCGTCGGCGGCGGAGAGGCCGCCCGGGAGGCCCATGAGGCCGGCGGTGAGCTGCAGGGACTGCAGGCTCTGGAGGTTCTGCTGCAGGGCCTGCAGGCTGGGCAGGTCCATGCCCGGGAGCAGCCCGTTGGTCAGCAGGGGGTTGAGGGCCAGAGCGTTGGCGCTGGCGTTGTTGGCGGCGGCCGCCTTGGCCAGCGCGCTCTTGGGCCGCCTCCCACGCCGGCTAACCTCCTCCGGCACGATGGGCCCGGTCAGGATCCGGTCGAACATGCTCTCTGGGAGGTAACCCTGGAGGAGGGGGAGAGAACAGACTTCACCACCCTGTCCTGTCTAATGGTGTCAGAACTTTGCGCATTGCTGTATACTGCTGGAAAACAACCAGCGGCAGAATCATCAATAGAAATTTATTTGGACATTTCACAGTTCTGTCTGCTGCTTCTTACCGGTTTTAGGAGTAACTCCAGTATAACCATGTAAGCCTAGACTGCCGCGGTTTCATTAACAATTACAGTTTCTAGCTTTAAAGCCCCGTAGCTGTCAGTGGCACATATGAATGAGAAGCGGGCATACACACCGACTGCTTAACCACATCGGCCCATTCTGGGGGAACTCCGTACTCAGGGTTCTCCTGCAGGAAGCGGCACAGATCCTTCAGGGGAGGAGCGAAGGCACCGCCCACCTGTGAGAGCAGCACAAAGAGAGCATCAGCTGAGCCGAGTAGGGGGAGGAACATATCAGTGTGCCGCTTCTGTGGTGCATAGAGCAGAGGGCCTCACCTTCCTGGCGTTTCGCCTGTTGATGATCTGCACCCTTTCCTCCCCCCCGTCAAGCTGTTGACGTCAATCTTGTTGGGGTTTCGACAGCGGTGCCTCTTCTGCTTCGGCCTCCCGTCCTGGAACTGCATCTTGTTGAGGCCCTGAGGAGGAAGGCAGACACACAGAACACTGAGAACTCAATCAGCGCCACAGAGGCACGCCCTGTCGACAGACACAGGTTTCTGTCACAAAGCTTAGAGATGAGCCCCAAAGAGAGGTCAGGGTAAAGAGAGGAAGACTCACAGGGATGAAGGCCCCCACATCGGCCACGAATCCCGGGTGCTCCCTCAGCCACTGCTCCAGGTCCTTCTTCATGGGGGCGTCGTCCCCGGCAAGCCGGGTCCCGTCTTTGAGGTTGATGACGGGCACCCTGCTCTCGGTGTCAAGCAGCCCCTGGTTTTGGCTGTACCCCATCCCTGGGCCCAGAGCCGGGCCAGACTGGGCACCGCTGCACCATGCCTGGGTCACCTGGGCAAACAGCATGGCAGCTGTCATTGACAGAGTCTGGGCTAACACACAACTCCACCGTGCACTTTTAACCTGCTCCAGGATCTGTTCTATGCCATGCTGACTGAATGTGAATGTGTCTGACCTGCTTTAAGAACCATTTACGGCTCCATTTTTACGGCCTTGTCAGACTTGAGGTCCTGGCTGCAAGCTAAATACAACTTCAATACTATTTTTAAATCATACACCTATTCAAAACCTGTGTGTTTTCTTCCCCGGACACACTGCAGCAATTTCAAGTGTGGACTGTGAGAGAGATTATACTGTGAGATCATAGAGGGAAAGGCAGGGAGAGAGGAGTATGGAAGCAGACACAAATCCTGTAGGAACTTCCTTTGCTTTGCAGTGCTGCCTTGGGCTGGTAACTGACAGAGAGAGGGAAAGACAGAGGGAGAAGAGAGGGCACAGGGAGAGAGAGAGGCTCAGAGGAGTGTGCTTTTACTTGGTCTGAGACTGCAGTGGCTCTGTTCCGGTTCATGAACAGCAAGTCCATTCCCTCCACATTCTTCCGCCTCCCTCGTCTCTTCTTCACAACCGGCTGGCCGTCCATCACCCCGTTCACCCTCATCTGTCCTTGGAGCCCTGGGGATATTGAGCATGTACTGCATCGATCCCTGGACAAAATTCTAGTAGAGTTGCATCAATCCCTGTCCCAAACATTGGCAACTTTGGACAGATCCCTGAGCCAATTGTTAATAGTGTTAGAAGAATCCCTGAGCCATTGGTCTGTAGTATTGGAAAGGTCCCCGACCCAATGATTAGCAGTGTTGGATCCTTTTCTAACCAATGAGGTAGTAGTGTTGGGTCAAACTCCTATGCAGGTTTCAGCACTGAAGATTCATATTCTGACTCAGGAATTAGTCAAACTTTTCTGGGGTGACTGATATAGGATCACATTATCTGGTGTCTTCAATGCAGACTCTGTTTACTACAACAGCGAAAACAGAAATGTTTTGACCAATAGTACAATTACATGTAAATTCATTTCTGGGTATGCAGAAATGCCCTACACAAACTGTCTACAATCCATTGGGATTATAAACAAATTACCCAACATCATAACTGCATGACTAGTAGCATTTACTACAGATGAATCAGCATGCATTAGCTGCTTATGATACCTGGGTACCTGCATTCCATACCTGTCCCTCTTGGAAATTTAAGCAAAGCCACTCTCCCCTCTGTGACGTACCGTGGGCAATGCTGGGCTGGGGCTTGGTGAAGTCAGCCAGGCTGGTGTCAGAGGCGTTCTGCAGCTCCTGCAGGCGGGCCAGGTACTGCTGCTGGCCCAGGGGCCCCTCTTCGCCCTCCAGAGGCCTCTTCTGAGGGAAACCCTGCTTCTGGAAGGTCAGCTTCAAGCCACCTTCCTGCTGTGGTAAGAGCACAGGTCAGAGCGCGGCCCTGCAGATGTACAGCCTCAGAGCAGACACACACACCTCAACACCAGGGGTGTGACATCCTGGGCATCCATGACAAGGATTAATGTACGACCTTTCTGGGGATCATGACGATAACCACTGCTGATGTAGCTTTCATTTCATTTCTCCTATGACTATGGTACCCATACTGTTAAACTGTTGCTGAGGGTTTAACAGGGACCATATGTCTGTTTATAAATGAAGAAGCAATAACCAGAAGCACTGGTTATTCAAGGTTTTTATAACAACTCATGTGAAGATCTAGCGTATCTAGATAGAACACTGTCTATCACTTCTGACAATGTTAGAATGTGAGAGTGCAGATGACTTTCAGGCTAAAATAAAAAGCCAATTGTATTCATTACTTTTTGAGTCAGCATTTCTGATCTTTTAAAAGAACTAATCTTTGAAAAGGGGACACCTCTACTGAAGGGCTTTCATTCTGAATGCATTCATTCAAACAGGGCATCTCTGGTAACCTTACTATTCATTTCCTGAACTACTGTAATGTTTTTACTGAGATTAGGAGAGGAAGGAAGGACTTCACGGGATTACAAATAGCATATAAAAACTACAAATGAGACAACTACGTGTGCAAATGTGAAACAGGTCAGTCACAGCACTGCCTTCCTCTGTAAAGTTCACCATCTGTTTTTCTGTACAGAAGCTACTGTACAACATTCGCTGCACCTATTTCAGAACAGAGATATCTGTCACTGATGCCCAACTTAGCACAGCGCATTCGATGAGAACAATGTTTCAATTGCACAGGAATGGGGCTTGGTTTGTATTTCACCACATTTGAACAATGAGGGTTTATTGTAAAGGACTGCTTCTCTTGCAAAAGCAAAAAAAAGGCATGCTGTATTTTCATAGATCACAAAGCAGGCAGGATCAAAAGCCCAGAGCTTCTATAGCAGGTTAGACAAGACACACAGGAGTCCAGAAAGCAACCTACCCATCAGCCCAGATTCAACAGATACAGCAAATGTTTTTTTGATGACATTGAAGGTAATACAAATCACCTTCATGCCCTTGAGATTATCTGCTGTAATGCCCCAGTAGCCAGAATCATATCATAATTAAGAGGGGGAGACAAAAATAGCCGTGGGCAGCCATTTGCATGGGAGGGGGAAAGACGCATGCCGTATGCTGCGGTTTGCATTCAGCTCCTAGCGGGAATAAATGAATGAACATACGTCATTGAGTTTGACTGTAAACTCCTTTTCTGGGACATGCGTCTTCACCTTTGACACCTGCGGAGAGGCGGAGGGGTCCTCCCGGAGCCCGCTGGGGCTGTCCAGCAGCTTGGTGGTGTAGAAGGAGGACACCACGTTCCCCTCGTAGGCGCGTCTCGCTCCGGGCCACTTTCCCTTCAGCACCGCCTGGCAGATGCTGTCCAGCCGGTTTATCATGACCCGATCCTGCAGGGGGGATTGATACGGACAGCACTGTTATTGCAGTGGAGGGGGAACAGACACAGTGATGGAAATCCCGGTACATTACATTACATTACATGCATTTATAAGATGCTCTTATCCAGAGCGACTTACAGCTCAATAGAACATAAGTGTGTCCATTCAAGTTAAGTGAGCAACAGTCTCAGACCAATGAGTGTGAGCATAACACCACAAGTTGTGGCCTACTACAAGTTAACTTGTGCAATCTGACTTGGCAATGGAAGCCAAGTATACTACGATACTACAATACATTAGTCACTGATGGATACTGTACCCTGTTGGCTCAGACTTGGATAGGCGTCGTTGATGAGGGCGGGAGGAAAAAAAAAAAGAGTGCATTCTCACCTTTGGCCAGTAGGAGGCAGCCAGCATGTATCCTCCCTGGAAGGGGTGGGAGGAGTTGGGCAGGCTGGTCTCGGCGAGGTAGCTGTCCTGCGTCTCGTCCTGCGTGGTGCTGAGGGACGCCACGCTGTCCTCGTCAAAGGCCTTCACCGTGGGGACCGCCGGCGCTGAGGGGACAAGGCCACATGCGTCACAAACTGCAGACACTGTCACAACCCTGCGTTTTTCCCATGTAGCAATGTGTCAGTGTGTCACTGTGGTATGTGAAGCCACCTAGAGCGGAAAAAACCTGTCCAGGGTAATTCCTGGCTGAGACTGCCTGTCTTATCTGCAGATAAGGTAAATGAACTGACATGCACAGGAAATGCCATATTAATGTTTTTGAGAGAATGAGAATTGACCAGTGGGAAACACAATGGCTGTAGCACCACTGGAAAAGGTAATCTGAGACATCTGTGATCAGATTAGTTAAAATGAAGCTTTGCAGACGTGTAGTGTAGTAGGAAGAAACAGGGCTCATAACCTAAAGGCTGGTTTTAATACTTGGTCTGGCAACGATGTTGTACCCATGGGCAAAGTACTTGGCGCAGTAAATATCTAGCTGCATAAACAGATAAATAAAAGCTGTGCAAGTGGCTCTGGATAAAAGCATCTGCTACCCGGCCACAATGAGATGTAACCTACAGCTTCTGCTCTCTGACAGGGCTGAGTGACATGCTTACCGCTGTTCTCGCCTTCCTCTCCCTCGCTGTCGCTTTCCGCAGAAGAGGAAGAGGATGAGGAAGAGGAGGACGAGGAGCCTGACGAGCAGGAGGAGGACGAGGAAGAAGAGCTGGAGCCCGAGCGCGAGCGCGAGCAGGAGGAGGATGAGGATGAGGAAGAGGACGAGGAGCGCGAGGAAGAGCAGGACGAGGAGCCCTCTGAGTCGGAGTCTGTGCCGGATCCTCTGCCCCGGGCCGCCCGGCGGCTCTTTCCCGGCTTCCTCTGCTTCTTGGAGGCGGGGTTGGGCGTGAGGGGCTTGGTCCGCGCCGCCACCATGCGCCTCTCGTTCTCCCCCCTCACGGGCCCCGCCCGCTCGTCCGTCCCGCATGGGGTGGGCGGGCCCGGCTGGGGGCTCCACCCCTCAGGCCGCCCCCCGGCCTCGGCGGCCTCCTCCTCCGAGGTGGGCTCCTCCTTCGGCTGGGCCCTGGGGTCGTCGTCCCGGGGCCCGCGGGCGTCGGCTGGCCGGGGCGGGGCCTGGTGCTGGGGCGGGGGCCTCGGCGGCGCCCCCTTGTTCTGGCTGTAGCTGCTCTGCGCCCTCATGAAGCAGAGCTCGGGGTCGCGCAGGATGTGGTAGTCGGTGCGGCTGACGCCGTGCTTGGCGGCCCCGATCAGCAGGTCGCGGTCGTGCGGGCCCGGCTCCCACCACACGGGCAGGTCGGGCCCCGGCTGGCACAGCGCCAGCCGCTCGTACAGTTGCGGGTGCCGCAGCACCTGCTCGCGGATCTTCCGCAGCAGCTCGATGCGGTACAGCGTCCGCGACGCCCGCTCCTCCGTGATTGGCTGGATGGAGAGGGAGGGGTCCACCGAGTCTGTGAAGAGAGCGCCAGTCAAACTCTGCTCCATACACAGAAACACTCATCTCAAGCAGCCCTCAATCAATCAACTGAGCATCACATGATTAATTCTAGTCATATGAGCATAATTCTAGTCCATGTGAGTTCCCTTTCAAACACTGACTGACCAAAGCCTACACCGAACAACGACCTCAGGGATTTGCTAATCCAAGCCTGGACCAGCCAATCCCTTCTCTAAATACAGCATTCACGTGGGCTTCCTACACCCTCCCTCTCCTGGCTGACGGGTGGTTTGAAAGCTGGTGTGAGTGAAACATGGCGCAGACATGCCTTGCGGTGGCAGCCGCAGCGCAGCTGTGACAGTAACAGTCTGGATCGGCGCCTGTCACTAACAGCCTGCCAATCACCGTGATCGAGGGTGTCACTCACCGCCGTCCCTGGGCGGCAGCCGGCAGACCCGCCGGCACATGGCCGTGAAGGCCCACAGGTACTTCTGCAGGCTCTCGTCGGTCTTCTTGTGCAGCCGCGCCATGGCCCGGAACTTGGTCCAGTCGAGGCGGCCCAGGTCGGGGTCGAACACCACGCCGAACGTGGACACCACACGGTAGAAATCGGCTTCCTCTCGCCGAGTCCACCTGGAAGAGGGGCAGGAGGGAGTGAGCGTGCAGCTGGCCCCCAAAGGCTAGTCTGTACGTTTGTGTATGTGCATGTGTGCCTGTACATGTGCATTTGTCTGTATGTTTATGTGTCTGTATCTGTACGTATCTGTGCGTGTGTGTGTGCATTCGCATTTGTTTGTATGCATATTTGTATGTGTCTGTATTTGCGTGTGTGCATTTGTGTCTTTCTTTGAGTTTGTGTGTGTAAACTTGTAGCTTTAAATTAACTGGTCTGACACTGTTGCTCATTCAACTCTAAAGGATACACTTGTGTTCTGTTGTGCTGGAAGTCACTCTGGATAAGAGCATCCTTTATATGAACAAATATAATCTAAACGAAGGCATCTATGGGCCCCTCACCTCTGCTGCCGCTCGATCTTGGCGGCCATCTTGGGGTTGAGGGTGTCATTGAGGGTGGGCGGCAGGCCGCAGGGCGGGGTGAGGAAGGCCTGCTGGGCCTGGTGGATGTACTGGATCTGCCGGCTCTTGGTGTAGCGCTGGGAGGCGGTGATCAGGCGACGCAGCCGGGCAGTCAGGGTGGAGGGGGTCGGCCAGTACGCTTTACCCCCCTCCAGCTCCACACCACCTTCTGGGACCAAACACACCACGACTCAATACGGAATCCATGCTCTAGAGCCAACACTTTTTCCTCATACCCGGAGCTGTTTTAGCTACGAGTTTAAAGCTACAAGCTCTTCTGTTGTAACTGGATAAACACATAAATCTTTCTACTTCCCATCTAAATGAAGAACTGAGTATGACTGACCTCCGGCATTATCGGTGATGACCAGGTCTCCAGGGGAGGACACGTCATCCTGGGGACACAGAAGGACATGTTTATGTCACACGTCCACTGACACTTCCATGCACACACAGTACAGCATCGGCTTCAGAGACAGTTAGTCATGCCAGGTCCCACTGCTTTTCACCGTGCGCTTCTAATGGATCCTTTTAAATGTTTTGACAGAGATGAACTGCACTGAAGTCAGTGCTCGCCTGTTTAGTTTGAATGCTCTTATCTACTCCTCCCATGCACCCCGGGCCTTACCTCCATATCGTCCTTCAGCAAGGCCGGGGCAGGCTTGTATTCTGGGTCATCCACATCCCTGCGAGGCGAGATAACGGCCGTTAGGAGCAAGGAGAGGTAAAAGAATGTCTGCAGCAGATAAAGGTGTGCTTGGCTCGCTAACATTGACTTGCCCTGCCATTCAGCCAGAAGTAAACATGATCACCTCCGCCACCAGTAGGTGGAGTGCAGGTTACGTGATCAGACCTGTGGGTTTGTGTGTCTGGGATCAGGATAACTGAAGAAGTGGTGGAAGAATTTGGGTGACAACTGTTGGGATTATTTCCGATTAATTCTATGGTTACTGGCTTTGAAACAGTCAACAAAATTGTTTTTATTTGATTTTCGGGCTGCTATACCTTGTACATGCGGTATTCACAAGCTTGAATCTTGATCTTGTCTGATGACAAAAAGGGAGTCCTTTCTTTTGAAATGGGCATTAAACCAGGCCGACTGACGAAGCCTGATGTATGTGGCTTACAGCTGTGTGCCACTCTAGCTCAGTCTGAGATGATTCAGTAATAGAAGATCTGTGCAGTCACTTTTTGCATCAAATATCAGACTAACAGCTCTCCTTTTTGGGCACTTTACTGCGGGGGTCTGACAGCTTGCCGGTTTACTTTAGCTTTCGCCCACTGATCAGCGTTCCGTGGGACAAACAGCCACGTACCCATCCATGAAGTCGTTGCCTCTCTGCTCAGCAGCGATGGCCTTCTCATCCGGCCGGCCCACTCTCTCTAGGAAGATGAGGGCAGGATCTGCGCGGATGGTGTTGTATTTCTCATAGCCTGCGTGCGCAACAGAAAACAGATACACAGTTTAAACTTTACAGTCACTGCTGTGAAAATGGGCTCCCAACCTTTTCCTTTGGAGCAGGCTTATTACGGAAACGTCTGTAAAGGACCCATCTCTTAAATTACCAGAAGAAAAACTCCAACTTTATCTTAATTTGCAGAGACAGAGGCACTTGTAGATACAGTATGTCAGTAATTGCTCTACGGTGAAGGCCTAACACACACACTGCCACATTGTGAGTAAGGTTTGTCCTGGTTCTCTTGTCCCCCTTTCTGCAAATGCCACCTTGCTTCTGTGGTTAAACTCCTCTGACTCATCCTCTAGTGGAAACTGGAATGTGGAGTTGCTGTCTCTCTCTGTGTCTGTTTCATGCCCTAACCCCCTGTCTCACCCTTGGCTGTCTCTCTGTGTCTGTCTGGCGCAGTAACCCTCTGTCTCTCTCTTTCTCTCACTCTGCCCGTCTGTCTCCATCTCTCTCCATCCCTGTGTCTCCCTCTCACACTGTCTCTCTGTCAGTGAGATTGTCTTTCTCACGCAAATCCTCTGCCAGCATGTCTGTCTCACTCTGTCCGTCTGTCCTTCTCTCTCTCTCCTGTCTCTCGGTCTCTCTCACTCACCGTGCTTGTAAACCCCCATGAGTAGACACTTGTCCGCCTCTGCGTCCCACCAGAGAGCAGGTAGCTCTGAATGGTCCAGCTCTGGAACCCAGATCTTGATCTCGCTGAGGAGGGAAGAGTGACAGTCAGACAGGCCAGGCCAGCCCAGCCCAGCAACAAGCCTTGCAGCAAACACTCATGACCACCTTGCCCAGAGAGCACCATCTTAAGACTTCAGATAGCTTTCAAATACAGCACAAGTCAAAAGTTTGGACACACCGGATTAAGATAATGGGGAACACGCATTCAAAGACATTATGATTGAAGAACTTATGCTTAAATGCTTGAAATTTGTTTCTTAGACAAACATAAGTTGTGAAGTTGATGCCTATATATGAATTTTTTTCTTTCCAAAAAAAAAAATTAATTTAAAAAATATTTTTCGGCTACTTTTAAGATAGTTTTGATTTGTTGAACACTTTTTTGGTGACTGCAGAATTCCAATTGTGTTATTTCATAGTTTTGGTGTCTTTACTATTATTCTAAAATGTGGAAAATAGTGAAAATAAAGAAAAACCCTTCTATGAGCAGGTGTGTGCAAACTTTTGACTGGTACTGTGTATCACTTCCCCTTTGGACAGAGATTTAACACTTTTCCCAGGCAAAGCTGCATTAGTCCAACACCATTAAACTATCCAACAGCTTGTGAAAGAGCTAAAGTCCAGTTGGTGAATTTGGGTGAGAGGGGGAGGTTTATAACAGAACAGTAAGCATCTGTAATCTGTGAGTATGGCCTTCAGGGCACTTTCACACTGGGACCACGACTGTGTTAATGAGGTTATCCTGGATTAACTGCTGTTACCCAATAATGCAGTTATCAGTCCAGTTTCTATCAACTTTGCCACAGCAAGCAGCTGACCAGGGCTAGTTAACTATAATAGGTAATTTCAGAGTATTTCTGACACCCATTTGGCTGAATACATTTGTCCCCTTTGACCCATGAATATTGCACCGCTGTCGATATTTCTGCTAAAATCCGTGTGATGGGCTACAGTATTTTCAATCCGATGCCAAATTCCAGGTTGTCATAAAGAATTTGTAACAATGCAGACACACTAACAACACTGCTTTTACAGAACTGCTTACTTGTTTCGTGTGATTTTTTTCAAATCACCTGCATTTATGAGTAAACACACAAATACTACAGAGCAGACCACATTACAAATATTGTGTATTCAATTATGACTGACATTAAAGAAAAAAAAACACAAATTCTATTCAAAAGTCATTCCTCATAAAACTCAAAATTCACAGAAAAAAAAACATTCATCATTCGTAGTTATACAATTGTTGTGCTGCAACCCACAACACTGTAAACCTTCAGGTTAACGAGATATTTTTATAGCCTAGATTTATGACTGGTCAAGAAGTTAAAGGTCACATTGGCTCCAAGGGGTCCCTGGTAGCTTCTTAGGTCTGTGCATTTCCCTCTCGTTATCTAAAACAGTGATCCCTGTAAGAGAGGGGCTCTGAGAAAAGTCTCTGGTTATTGTTCTCACCTGGAGTCCACGCTGTTTAGAACATTCCGGGACTGGTCTCCTATCACCTCCTGCTTCAGGTAGTAGAGCATTCTGACGCGCAGCAGGACCCTGTGCAGACAGATGGGGGAGCGGTTACACCGCGGTGGCGGCGTGCAAGCACTGACTGAGCAGAAAGGAGTTCACACTCCCTGCCACTGCCCCGGATTCCTGGGTCTAAGTGACTCTGGCGAAGGCTCAAGACTACTCAGCAGCCTGTAATTCCTCACTGGCACCCTGCATATGTAGGTCATCCATCCGGCAAGGGAGAACGTACCAACGTCTGGGACCTAGGAGCCATTAGCTGTGAGAGGTTTTTGATACTTTTAGCGTGGCTTTGGGTTGTGTGCTATGAGGGACGTACAATGTGCCCGCGTTAATGGGACGACTTGGATATGACACAGGAGGAATGCGATGGCGAGACTGTTTGGTTCGCTTTGAGAGCAGGTGCGGAGATCAGGGCTCGGGACAGTCTGGTATTCGCGGCCGAGATGCCAGCTCCAGCGCCGTGACTCTGGAGGGGGGGTTACATGAGCATGCAAGCAGAACCCCCCGCCTAATCCCCGTCCCGTGTCACGCGCTCGTCCAAGTGGCCCGAGCCTTCACCTCGCTGACACCGTCTGATGTCACAGACTTTGATGACAACCCCCCCTTCCACTGGGGCCAGTGCTACATCAGGACAGCTGCTGAGTCCTGTCAATGTCACTGTGGCAGTTTGGGAAGGGGGGGAGTGGGGAGAGGGGTGAACACTGCTTCCCACAGTCAGACAGACAGCTCATGTGTCACCCTCGCCTTCACTCACAGAGAGATGAACAGACAACAGCTCCAAGTGGATGCAAAGCACACACACCTGCACTGACAGCTTTGAGCAAAGCTATAAAGATACACTTCCTGTGCACAGGCATTGCTTCAGAGCAGCCACTGTGCAGACACTCTAATCTTTATATTACATGGATGTGTCACTCTAATCATCACTGTCCACTCAGCCCATCCGGGTGAGGAAGAGATCCGTGCATCTGCACAGCACCTGCTCTGAACCGATGCCCATGACTAAGCAGACGGTGGCTTTTTATGCGTGGCCCTGTGCTCCCTTATCACTTCAGCGCCTTCTGGAGCCTCAGGAAAGCCCAATCTGCGCTCCCCATGTGGGACACATTCCAGCGCTGGGAAAAAAAAGTGTGCCGGTCAGCAGAGCGCCCCGGCTGACAATGTGGAACTTTCTGTGGCAGCTCTGCTCTGTGTGTGCGCCCGCCGCTACACTGAAACAGGCCCCTGCAAAAACACACATTCCCCCTCAGCTGCTGTTGCGCTTTCTCTCCAAACAACCTTCGCTTAAACCTTCCATAAAGGAAAGGTCTGTAACTGCACATTGCCTTCACCATCATTACAGTCTCCTCCTTATGGCGATTCTTTCCACATAAGAGATTGTGCCTATCTTCTCCAAGGCAACTGTATTTACAATCACTATTACCAATACATGGAAGAGTTTAAACTGTGTTTATGAAAATAAATGAGGCAGCAATGAGGAATCTAGTGGGCTCTATCTCATTTGTTAAAGCGGAGTCTGGGGAATTTCAACTGTGCTTTCATATTATTAAAGGGATGATATAGGATAATATGAGGTTTTCTTCACTTTTTGCACAGGTGTTGGGGGAGTTAAAAGCCTATCTAACATTAATAAATGGTGATATAGGATAATAAGGGTTTTTTCCTCTTTTGTTACAATGGTGTTCAGGGAATTAAAACCCTTGTAACATTAATAACTGGTGACAGAGGACAATATGGGGGTATTTCTCACTTGTTGCAGTGGTGTTTCAGGTGCTTCTTGTAGCCGTCATCCTGCAGTAGGTGTTCTGGGTTGTGCTTCCTGATCCATTCGGCCTTCTGGATGTCGAAGGCGCTGGACTGAGTCTTCATCTTCTTGCCCTTCCTCCCTCTTGGCACCGGTGTTGACAGACCTGGAGAGAAGAGAGGAGGGTTCAGATAAGACCCTTCTAAAAATCTATTTGGGCACTCTATATGCCCACTGTTTCCACCCTTACCCACACTCATGTTTCTAGACGACAAAGGGTTAAAGACTGTGTACACATGGTTTTATCAGGTCTTTTTCTGGGCTGTGATTTCACTTTGGAGAAACTGTGGTCAGACAGGGCTTATCTGTGCTTCTCCTTTCCTGTGTCCCGACACCTTACACCCTGGACAACTGACCCAGGATCATCTTACTGAACCCTAATCCCAATCAAATCCATTATGAGCAAAAAATAAATTCACAAAACTGATCTGGGATCAGTCTTCTGGAGCGGTCAGGAGAGGGGGCCTCACCCAGGTGGTTCTGCAGCTCCTTGGTGCGGCCGTCCTCCGTGGGGGCGATCAGGTCCCACATGAAGCTCTTGATCTTGTCGTCGCCACGGTAATGCACCAGGCAGTAGGCCAGCAGGGCCCTGCAGATCATCTCCACGTCCCTCTCGCTCAGCTGCCGCTTGAAGCGACCGTGAAGGAGGATGTCCTTCCAGCGGCCCCACCTGAAATGAACCACACAGCAGAGCCTGAGTACAGCGCTGCTGACCGACCTTGACCGCAACTCTGACCGCAACGAGACCAACCCAGCCGAAACTCAATACTGTGCTCACGCTGCGACGAGACATTAAGCAGTCCTACTGTGGGGCACTTTTCTGTGGTCACCATCCCTACTTAAACAAACCCTGAGTATATAATGGGCCAGTGATTAAAACAATCAATACCCTCTAAATTTTATGTGCCACTATAAATCTCAGCAATTCCTAAGGTTAATGGTTTGTGTCTACTGCCATTAGATGGCACTGCGTATCAGTAGATCGGTGCACCCACGACCCTGAAGAAATGACCATTAAAGCAGGTCACCTGCACTTTTAACCATCCTGGCTATTGATATTTTCTTTTCACAGGAACTGAGAGAACACGAAATCAAAAAGAAAGAAGAGAACAGCGTGCATTTGTCTCCCTGGCTCTGGAAACATCCTCGTAACCTTCAAGTTCAAAAGCTTCAATTTTCTCATGTGAGAGGCTTACACAAAGTCGTCTTCACTCATCTAGATGTTTTATTCCTCGGGCCTTGATCTTAAAGACTGAATGAGCGGGGGTGTCGTGTTGCCGGGGTAACGCACCCATACACCAGCAGGTTCTTCTCCACGCGGAAGCACTCGGTGCGGCCGTAGCTGTTGAGGCGGTCGTAGGGCCGCCGGAGCTTGGGCTTGTCGTCGGTGTCGCTCTCGCCCTCTGACAGCTCGGCCAGCTCGTCCTTGGTGGCGCTGAAGGGACGCGTCTGCTTCCGCACCCGCGGGGTGTCAATCACCAGGCTGTTCTGTGGGAGGGGAAAGCGGCACATCGAGAGTTAGCAGTTAGCTCAGTTAGCAGAGAGCAGTGAAACAGAGAACAGCCACATGAGGCACAGAGCTGTTTCCATGACAGTACTGGGACATGAGTCCCGCACTCACTCTGCCATTGACTGTGTCGACGTCAATCTCTGCCTTCTTGGCCCACTTGTCCCAGAAGTTGGGGTCATCCAGAGAGATGTCTGTCCTGTTCCCAGAGGCCACAAAACTAGCCTGAAACAGAAACCAAAAGTGTTTAAGAGCATCTGTAACATACAAGTTTGCACACTTTGAGTAAATTAAGAAAGCACACAGTGGAGAACAAAATTAACTCCTTACAACTCTAACTCAGATAAATGCATACTCCATTGCACAGTATGCAGCTGGTTGCACTAGAATCCATTGCCTCTATTTATTCCTGTAATGAACACACTCTGGTTAAGTGCATGAAGTCACTACTGTCCCAGGAATATGCAATTATCAGGAGTGAGTTGCACTGAAACGCCACATTGACCTCTGGTGAAGCGGTGGCAGCTTATACGGGTGACGCTGCTCACCTTGGCGAAGGTGGAGCCGCGGCCCTCGGACTCGATGGTGATGGTCTGCGTGCGGCGCTGGAGGATCTGGTCGATGTCCTCCTCGCAGAACTTGGAGCCCTCGTCCTCCTCGTCCATGATGGCGCCGTACGCCCCGCGCCGGAGCAGGTCCTCGATCTCTTTCTTGGAGAGCTGCTGCTGGGCCTGCTGCGGTGGAGAGCGACCAGCTCAGCAAACCCGACCGGCCTCCCCGCTACACGCTCACAGCCAGAGGGGCCTCAGCGCTAATGAGGAGCGCTGCACATTCAGTGAGTGACAACAGCGACTACAGTTCTACAATGCACTGCAGCCCCTGATCCAGTGCTGCCCTGTGCCTTAACACTGACACACTCTGACTGGATCATTTATCAATTTACACATTCTGTCACTGTATGGAAAATTACATTTAAACAGAATGTTTACAAATATTTAATCTCCACTGTATTATAGTGTTTTTTTCAGTAAATACCTACATGGGTGAACTTACAGCCATATTAAGGCCTGCCCTCTATGATCATTCATGACTTGGCTAAATATGTCCATGGGTGTCTGGAATTAGGACATTCCAGACAATGCAAGCAGGGAACTATGCACACAGTGGCTCCCACCCAAGCCCTGACCCCAGGTCAGTCCCAGCTGGTTCATTTTAAGGTTGGGCTCTGGTTCAGGGCAGAGAAGGTGACCCGGGGGGACGGGGTAGGTTTCTTACGCCCATGCTGTTCTCCCGTCCGCTCATGCTCTGCAGCACAGCCTTGTCCAGGCCCAGCTTCAGGCTGGCGCGGTCGAACATCTCCCGCTCGTACGAGTTGCGCGTGATCAGCCGGTACACCTTCACCGCCTTGTTCTGCCCAATCCTGTGGCAGCGAGCTTGGGCCTGCACCCACGCACACACAAAAAGACACAAATTATTATTATTTTTAGCAGTAGTATGAGCAATAATAGAAGTTTGATGTAGTAAAAGTAGCAATGGTTAAGCTGCATACATTAGAAAACTGTCATTATGAACACAGTATACACTACTGTCCTGATGACATAAAAGACTGACAGAGATAATGATTATTACACATGTATGCGCACCTTCAAAATAGGACAATTTCAAATTCAGCTTTTTAGCCATTAATACAGCACAGTCTTTGCTGTATCAGACCCAGGCTAAGTTGCTCCTGATTAGAACAAGACTAACACACCCTTACCAATATAGTTAAGTTTTTAAATTCATTAACCAAGTGCGTCCACTGCAGTGGTACCACATGGTTTTCAATATTAGAAACAGTACTGTGTGTGTGTGTACCTTTAAGGAGGTGTGAGTGTGGCTAGTTATAACAGTATCCTCTTCCCAAACTGTAAACCTAAGCTCCTCTGACAGCGCTGACACCTTCTTGACGGCCGCCACGAGTAACACCGTTAAGCTCGCTAATAGCGGCAAAATCAGTGACAGCTACGGGCAGGCAGGCAGACAATTAGCAAACAGGTATTACACACATGGCTGCCGGCACAGAGGTCGTGTCTAATCAGCGCTCAGTCTGCAGTGACTCGGTTCGTACGCTCCACACTGTCTGCGTTCAGATCAGCCAAACGTGACACGAGCAGGAAGGGAAAGCGCTCTTCTGGAGCTTTTTCAGCCCTCTAAAGCCAGTCTCTCAATAACAGATGGAAGTATTTGATCATCACATTCGAGTTTTTGGCTAATTCCCCTCACAATAACAATTTCCACAGCAACTGATCTCCATAGCAGTGTGGTGGTAGTGGTGACGCATGGAAAAAAGCTGGGCTTGTAACTCAGAGGTTGCTGGGTTTGATTCCCAGGTCAGACACTGCTGTAGCAAGGTACTGAACCTGCAGCAAGGTACTGCACTGCATCTTTAAATACTAAACATGTAAACACAGATGGTATTGAAGCTATCACATTAAGGGAGTCTGCCTAGCAAAGAATGAAATGAGGACTTGAAATGTTCTCTATCATGTTTGTCATTGTGAAGCTATCCTTTGTTTAACCTTCAACATTCTAAAACAAGGGAAGAGGCACAACAACAAGGCATATGAAAGAAGGTGAGGATACCTTGAGGGAGATGACATCACACTGGATTTGCACCAAAGTGTTAAAAGTGCTCAATAATACAGAAGAATCTGACAATGCACTGCCATTTCTGTTTTGCAAGCAAAGACAAGACACTTCAGCACACATGTCCAACATTGTCAATATCAATAAGATAGTTGATTCCAGAGGTGTCAGAAGGACCGCATCGCTCATCTTTGACCACATACGGACAAGGCGGGGCAAACAGCTTCCCTGACCACACATGCGATCCTCTGGCTAATCGCCACGGGCGGTGAGAAGGAGCCGCACCTGCAGGTCGTTCTGGGGGTTCCAGTCCGAGTCGAAGATGATGCAGGTGTCGGCCGCGGTCAGGTTGATGCCCAGGCCCCCCGCCCGGGTGCACAGCAGGAAGACGAAGCGGTCCGAGTCGGGCTTGCTGAAGCGGTCGATGGCAGCCTGCCGCAGGTTGCCCCGGACGCGGCCGTCGATCCTCTCGTAGAGGTACCTGCAGCGCACGGGAAAGCGCCAATGAGCACAGACACAGGCAGCGGCAGCACCAGCCAAATCATATGGCACACCGGTATGAGAAGTGTCATATCAAAAAATACATTCGATCATCTCAATTTTAGCAAATTGTTCAAAGAGGTAACTGAACGGTCAAGTCTAGTTTATATTAATCATGATTTATATTATAAAAAGTCATCAAAACATAACCATGAGAATTGCATTACATTGCAATCATAATTTCTATTAGTTAGATTTAGGGATTTATGTTGATATTGGATAGGATAGCTGCCTGTTGCCCTTTAGTTCACTGTATGCTATGGGTTATACTGTACATGCTTACTTGCTATTATATTTCCATTCTGCACTTTAACATGTGCTCTGTAATGTACACTAAGCAAGAACAAGGACAAATAAAGAAAAAGAAGAAAAATACATAATAATAATACATGTCCTTTAAGGTATAGATTACTCTCACAGTGATCCATGAAGGGTTCAGGGGAATAGCATGGCATGAAAAATTGCTCCTGTGGACAAGCTGCAGTTAATAATCTTGAGATGTATATCTACATCCTGGTTTTTACTTTTCTGCCACCAGAGACCGTTCAGCAGAAAAATGCAGTCATTGTGAGACCGGTGAACTTTCTAGCACTGGGTTACATACTGTCAATGGGAGCTGCAGATAAGGTACACACGTCATCAGCGAGAGGGGAAAGCTCTGCCCTGGAGCGTTTATGACCCTCTGAAACCGCTCCATCAATAACGGATGGAAGTGTTTGATACATATCACATAACATCACATTAGAGATTTTGGCCAAACCTCTCCTGTAATAACAATTTCCTTGGCAATCAATCTCCACCGCAGTCCCGTAACCTGCCAACCGCGTGGAACTCGACGTCTAAATCTTCCCCAAAGTGTTTTCTTTTGGACTCAGTCGATCAGTTTTGAAATACTGAAAACAGCGGACTCCGTCATCAGTTCGATACGTGGGGCAGATCCCTCACGAGTGCTGTCTCTATGTCTCCCTCCACCAGACTGCAAGGCAGAGGAGCTACTAGCGGCTGGCTGCATCTATCCCAGAAGCCTCTGTATGTCCCACTTCCAGAAACTTCCTGCCCTCTCTGTGAGTGATGGGGAGGCCCCCCAAGGGCCTGTGACCTCCTGGTGAACCCCAGCTAGGCTCTACGCCACCTCTTTCTCTCTCTGTTTATACCCAGTTCATTTTTTTTAACTACCTGCCAAAGCTGTAAGAAAAGGCAGGGAATAGAAGGAGCAGAGGGAGAAGGAAGCCCTGGGCGACAGCATACTATTACTAGCCCTCTCACTCCAGTACATTCCCACTAAATGATACACGTTTTCATTATTATCCTTCATACCATTTCACTGGACTGATTATGATGAGAGATGTTTTTCAACTTTGTCATGTAGTGGACACTGGCCTCCCAAATAAAGACTACAAAATGGTAAGCAACGAGATGTGAATTTAAATAACTCTAATGCTAATTTACACTCACCGCTCGGAAAATCAAACAGGTTTTCAGTGCTTAAAAGGAGGTCAAATTAAGCCAGTATGCAGCAGAATCACAGATTACAATGTTACATTTCACACCATATGCACATTCTCAAAAACTATTTTTGTACAAGAAATTACACACACGATTTAATTGGTGCTTCAACAGATGTGCACAATTTCAGCAATTTAACCTCTTGCAACCTTGAATCATGAAGCAAAGAGGAAGAACTGATCACACAGTCTTCAGCTGTTATCTGCATGGTTCCATAAGGCAGCCTCCGTCAGAGGACCCTTTGCTGTCCCCTATGTCTGCTTCTTGAATAGAGTTCCTGTGGTCAGATATGTAGGGTGAGGAAACACTGTGCTCCCGGTCAGTGTGCTCTGAGGAGTGTTACCTCCGCTGGATAAGGAAGTCCTCCAGGATGTCCAGGCAGCGCACCATCTGGGAGAAGATGAGCACCTTGTGGCCTCCCGCCTTCATCTTGGGCAGCAGCTTGTCTATGAGGACCAGCTTGCCTGCCGACTGCACCATGGCCTGCAGGTGGAAGTCCGGAGCGGCTGGGTTGTACACCTCCCGGAAGTCCTCCAAGATCTTCTCCTCGGCCCCTGTGGGACGACGGAACGGGACACTGTTAGCAACAGCATCTCACCGCTTATACTCTGCATCGACACAGATCACAGCCTCCAGAATGCATATTTAAACTTATCCTAACCCCAGTCCACCGCTTGCAGTGCAAGTACATGACCTTGCACTGTCCCATGACTTCTAAACTGAGGCAGGCCACTGGCATCTGCTCCTTTAAGGATCTCAGGAGCCATAGTGCACTGTAGCACCACAATGCAAGAACAGCAGAAATGACAAGACACAAAATGTCTTTTTAGTTCTAACGCTGGAGCACGAGCTGGTGCAACTGCAGCTGACCCACCCCCTTGCTCTAATGGCGTGGAGAGAAATCGGCCCGGAGACGCCGCTCTCATGCAAAGAGAGTGTACAACACGACGCCCACGCTCATCGGAACAAACAGGCACCGCTATCTCCGTGGATACCGGGAGGGTGGCTGGAAGCACACACAGCGCAGTCAGATCGGTGACCTTTAAGGCCGGTGGCTGGGAGCGGGGCGGCGCGTCCCCCGTGGAGGACAGCGTCAGACGCAGTTTGTCTGGCGGCTGCCGCTGACCCGGACCTGCTCTCGCCGGGATGGCTCTGAGATTCAGGCAGACATGGCTGACTCAGCCAGCAGGGGAAGGGGGGTACAGTGGTGGAGGCGGAGGTAGGACTGCAGCCCGCAGACCCACACAGTCTGAGTCACCCGGATGGTGGACACTCTGACTCAGCGATGAGCCAGCTAGGCCCCGGTCCCACACGTGCGTTTGCATTATTTATTTATATATTTTACATATGACCCCTCTTGGATATTTACAGAGGCAGTTTAGTCTGTACTTCCTTCAAGGGTACAATAAGAGTATCCCCCCGGGCAACAACCCTGAAACCTTGTATTAACAAGTCCAATTTTTCTGACTGATGCGTGTTAAACTCCATGTGAGTACTGATTCAGGTGTAAAGCTAAGTCAAACTTCCACTTGGCTCTTAACCAACAACGTTGCTTTAACCATTGTCTATGAATTCCTTTGACACCTTTAGCAAGGTTTACAGATAACATGGCTGTAACTGAACACCATCTAAGCCAGTCATTTTTAATGTCAGACTAATGGCAGATTTTTTTCCCCTCACATGGAACTCATTAAGATTAGATAAACTGTGAAAGCAGACAACGGTTTCTGGGGTGAAGTAGTAGGGAAGCAGTAAACTGTGGATAGGGTAGGAAGGCAAGTCTGGTCTCTGTGTCAGGGGGTGCTTGCAGTAAAGGTGGTACAGCGTGAACACTGCATCTTTGATGAGGCAGGAGTGGGGACAATGTGTATACCAAATGCTGGATATGGTATGGGCCCTGGTGTGACACTGTACCTTTGATGAGGTAGGGGTGGTTACAGCACTTGCGCAGCTCCATCATGGTGTTGACCAGGTTGGGCACGTTGGCTTGGCCGGCGCCCTTGGCCAGGAAGGCAAAGTTCTTCTCCAGGATGGCGCGGTAGTACTTCTTCTGGATGTTGGTGAGCTCTACCTCGATGATGGTCTCCTCCTTGGGTGCCAGCTTCTTCTCCACATCCTCCTTGAGCCTCCTCAGCATCATGGGCTTCAAGATGGCCTGCAGCTTCTGGACCTGCAAAGAAACGGACGAAGAAGGGGATAGTAGTGTGGCATAGTGGTAAGGAGCAGGGCTTGTAACCAAAAAGTTACTGGTTCAATTCCCTTGCTAGGGCACTGCTATTGTACCCTTGGGCAAGGTACTACCCACAATTTCCTCGCTCTGGTTAAACGTGTCTGCTAATTGACAATAATGTAAATAATCTAATGTGAATGTAATTCACAGCTCGCAAATGTCCGCTAAAATGTGCACAATGTGACTAGTGTTCTGCTATGCATGGTGGTGTTCCTCATATGGCCCCTCCCCCACCTCCATCCTGTAAGTCAGGATATTACTGTAGCGGCCCAATCAGAATGCGGGCTGCCGGAGCTCCCACCTGCTCCTCGGTCTTCAGGTCCCCGAACTCCTGCAGGAAGGTGGTCTCCGAAGGGAAGCGCGTGGGTTCCAGGAAGTGCAGCAGGCTGAAGAGCTCCTCCACTGTGTTCTGCAGAGGAGTGCCCGTCAGGAGGACCTTGTGCTCCTGGAGCGGAACAAGAGAGACAAGGTGGAGAAATTAACACGAGCGGCACACAATTCTGATGCTTCATCCGACAGGCAACCTCACGCCCCTCAAAACCAGAGCAACACAACATGCTATCAGTGAAGTCAGGACTACGCTAGGAAAAAACCTTTCTGAAAACAGATAGTAAGACCTTACATTTTGCTTTGGAAAATGGCAGGTGATAAAGAGATCACAACAATTATGCCTCCAAGTGTTATTATGCAAATAAGAGTCGCACTGGCTCAAAAGTCCAGAAAGTCAGGTTTAACAGAGGTTCACTATCTGGAGATCAGTGCTAATTCTACAGTGAGATGGGAAAATAAGTGTGCTGCAGAGCGCACACAATACCAGGTTCATGAGCTTGAAGCCCTCCAGCAGCTTGCAGTTCTTGTTCTTGAGGCGGTGGGCCTCATCGATGATGACACAGCGCCACTCGATGGCGTTGAGCTCGGGGCAGCCGCCCAGGATCATCTCGAAGGTGGTGATGATGGCCTGGAACCTGTAGGCCCCCCGGATCGCGCGGCCCTGCGAGGTGAACGCGGATGTGTTCATAAATGCACATTAATGCACACGGCATGGATATGCATATGCACCCTGAGGAGATCTGGCTTTATTTAATGTGAATGCTGTTCTGTAATTGTCAGTCATGAATCGGGTGACCAATCCAAAGCACTGGAAGGACTTTGGGGCTCCTAGAATCGCACTACAATCAGTTTGTGACCCCCCAGGAATCACAAACTAATTACCTGGGAAACACAAGAGTGTATTTTTATCATCCAATCTTTTTCTTCCTCAAACAAATATCATATCTGATTTGGATATTTATAAGTACAATGGGGGTGAGTCAGCGTTTGGATTTTAATCGGCTCCTTTTTGAACAAAGGAAACCACTTCTGGGGAATGGATAGCAAAGCCTCCTCTTCAGTTTGCTGTCCTACACTGAGAGCAGACTGGGTCTCTCCGCAGTGTCCCCTGACCCCTGTTGCTCTTTCTGTGCCGTGCGATTCAGTGAGGGGACGCAGGGACAGTGTAGTCTGCCTCTGAGCCAGGCTGGTGGCTCGCTCTGCTGTCCTGCCGCTTCATCTGTGAAGGTTCAAAGCTGCTGACGCAGAGAGAAGGCAGCATGCGAGACTGCCCTGGCCTGGAAGCCTATGGCTCAAGCGCCTGTCTGACTTCCACTCTCTTTCTCTCTCTCTCTCTCTCTCTGTCTCTCTCTCTCTCTCTCTCTCTGTCTCTCTCTCCCTATCTCTCTCTCTCTCTCTCTCCCTATCTCTCTCTGTCTCTCTCTCTCTCTCTCTCTCTCCCTATCCCTCTCTCTCTCTCTCTGTCTCTCTCTCTCCCTCTCTCTCTCTCTGTCTCTCTCTCCCTATCTCTCTCTCTCTCTCTCTCCCTATCTCTCTCTTTCTCTCTCTCTCTCCCTCTCTCTCTCTCTCTCTCCCTATCTCTCTCTCTCTCTCTCTCTCTCTGTCTCTCTCTCCCTCTGTCTCTCTCTCCCTATCAAATTCAAATTCAAATGAGCTTTATTGGCATGACAAAAACTCCATTTGTATTGCCAAAGCAATTCTACATACATAAAAAACAAACAAACAACAAATACAGAACATCACATGTTTAGCAGACATGGCTCAAAGCAGGTCTCTCTTTCACATGTGCTCAGGTTAGTATTTGTGTGTGTGCGTGTGTGTGTGTGTTTGTGTGTTTGTGTGTGTTTGTGTGTGTGTGTGGTGTGTGTTTGTGTGTGTGTGTGTGTGTGTGTGTATTTATTTCTATGTGTTTTACTGATGGAGTGACTCTCTTTGTCTGTGGCAGGCATCCACATACCTAGCTGCGACTCTGGCACTATATTGTTCCTCGCCTAGTAATATTCTTAAAATCTTACTGTCCTCAAACTTTTCAAAGTCTGGGTAGATTATTTTGAATTCCGGAAAGAATTCCTTCCGGATATCTTTGAATTTGCAGCATTCACTCAAGAAGTGGAGCTCTGTTTCTATCATGCCCTGGCTGCAATGGGTACATAGTCTCTCTTCTGTGGGCAGCCAGGTTTGCCTGTGTCTGCCTCTTTCAATAGCCAGGTTATGATTGCTTAGTCTATACCTGGTCAAGGTTTTCCTTTGTTTTGCATTAGACACTGTGGACAGGTAGTCTGCCACAGTGTATTCTCTGTTTAGGGCCAAATAGCATTGAAGTTTACTTTGGTTTTTTGTTGTTTCAATCCAATATGTCAGATAGTTTTCTTTTTGTGTTTTTATAATTTGGTTAGGCCGAATTGTTTGTGCAAGGGTGGCATAGTCCTGAGGCTGATTGCTAGTTGTATTAGTCTGGTTATTCTTGTTAGTCGTATTAGTTTGTGTGAGCCTCAAGACTAGCTGGCAGAGGGGACTTATTTTTGTGCTCATCTCTTGGCTTTTCAGGGCTTTAAAACAATAGGAGTTAGGGTCACTTGATTTGAGATGTTTCCAGAATTTGATGGCTCGTTTCTCAATTTTAATTGATAGGGGATATTGGCCTAATTCAGCCCTGCATGCATTGTTAGGTGTGCTCCTCTGTACTTTGAGGATACACTTACAGAACTCTGCATGCAGGGTTTCAACTGGGTGTTTGTTCCATTTTTCAAACCCATTGTACATGAGTGGACCCCACACTTCACTGCCGTATAATGCAATTGGTTCTATGACTGATTGGAAAATTTTGAGCCAGATTCTAATTGGTATGTCAAATTGGATAGATTTTTAATGGCATAGAAAGCCCTTCTTGCTTTCTCTTTTAAGTCATTCACGGCCAGGTTAAAGTTACCAGTTGTAGTAATCTTCAGCCCAAGGTATGTGTAATTTTTTGCATGTTCAATTGTATTTGAACCAAGGGTGAATTTTTTTCCCTGACATCTGGATTTTTTCTGAAATGTTAGTATTTTTGTTTTTTGGGGGTTAATAGTCAGGGCCCAGGTCTGACAGAACTTGTGCAAGACATTTAGGTTCTGCTGTAGACCCTCTTCTGTTGGAGACAGCAGAACCAAGTCGTCTGCAAAAAGAAGGAATTTAATTTCGGAGTCATTTAATGAGAGACCAGGTGCTGCTGACTGCTCGAGTTTTTTTGCCAATCCATTAATATAAATATTGAAGAGCGTTGGTGATAGTGGGCAGCCCTGTCTCACACCCCGTTCTTGAGTGAAGAATTCTGTTTGTTTGTTTCCAATTTTAATTGCACATTTGTTGTTTGAGTACATTGATTTTATTATGTTATATGTTTTTCCCCCTACACCAGTTTCAATAAGTTTAAAGAATAATCCATCATGCCAAATTGAATCAAAGGCCTTTTGAAAATCTACAAAGCAGGCGAATATTTTGGTTTTACTTTGGTTTACATATTTGTCGATTAGGGTGTGTAGGGTGAAAATGTGATCTGATGTTCTGCATTTAGGTAAAAAACCAATTTGACTTCTACTCAAGGCATTGTGTTCGATAAGGAAGTTTATAATTCTGTTGTTCAAAATGCTACAAAATAACTTCCCCAGGTTACTGCTCACACAGATGCCTCGGTAGTTGTTGGGGTCGAATCTGTCTCCGCTTTTGAAAAGGGGTGCAATGAGTCCTTCGTTCCAGACATCAGGGAAGTGTCCGACACTCAGAACCAAGTTGAACAGTTTTAGAATAGCCATACGGAGATTGTGGCTTGCGTTTTTGAGCATTTCGTTGAGAATGCCATCAGGCCCGCTTGCCTTTTTTGGTTGCAGGTCTTGGATTTTTTCCTAATAGTTCTTTTTCTGTTATTAGGTAATCTAAAGGGTTTTGATATTCCTTGATTGTCTTTTCCATATTGATCATTTTTTCGTATATTTGCATTTGTTCTGAGTTCATGTTATATTTACCATACAAGTTTTCAAAGTGGCCTTTCCATATTTCTCCATTTTGTATGGCGAGTTCCTCATGTTGCTTTTTATTCAGTGTATTCCAATTATTCCAGAAGTTGTTTGAGTTTATAGATTCTTCAATTGTTTTTAATTGATTTTGAGTGAACTGTTCTCTCTTCCTTCTGAGTGTGCTTTTATATTTTTTAAGCTCATTGTAATAAGTAAGGCGTAAATCAGGGTCGTTGGGTTGTCTGTGCTTTTGGTTTGATAGTAGCCTAAGGTTATTTCTCATAATTTTGCAATCCTTGTCAAACCATTTTTCCTTTTCTTGGCTATTCTTATGAGTTCTTTTTGCTGTTTTAAGATTAGAAATTGATGCCAAGTAATGGAAAATGTTATTTAGGTTTTTAACAGCATGATTTACGCCTTCTTTACTATGGGGGTAAGTATTAATTAAAAAGTTTTCTATCAGTGAACTGACTTGGGGTTGGCAGATTGCGCTCAGGTAATTTTCTTTGCTGTTTTCGGTCCATCTGTATTTTTCTCTGATGTTATAGAGCTTGCTGGGATTTGTGAGTGTGTTAGTATTTTTTGTTATTTTAAAATATACAGTAATTTGACTATGGTCTGATAGAGGTGTTAGTGGTTTGACCGTGAATGCTTTGAAAGTGAATGGGTCCAGATCTGTAATCATATAATCAACTGTTGAGCAGCCAAGTGATGAGCTGTAGGTATATCTCCCAAAGGAGTCCCCTCGCACCCTGCCATTGAGCAGGTATAGACCGAGGCTTTTGCAGAGCTCAATGAGTGATTTTCCGCTTTTGTTTATAAGTTTGTCAGAGGTATTACGGGCAAAGTTGACCAGGTCTTGTGGATAACTGCTGCCAAATATGTGGCTGTTGCCTTCATCTGAATTGTAGTCAGGTAGGGATCCTGTCCTTGCATTTAAGTCTCCGCAGATCAACACTTTTCCCTGGGCCTGGAAGTGGTTGATTTGACTGTGGAGATTATCAAAGATCTCCTCATTGTAGTAGGGAGATTCAGAGGGGGGAATGTACAGAGCACAGAGGAATATGTCATTTTCTGTCTGTGTTAGTTTTTTGTCAATTTTTAGCCAGATATGTGATTCTTCTTTTTTGATTGTAGTGATGTATTTTGCTATTTCTATTTTGAACCAAATAATTATGCCCCCTGAATCTCTTCCACGTGTAACCTTTGGATGTTTCTTTGATGAAATTGCTACTTCGCAGTATCCTGTGGGACAGAGAGTCACTTCACCAGTTCTACACCATGTCTCTTGAAGGATTATTATATCTATGTTTTTCATGTTTTTCATAAACTCCAGGGCTTTAGTTTTATAACCAAAGCTGGATGAATGAATGCCCTGGATATTCCACGCTGTAACCGTTAAAGATTTCATTGTATACAAGGATCTAACAAAATTTAACAAGTTTCAGGAACTCTACAATGAACAAAACCCATATTGAATTCTCTCTTTTTCTCTCTTTTTTTATATTTTCACTATTATGTTGTGTTATTATTATACCTTTGTATTGGGCAAAATCATGAATTATTGTAATCAGTCATCATGAGTTACTCACAACTAGTCCATCAGTCCATCCTATCTCTCTCTCTCTCTCTGTCTCTCTCTCTCTCCCTCTCTCTTTCTGTCTCTCTCTGTCTCTCTCTCCCTATCTCTCTCTCTCTCCCTCTCTCTCTCTCACACTTCCTCCCTGCAAGCTCCTCTGGCTTAACAGCCATGCATTATATGTGTAATATAGCACAATATTATACAGGGGTTATCTCTGAAATGTGCCGGTTCCATTTACTGTGATCCAGAAAATTCAATACAACTAATACCACACAATAAGGCCGAGATAACGTGCCAACACTGCAGCTTCATGTGAAAATTACACTCTATCAGCACTGTTATCATTTGGCTACTGCAATAAACTTTCCTTTACAAAGATGAGTCAAAGCAAATGAATGTTTCTAATCATATTTGTAAGGTAAAAGAAACAGTCACATTTCAATTGATACGAGATCAGTGTTAATTAATTTTGAATCAATGCAATCAACTGGATTCATCTGTAATTGAGCAAACCCAGTATTGATGGTACATCTCTAATGCACACTGCAATCTCCTGACACTGCTGCTTCTTCTCTTCCTCCAGACTTAAGAATACATCTCTGCTGTCGCCCACACAGAAAAAATCACCTTAATAATGGCGTGTGAATGATTGAGATCATGACCGTGGGTGAGTGATCGTTTGCGTCTGTATGTGTGGCTGGGTTGGGGCCTGTGTGTGAGTGATAGTTTGCACCTGTGAGCGAGTGACTGGATATGTGTGTGAGTTACCATGTGTGCGCCTGTGTGTGAGTGAGTGGGTTTGTGTGCGAGTGAGGGTTTGCACCTGTGAGTGAGTGACTGGGTTTTTGTGTGAGTGAGGGTTCACCCCTGTGTGTGAGTTACTGGGTGTGTGCCTGTGTGTGAGTGAGTGGGTTTGTGTGCGAGTGAGGGTCTGCACCTGTGAGTGACTGGGTTAGTGTGTGAGTGAGGGTTCACGCCTGTGTGTGAGTGACTGGCTTTGCCCCTGTGTGTAAGTGCCGGTTCATTCCCGTACATCAGTGCCCAGTCGTTGCTGTGTGTGTGCTGGTTTGCCTCCACACACGAGTGCCGGCTTGCGCCCCCTACCTGCGTGTCTCTGAAGTACATCTCGTACTGCTGCAGCATCTGCCGACTGACCCCGCTGCCGTGGTACACGATGACGTTCAGGTGGGTCCAGGTGCGGAACTCGCGCTCCCAGTTGGCGATGGTGGAGAGCGGGGCGATGATGAGGAAGGGGCCCCGGATCCCCGTGCGGTGGATCTCCTCCAGGAATGTGATGGACTGGATGGTTTTTCCCAGGCCCATTTCGTCAGCCAGGATGCAGTTGCGCCTGCAGGACGGGGGACAGAGAGAGGAGCGGTCTAGCCGAAATGTCCCACGGGTTCCGATGGAAAAAGCTGACCCAGCCCGTCGGGCTCCGTCACCTCCCCCCCTCCTTCCCATATGTGTGTGTGTGTGGGGGGGGTCCTTCCGATTTGACAGCTCTGACACCAGACTGCACCCACAGGTCAGGCGGGACCAGTCTTTTTACAGAACTCGTATGGGTAAACACTTTGATGTCATTGAGTGTTAAGCCTCCCACATCACAAGTGTTTCCTGTCTAACTGAAGTCGAAGAGGCTTTACTGGATACTCTGTACTGGACTCTTCCTTCTCCTCTCTTCTCCTCTTGTCAGCAGTAAGGGACAGACATGGCAGAGGGGCCAGGTACCACTGGAGTGGTAAGGATCACACAGAGCCTGCCTTGCAGAGGGGCTCTTCACTTAACATAAAGCTAACTAAGAACAGCTGAAACTAATTGGCATCTGCAGTGTGTGGAAAGACGTTCAATGAGTAACCCATGGAGGCAGAACTCCTACAAGATGTTTGTCTTTATCTACACAATTCACGTAAACCAGACTTGAAGCAAAGCTTTGTCTCCATCTAAGTCTATATTCCTGTCCTTTCCTTAGTCTCTTCATTTCCCTTTGGGGGTTTCCAGTTCACGCGCTGCGACATGCTTTTCGTTTTAAGACACGCCCTGTTTAAGCCACACTCTAATCAGCCATACACAGACGCACGTGCAGACAAACTCACATTGTGACTGTCGTAAGGAATGTTGTTTTCCAGACTACTAAACTGCCCACAGTGGCCGGGAATTCCACTCCCGCTTTTCCAAAACGTTTAACAGCAGTTAATGTCACTGCGGGCAGTTTTCCTGACTGTCATGACTGGGTACGGTTACAGGTATGCTGTGTTACACAACACAAGTTAACCACACAGAGAGCTTGCATGTCTAATGGTGATTAGAATAGTATCCCAGGAATCTTGCTGCTTCAGAGGAGAGAAAAAACACATGCATATTTTCTCACTTTCAACACAGCTGGGATTATTCAGCAAGCAAACACCAGCTTTGTTAAAACTTAAGAAAACTTTAAACTGATGAAATTTTTTTTTTTTTTCCACACAACGCTCTTTTGCAGTCAACAGAATATTAGGGGAAAAAAATGACCCCGGGACCCAAGCAAAACTCAAAAGTCCAAAAAAAAAAAACCTTGGGAAAACAGCACTAGCATGTACCGTGTATAATGTGTGAGAATTGAGGATGACCGTTGCCTTGGTTCAGACAGTGGGCTTGTTCTCAGCATCTGTTTGCACAGACACGTTTTTCAGGCTAATGCTTCAGCGGGCCCTGCTCTGTGCTGTTCACTGGTTTGCCGGCCGCACGTGACGTGGTGCTCCGGGGCAGGCCCGCCCCCAAACCCCCCGGCCCCACCCAAACACCACTGACCTGTTGTACCAGTTGAAGAGGAGCCAGTTCACTCCCTCCAGCTGGTAGTCCCTGAGGCTATTTCCATTGCGGTATTCCCGCGACTGCTCTCTCTTCTTCCAGTGAGACGCGGGCGGCCGCTCCTGTGTGACAGAGAGGAACAGGGAGAGATGCTACAGCGTCGGCGCACTGTCTGATTTATCTGTGTGCAGGGAATCTGTGTGCAAGACAGGCAATTTGCTGTCGCTAAGTAAAAATATACACACACAGGCAAGCTGGGCGGTTTAGAAATTAAGGAAACATTTTGTTATTATTCAAGCCTTAGGTTCTAAATTGATTGCTACAGCTAGCAAAGTGGTTCCCAGACTGTTCAGAAAATGGTCCCCAAACCAAATGTTGAAACACACTGCATACATGAACTGCATTGTAAATCCAACACTGTTCACCCATCTCAATTTAATTAACAATTTGAAGTCGCACTTCACGGTACACATATGCAGCTCTTTTTTGGCTTTGTTCTTTTCAATTTAGTCTCAGGAGAATGCAGAGGTATGGAATTTAATAGGACATAATTGAAAAAAATAGACTGATGGATGAATAGTACATTCAGTGAAATATTCTACTGGACTGTTTATCCCAAATATCCTCTGTGTGCATCTCGAGTATCTTGAGGAGAGGGGTACGGGTGTCCTGGCCCGAGAGCCTCTGTGGAGTGTGAGGGGAGAGGGGGCCTTACCATCCTGCGGGAGTCTGGCTGGGCTGCCTGCAGCTGGTCAAACTCCTCGATCTTGCTCTGGTCCACATCCTCCTTCAGCTCCCATGTGCTGTCCTCATAGGGCAGGGAGCACCACTTCACCAGGTAGTACACCACCGGCTGCCGACACACACACACAGACACACACACAGACACACACACAGACACACACAGTCAATGACCCCTTTCACCACACTGTGACTGCTTTCTCTGCTTCTCTTCCCGTGATAAGTGAAGCTTTGCCACCGTTGTTCCCCGTTATGACACAACAATACAGGTAGCTCCTACCACTGCCTCCTTATTTTTAGTGTAGCAGGGACTTAATGACTGAGACAGAATATTATTTTCATGTCTTGTGTTACTATGTGTACAATAAAGGGAGAGGCCACAACCAGCTGTGCGGTTTTCGAAATGCATTGAGATTAAAAGTTTCAATGGAGGAGAAATCTCCGTTACCTCTCCAGTGTCCTTATCCTCGCAGTAAGACACTTCCAGTACTCTGTCCACCTCCACGTAATCAGGGTTGAAGGGTTCCTCCTCCATCTGAAAGTCACAGGGCAATGATTAATCTGACTCTGCCTCTGTTTAAAACCGAGAACAGAACTCACTGCTGTTTTCTCAAAGGTACACACACGCACACACATGCACACACAGTAGACTGCCTTACATCTGCGAAAAAGTGCGCCCTCTGTGCTTGTTTAATCTTGAAGCGTTTGATCTTCTGCTGGATCCTCTTGTCCTTCTCCAGCTGCTGTTCTGTGGCCCACTCACAATGCAAATAGGAGCTGGGACAGGGAGGGAGCGTAGGGACAGGGAAACAGGGAAGGGAACACAGGGACAGGGGGACAGGGAAGGGAAACACAGGGACAGGGGGACAGGGAAGAGAACACAGGGACAGGGAAGGGAACGCAGGGAGAGAGAGACAGGGAGGGGAACAGTACACAAAGTAAACGAAGTGTTTCAACAGTTTCACAGAAATGAGAGGTTCTTTAATGAGCACTTTGAGCGCTCTGATAGGGGAGCCACATACTAGTCTGTGGTACACATAAATCACCAGAGAACATACTCATTATGGCAATGGAAAATGGTATTTACTATATATAGGTAGCAGTGGATAAACGGCACACAGCAAGCTTATCACAGATTCTACATTAAGGATCAAAGAGGATGTTTCCCTTCATGCCTCTGATTTCAACCCTGTAAGAAAGACGGGCCTGAAAACACTACATAGAATGCTAGGACCTTAATCAGAGGCCTCTTAGCAATCTGCTTATGCAGGAACAAGTACTTACAGACTAATGACTTCAGAACTTTATACAACACATGCAGCTTAAGCCATTCAACTCAGAAATTCCACTGCATCCCTACGTCACAAAAGAAGCCTTACTAGTTTTTGTATTTGACAAAGAACTCCTCAACTTCGACCTCGACTCCAGGAGAGACCTAGGAGAGAAAACCAGTATTATAAAACAAGGAAATACAACCAAAAACCATCTGTGTCCAAACCGTGTTACAGTGGTACAAAATGAATGTTCTCTCTAGATAAGCACAAAGGGGGGCAGAAGGCTGTTACCTCTGTCTTTACCACTCGTGAGGACATGATTTTGTCAACAACAGCAGCATCCTCTTCACTGGGGTTCTCCTGTGATATAAAGGGACGGATTTACATTTCCATCTTAATAATGCACTCCTACTAGATTAAAAAAAAAAGTCCCCTCATTAAGTAATGAAAACAACCAAAGAGTGAACACGTTTTTCATTCATCTTTTGCATGACACATTAGGTGTATGTTCCATTTCCCAACAGCTCCGCTTCAAAGCTGACCAAATATACCTACAGCACACAAACTGTGGGGTCTTGTGCCTTTGTGCAATTTTAGGTCTGGTGGTGACTCCTGTCCAGAGCTGAGCGTTCTACTTGGTGGTAAATGTGCACATAGGTGGTGAGCGTGTGGTCGACTGGTGAACGTGCAGTTTGGCGGTTAGCATGTAGTCAGGTAAGGAGCATGTGCTCAGAGAGTTCAGTCAGACAGTGAGTGTGCGGTCAGATAGAGAGCGTCCAGTCAGACAGTAAAAATGTGGTCAGACAGCGAGTGGGTGGTCAGATAAGAGAGTGTGCAGTCAGACAGCGAACATGTGGTCAGACAGTGAGTCTGCGGTCAAACAATGAATGTACAGTGAAACAATTAGTGCACGGTCAAACAGCGACCATAATATCAGACCGTGAACACGGGGTCAGACAGAGAGCGAGCAGTCACGTGATGAAAGCGTGGGCTGTCGGCGAGCGAGACCTGTACTCACCACAAACAGCTGCACTGCCGGCTCTTTGCGGGCGGCTGTGGTCGTCTTCTTGGCCTTGACGATCACTTTGACCTCCTCGTCGGAGACCTTGCACTCCCCATCCTCTGCGTATTTCTTTCGCTTTACCTGCCGGCTGGATCTTCTCTTCTGAGGGGACACAAAGCGGACGCTCACATGTGGACTGGCAGTGTGGTTAGGGCATGTCACTAGCACGCCCCAGCCCTGATCACGCTAGCCTCAGGTAACAGCAGCAAAAGATCACACATCCTCCCCTCCTGCTTTAATAAGCGGCCATCCACTACTTCGGAGCGTGGGTGTCAGCTGATGTGTTGCTTTGAGAGACAGCAATCATTTGATGCCTACTGTAACTGGCAGAATCTTTCACAGAACATCAGCCTGCCCACATTTTGCTGATAGTGCTTTAGCTGCTGTGTCAGAACCTCTTCAGGCTTCCCCACACTGCAGGTAACAGAGGAAGAAATGCGGCTATGCGTAGTCTTTTACTATGCGAGGACGACTCACAGGGCTGACACATCCTCAATCATCACAACCATCATCATCATCAGCATAATCACCACTAACGGCATCTTCATCATAATTATTATCAATACAATTACCAGCTCTTATACACTAACACATTCGGGAGACCCTTTGCGCCAAGGGATTGATGGCGTTAATTTATAGTGAAACAGATGCACTCAGCGTCAGCGTGCTAAACAGTGATGAAGTGGGGACTCGGTCTGTGAAGGGGGACAGCGAAAGCCTGGCTCCGCTAGAGCTCGAGTGCTTTTTTCTTCCGCACTTCGCCTCGTAGCTCTGTACTCGGCGCGTTCGTTTCCAGCGAATCAACCTAAATGAGTCATCATCAGAGAGATTTAATTAAGCCTGGGATGTGATCTAACGGGGATAATTAGGTCTTCACGGGCAGCTGGAGCGCGGGAATGAGCGGGAGAGGGCGGCCTCTCCCGCTCCGTCTGCGGGGCGCGCCGGCGTGCGTGCGTGTGTGTGTGCGCCCCCTCGGAGCGGCCCTCTCCCGGCCTCTCCCGCCATCACGCACACGCGTGTCCCCCCCCACCCCGTCTCGCAGCAGACGGCCTCACCGAGTCGTCGTCCTTGGAGGAGCGGCGAGCGGGCGTCTCGTCGTCAGACGGCTCGTCTGAGGACTCGTTCTTCCTCTTCTTCTTCTTGCCGAATTTGATGACTATTTTCCTGAAGGGGTCGAGAAGGGGATGACAAACAATTAGCTTTTGTTCCACAGGGAATGAGGTGCAGTTATGGGTGGAAAAACAAGTTTAAATGGAGTGGAATATTCTCTGGACCCAGAAGACCCGGTGGGGGTCTGGCAGCGATCCCACGCAGTGTGTTAGCTTCACTTTTTTTTTTTAAGTGCAAACGGCTACTTCTGTCTCTGCCATTATAGCAGGAGGCCTGATTTAATAAGACTGCTGTCATTTTCAGTTCCTAAGCTCAAAGCTAAAAATGGTTCTTATGTATTTTACAGTCTGTGTTAGTTTTGCACCGGAAGTACAGGCCTGCATACACCTGCTGCAGTTGATCCCACCAGCATAACCTATCAGCATCCTCAGCCTCTCCTCCTCAACGGAAGGGTGGCAGACTATTGAAATTCAGCTGCTATTTTCTCCTAATCACATTGACGAATGGTGTATCTTACAGTCGTGCAAATGCAGATGTACTCTTTATCCACATTGTTTTGCAAAGTGGATCAGTCTCTCAACATTCTCCGCAATGTTGTCTTTTCCTCTCCCTCTCTCTGCTGCCCCCTGTGGCCCTTCACTGCAGTGCAGTCTAAGACATCTCTAGAGTAAGCTGCAGTCCCTTTCAGCTCAAATGTAGACAGTGATACAGCTGGCCTCTTATACAAGGCAATGCGATGTTCTGGTCATATGTTCCACACTCAGGATCGCATACTGTCAGAAACTGAAAGGAGGAAAGGGTAAGCTAAAGCCACAAACACAGAGACATCGAGACACAGAGTGAGACGATACAGCAGAAAATAAAGCCAGTCTGAGCAGATCCTCCTACTGAGTGATTTGCTCATATCATTTTTATTGAGAGAGAAGAGAAACTATAGACACCCTGCCACTAACCTGTTCCTTCTGCAGCCACCTGCAAACTACAGTAAAGTCAACGAAATTAAAAAACAGCTACATGCTGTGAAAAGCCTTTACCCTCGCAGAGTCTGTATTGCTTTACGCCTGCTCTTAATCATCGTAATCTTAATCACGCCTCCTAGTTTGCCTGTACATTACAATCAAAGTGAAATGTTTAATAAACATTACATGAATAAGGCAAATGCATTAATTTCATCCTGAGACTGATTTTATTATAAGCCAGGATGGCACACAAGCTGCAATATTTAACATTTACAAGTACAAATCACAACAGCTTGATATATTGGAAGTAAACGATGTACCTTGACTATTAACGTCAAAATCTGTCACCAGTGACACAATGCATGACAGTGCATTTTCAGAATAGAGGTATTGACAGATTGTGTAAAACATACAAAGTACACTATCAGACACTATCAGAAAATAGCGTAAAGGCATCTGTAAAAATCCCATAACACGGCCACGTATTGATCTCTTACAGCTACGTGTTGCACACAGCTCTCTCCGCAACAATAACAGAATTTCATAGCCTTCGCTATGAGAATCCCGACCTGCAGAGATATTAACGGTAGAGTGTATCATTATGCACTCCTGCAGATCCGGGAGAGGAGGCATAAGCCAGCGAGAATAACCGAACAGAGCGCTGTAAATGACTGCGGTGGGACAATGGGAGCTTTTCTTAATGTAACCGCCTCCTTCCTTACGGTAGAAACATGGAGGCCCACGCTGAGAAAGATCAAACAGATAAACAGAGAGGCTCTTCTCCCAGGCCCGTAGCTCTGCAGAGACGGTCCCCGGCAGGCATCGCATCGCGTGTGAACCCCCTGCAGCAGCCCCGCTTAATTACCCCCCCTCCACCCCCAACCCCGCCCCTTCCCTTCGTCAGCGCACGCAGAGAACGCGTTTAGCTGATGCAATAGATTCCCATTCTGGATCCAATGACACAGTTGGCAGCTACAGGCTGCGGGGGAGGAGAGTGCGTGAGAGGGAACTGTGAGTGTGTTTGGCATCAGAGGAGAATGGACAGCGTGAGTACAAAGGTGTTTTCATGTGCGTGCGTGTGTGTGTGTGTGTGTGTGTGTGTGTGTGTGTGTGTGTGTGTGTGTGTGTGTGTGTGTAGTATGCTGGTGGGTAGTTATGTAGGAGTGTATGCATTTCCATATGTCTGTGTGAATGCATGTGTGTATGTATAAGAGTATGTGTTTGCGTGCTTTTGTGTACATGTGTGCATGGATATCCACGTTTTTTTGTGTGTGCTTGTGCATGTATGTGTAGACATGCCTGCATGAGTGTATGTGTAGTGATGCCTGTGTGTGTATGTGTAGGTATGCCTGCATGAGTGTATGTGTAGGTATGTCTGTGTATATGCGTATATATGGGTGTGGGTGTGTATATGTATGTGTATGTATGTATGCAGTTGTGGGTGTGTTTTTGCAGTGAGAGGTAGTGGGCTTCCCCTGCCCCAGGAATCCTGCTCTTTTGTAGATCTAGAGAGACCAGCCAACAGCCTGGCACACTGCCAAGGCCTTCACATCTTACATTCTCTTCTCACTCCCCACATCCACACCCAGCAGATCTACAAATCAAAACTCCACCCCTGACCTTCCAGATCCACTACCACCAGATCTAAAAATCAAAACCCCTACGCCTCACCCTAACCCTCCAGATCCACACCCACTAGTGTGACAAAGCATAAACCAGAGCCTAACCCTGCAGTATCACATCCATCAGAGACAGAAATCAAAGGAGCCAAGAACAGATTATCCACACTGACAATGCTTTCAATACAAGAAAATATATAGTCACACAAACATACACATGTCCACATGAGTATGCACATATATTAGTATATTATCACAGCTTACATACAACACAATGGAAAAGGGCAACAAAGGAAGGCACATTCAGTATTTATACATGCAAGCATTTTAAGCAGCGTACATTACACAGCAGACTTCCAATGTTCACACTGCGGTCACGGCCTTTAACACTTCAACTTTTTTACAAAATGACGTACCATAAACAATGTGTAACCAAATTATAAAGAACACCTGTGAAACAGTGCGCTCATTCATTTCATGATATTCCTGTCCTTCAAACGAACAACTCTGTTGACTCAAACTCAGCATTCCACAGCTCATGTGGAGACCTGTTTAGTGTCAATGCATTAATATTCATAGCAGGTTCTGAACTTATACTGCAGAAACAATCTTACAACCTATATATCTACAGATCAAACCCCAAAAGCAACTCTTAACCACCCAAGACCCATTGCACAGCTATATCAAGCACTAATTCACACACCCACAGTGACACGCCCATCCCCACACACAGTGATACACCCACACACATGTGCGAAAACAAGCACACACACACACCCAGACCCACACACACAAACACACACATGCGCGCTGTGTCAGAGTGGAGATTCCCGCCCCGATAAAGACACAGCAGGAGTCACTGAAGTGACACGCCATCCGGCCTTTTTTGCAGCATCTTAAAAACAGAGTGGGGGCCAATCTCTCTCAACTGTCATCATTCCACCATTTGCCTTTCCTGTCCCAGTGCATTCTGGGAGCCAATGCACAGCACAACCCTACTCAGGAGCCCCCCAAAGCAACACAAGCCACAACCTGTTACATTTATGGTACTGTAGTGTATGCATAATTCACCAGCTGAATAAGCAATCTGCTCAGCTCTGCTCTGGCTCAGCGTTTAAAATGATGGTTATGGCAGGATGATTCTTTTGCAAACGAGAGACGCATTGTACCACGCGACGGTCTTTGACTCGCTGGGTGTCCTTCGCCTCTCTGTAACTCATTCAGAGGACGGCTCTCTCCGCGCTTCCACTTGACCACGTGACCCGCGGCTGCCGGGAGTGAGGTCACAATGTGAAGAGGCCGATTGCATCACATCCTGCAAGTGACACCATGACTCAGCAGTTCACACATTTGGCCCGGTAGCGCTGAGAGCAACAAACCGATGTGAGCGTGGGCCTTTAAGGCCCGGGACAGCTCCTGTGTGCTGGCAGACTGCGCCAGTTTCAATCACAACCCCGTTATACAAAACTGCATGTATTAATACAGTGGTGCCATTTTTTCTGGTCCAATATACTGATAACAAACAGTACCAGACAAAAGTTTGGACACACACAGTCACAGAAAGTTTTTTTCTTTATTTTTACTATTTTCCACATTTTAGAGTGAAGACATCACAACTATGAAGTAACAAAAATGGAATTACGCAGGCACCACAAGTGAGTTGCACAAATCAAAACTATCTTAGATTTTGGATTCTTCAAAGTAGCCGAACAATATTTTTTAAAATTAAACATTTTTGGAAGGAAATTTATACATGCGCATCAACTTCATTATTCATATATATTTTTTTTTAAATTCAAATCAAGCATTTAAGCATAAGTCTTTAGATCACATTATCTTTGAATGCATGTTTCCCACTATCTTACTCAGGTGTGTCCAAACTTTTGACTGGTACTGTATGTTCAAGTAGATCAGCATGTAGATCAGTTTCTACGTAGGTGGATTGCTTAATCTTAAATCTGAACAGTAGATTTCAGAACATTCACTGTGGATTGAAATATGGCATTAGCACAACATTGATGGTAAGTGGTCTGAGCACTTGAAGACTGGGTTAAGAATGGTTCAAGCAGATATCAGTGAATGTGACAAGGGAGCTAAAATGGATTTGAGTAGATTTGGTCAGGCACAGCGTCAGAGCTGAAGGATTAAAGTATAATGAACAGTGTATCTGAACATGAAGGAGAGGAACAAACAGGCCGATGTTGTGCAATGTGAATTTAAAAAACGACGCTGTCTGTCTGACACAGGTAAATGAACACTCACCCACAGGGATCTCGATTGTTTTTTATCACTCTCATGCACAATGCCCTTCACCACTATTTACACGCCTCATTGATATGAAAATGCTGCAGTAACCTGTGTTTTACCTAATAGCAACATAATCTACAGTCTGGGAGGCAGATGGACCGTCCTCAAAATACAGCTCAATCAGACTACAACGGAAGTATCAACAGAAACAGACTGAAAACAAGAAGTGAGCACCAGACTGAAATACAAGCTCGAGGTCCCTCTCCTTAGAGTGCGGAAGGGCAGCCTCGATCGTGTCTGCTACAGGATGACGATAAGTGTTTGCACCACGCAATCGGTGACATCATCGAGCAGCGCATCTGGTGCTAATGTGGGATTTCAGATAAAAGGACTCGGCTCTGAGACGCGTCTGGCTCAGGCTGTGCGAGCTCCAGCGCCACGTTAGACTGACAGGGGGAAACTGTGGGAGGCGTGTGGCGGGCGAGCAAGGCGAGAGAGGAGGGGGCGGGGCCGAGGCGGGGGAGGGGGGCGGGGCTGAGGCGGGGGAGGGGGGCGGGCTGATGCAGACGCAGTTCTCAACCCACATCAGAGGGGATTTTACAGCCTGCAGCACGCCCAGAACCGCGGGGTTGGCGGCGGTGGGGGGGCGGGGTGTTAGCGGGACCACCGGCGCGGAGGCTGTGATGTTCGCGGGGCGCCGAGCGCCGCCGGACTCCCCGGTGGCTCTGTCGATCTCTGCGGGGCGTCGCCCGCCCGCCAACACCGCGCCGCCGCGGCCGTGACCCCGCTACCCCCGGCTTGAACAGGGGCACGGTCCCGCATCTGTTTCAGTTTACCGGCTTTCCACGTCGTTTTACTGCACAACAATTAGCCGCTGCTGTCGAGGTGGGAAACTCCTTCAGCTGCACGGCATCTGTGCGCCTCTGCACCAACGGAGTCTAAACAACCCACAGGCTGGTCCAGAGACAGCTTGCCTGACGCCCATACAGATTCAAACTATTAAATGAAAATGAATAACACCGACCCAGGGTCAGTGTTTGAAAGCAGACTCCATCTATCCTCCTACGGATATATCTGCTAAAGGCATCTAATCCTCCAGGAGATCCAGTGGTCCACGCTCTGGCACCGCGGTTGAAAGAGAGATAAGCCCCAGCTCCAGAGAGACAAGTAAGCTTCAAGCAGACCCCTGCCGGATGAACCTTTTTCAGCTGCACATGCCACACGGAGCTGCGCACATTAAACTGACCCACCAGCAAGGGTAACCAAAACAATGAAACAGGGACTGGGCTCTCCCTCACACAAATGCCCCCGGGTCCCTGTTAGACTTGAGAGGAGCTCTCTGCCCTCCTTGTGGAGATCCTGCCTGATCCCCTGGCCGGATCCTTCCGGTCGGGCCTTGTTTTTGCACAGGCATGACTGTGCGCTCTGTCCCGTAGCGTGCGGACCGACTGGGTGTAACCAGAGGAGAGGCCGTCTCGTGTGTCCGGTGACAGGCTTTAACACAGGAGCATGAGTCGAGCTGAAAATGCTCTACTTTATTCTCACTGCCAGATGAATGAACTTTTCTCATTCCTTCCATGATGTACCACTGATGCTAGAATAAATGTAAATGCTAGAATAGCTCACCACGAGACAGCATTAAACAGGTAACAGAAGAATTTTGATCGGAAGAAGAGCATTTAAAATCCCCCACTGTCACAGTAGTTGGATCTTCTAGGTGCAGGCCCTCAGATACATCAGTGTTGCAGAATATTTGCTGCATGTTCATTGTTTTGTAAAATGTGTCAAATGAATCCATTATACTACTCTAAGTTGTAGGTGACAGGATCATGTAGAGGGCACTTTGAATGGAACACAATAAAAGCTGAGGTGTGACATTTTGACCTGTACCTCTGAATCAGAGGGGACATCATAGTAGGTAAGACTGAGACATGGTACTGAGTGGGGGGAGAGACTCGATACTGAGTGAGGGAGACACCCTGTCCTGAGAGGGAGAATGACTCAATACTGAGTGAAACAGAGACCCTGTACTGAGTGGGCTTGTGACTCAGCCTGAACAGGACAGAGGAGCCAGTCAGTCTGCTACATCCTGATCCACACCTCTTCATCCTGTTTTGTCAACAGCTGCTATAGTCAGCATAATCCAGCACCCTGCATCTGGGATTTGAGAGGGATTTTGTATACTGTATGGTCTTCCTCCTTCAGGAAATAAAAACAGTGCAGCAGGAACAACAAAGAGTATTACCAGCTGGACCCATCCCAGTGCTTTGCGCTGTAGGCTATGTTACAGAGCACAGCAGACAGCTGCAAAAAGGTTATGCCCAAATGCACACACATTTACTAGCATATTTCCTATTTTATAAAAGGGGATCTCGCTAGCCTCTTGTCCAATTAAGAAAATATTTCAGCAACAGTGCATCCTTAGGCCATTTTCATGACTGCTTCACCCAAGAAATGGACATTACTCTGCAGTACATACAAATTAGCATTCAGTCTTATCTCAAAAACCAACCGAAAGACAAAGACGAATGGCATCAAGGGGCCATCATATTTTTTCAAGATTATGGATGTACACTTAGCATTCAATTAACCCATTTTAAATATTAAAAAGTACTTACACTTCAACAACAGAAGTTGAGTTCACTACATCCAATGTTCACTTAAAATGTCATACAATTCCTTGTGATCTTTGTCAATATAGCCATGGTTAACTTTATCATCAGAAACATGACACTGCAAATATTATAGTTTTGTGGGCTCACCAGAGGAATAGAAGCTTTATTGCTTTTGAGGTCTGAGGTGTTTGTGTGTGCCTTTGCTGATACTCTAAAAGGTCCCTGACAACCTGCACCACATCACAACTCACTTCAAAAATAAAGGCAAGGAAAGCTCTGTTATCCCTGATCAGTCTGCTTTAGCCTGGATTCTGGCGTGGCTCTCTCCTGTCAAATGAGCGCAGGCTCGTTCCCCAAAACATGTAACCCCGCCCCCTGAAACCGAAACCCCCAAATAAGTGGCTAGTGGCATGACCAGTCTCACAAATCAGATCAGAAAGGAATAATCTGATGCAAATGAGCTGCATACGGCCTCTCACAGGAGGGAGGGGCGGACCCACCGGCTCGCACAGGAGCACAGCTCCTCACAGGGATGCTGTTCTGCTGGTGTGGAAAGTTCTAGAGGCATCATCTGAAAACAATACACTGACCCTTCAAGGGGAACATGTTGTGTGTTCTGAGTTTGATGACTGATCTGAGTTTTAGCCCGTGAAGTTTTCGATGCTTCTTTTAAAAATGTGTACGGCTTTCTGATCTTCGCGAGTTGCCAGCTAAGACTGGTTAATGAGCGGCTGAAAACGGAGCTACCCGTTAATGTCCCTGCTCACGATAAGAAAAATGGAAGAATCAAAATGAACAGATGGAAGCTCCATATTGTGTGCTATTCAGCAGGTAGGAGAAGAAATCCTAATTCACAAAACCGTGCTAAATGACCGTTTCTGATTCTCTGTCCTCCGGCCTCTTCTCTCAGGCGCAGTGTTGGCCGGTGAACTAAAAGGAAGGGAGCAAGAGAACCTCCATTTGATCATTATCCTCAACTTGGTCTTGATTGTGGTGCACCATTATCACGCTTCTGACTGAAATAAGGATCCCTAAATAGCAGCTGACTCCTTCCAGCTTGATAGCGGCAGTGATCACGTTACTTTGGTGAACTCTGGATGACATCACTTTACATGAATTCATTTGGATGGAAAAAAGGTTTTAAATTAAAATCGATGTTAGGTCTTCTCAAAGTTATCATTAACTTGCTTTAACATTGCGTAATGTCAAGCTCACAAAAGCGCTGCCAAGCTTCAAGACAAAATTATGTTAAAACAAAATCACCTTACACATCTTTAGTTAAAATGGCAAGCTTGTGTATTGTGACAAATATTGGAAAGATCATTACATTACATTATGGGCATTTAGCAGACGCTCTAATCCAGAGTGACTTACATAGATAACAGTTTTTTCTTCTACCTTACCCATTTATACAGCTGGATATTTACTAAGGCAATTCTGGGCTGGGTACCTTGCCCAAGGTTACAACAGCAGTGCCCAAGTGGGGAATCGAACCAGCAACCGGTTCAGTCATGAGTCCTGCTCCTTACCACTATGCTACACTGCTGCACTGAGGGCAGTTAAAGGTTTAAAGGTAGAGGCTTGGTCCTGCCCGCTGCAGCCTCTTCCAGGGCATTCCCTGCGTGCAGCCCGATCCCGCTGTTCTCATCCTTCACGCGGGTCCCCTCGGCGCGGCGGCGGTGTTAGTGCCTCCCCTCCCCTGCACCCCCCCGGGGCGGCTGCCGCGCCATCAGCATGCAGGGAGCGCACGGTGCACTCGGGAGTGATGACTCCTCGGGAAGGTTAGTGCCTCTGCGGTAGGAGGCGCGCATTAATGTTTCATGAAGGAAAACCTGGGCGGCGCGCTGCCACCGAGCCTCCACAGAGCGGCGTTTACTCCTGCAGTCTCCATTATCTGGGACAAACGCCGAGTCCCATGCTGCTGTACCCACCTCCGTGCTACTCTGACACGCTGAGCCGCCCCCACACACGGAGCTGCTGTACGCCACACTACAGAGAGGAGGGAGCTTTGTAGAGTACGCAACACACTGCAGATCAGAGGGAGCAGCACAAAACACAAACTACATTACAGAACAGAGGGAGCAGCATAAAATACACACTACATTACAGAACAGAGGAAGCAGCGTAAAATACACATTACACTACACAGCAGAGAGAGTGCCATAGGATAAACATAACATTAAATAGATAAACATTACATAAAACACAGGGAGAACCCTAAAGTACACACTACAGAACATAGGGAGCATTGTAAAGTTTACAATACACAACAGAACAGAGGGAACACCATATAATATATACTACACTACAGAGAAGAGTGAACACTAAGAAGTATACACTACATAACAGGACAGAGGGAACACCATAAATTATACACTACACTACCCAGCAGAGGGAACACCATAAAATACACACCATACTACAGAGCAGAGAGAGCATTGTAAAGACTACATCATAACAGGACAGAGTGTACAATATCCAGTACACCACAGCATGCAAGGATGGAGAATGTACAGTACACGCTAAATTACACCACAGCAGGATGGAGTGTACAGTATACAGTACACAGATGAAAGAGCCAAAATGTACTTGCCCTAACAAAGACCTGGGGTCCTATAATCTCTGATACAGAATCTGTGATGAGGTGCCAACTCCTGCTGCTGTGAATGGTTGTGTAATATAAAAAAATAGGCAGACGTTCAGTTCGGGCCATTTTTGAAATATTGCCAAATTCCAACACAGCAGCTAAAATTACCCAGATGTCTCACTGGAGAATTTTCAGACCTTTATTTATAGTCTTCCTGGGGACGCATGGAGCGAGGCAGCGAGGAGACATAAGCATCTTTGTTGGCCATGTTTGCCGGTGATGCTGTGAGCGGACAGCCCCCTCAGTGTTAGCGCGGGGTACAGCGTAGCGTAGTCCCGGGCCGTGCGGGTCACACACAGGTCTCGACGCTGCATGAACGCCGTTCACGTGGAGGTAGCGGATAAGCCCGACTGCTTCCAGGAGTTATTAAAACAGCAAGTGGGCCGCTGCCTGTGGCACGCCCACACTGAGAGCCGGCACCACGTTCTGCTCCTGACACTGCCGGACTGGCGCTGAGGGTTATGGGTCGCTGTCAGTTCACACGGCTTTCTCGCAGTCGCTCGACTTAGCGGTTCATCTTAAGCTCACTTCTCGGGGCTGTGGTTTTGCTGTAGGACTACAACAGGGATCCAATGAGGAGCTGAAGAACTTGACCGTAACTCTGAAGCCACCCACTTACACGCTGCGTTTGTGTAGCAAAGCCCTTGGCCAAATAGCATACTAAACATAAAACAAGAGGAGGTAGCAACACATTACGTTTATGCAGTCTTGAATGTTACTGAACTTTCCAAAAACACAGACCATGGAAAAGCTTGATCTCCTATTGGCTTGACAAACAGAAACATGCCAAAGCCTGACCATGACCTCTCCCTAATACTCCCTCTGTTCATCTATATTTATCATCTGCAAGAAACAGCATACACAACATACCTCAGAAACATCAAGTGTTCTGGCCAAACACATGTTTTTTTTTGAACCATGGATGAGGTTTTTATTTTTATCCTCCATTTCCTGTGTCTGATGACGCTCAGCCTGACCCCACCCAGTGTGGTGGAGCGGCCTGCTTTACCTATGCCTGGTTTGCATCTTTTACATGCAGCTGCAATACTGCAACGCTGACACCATCTTTCATCTCTCTGAGTAAAAGTAATTAACGGTCCCTCTGGTCTGAGCCATTTCCGAGGCGCAGACCTAGAAAAAAATCATTAATCATAAGGCAGGCAGACAATATTGCCCGCCATTGTGCGTGCCTTTTCCAGTAAATCAGCAGCAGACGTTTTCCTCCTGTCGACTTCACCAGTGGCCTTGATGGCAGAGTCTCTGGCAATAACTTTGAGCCCAAAACCACCTTGCTCCCTTTGCTCCCCACACCACCTTGGTTTTGTGACGCCAGACATTATACTTGCTGCGTCACCGAGACCCTCCACATGCAGTGTGGCAGGAACATCGGTCACGGCTAATAGAAACAGCCCTGCTACTCTCTCCACCCTGCAGATGGTGGTAAACAGAGGGGGACAGGGTACCAGGCTGGAGGAGCTGTACCCTACAAGTAAACAGAGACAGAGAGAGGGCACCAGGCTGGAGGAGCTCTACCCTACAAGTAAACAGAGAGGAGGACAGGGCATCAGGCTGGAGGAGCTCTACCCTACAAGTAAACAGAGAGGAGGACAGCCGTACAGGTAAATGAGAGGGGCACAGGGTACCAAGCCGGAGGAGCTGTGCCCTACAGGTAAACAGAGAGGGGGACAGGATACCAGGCTGGAAGTAGAGATGTACTCTACAGGTGTCAAATCTAGCACAATCTGATGATACAGAGCTTCATATTCCTACGCCTCCAGATATACCCAACCACTGTGGCCTTTAAAATCTTCACAGACCAAAACCGAAACAGAAAGCTACACAGCTTTAAACTATGAAAACACCATATTGATTCAAAAAAGAAAACAAAAAAAATCATTTCCAACACAATAAAGGGGCTAGACCACTTCAAACATTCCTCTAGTTGTAGCGATTCAGCTCTAAACAAGCAGGTTAGCAAGATCTTAATCTGAGATAAGATTTGTATGGATCACACACTGTGCAGACAGAAGAAAGCCAAACTTCTTTCTCAGAGAATGCCGGGTATATTTCTGTCAGTAGCTATACTAAAAACTAATTAAAACCAAAACAATCCAAATGGGACAAGAATCTCAATACCTATACCAAGGGTGCCATTTTAACTGCCAGAGGTCATGATTAAAGTCTCCAATCTTTCGCACGCAATTTTCAGTCTAACTCCAAGCCTAACATAGTGCACGCTGAGATGCTTCAATTAGCAGTGCAATCCGAAGAATGAGAATGCCTACACTTCAGTCTGATGTGCAGTGCTGCTGACAGCACAGGACAGCACCCCAGCTGAATGCAGAGCGTATAGGAGCGCGGTGCTCTTTTCCACAGCCTGCCACTCACCCGATCTTGGCCTTCTGCTTGGGGCTGGAGGATGGTACGATCCGGGCCTTTTTCGAGGCCTTCTCTCTGGGCCGCGCCTTGCCGCCGCGGTGCGACCGGTGCTCCGAGGAGCAGGGAAAGCTCTCGGGGCTCATGACCCGAGGGATGTTCTTCTCGCCCCGCTCGCGGGCCTTGGCGATGGCCTCCGAGATGATCCGGTCGGCCTTCTGCTGCTTGTCCTCCAGCACCGCCTCCATCAGCTGCTGCTTCTTCCCCCGCTTCTCCGAGGAAGAGGAGGAGGAGGAGGAGAAAGACGAGTACAAGGAGGACGACGATGAGCTGCTCTTCATCGGAGGGCTGACGACCCGCGGGTGGTTATTGGAACCATTAGTGTTCTTTGGGGGCTGTGGGACAGAGAGAAAACGCAAATCACTTTCAATGAATACCATTGCTGAGATACGATACACAGCGGTTAGATATAATCTTACATGTCTATGCAGGACTATATCAAACCACTATTGAATTTTCTCCAAGTTTACCCACTCTTTTTCTTACATGACAGGCAATCACAAAAGGAAATTTCATACAGGGTTGGGCAAATATCTTAGGTTTCCTGAGGTCACGCTGTCTAGAGAAAAATGCAGTGATTCACAGCGTTATTGCCAGTGGGGAAAATATACCTCACACCTATTGATATGATTAGCTATAGCATGTCTGTGCTCTGCTGCTGTCACAGACAAACTGCTGCATTTTACATACACATGCTGTCTTTTGCACACTTAGCTGTTGGGTAAATGCTAACCTCAGATAATGAGGATTAAGTCCAAACCATAGGCTATTTCTTACATCAGGCCAAATAACACATTTAGCGAGCTGCCTGCTACTGGCTGTCAACTGAATAGCCCACCAACAGCAGAATCTTTATTGAATATAGAAAGAGATGAAAAATATCGAACCTGACCTTCGATCCTACCACTCCAGCAAATTTTTTTATACTCCCACGCACGCACTGATGACTGCATTCATCATTTTTGGTGAAAAAATGTGTTTTTTTTCCACCACTTAGATTTAACGTTGTTTCTATTATGCTGTCAGGAGCGGAGCTGCATTCAAAAGCTGAACTGTGGGTACACATACTCTATTAGTGCTAAACAATCATATAGGCAGACAGACACAGGACAGAAACCAACAGGTCCAGAAGCACTGCAATACCCATTACATCCGCATATGAAAAACATTAAATTACCCTTCAGTTTCATGCTTACAATTGCCATATAAAAACCTGTTCCAGTACAGCTAACGCCAGAGCTGCCGAGGGAGAGCTGACTGGCTTTAGGTACTTTCTCTGCCCTTGACAACAGATCTAAGATCAGCTGTCCCACCCGCAATCTCAGCCTCAACCGTTTAGTGTAAAATCTCATTTCTGATCCAGGATTAGCTACTAAGGGAGGAAAATGCCTGCACCAGCTGACCATGTGGGCCAACTGCGAGAATTCATAAAGCTGTCATGTTGCTAACTAGCATTTTCCCCCCACTGTTTGTGTAGAAAAAGCGGATAAAAAACAACATATGAATCTAGAAATCCTAAGATTTTCTGGTGTTTTATTGGTACACCACCTTCTTAATTCTTAAGTATGTAGTGGGGTCCAGATGCATATCTATATGACATTACCTAAATACCTGGCTAATACATGCCTCACTGCATGCATGACCAATGCAATCAAATCAAATGTAAAATAAAACTAATTTGCATGTAATGTTACATTTTAGCAGCTAATGTGAAATCCTGTCTCAATTACATGTTTTGTAATTTCATGGTCTATAAGAGGACCTTTATAGAACAATTATGAACTCTACTGAATAGCAGCTAACATGACCAAAATTCAGATTATACGCACAGAGATACGCTACATTACTGGCCAGAAAGCTAACCTACCCTGAACACCCATGTCTTGGACTCATGCATGTTTCTGTAATCACTAATCAGCATGTGAAAATGTGTCCCAACCTGATGTCTTTGATGGGTGAATGAATATTTTGTGAGTCTTAAACAGCTTCCATGTTGAATGTGGCGTATTAAAAATGTGGTGATTTCACATTTTATGGTAAGCTAAAAAGTAGAGAAACAGGTCCAGTATCAGCGTACACAGACCGTGCCCAAGGCACTGACACAGCGAATGATGTACCAGCGACTCGTGGGCTTCTAGGTCTCACACAAATAAAAACATGTAGGCCTACAAGTAGCTGTTCTTCATGGCAACCTGGGCTGTATTTTTTAAAAGGTTTCTTAGGCGTACATTTATGATAAATATTTCCCTGACAGCCTCCACGTTTCAGACTCAATATTTGATAGAGAATTCTTCAGAGGTATTGTTGATCAAGTTCTGCTCAGTCAGAAGCAATCTTGCAGGTATCGCTACCTGTCTGATGGAATTCAACAGATTAAAATGAGTAAAAGCTACAAGGAAATCAGTATTAATTATTTTCTTTTTTTTGGGATTTTTCAGTTCTTTCAAAACGCACTAAAAGCTGATAATACATTTCAGATTTCAACCCTACACATCCACCTACCATATGAACTACAAATAATAATAAACACCTACCTAGCATACTCCCCTTATTTCAATCCTTTTGTTTATCATTTGGCCTTAATAATAACTGTCATTTGTTATTTTATTCAAACTGACATAAAAAGCTAGCTGTCAATTCAGCACTGAAAACAATGAGTCTGGCAGAGTTGTTCTTAATTCATTTCTTCAGATCTCATTATTTGTTAAGCAGCACATATAAAGAGTAGAGCATACTGTTGTTTAACTGTTTACCTTACAGAAAACAAAATGTCACAACATGACATAAATAAACCGTCATAAACCACACAAACAATTCATTCTCAGTGTGAATGCCTCTAATCAGGTAAATTCATGCAGAATATATCGGCTGTCTCTTACATTAGCTATCTATTACATTGTAATCATTTAGAGACATTTCAAACAGAGGGAGTGGATGGCTTTCAGCAATGTGCAGAGAGTACTAATGATCCAGAGAATGGGTGTTCAAGCTGCAGCACATCCAGTGTTTTCCCAGCATGTGATGAACAACCACATACACATTCGCATATAACACACATTACATAAATTCATAGATTTTGGCTGCAGTTCCCTTTATATGTAGACACATATTAAAGCAAATACTGTCAGTCTGAAAATTATACAGGTGGCATTTACAAATAGCAGAATTTCAAGTATCATCAGCTACCCGCACAACCCTAATGCAATATTACAGCTATTTTATCCTTCAGTTATTCCCTGCAACAAATTAGACTGCTTCTAATGTTACACTCAATATGGTACCCTATATTTATAGTTGGATTTTTAATGGATGCAGAGTACCTTGTTCAAGGATACAACAGTAGTTTCTGTGAACCAAAGCCCTGTATGCTCGAAAAGCTACACCACAAGCAGACCACGTTCATTTATTCAACTTCAGTGAACAGTAAGAGGATTAAGGCCTACTTCTTCTTTCTCTTTCATAGTTTGTTCAATGCAAATGAAACCTTTGCGCACTGTTAAATATGAACGAGATCAGTTCCAGGATATATTCACTTGTTGATTTACAGACCATTTGTGCACTTTCAATATATACTGACAAGTTCTGTGTAGAAAATGTACTGAACGGTATACATGCCATGCAGCACATGGCAAGTCCTTCATTATAGAATATTCTATCCCTCCTTTTTTGGTAAGGCTTTATCCACAGCATCATGGTTCTGAGTGACATGCAGCATACTGTCCTTAAACTGACACAAGTCCATTGTAAGGGCTACATCAGCCCCTTTTAATCGACAGAGTCATCGCTATCACCTGCACTGTGCTTACCGAGACATTCAATTCCTTCAGCATACTCCAAAAACCAAAATTCCATCTGAAATCAATTACAGTGGCAGACAATGAGTTTCATTTATGTTTCTTTACCTCAGTACAGCTCAGGAATGTAAGTGAACACTCTACAGGCTTTCTGAGTTTAACTCTACACTAACCCTAGACAGCCATTTCTGTCTGTTATTAAATTAAGCACATTTACTGGAAAAGAGTTTGCTCGCGATAAATCGTTTATCCAAAATTTTAATTCCTAAATTTATATGGTTCTTTTTTTGGACAGTAAAGCTGGACAGTACATACATGCATCCACAAATTACACACTAAACACCTACACATCTCTGGAACATAATCAACATAACAATTATTAAATAATGGATATAAGGTCTGTCAGTCTGGAGGTGGATATAACGTCTGTCAATAATGGATATAACATCTGTCAACGGAGAACAAACTGGGATTCCGAGAGTACACCATGTACACAACCAATATCACAAGCAAATCACAAATCACATGCATGCGTTTTCATTTGATTTTCTCCATTTATCAGCTATGATGATCGATGGAAAGCATAATGTCTTCTGGTATACCATAAACGACATCAAGCCGTGATGAGCAATAGAGCAGAACTCCTCTTTTAACACAGGGAGTCTAAAGTGAGTGTCACCTAAAAATAAAAAAAGTGGCACTCGCACGAGCAGCTGGCCACTAGTCTATTTTCTCCTGTAGCTTTAGAGGAAGACCTGTGTGAGGTACTAACGAGCTTTTTTTAAACACACACACACACACACACACACACACACGGTGGGGCTCTCCACACCTGACCGACACGTTGGGAGTCACGGGCTGCTCTCTGCTCACTACCACACTGCTAAGCACAGGCCCCCCTTTTACAGCAGCCTGTACAGAGCGGGGCTGACACATCAGCAAAAATTAACATCCATAATACAGAGAGCACCGCAACAGTGCAAGAAAACAAAATGGATGGAGGCGCAGAGAACAATATGAGAGATGTAAACATCCATCTGACCGCGAGCGCTCCGAACTGCGCGCCATGCGCTCTTGCCATCTGCTGAATTAGAGCCAAGTGCCTCCCAACGTTTGACCCAATCTCTACATGTTACAAATACGCAGCCACAATAAGGCCAGTTGCAATTTAAATGTGGACTAAATAATGAGAATTAACTAGAACCATGAAAACAAAAAGGGGGTAAAAAGCAATTCATTTGGCAGATAGACAAGAGCTGTATTACGTTTTTCACGTGTGCAGCACCAAGGCTATTAGGGAAAATTATTGCCCCGCACTGGAATGTTCTCATTAATCCAGTATGAGTGGAGAAAAAAAAAAACAGCCAACAACAAGCCGGAAAACAAGAGGGAGAGAGCGAGTGAGAGAGAGAGAGAGAGAGAGAGAGAGAGAGAGAGAGAGGGAAGAAAAAATGCACCAAATGAAAAGAGCTGCAGCTGTGTAATATGTCTATAAATAACTAATATTACAGGCTGCCAGCACTGCAGCGATCAGAATCTCTCAGCCTCTACAGCCTCCCGTGAATATGTTCGCTGGTAATGAAGCCCAAAGGTACTGTAAGCCCATGTGGAGTAACCCGGTCGCCCCCTCACGCAGCGGACCCCTCTGTGACTGATGTTTCGAGCACATGTGACATCCTGACAACACAGACACAGACTGACTGCGGCACTGGAAGAGGCACGGGGAGAGAGAGAGAGAGGGAGAAAGGCGGAGAGAGAGAGAGAGAGAGGAGACACAGAGGAGGAGAAGGGAACAAGAAAGTGCGGAGGAAAAAAAAAAAGCAAACTAGTAAAGCATGCCACCTTAAGGCCTACTGCAGCTAAACAAACGAGAGCGGGGGGGGAGTGAAAAAAAGCAGTAACAAGATGGCGATGGCGGAGGCTGCAGCGTGAGCCAGTAGCGGGGAAGGTTGTTCAGTTCCTGTCAGCCTTTCAGCCCAATCACCCCTCCTCCCTTCCCCCTGGCTCTCCGTGCGTCTCACTTACCCTTCCTCTTGGCCTCTTCACTGAAGACATGTTTTTTTTCTCTCTCTCTCTCCCCAGCTGCCAAACAAAAGCCTTGCCCTTTCGCCGGGATTTTTTCTCTCTCTCTCTCTCTCCCCTCTCTCCCTCGCTCTCTCTCTCTCTCGGCGCTCGCTCTGTCTCCCTCTCTCACTCCCGCCGTCTCTCTCTTCCTTCAGCTGCTTCTTCGGAGCCCTCTTCTCCCCACCCCCCCCCCCGACCCAGCGCAGTTACTACCACCACCACCACCACCACCAGCAGCAGCAGCAGCAGCAGCAGCGGCGACGGCGGCGGCGGCACTACCGTGGCTTCCACCTCCCTCCTCCTCCCCTGGCCGGGCTGGGCTCAGGAGGAAAGCATTGCGAGGCGACAGCTGATCCTGGGTTCAGTGGCGGCGCGGCGCCGGAGCGGAGGTGCGTGGCATTCTGCTGCTCCCGGGCTCAGGCGCTCCAACGCTCTCCCTGCCTCCCCCTCTCCCCGCTTCTCATCGATTCCCTCCTCGCCGTGCCGCTCCGTCTCGCTCGCGCTCTCTCTCTCTCTCTCTCTCGCGCTCTCTCTCTCTCTCTCTCTCGTGCGCGCACTCCCTTCGTTCTCTTTCCTCGCTTCTTCCCCCTTCTCGCGTCCCGGGCTAAGGTAGGCTGCTCCTACTTTGTACACAAAAGGGTTTTGTGCTGGCTCGGTTGGTTGGTCGCTCCGTTCTTCTTTTTTCCACCTCTTTTTTTCCTGCTCTTCCCTCTTTCCCCTCCCCTCTCCCTGGCGGAGGAGCGAGCGGCGAGTCTCCGGCAGAGCGGTGGAAAATGAAAGCACAAAGCAGCAAAATGCATCAGCATGAATATTAGAGATGTCATTAAAATCCAGACTCGTTTTTCTCTCTCTCGCTCGTGCTCTTTGTCAGGAAGTAGGCCGGCAGATGGTGCTAGCAGTTATTACAACTTTCACAATTTAACCCCATATGTACTGGATTTCACCAGTTCTGCGCGGATTAAACAGACGCATGTAATATGTGAAATGCATTTGACAATAAATTATATTGGATGCAATATACATTTGTACGGCATGGTGCTTTGCCTCTGTACCTACTGTAGAAGATAACTGCCCTGTAAATATCTCTCTAAAATGAAGGAAACTGCAATGAATCACACCAATTTTAAAATGAAGAAAACTGGTTTAGACAATACATTTATTTTGTCACTGAACTACAAATAACAAATATAATGGCTATTATCATACATTGAAATCGCAGCAAAGGACACTGCAGCTAAATTCTCCACAAACTGACAGGGGAAAGGAGGCTACTGGTTGTATCAATCCTCTGGATGAATGACATATGGTCCAAGTCTCCCGGGCCCTCTTAGGGCATGTTTTGATAGTGTCAATGGTCTCCTTCAAACATGCAATGGCAGCTATGAGTGCCTACGGACAGATGGGGGCAGGAACACACAGTCAGGCCTCTGTGGCACTTAACTCAGCTCAACTCGGCCTACAGCACACATTGCAAATTTAACTGATTTTCTTTTTTTTGTTTGTTTTTTTTTTCACCTACGTCACCAAGCTTATTTTAGCAAGTAATAAAGATGTTTGAGGTGGGGTGTTTGGGCTATGAAGGACCGCTCAACAGAAAACCTGTTTGGCTGCTCAAAGCAGAAAATTGTTCTCAGACTCTTCAAATTCCACGGGGAGCAATAAAGCTTGTTAGATCATATCTCTTGGTGCACTGTTAGCCATGCTTTGTCACTGCTACACCGCAGCGCTATGCAGCGATGAGCCAGTTCCTGGCACAAGGAGTGACAGTTACTGGTTTGAGCTACAAGAAGCTAAAAGAAGGTACATGACAGTTTAGCCAATTGCGTTCATTAACATGACTGTACTGGAGGGATATTTCGGGGCCTTTCATCCATTCATTTCATCGCAAAGGTCCCTTCCATGACAAACCGGAACGGCACGCTGACGTGCCTTACACAAACCGCAGCCGCGATTAAATAATAATGCTGAACAGGTGACACGCTAGCCGATTGCTACTTTAACCAGCACGCAATAGATGATATTCTTCATGTTGTGGAGGGCTCTGGAACGTGCCTTTGGCGGGGCCTCTCCTGGGAACCTGCGGGAGACAAGCTCACTGAAGTGAGACTCCACAGCATATGGCTAGCCTGCTAGCGTGAAACAGCGGGACAGTCTGCATCGCCGGGCTCCTCACATGGCCCACCCTGGATTAGCTTCAGGAATAGGGTCAGGCAGACTGATTCCGAACCAGTTTGAGGAATGGTGTCAGGGAAAAAGCTGATGCTGGATCAGTTGTTAGCAAAGTATAAGTATGTGACTATCATTCACATCAACATACTTACTACCTCACAGGATGGATCAGTACTTCTTTTTGGAGTTAAAAGAAAAAAAAAACCTTTTTTAAATATATTCAGATATGCACCGTATAAATGGGTACCTGTTTATTCCATTAAACGGCATCTGGTAAGAAATAACTTAAGGTCAGTGTACTTGTATGCCTCATTCTTGCTGTAACAATGTATTTATCCAGTACAGCAGTTTTTGTAGTATGCTTAATTGAGGAGAATATTAACACCTCCAGAGAGACCGTGATGCTCCTTAGCTTAGACAAAGCAACTGCCCCCTAACGAAGTGCCAGACATTCTGAAATATTCCCAACCACTTTCAGTTGGGACTTCAGAGCAGGAGGCAAACACTGCATGTTAATTACTGTGGCGATAAGAAAATGAGACTGATCCCCTTGATCATCCCACGTAAATATTGCTTCAAATGCCCTTTATATTTGCTATGCAGAACATTACGAGTGCACAGACCCTAGAACAGTGAGGGGTAAATTCACATCTAGGTCAGTCAAGGTTAGCGAATACTAGAATGGCTACCCATGAGCGGGAGATTGAAATCTGAGAGAGTGACAGACTCATCGTTTGCAGTTTGGGGAATTGGGTGCATACCTGCACAATTTTACTTTCCATGTAAATTTGCCTGATAAAACCTGTTTAACAAGGAAGTAGGCTCTACAGGGAGCCCTAGACAGCATGCATGTGTGTTCCATTGTCCATGCCTCTAATGTCCCTGACAGATCAGTCCTTGGACTCTGAACTTCTGAAAAAGAATTAAGCCTTGACATTAAGCCTTGAGAACGCGACATGTTGGATATAAATTTGAACGGTTTCTGGGAGAAGCTCATCAAGCCTATAACAAAGGAAAAAAGCATACACTATACAGAGCATTTTACCAAATTACACCAGTCTAAGCAAACAAAAGGTGTCTTGGAATCCTGAAACATTATTGTAAATGATTTTGTAACAATACATAAGGCCTACACCCTTGCCATGATATACACTGCATTGTGAACCGCATGCTGCTACTCCGCACAGCAGGAAGCCACTCTGACAGTCAGTTTAGGAAAACCAGAGGGGACAGACACACACAAGCACAAGTGACCCCACCAACCCTGCGGCTGCGGCTATAGTGCTTCAAACCCCAACAGTTAAAATGTAAATGCGCTACGCTCCACTGCTGGGAGCGGTTTCCTTCCTGTCTGCACCGGCACACACGCAGGTGGCTATTTCAACCCTGCTCATTACTGACCCATCAAAGATAGCCGGCTTCCATCTCCAGCATGGAGGTGTGAATTATATTTTTTCCTCTGCTGACTGAAGTGACGGTGCCCTGTGAAGGACATATCTCTGGCCTTAGGAGGGCTGTGCTTCGGTGCTGCGTAATGATGACCATGGATCAGACAGTTACGCTGCTGACATTCCCAGACTGCCCTATCAACCCTGACAACTTACTGAAAACAACACAAACTGCCCTATCAGCTTACAGCCAGATGCAGGCAAAGCAGAGTTGAAAGCAGGTCACTCGCTACACACGCTACAGTTGGCCACCTAATACTTGATGTGACCAGGGTGTGGTTGTACTACGTTTGGCAAAAGGCAGGCATGTTTACAGAACTAAGGAACAAGGAAGCAGCCTGGCAATAAAACCAAACACACCAAGCAATCTCCCATAATTACAAATGGTTTCAAAAGTAAACACTGAATATGTTCACACTAAAGCGTCAGTTGCTCCATGGGAGAAGAAAGGGGAAATTTTGCTTTCATTGTACTCATACTGGAGTTTTTCTGTGCCGTTACTTGCTGGTGAATGAGAATGGCACAGCATATGATGATCCAGACCAAAAATCTACTGATTTGGACGATCTTTACCCTTTGCAAGCCAGCCAATTCCTAGTGAGTAAGCTAGCGAACAGTTTCTCTGATTGCTAGGTACACTATATGGCCATAAGTATGTGGACACCCCTCCTAATTATTGAGTTCAGGTGTTTCAGCCACACCGATTGTTAACAGTTACAAACCGCAGTTACGTTAACAATCTCCATGGAAATAGAATGGGTCATACTGGAGAGCTCAGTGACTTTAAACGTGGCACTGTCATAGGATGCTATCTTTGCCACAAGTCAGTTCGCGAAATTTCTGCCCTGCTAGATCTGCCCCGGTCAACTGTAAGTGCTATTATTGTCAAGTGGAAGCATCTAGGAGCAACAACAGCTCAGCCACGAAGCGGTACACCACGCAAACTTACAGAGCGGGGCCACCGAGTGCTGAAGCACGTAGCACGTAAAAACCGCCTATCCTCTGTTGAATCACTCACTACAGAGTTCCAAACTGTCTCTGGCTGCAACATCAGCACTAGAACTGTGCGTTGGGAGCTTCATGAAATGGGTTTCCATGGCCGAGCAGCTGCACACAAGCCCAACATCACTATGCGCAATGCCAAGCGAAGGCTGGAGTGGTGCAAAGCACGCCGCCACTGGACTCTGGAGCAGTGGAAACGCGTTCTCTGGAGTGATGGAGGAGAGCACTACCCACCGGAATGCACAGTGCCTACTGTAAAGTTTGGTAGAACAACATCAGTGCCTGACCTCACGAATGCTCTTTTGGCTGAATGGGCACAAATTCCCACAGACACACTCCAAAATCTTGTGGAAAGCCTTCCCAGAAGAGTGGAGGCTGTTATAGCTGCAAAGGGGGAAGGCACCTACATATTAATGCCCATGGTTTTGGAATGGGATGTCCAATAGGCTCATATAGGTGTGATGGTCAGGTGTCCACATACTTTTGGCCATAGTGTACCACAACAAGAGAGAGGCAACCACAAGATAGTGGAAAAGGCCTAGACATCTCATGTTCTTTGCTAAATGCACCTCAAGATAGTCTACAGATCAGAAAGATGGATCTGTGTCCATTGTCCTGTCTCCGCAACACCACAGCCACTTACAGTCCTACCTCTCCCAAAGTACAGCCGCTTACAGTTTAGCTTCCCCAACAATACAGGCACTGAAAGTCCCTCCTCCCCTATGTTACAGTCCCACCTCCTCAAAAGTACAGCTACGTACAGTCCTGTCCATCCAGCAGTACAGCTACAGTCCTGCCTCTCCAATAAGGCAGAGACGTACGCCTCCTTATCCCTGGCAACGCTCAGGTGTGGGCGGAGCATACCGTGCTGACTCAGAGCTGTTCTGCATCGTGGCTTGTGCTTTCATTGAGTTTCCACATCTAGTCTATACCTGAGCCCACACTTTCATATTCATCAAATAATGCCTTTCAGAATGCACGTATAACCAGCTACTTTTATTGCTTCAACCTGAGAGCATTAAGTAGCCGTTGTGAAATGTATATCAATCAGTATACCCTTCCGCATAACAAAGAGATAGCATTCTCAGTTACAAAAGCATATTTATGAGTTTTTTTTCCAGTGTTTGCAAAGGTAGCTGCAGCTTTCTCTGCACTGCAGTCAGATAGCCTGACACTGCAGATCATATAGCCCTGTAGTACTCATCTCCCCTCCTCTAAGCTAGACCCTCGACTCACGTTCCGCTGAATGAAATGTAGATTAGCGGCCGGCGAGCCAGGGGAAAAGATTAGATCCTTTAATGAGGGTCGGGTGTCTCGGCCAATTAGAAGTTACTATGGGGCGAGAGATATGCGGCTGATAAATGAAACGGGACAGCATCTGCAGCGATGCTTCCTGAACCCATTAAAATGATCCTTGATGTGCGAGGAAGTGGCACGGGCCCGCTACGCGCCGGCCCAGCAGCCTGCCCACTCCCTGCCCACGCAGACACGACCGCAGGGGGTTTCACATTTCACAGCCTTGCCACTGCTGTCCTGTCACCTTCCCATGTTTCGCCCAGGTGTGAAACCAGGTGGAAGAAACTGAATTGGTTTCTCGTTGGTTAGAATGGTCGCCAAGTGGTTGCATCCTCTCCCATGGACCGACTGAAGGGTAACCTCAACATCATTATAAGGGGTGTGGACTACTTCCTGCTAATACTGAGCTTTTTACAGAAATCATTTGCATCTAAACATCTTCAGGAGTGGACAGTTCAACTGAGGGCCTCTGATCACATGCCTCAGACATTATGTTAGCCTCTATATTCATATACTGAGTACATACAGAGGTGCAGTCGATTACTGTGGGTATATATGAATGCACAGTATAACTCAGAGCTGGTTTCACCTGTGAAGCCTGCTAGTATCACTTATGATTGCCTTGAAGCTTTAATCAAGGGTGGGTTTTGGGTTTATGTTCTACACTCACCTCAAAGGATATTCTGGATCAGCTGAAATAATGTAATATGAAAAACAGTGTGGGAGCCTCAGAGTGCTTTTTTTAAGAAACATGCCACCATCTTATCCCCCTGAAATGTGTAGTCCGCAGAGTGACCCACAGTGCAGCAGCTGATCCTGAGGTCTGAAACACCCTCATGCAATACCTTCAGGAGCTGCCATCAGGCCAGGGAGACACACACAGTTTCATCTGCTGGTATCTGATTCTATAAAAACCTTTACACATAACCTGGGAAGCAAACAAACATTCTACTAAAGTGGTGCTCAGAGGGCCCTTCTCTACCCAAACTGGATGGATATTTATAGCAATCAGCATTTTAGTGCAGGCCAAAGAGCACAGCACGGTATGTTAAGCCTTTTTAAATGCAGTAATTAGTATTTCATGCAAGAATACCACAAGCAGGCTCAGTTTTCAGATGGGGGATCACCATTTGCCCCGGACCCACCTTTAAATAGCTTCCAGCGATTGAAGGTTAATGAAGGCAGCATATTAGCTCAGCATCTGTGATTAAATGAATTCTCTTATTTAATCATAAGGGGCATCTTGAGCAACTGACACCTCGGAAAGGGGTTGAGGTCACTTGTTTGGTGGACTCATGAAGAAGATCAGTGTTGTGGGGGCTGTGAGTATATTTGTATAGCTGCAGGTTGATATAGACAAACAGCTGGTGGGGGGGTGGAGGGGTGGGGAATCCAGGCATGAAGCAGCTTAATAAGAATGAGAAGGTCACGCAAAATTCTGCCATTAAAAAATGCTGGGTGCCTTCACCGCAACCTGTCCACAAGCTTCACAAGGTTTTCAGTTGTCATGAGCAGACAGGGCCTTTTAAGAAAATGACACAGATGAGGGAAGTTTTTGCTGCTCATTTGTAGCCAATGCTTTAATACAGTATATAAGCCTCCCATGCAAACCTAGTCAAGAGAAAATATTTTGAGGCCAGGGAGGATGTAGACACCTCCTGTAGGATGTAGAGGCAGGGTTTGCAGTGAGGCAGTGTACAATCTTCTCTCAGGGCATTGCAGCTTATGGAAAGTCCTGGGGGACTGCTGATGTCACAGGACACAGCTCTGAGCCAATCCGGTCGGTGAGAGCACGCCAGACCCCCGAGCGCATGTGAACGAGGGGAAGGGGGAGAGACTTGGGTGGTAAGAAAAACAAATGGCTCCCTACAATGCTCCCCCCACAAATCAGTTTTTAAGGATCCTGTCGTTGCCGTCCATCTGCAACAGTAATTCAGCAGATTTAGGAGGGCTTGCTGAAGCACCGGCTCGTGGAAGAGAGAGGAAGCAACGCCGGTGGACGGCCGTCCCTTAAACAGACCCCGCGATTCCGCCAGGGGCGCTGGCCAGCTGCCTTCCCTCCCCCTGACGGAAGGATTTTGGATGAGCTCAGAGGTGTGTCAGAGACGGCGCGTGGGCGCTCGTTCTAGGCCTCCGGTAGCAGGACCCAACTGACCGTGGACACTAACGCTCCATGAATCCCGCTGTGACGGGGGCCGGGGGACGGCGGTTCAGGAGGCCAGGGGCTGGGAGCTCTCTCCTGCATTATTAAACACGCGTTCTCTCATATGGGGGAGCCGGGGGGAGCACAGGGGAGACAGAGCGACGCTCCCGGCCTGCCTTAGGGGACCTGAGAGGCCAATCTTCCCTTTCTGTGCCCATTTCCACTTCTGCGCAATTGAGAGGTCGGCGTCTGAGCGCTGTCTGAGTTCCAAATCCCACTGGGCCCAATCCCCGGGCCTTGCGGGACTGAGCAGATGAAATAAGAGTGTTCATACCCAGAGGGTGACATGCGCTGAAAAAACAAGCCAAGCACGAGGCAAAGCTGGATCCGGCTCACTTCCGATTTCCAGCAACTCCACCGCACTTTGGAAAATCACATCCTCGCATTACAGCAAAGGTGAGGCTCAAGGATAAGATCTTCCGCTAGGCTGTAACTCTGAAATTTAAGCTACTCATGAAATATAGTGTTGTAAGGACACAATCAAGAAATGCATGAATGGTTGTACTATTCCTGTGTAAAATGTTTACTGTCTAGCCTGTGCCCCTGACTTCTAATAGTCTCAATACTGTATGGTGCTTCTGAAATGGAGATGAACTGACAGCATGAGATCAGAGCATGACGAGTGTCTACTAATAGGCAGGATGGGAAATATTGGCCAAGGCTTCTTCCTAAGACACTACGTTCAAGTCAGTACAAAGCACACACACTGGGATTGCCTGTCTATGTCTACCAGCCACAGGTCAAGGGTTATGAACAAACAGTGACAGACACAGACACTCAGGGTCAATCCTGTTGCCATGAACTAGATCAGAAAATGATCTAACAGTTCAGATGCACGGCTGAAGCAAACCAGAATCAAATTAGACCTTTCACAAAGTTACGGCGGTGAGACAAGTTACTGCAAGAACCCACCCACATGCAACTGAGGTGGAATATACCTTCTCAATTACTTCGTGACAGAAGAATATTGAAAATAAGCTTATGAAGAGGAGGTACAGAGGTGGTTCTCAAATAGTGGCACATTCGCCCAGGTATTTGCAGAACAGCTATTTTCATGTACTGCAGCTAGTGCTATCCAGATACAACATTTTGTCCATAAAACGTTGTCATATTTACAAAACTGAACTGAATAAGCCCCAAAAATAAATCTACCGTAAGTGAAATGAACCGCATGGCTTGCCCAGAAATGACCTTCTTTTTTTTTTTTTTAAATGAAACGTTGACTGTGGAGCAAAAAGAGTCCAATAGCAGTGCCTTTGTAAGGTATAGTAAACACCACATGCCTCCAATTCTACAGAAATGAGACTAAGGTTCCACTCAAAGGATGTAATGGTATTACAACCATTTCAAGGCTATCTTGCACAGGCCTCCATGGGCATGGACCGTATAAGGAGTTAAAAAGAATCATTATTTTCCAGGTTCACACAGGTTTAACAGCCAGCTGAAGGAAAAGCTACATAACATGGATGGAACTTTCTTTTTATACTTTACAACGTTTAGTGAAACATTAACTTTAGGGAACTTCGATCAAGAAAACAGAGAAACGTATATTTTTTCCTCTTCGTTCAGCCATCTTAAAATGGAGTACAGACGCCTTGAGGTGTTGAGTAAATACAGTACTACACTGAACTCCACCCCTTATCCTTTCTTTAATGCAGTAAATACAGCCTTTTGCGAGCAGTGGAATGTTTTGAGAAGTAGCTTTAGGTAAACAAACCCCTGACTTGCTTCCCTTGATCCATGGTAACCAACGACCTCTCTACATCTCCTAGCTACCTGAGAAACCTGTTCGTGCAATGATTCCCTAAACTCACCAACAATATCTAACTCGCACACCAACTGCCGTCGCCATGGGCAAAACCGGTACGCCTTAAACCCAAAAACCGGGAAAGTCGAACAAGCGCAAGCAGAATACCTTTAAGGCAGCCCTTTACGAGTGAGAAATAAAAAGTAACAGCAAGTATTTGCCCCCGATTTCTCTTGTCGGCACCTGTTGCGCAGGCCCCCTCTCTTTTTTCATCCTGGCCCACAGGGCAGCAGTGGCTCTGTCAGGCCGCTGGTGTTCTCTCCCGGCACTGAGAGGTTAACAGGCGGCGGGCCTGGGGCTCCGGGAGTTCATATTGCGTCATCGTCCGGGAGCCTGAAATTCCAGCCGCGCGCGGAGCACGCCGGCCACCGGACGCCCCAACCCGCCGGCTGAAAAAACCCAACAGCGTTCAAAACCCCCACTCAAAAAAAAAAAGGAAGAGAAAGGAGAGAAAGGACATTTGTCAGACCTACTGTGCAGTTCAGGCTGGCCGGAATCCCGCATGCTCTTCACTCTCTAAATGAAGGAACAACTTTCCCTCCTCCCTACTGCCCCCCTTCCTCCACGCCCCTGCTTCCCCATTTGCCAGGACCGCCTCCTTTGTGTGAAGTCTACTTCCTATTCACCTCTGACCCCAGCCCTAAGCCCTCCTCTTTCTCTCGCGAAGCAGACAGGGCTGAATGCCTGGGAGGGCAGCAGTCTGGGTGAGCAAGTCGGTGACAGCCTATGACAGGCACCGAGGGCAGGTTCCCAGCTGCGGGCGGCCCCTCCTTCCCCAAGTGAGTGACATGGTGTCGGGTTTCAGGCCTGGCTGCAGCTGCGCCTGGCTCAGAATTACATAAACCCTTTTTTCAGCGGTGTCAGGAAGTGAGGAAGCCAGCGATTCGGCGGGGGCCCCCAGCCATCTTCTCACACGGGCCTCTCCCTCCCTTTCTGTCCACGCGAGACTGGTGGGGGCCAGAAACTAAATTTAAAACACCAATACTGAGTTTTCCTGCATCAGCATGCATCAGCTTGGTGCCTCTTCTAAACTGCTGTTGCATACAGCACATCCTCAAGGTCTAAGCTTGTCTAAGCTTTTGCTCTTCTGTCTTCTGACTACTTTAATCTTAGGAATGTTCCTAAAAATGCTCTATATTTACTAACATGTGACTGAGGTTGTATTGTCCCTGTGAGTATTTGTTAGAATCACATTATTTGTGGTGCACCCTTCTCAGCCAAGCGATGCATGTTAGGGGCTTCCCCACTTGTCGTCCAGAGAGCAGATCACTCTGTAACTGAGACAAACACGGCTGAATACTGACAAACAGCTGGGAGACCTTTAGCTCTCTGAACAAACGATAAGTACCGCTAATCGCGCTCCTATTGGCTGCAGCTACTTTGCAGGCCTTTTCGCCCTCTAGTGCCCCTAGCGGTAAAACGTCATTACTGTGGGAGTTGCTCACAAGACGAGGAGTGAGTTTTTGCTCAGCTGCTAGCAAGGCACCTCAGCTGAAGTTCATGATAGCGGCAATGTTGGCATCGTGTGTCTATGTGCCAAAGTCACATAACACAAGCACTTTCAGAGTAAGTACTGCAGCCAAACCACCTGGGGTCCACTGTAGCATACTTTTCATAAGTTAGAAAGAGAAATATGGTTAAATAATTTAATGTAAAAATAATGTATTATTATTATGTTAATAATAATGTAATACTGTACATTACATATTACATTACAGTGTAAATACTGGAAAAACTCAATAATGTAATACAATGCTGCACCAAAGAGGTTTTCATTACCATTTATTAACTGAGCGTGTACTTGATTTGAGGCCATGGGTTGGGTTTGTGTGTGCGTATACGTAGGTGTGTACCACACATGCACACATTGCAAAGTTTCATGGGTTGGAAAACCACTGTACGCAGGTAAGGGCTCTACTGCCTTGAACAAACACATTCTTGTATGGAAAAAAATCATCACTAGACTACAGGCCTCCACAACACAGACTAGGTTAATGTTAATGCCGTAGTCAACACAGCTCCCATCAACAGCTTGTGTTTTTTTGGAGTATTTGAATATTATTTGCTTGCTGTTATCCGACTAAAAGAGCTAAAAGTAAAAGATTGTTTTGATGTGGTTCAATTTTAGCTAGCTATATAGGTGTATTTTACTGGTCCTGAGAGGGATCTATTCGCACTATGCTCATAGAAGTCCCTCTGCATTATCTCACAGACAGCAAAGGATATTCAAACTGATATCCAAATTCACTACTGATACAAGAAATGCTGATTTTCATACTTAGCAGTCTAGCAGGTCATCCCCAAACCCTAAAAATTCAAACAGGGAAGGACTATATGATCATTCCACTGCCTTATGGCAGCCATAATCAGACTGTAGCAACACAGATTGATTTTACTAGTTACTATTTAAATTCCTAACTTTGTGCTGAAGTAACAAACTGCCACAAAAACTTGGGGTCCGGAATGTGTGCAGTCAGAACATTAAACGTTCGTTCAGGAGTCAGCAGCTTCTGTGCAGTTTTGAGTCTGGCTAGTCTCTCTGCCTGTTGCATTCCACTGCAGTCAGCTGGTAAACCAGCACTTACTGAACCTGGGAACAACAACACCGCTGACACAATGACAGATTTACAACCAATATTCACCTGCTGTCAATAACAATGATGCAAATAATGTGGATGAGGGAAAAATGTCTATCTTTTGTCTTTTGACGGAGAAAATTTTGTATTCAGATACTCAGCACAGAATAAATACAAAATCATTCTGAGCTATAGTCCTAATATTAAACAAGTATTCAGATACATTTTGTATTTACCAACATTACATAAAAATGACCCACTTCCACTGAAAGTAATGATTTACAATTATCAATTAGCAGTTAACAATTAATGCTACAGTTGCGATTACAACTGTACTTTTAGAAATAGTAAATATTTACAATAAAAATGTCTTCCCTATCTGTGCAAATATTTCATTTTCAGCAAAATATTTAGCATGAAAAAATCCTGTCTAATAAAAGTGTGTGTAAATATACTTTTTATAGAAATTTTATAGACAGCATTTCACACCAATAATGAATCTTATTCCAAAAAACACTGTGTGTGTTTCTCTCCCTCCCTCTCTCTGTTGACACTCCTGAAGTGGTAGTGTCAGGCTTATCACTTTCAACAAAAAACCTTCAGCAAATTATCCTCTTTTTTTCAAATGATATTACAATGAAGTCCACAGACAACAGCAAAAACGAAATGAGTTGCTAGATAACGAAAATACCACAGTTATAGTTAATTAAAACACCATCCTCATTTAGGCAGAAACACTGTACAACATGAAGATGATCACCTTTCCCAAATCCCAAGCTTGTTCAGTATAGTTCTTGCACACTTCACACATACAAATCCAAATGCAATCCACTCCACTCCTAAGGAATACCGGCATAGGAATCAACCGTCAATACTTATCAAAAACACCGGGCAGAATCACTGCAAACTATCACTCTTTAAAAATCATCTCATAACAACCCACTTATAAGAATCAGTTGGGGCTCACTTGCAACATACATTCACATAATAAATGAAAAAAGCCTTAAGAATTAGGATATAGGATATCTCTTATCCTGTGCTAACCACCAAATCACCTAGCGTGTAAAATACTTTGAGGAAAAAGATATGTAGTGCCTGGATGCCAGTCAACATGGACAAGGAATACTGAAGACAGAAGATGAAAAATACAGTCCTAGAGTCTCATGATAGCCCAAAATAAGACCACTGAAAGAAATGAGTCTGTGAAATTGGGTGTTTGCCAGCGCACTGTCTAAGATTTTATTAAGAACTAAGTATGTGCCATCATGAAAACAAATGCAAACAGGCAAGGCACCACAGCACCAATTATCGTGGAGACATTCAAAGATAATTAACGCGAGTCAAACTACAATTTTGATTTTGTGTTTTAATTTACGTAATGACACTGTCTGGGTGGCGCTGCAGCTCAAACTCAAATTAACACAGTGACATTCACATGATTAAACTGATCACATAAAAATACTGAACACTTCAAACACATTTTAGTCCATGTTTGGAGAATGTAGCCAAGAACATTCCTTAAGTAATTAATAATAAAAATGTTCTTTAACAATTTACGCCTTCTTCTGGAACTCTGCTTTTTACAATAAACTCATCTGTCCTGATTCTAATTCTTTTAAGCAGAGCTGTGCAGCCATTCACCCCTTGAGCCTGAATGCCATACTGGAACCAGTGCAAATGGAAGACACGGGCATGGTTACATCAGGCAATACAGCCGTTATTAATATCTTGCTTGAACAAGGATCCAGGCGGCAAACAGACAAGTGCTACTGTAGAAATGATGCGGCCCAGATTCCCTATAGCTTCCCTGGTGTTCCTGTTTATAGGGGCCAGTAGATGTCTCTAGAGCCACTGGTCACGTATCTCTGTAAACGAGACTCTTAAAAGACGATTACACGGAGCCGGTTCAGCCCACTGGATGCTGATTGGCTGTCTAGTGAAAAACAGCTTTGGTATTGGTCAGATGGGCACGGGGCTGCTGCTCACTTACAGGCCCTGGTGCTTGCTTAGCCTTGTATCTGAGGTCAGTGCACTCTGTGGGTCTCCCCGAGAAGAGATAAACACCGGTGCAACAACCACACACACACTGTCACCACCCACACACATTAGAGCAGCTGAAGAGAATCTGGACTCCGGCTCACAACCTCACAGCAACTCCAGCCTGCGCTGACCCACATCTCATTATAGCCTTAAGCATGCTTACAATAAGTCCTGAAGACACTGCTGCCGCTCTTAATTAGCTGATACCTCCTGCCTGAGGTCTGGGCGGCAGCAGTGAATCATCATTTAAAGGAGACACTCACTCCCCCACAATTGCAGGTTTCCAGCAAACATTCACAGGCTCTTTCGGAGCTGGTTAAACATTACACGGGTGGCTTGCGTTTGCCCTCCCGTGTCCGAGAAACTGTGTCAGTGTTTTCTCTGCATCGCTGGAAAAGTGCCCCTGCTGTTCTTTCCCCAGAGACTGATTGTGAAAAGCCACTGACCATCATAAGAAACAGACAGCTGCGTCTCTCCTTCTCCATTTTTTCACAGCACCACATGTATTCTTCAAACCCCCTACTTGCTCTCATGGTTTTACTAAGTCTCTCTATTCAGTAACTTTCACACTCATTTCTAAATATCATAGTGCTGGTTAAGGCTGCGGGCTAATCACTATGTAGGTTTGTCAATGACTCGCCTAATGTGCACATACGGCTTTAAACCTTACCTGTGCCACGTAGTCCAGGGAGAAGGTGTTGAACTTCTCTTTCTCCTCGTTGCCGTTTGCCCAGGGGCAATTCGATTTGCCCTGCTGATCCAAAGGAGTATCCTGGCTCAGGGCAGCTTCCAGCTGGGGCAAAAGATCGTCTCCAAGGAGGTCTGGGGCCTCCAGTCCCTCAAAGCCCCCACTCTGAGCCCCTACCTGCTGCAGCAGGTTCTCGTCCAGGCCGTGGTAGCCGTTACTGCTGGCTGCTGACGGCAGGACCGACTCGCAATTCCCCTGCTGGTCCGAGTGAAGGTGGCTCTCAGCAGCAGGGTAACACTCCATGCTCTCCGTAAACATCTCCGAGCCGCTGTAACCTCCCTGAGCCTGCACAGACTGGAAGGGGCATTTCCCCCCGAGGTTTATGGCAAGCTGCTGCTGCTGGTGCTGATCCATCCCAGAGAGCAACGGACAGGTGTCCCGAGGCCCTGAAAAGTCCGTCACCGACGAGTGCAGAGCCGCAGCCCTGGCGGGGGCCGCGGTGGGCATCGGCGCCGAGGTCGACAGCAGGGGCCCGCCGGACGCCGACTGTCCGGGGAACGAGTACGGCGAGGGGGAGTAGGTGACGCCGGAGCCGACAGAGCAGGAGGGGAGGGCGTGCGACACAGAGGGAGACGAGCTGGAGTACGGCAGAGCCACATCCATTGTCGAGCCAGGGTACTGCGGACCGCCCTGACAGCTCCGGAGTCTGGTCTGCTGTTGCTCGGGAACACCCCTGAAGGAGGCGTTGTGCATCTCCTGGTAGGCCTTCGGGTGGTTCAAGGCATTGGGGACGCCCCCCTGGTGGAAGGGGCTTCCATTCTGCTCAGCGTTAAGCCGTGGGACGTGGGCCAGGTTCTGGTGGATCTGCTGCTGCTGCTGTTTCTGCGTCAGGCTACCCTGAAAAAAGGCAAGGTGGTGGTGTTGGTGCTCTGCGAAGGCCTCGCCGTGCTGGTGCAGAGACCGGGCAGTGATTGGTTGTTGGGGGTTCTGGAGGTGATGATGCTGGTTAAGGTGTTGGTGGTGACTCTGCTGCTGCTGCTGCTGCTGCTGCTGCTGCTGCTGCTGTTGCAGCTGGTGGAATGAATTCCCGTTCTGGTCCTGGTTGCCCCACATGGGGCTGCTGTCTGGGTACAGCCCGTTGGGTTGATGCATTTGCTGCACAGAGGAGCTGTGAAACTGGGAGTGCTGGCCCATCGCACCACCGTCATTTCTGCCGGAGCTTGAGAAAGGCTGCCCGATAGAATGCGGGGCCTTCATGGCATCGAAATGGCCGACTTGCTGATCGAAGGTCAATCCCTGGTGTGAGGAGGACGAGGAAGAGGGCGGCCCCAGGCCGGGGTGCTTGCCAGCGCCCAAGGGATCCACCTGCAGAGGCTCAAACCCAGCGCTGAGGTTCAGCTCGTCCACCAAAGACACGGGCCCCGTCGCAAAGCCCTCGTCCGACAGCCCCTCCAGCCCTCCCACAAACAAGTTCGGGTCATCGAAGAAGTCCATCATGGGGTCGGTCATGTCACTGACTCGTGCACTGTGGCTTCTAGCTGGCGTAGTCCGTGAGGCTCAGCGGCTACAGTACCACAGGCTGCCCATCTACGCAGAGCGATGAGATAGCCCTCTGATGCATCACAAAGCCCTGTGAATGACAGATAAGAGGATTCGGTGAGACTGCATCAGTTCTCAAGCACATTCGAGATGGCCAACAACCAGTATTTGAGCTACGCAGACAAGGGTAGAGGAAAACCATTTATGCTTCTTTGAAAGAAAAGGCACACTGTGCTCTGCTTTGAGTGGTTCAGACAATTTGATGCTGGAGTACATTTTCCAGACCAAGTTTAAAGTGTTTCCCTGTGCTTCAACTTTAAAGCAGACTTTCTAAAAAAAGGGCTCAAAGGCAACCAAAAAGTTTCTCATAACACAGACTAATACTAACACGTGCTACCATTCCATAGGTCTCATTTATCAAACGTTGTGGACACAAGGTGTTTGTGGATTTGTCTGCACATTTATTGTCACAGAGGAAAATGTGAGTTGTTGATAAAAGATGCTGCATTGCCTTATGGACGTTCTTACATGTGCCCTCTGACTTTGCATACACCCAGTAATGTGTGGTGAGAAGCAGGTACAGCAAGAAAAGGAAAATCCAACTCATCATGAACTAGCATAGGCTTTGTGTGTCTGTGACTTTACTACTCAAAATAATTTTCATACACAACAAAAATCAATTCGGACAACCTGTTATACAAGCAAATTCAAATCATAATAGCGATTTCCCCAGAACAGTACTAGGTATTTTCCTTGAATTTTGCAGTGGTGGACGTAATAGAACATATATGTAATGTATAAGCCACTTCCAAGGCAGGGTGTATTCTATTTGTATAGATTACTATCCATTAGCTTGCACCAAAGTTTTTTCTTTGTTATTGTCATCATTCTCCTACAAGCAAACAGGGCTTCCAGCCATTTTAATAAACAAAAACATTTATATGGGGGAGGGTGTGGTATGAAATGTATATCAAAGTACAATTAAGGGACAGTTTGAGATTTGTTAACTTTCATGCCAAAAACCTGTGTAACCAAGGCATACACACGAATGACAAAATAGGGTTTTGTTTTTCATACACAAACTCTGACCTCTGTGCATATGAATGATTTTAAGATCAATTTCCCACACAGACTGATAAAAGAGGTCCAAATGAGCACTACCTCCTTTCATTCATGTTGGTATTTGTAACTTTAACAAAAACAGCCATTGACCATCAAGCCTGCAGACTCATATGCTGACACTCAAAAAGGTTTTTCACAAAACCCATTAGATCTGGTTTTCTAATGACATTCGCTATTCAGTACGGCACGCTATTCAGTACTATGCCAAAAACAGGTACATCACAGGTGCGGAGGCTGGCATGAGCCAAATGCCAGCCTGCACTGCTGTGCCTTTTAGCCCCTTCAAACGGCTCAGAGATCAACACAGAGCCGCCTGCAGCATCAAATGGCAGCACTCTATCGGCTGCTGCCGAGTGTGGGGGAGGTACAGACAGCTGATAAGATTTCACATGTCTGGCCGCCGCTCGTCTTGGCCACGCGGTGACCTCATATGACGAAAGACGGAGGTCAGTCGCAGCCTGCCGACTCGCTTCGCGCGGCGCCGGTGAAGCATCTGACAGGGCCGGTCTGGCCAACAGCTCCGCTCAGACTGGATTCATTATTCATCGATTCTCGTCTCCCTCACTTCAAATTGACGGTACTCCGGCTCGGAGACCCAGAACTGCACGCGAAAAGGCGTAGCATTTCCGTGTTCACATGATGCATGGGACATGAATTCCTTCATTAATAGACGAGCCTTCTGTTAGATGTGCATGGCATGGCATTTCCGTGCCCTTGGCCACATAGCATGTGATAGTTACTGCACCTACATATTCAAGACTTTCATGCTGCGTTTTATGTAAGAGCTACAAGTTGTATCAGGAGCCACCAGACTGGACTTTTCCATTACGTGCTTTTGTGGATGTTTCTATTAAGTGGCTGTATTTGGATAGCAAGGGTCGATATCATTCCGGTTTAGCGCTACAGCTGCAATCATGTCATTGAACCTGTGACTCCAACAACCAGCTGTAATCTCTGGGCACAAGGGCTTACAGCTAGAGACTGCAGAGTCAAGCAAATTCCCCTGACAGTAATGTCCAGCTATTGGCAGAGAACTGACACCACTGTACCACTTCAAACGGACATGCGGACATCTTTACCTTGTGCTATAGCCATTGATAATCTACTGTCACTCTGCACCATCTTCATAAATCACTTCAAAAACTGTGGAAATGACTTCCCTGTTACTAATTTTCTGCTTCTTCTACATGGTGACAGTCACCTCATTGACAGTGAAACGTGGCATGGACAAGTGTTACTCCCCAGATATTACCGCTTGTGAAAGTGGTTTTGCAATTAAATCACTGCTGTATCACTTTGTGATCGCTGTGTTTCGTTTACAATTAACTGCACATGTTCATCACTAAACAAATCATATAAAATACCGTGTCACTTTGAAAAGTCGTAATGAACACTTCTACATCAGTCACAGGCTGGAGGCTGTCAGTGGTCATGCCTGGATCTAAAACAACACAGACACGAACATACAAATTCTCTTCAAGTTCTAATATTCACATATGTACTCCTTTGGTATCCTGCCACTCCTGTCTCAAAAGTCTCTGGTTTTGCATATGTAAAAAGCATTGTTTATTATTTAACCTCATTTTTGGCAAAAACCTTAGAGTTTCACAAGGCAAAAACCACCAGTCACTGCTCTTGGTCCTTGGCCATGATCAACCATTCTCATGATAATTGCAAAGCATGAATTTTGCCTAACTTGTCACACAAAAGTGATAAGTTCAAATTTTAAAACTTATCATTCATGATGTCTAGATGTACGTGAGGTTCCTTCTCTGTGTAATATGCTCATTATGGCAGCATTTTCACTAGATTTTTCAGGTTATTTTGAAATTGCTCACTCATTCATCTAGCATTTGGCACACTTGTGGCACCATCATAATCTCTAGATCTGTGCACCCTGGCTGTCATAACTCTTGGTCCCACGTCACACTCAACCATGCTCAATATGACATCTTTTACTGTTGTTTGTAGAAGCACAACTTCTACACAAGCTGATTTTGTAAACTGCATCAGCATTAACTCTTTCAACTAGATTGTGCCACATTTCACAAATAATGTATCTACAGCCTGTGTAATCTTGACACAAACCCTACCTCTGGTTGTAGTAGTAGTAGTAATAAGAATAATAACTTTTGTGTTTCCATTGGACTGACGACGTTATCTAAAGCCATTCAACGCACGAGGTCATTCGCTCCAATGGTTAGTTACATGTTTCAATGGTGTAACTAAGTCTGATCAGATTTAAAACACATAATACCGATGACAGGGCAAGTAATTTTGCTGTGACTAACAGCTGATGGACAAGTGCACTCGTTCACCGTGTTCACTCCAGTCGTTACTGCTAACACTCCTTTAACAGAATACTCACATTTGTAAAGCATGGATAACAAATGCACGACACAAAACAACAACTACTACAACTACCACCAGAAATGTGATTTATGTATATAATTTTTGGTGTTAATGATGTGATTGATTATGAATAAATTAAACATATAACGTATACGTTCATGTTTGCATGGACGTACTTCCTGCTTCAATTTAGCCAAGTTGTTTCTTTGTTCATATGATTCTGATGCGTCCGTCGCTGCCTGAAGTGGCATACCGCCATGCTATAGTTAACATGACTTATTTTTCTGCCCCTCTCCACAGGCAACCTAATATGCGCTGACAAACTGAACTCGACGAAGTCTTATCTTCGTATACTGCCTCAAAAACTGAGACATTTACCCCGTCAGCGAAGCCTGCACTAGCAAACAGAGTACTGTGGTGGCAATGTCACGATAAGTTCAAACGTGTCCCCTAGGTTAGCTAGCTGGGTCACATCGGCTAAACTGCCCCCGGGGATTCGGTACGGCACGACCTCATTGGCTAGCTAGCTCTCGCTACCACGATTCCGTCTAGATGCGAAGTAGTGAGTGTGACTTGGGTTTCGGAAACTAGTTGCTCCTCAAGCTTTTAATCATCCCTCCAAAAATACACTGATGCATGCCCAGCTGGCTGATGATAACCACCTCGGCATTTGCGTGTCACAAAGGTCCTTAGATGGCTAGCTTGCTAGCAAGCCAGCAAACGCAACATCATGACGCAATGAACCAGTGACTATATTGCCGGTTGGGAGGGGGGGCTGGGCACTAATATTTCAGACAGCTATTTTTAACATCACTTACCTTCGCATCCTGTGCGAATATCGTGCCCTCTGTGGCTTAGCTAGCGAGCTAGCTATGCTCCTTAGAAGCAAAAGAACTTTGCAGCTTAGTCAGCCAGGAAGCAACCCAGTCACACAAGTGGTCGGAATACATATACAACACACGCTGGGATACGTTCCCCGACGAAATACAAAATATGTACATTCACAAAGAGACTGGATATAGTTATCCTCCGAAAAACTCATGCAGCTGGGCGAACGTTACACCGCTCATTTTTTTATCGGGGGGAGCATCTCACACGTGTTTCCACATCGCCACTTCTCAACCCCAGCCAGTCTCTCTCTGTGGTGTCCTGATGCTACCAACAGAACGCGATACGCAAGGAGGGGTTCCATCGTCATTCACACTATTCGCACCAGGCTAGCCCCCATTTGAGTCGCTGCCGTGTGTACACGGGAATCTCCTAAGCCTACAACACCCCTCCCCCAATACCCCCAAGAAAAAGGGCACCTGCTGTAGCCCTGACTGGTCTCAACACAGTCGCTCTTTGACTGTATGTCTCTCACCAGTAAGCAGGAGGCTGACAGCGTTGACCCATCTGACATATTGGACCCATGGGAGGAGTAGCGTTATGGTCAAATAAGTTCTGCATCTCAGAAAGGGATTCCCTGAGTCTAACTGAGCGACACTCTCCGCACGAAATGACAGCCAAAAGCGTCTTGAGCGCAACGAAGAGACCAAACGTTAGTGTGACTACAGATATCGCGATGTGCACTTACCGCGGGGTAGCAATCTTCCCTTGAAACAAAGCGCCGATTTATGAATAATTATGATTATCGCTGGCGTATTTGCGAAGTTTTAGTTGCTCCGCAGCTGGCGTCCTCAGAGGTTCCACCGCCGCCAACGTGATGATACATGTCATTTGCATATCAGTTAGTTGCTCTCTGATTGGACAGCCAGGAGTTTGTCCAGTTTGGACCACCGGCAGCCGAGATTTGGACTCCGTTTAGATAGATGTGGATTCCAATACCACTCCTGCCCCGAAAGCACCTGCTATGGACTTGGGTCAGAGGGGGGATCCAGGAGACAAGTGGTTATAATAGGAGGGCACACAAGATGGCCGCGCCGGGGCTGAAGCCAATCGGCGGAGGTTTTACTTTGTTTTCGCATAAACTGTAGTCTCCCGGATACTAATGTTAAGCTGTCGGGAAAGAGATAGCGAGAGAAAGTGCAGTACTGGCAACTAGCCGTCAGCGTGCGGCGTCCTCAGGTGGTTGCTCCGGGAACAGCGCTAAATTTATTCATCTCCGATGGGCCAGGTTAGCCCTGCGTAGACGTATAAGTTACCACGCTGCTGAGACAAACGAGTCCTATCCCTGTGCAAAATGAGTGTCCATTAACTCGTCAAGGAATACCCACCGTCTTAACTACGGTCGAAGCTCGATGAATTTTGCCACCGGACTCATTTAAGAGGTCCTGACCTAGCTTGGTGTGTCGTGTAGGGCTGACATTACAGTAGTTTCACCTCCCCGTTCTCTCTGAAACTGTCATCGTTTTATATGCTCAAGACAAAATTAATCAAACGTTCCATTAAGGACATACACCATCTTGCCCAGTTCAGTCAATTACTGTAACAGTTTTGTTATTTATCCAAGGAACTGTCTTGCATCAGTTAATGTCAGAGTGGGTTAAACCATTTAAGATAATAATGCATGTTTTAAATTGTGCTGAAACAAAGCACATCTGAAATAACAAAGAACATTAAGTATCAAATTGCATTCTACTTTGCTAAAGTATCTTTCAAGTCTCTGCAAGTTCGTACAACTGTTAAATTATGTATATCGTCAAGAAAGATGTGCTAGATCTGGAAAATCTTTCTTGGCATATTCATGCTCTCTAGATTTGTAAGGCATTTATTATGTGACAGACAAGGACCATGATTGGTAGAGGCACTGAAAATAATACTGGTATAGCTGTCTTGCAACTTTTATCACTGTTCACTTTTATTTTTGTGAACGTTTACTATAATTTATTTTGCACAGTGCAAGTTTCAGAAGCAAGATGACAGCCAACCCTGAAGAAGTCATCAATATTTTCTCAGTATATAGGACGCAGGAAAATGAACTATCTTGGCAGCAACAGGGGTATTCGTTTTCTGTAGATTTTCCATTTTCCAAAATCCCGTTGGTTATGTATGTAAGCAAGCATACTCAGAATAACTAAGACAGAAATTTAACTTTCACAACTGCACCAAGATGAGCAACAGTTGTCAGTACAGCAGTTTCCCTAAGTCCAAGCACTCCTGAACAAGCTGTAGATATCGAGAGCTACAACTAGCCCATTTTGAAATTTGTAGACAGTAGGTAATTAATAGCCTAGTTATCACTGTGCAAGCCTTTGATGTGTGTGCAAACCACCTGCCTGTGTACTTTCCATAGCAAAACCAGAGTGCATTAGCTTTCAAATAATGAACATGTTTCCATGGAAATGACATAGTGGTCAGACAGTCTTTTAGAGATTCATGTATTGAATAACTGGGTTATACATTAATTTCCCTCAAGAGCTGTTTATGATTGGGGTCTTTGAGTAGAGGTCATCCTAAAAGGACAAAAAGTGTTCTCCAGTCATTCAAAGATATTCAAATACATAAAAGAGTCAATTTTAAATGAAGTGTCTAATGACTGACAAAATATCCTTGGTGAAATCAAAGGTACCCATAAAAACCAAATAGGTTTTTTTTATAGGTTAATCTTGTTTATGGGCTGGCTGTTACCCACAGCTACATCAGAATACATATGTAACCATCAAATCTCATTTGAACATTGATTGCCAGTGCTGTGGCTGGAGATGGTCATACCAGATAACCTTTCACTCTGGAGGAAAGAACTCCAGGTATCGATGTCAGCATGTATTGTGCCATCATTTCATATGTAATCATAATTTTTTCAAAATATGATGCACAGGGTCAGCAGCAGTGCCTTGTCTCCATAGCGATTTTACTGCATCTGCGATATTTTATTACACCTCCCTCGCTGTCAGGTTACAAATATCAAAACACACCATCAAGTCAACTTGACAAATCATTTATTGATTTTCAAAAAGATATCACCTATGCAGCATGGCATCTCTAACAGTGTTGTCGGAAGTTATTCAATTAAAAAAAAAAAAAAAAAAAAAAACAGAAAAACAAAATAATTGCTTGGTTCATTTACCAGTCCAGAACTGAATGGCATTATGTGCACTATAAATGAGAGAATGAAATGTCAATGTCCCTCTAACTTTTCAGCTGTCTATAAAGACAAATATAGCCAAAAAAGGTTGCAGCAAAACCACCACCTTCATATTGAGTTGGTAAGTCAGGCATTCACACTTAACCATTTAGTTACATTTAGACATCAGAACCATTGATTCATTAAGGATTAAATCACAGACACATGACTGCTGAATTAAAATATTAAAACATGGAAACAGAAGATTATATATAACTTATATTAAAGTTGTATTTACCTTGCCTTTCCATCATATATTAAAATTATTTAAGACATGTAATACACCATGTGACTGAATTAAGAAAACTTCTAACCTTTATTTAGAAATCTACCAAAAAACAAAACATGTAGTGTTATTGTCTGATTTGTGGTTTCACTTGATGTTCAGACTCATCATAACTCAAACAAAAATCCATGTGAAAGGTTGTGTAGAATGTCACAACCTGAGCAACTCAAAAGCCACCACAACCTGAAAAAAAAAACACATTCCTCAATCCTGAGTCAACCTGAAAAAAATGCTTGAATTACTCTAGTCCTAGCTATGACATCCACTTGTCGCTTTTGAGTTACACAGAAAACACTAAAGCCTTTAATTCTACTTTCTTGAGCAGTAACCTACAGTTCAGTTAAAGCTGAGCAATAGAGGTGCAAATTACAATGAAGTCCATACAACTGATTCTGTTTTACGTATTAATTCTGGACAGCTATAGCAAGCCTGTGGCAGGTCTCCTGCGCTGGCAGTGACCTCTAGTGGTGAACAGGCAGGGTTGCCAGCTCATGTCTGGAGAGTGCTGTCCTCTTTGCTGAAGGGCTGTGTAGATCCAGGCTTCACCCAGGACAGTCCTGACACCTGCAGCCCCTTGTGGTGATCCTCAGGCCGTCTCTAGGCAACAGCAGCATGTTACAACCAAGACACACAGCAAGGAAATGGCTGACTAAGCAAAAAACTGCTGACTGTCTTTCAGGACAACAAGCCAGAATTAATCAGTTGTTTTCCATGGGAACTTGCCTCCTAGACAAGCACTTAACTGACCAAAATAACACAAAATGGTCAAACACAGCATAAGAACTTTGGAAAGGCACATTTTTAGTTGTAAGGGGACTGGTAGTACTCACTTTATATGTGAACATCTTCTCCTTTGCCTCATCATGGATAGCTGGGTTCCATGGAGAGAAACTAGAGGATGGCAGAAGATTCTCTCAGACAGCCAAACAATAAAACTCAAGCTGCTGTAGCACCTTCATTGATTTGCTTAATTCTAGAACCTGTCTCCAGTAGACAGATTCTGCCCCAATCTGACCACTATCAGTTTGTACTTTACATTACATTGCCATTTTGCAGATGCTCTTATCCAGAGCAACTTACAAAGGTTACAGTTTTTACATGTTACCCATTTATACCACTGGATATTTACTGAGGCAATTCTGGGTTGAGTACCTTGCCCAAGGGTACAGCAGCAGTGTTCCAGTGGATCATCAAACCAGCAACCTTTCAATTATGAGCCCTGCCCCTCATCACTATACTACACTGCTGCCCCTTTACTTATTCACTTAATGGTTGAAGCTCAGATTAGAATTGGGTAAACTGGCCGTGTATCAGTTGTTCGGGGCAGTGGACCCAGAACACCTCCATCTTCAACTTCACATTTACATCAGATTGCAGAGTAATGTCAAGCCTAACATGAGCAAAGTTCTCTTTGGGTTTGTGTGTGTTTGGTAACTTACGCATGGCAGACAAATAGCAGCATGCAGCTTTTGGAACACTGGAACAATGAAACACTTGCCTTATTGCATAAGGATCGTCTATCTTCGGCTGGTCAAAGAGATGGCTGTTGCATAGTTTCACACTGTCCACCACCTTGCTTTTGAAAAGCTGAACATCTTTGTCGTACCTGAGAATACAACAGGAACACAACCCATGCTAAGGATGAGAATCAGTATTCAAAGCCCTGTAGATTTACAAATGTTACCAAAAATCTATTTTTTCTCCATCAATATTCATTCATAGACCAAGAACCTTCACAAAATAAATACTTATCACATCTCTAAGTGCAGATTTTTTGCACTCAGTCACTGTTTGCACAAAGAGAACTGGACTTTTGTACTTTTGTAAACTTTTTTTTTGGCGTGCGAGGGTTAGACATTTGAATATTTGATCTTGGGATGCACAGAATACCTGAATATCAAATTGAGTGAAATGCACATCCCCACTCCATGTGATGAGTTTCTGCTGACCGCAAAATGAGCCCACTGTTTGTCAACATAGAATAGCCTGTATTGTCAACATGCGCTGCCCAAAGCATGCCCGTAATGGGTGAGAGTGGTGGGTGCGGCTGATTGGGTGTCTGACCACGTCGCCATGGCGCTGGTTGCTTAAGCCCTCTTCAAACACAGCAGCGAAGGCAGGGCTGGGAGCCAACCGCTGACGGACAGTCACGCCATCATCAGGCCACTGTGGCCGGATGCGCGACCCACAGCAACCCTGGGCACACCTCCATACCTCAGTAAGGAGGTACTGAAGCCCCAAGTCAGCACAGGGGTAAGCTGTGCCGTGACAGGTGCTCAGAGGCTGTGTGTGGAGGGTACGCCAATGCCGCATCCTGCTTATCTACAGCCTGGAGCGGCAAGTCTGTTTGAGAGGAAGAAAAGTTTGCGGGGGTGGAGACTCACAGCACAGCAGCCTCAGGGTTGAGCGGCTCCACGGTGCTGATCTTGTAGAAGATGGTGCGGGCATACATTAGAACCTGCCAGATGTGATTGTGATTCCGCCTGTGGGCCAGCAAGGGGAAAAGGGGAGGTTACAACAGGCCTGACAATGGCAGAGCTGAGCACACAATAAAGGAAGCATACCTTCACATTGTGTCATGGGAAATGGGACATCAATCTACAAACTACTGATCTGAGATCATTGGTAAAGCAACAAATGGTACTGTGATAACCTGAAAAGTAGCAAGTACTGCTTTAGGGTCAGACACAGGCCATTTACGGTTATATATAACGTCCACACGATAAGCTTCATAGGGTGGCCCATTTAAGCTGTGATTCTTTGCTTCTTTGCTTTGCTTATTCTCATGGAGTGTGGAGCCAGTAAAACCTGCTGATTCTGATGCTGCTAAATGAGACATGAGCACAAGGTACTGTAATGACCTCCCCCAGCTGAGTAAACAAGCCTGCTACTCCTATTGAAAATCCTGGGCACATACAATTCACACCCACTGCAGAACAACGAACATGACTCTGTTACACATGCAGCAGTATATGACATCTCTCTTCAAAGTCCACACAACATCACTTCAAAATCTTTTCCTTTAGGACTGAAACAGTCCCACAACTGTTACCTGTGGTGTAAAGGACAGACACTGGGAAATAGCAGTCAGAGGCATGTCAATATCCATATAACAACTGTAAATCTACATCTGTCATGGGCCCACTAGTCACACTGATTAGACTTTAGTGGACTTACAAAGGACAGGGCTGTTACCATATGTCCCATAATAGCTCAACAGCCTCTGGACAAACAGTGAACGAAAACATTTCTTTTACATAAGAACCTGCCAGGCTCAGAAAAGCGTACAGCTTCTGACAGGACTCACCTCCACTTGGCAAAGGCCCTCCTGACATCAAGTTCTCCTGACACTGGGTCCACCAAAGGATGGAAAACTGGGATATCAAACACCACTCTCTACAGCACAGACAACATACACATAAGACACATTACTATACTAAGAAGCTCAGCGGGCAGGAATTGAACAATTCACTGAAGCAATTTCCCATCGGAAAATGTCTATTGTTTCATATTATGCTCTATCGTTTATTTCGTTGTGTCGCAAATCACACACTTTACGGCATTTTTCGTCATTTGGATTACGCTTTGCGTTCTTCCACACAGCACGGATGCAGGCAGGAAATTTGCAACACAAACAAACTGGAGGAGAGTGAATGTGACACAGAACTATAGTTGAAAAGTGTTTTCTGTTTACCTTTTTATATTTCATACATCAATATTATATATTTTGTTACATGCTTAACCCATTCGCACGTACCTTATTTTTATGCTATGTAGCGCGCGTGTTACTTTACATGGTTCGTTATGTTTTCATTACCGTTATTAAGCTTCTCATAGTTTTCAGCAGTGTTGTGCATGAACGCGTTAAAAGAGCGCGTTCATTTCTTCAGTGAATGGTGAACTTGAACGTATCCGTTTGCAATTAAAGAATGTGAACCTGAGCTCGTTCAGGTTTGCGCGAGATTCGGAATCCTTGGGTGTGTTAATGTTACTCCTTGATGAATGAACACGGACGGCGTTATTCCATACTTGAGACGTTTTTATTATTGCAACTCATCAGATAGACAGCTTGAAACCAACTTCCTATGTCCCGCGTAACAATCACTGTGCATGTAGACGTACCCATAAAATAGTCCTTGGAGCAGCTCATTTAAAAATGGAAGAAATGAACTGGGACTGTGAACTTGTTCAAAATTCAAAATTGTGAACTATGAACGTGAACTTGTTCATTTTAATCTGTGTGAACTGAACTTTGAGCTAGCTCTTGTGAAGTGTGAATTTGCACAACACTGGTTATCAGTTAGCATTTGCTATAAATTTTTAATGCGAAATCGCTGTTTCCTCAAAGCTAACATTAGCTAGAATTTTTCCAGTCTAGTGTTTTAATCGCACCAGATTTTGCATACACGCTAAAAGGCTAATCACACCCGTGTGACCGTACGCGCGAAAGGGTTAATTGAAAATTTGCACAAAATGTTCTAAATAAAATGAGAAAAATAATCAAATATGAGTAGGTACCTTTTATTTGTCGAGTATATAATTCAAAATGTAATAAATAGGCCTTTCCATTTGGTCATTTTATATAAACTATTTATTCACTGAATTCACAGAAAATGTGCCATATCGTGATATGTATCGTTATCGGGTTATGAAATGACCTATATCGTGATATGCGATTTTGGACATATCGCACAGCCCTATCTCAATGCAACAACGTCTGTGATTATGAGACTAACGCAGTCCTTCAACACACCTGCATGTATTAGCTAATGGTTATTTTTCACACTGCAAGTCCCACAGCTCACGAAAACAGAGTGGGCACTCATTGGAGAAAAGGCGCTACTCCATTGGTGTCATCCGAGCAACTCGCATTTGCCTGGCGAGCTGCAGTGTGCCTGAGAGCAGTGAGAAACTGCCCTGGCCAAATTACCCACCCCTATCCTCAGTGGTATGAAGGCAGTTTGTTTCACCATTGTGGGCTCCCAGTCATTGTCAGCAAATGACACAATAGGTTTGGATCCTGTGATGTAGGGCCCACTCTCTGCTGAATGTGAACACCATTTGAGCCACTCAAAATAACATCAAACGGTGTCCTATGCTTAATCAAGGAGCAAGAACTAATACCCATGAGAGGGTTTTACTGAAAAATGCAAGTGAAGGCAAATAAGCTACCCTTCTCTGAGCTGATAAGACATTTTATTCACCTAGATTTTTCTCCCAAATTAATAAGAAGTTATTGCCAATGTAATTTAACTAAATTCATTTTATCCTTGATTAATTGTTTGAAATGAACTGAAATGAAACTCTAATCACTCAGCTGAAGGATATGCTCTCCCCACATCACACAATTGCTTATATTTATGCAGATGTACAGCACATCTGAAAAGCCAGTTTCACACAGCCATCAGTCAACACCCACAGTGCATAAAACTGTACATGCACCACACAAAGTTACTAGCGAAATGACTAACTAATAAGGTACCATAAAAATGCATAACCAAATTTTCACTGTTCAGAATGGTATGCAAGTATGACAAAACACTGCAAAATATATCAAGCTGTAAAGTCACTCTACAGCAGAAAAATGGAACAAAGAGCTGCTAATGTAGTGGCCAGTAGCAGTCATTTAAAAATAAATTCCTGAACGCAAGCTGCAGTCACATTCATGTTGCTCACCTAGTATGAACTTTTCTAAAGCCACATAAATATGACTGACTCCAGCAAACACAAAAGCATGGCAAAAACCTGCAGGCCACATGGTACTTACCGGGCAATCTCCATCAGGGTAGTTATCTGGGATGTAGACCGTGAACTTGAAAACTCCATCCTGGTACAAACCGTGTCTTATAAAAATGACCCCAAACCACACTGAAATAAAGATCAAAGTTAGAATTGCACCATATTTCCTTTTCATATCTACTTTAAGGAAAATATTAAAAAGAGGAAAAAAAAAAACGCTCTTACTCAATGCTGATCTGTAGGAGGGCTGGACATATATCCCAGGCAATTTCTGCTTTATCACCAAAGTGCTGCAGGAGAAACAAACAGTGATGAACCATGTGTTTGGTTAGGGGTGGGCTGCAGAGCTTGCACATTACATCATCTTACAGCATCATCAAAACAGTGAACACTTTCTATGGCATTTACATGACTGACCAATGCACCTAAATGATGCACACAGGAACTACGGCAAGTCCACTGGGATATTAGACAATACTGACTTCATTTACGGCACTTCTTTTCAATGTGTGTGTTCATTTTGCCTAAGGTTTTTGGGACATGGCATCAGACTATTGCAATAGTACAGCAAGGGTTGATTTTAGGCCTGTGTCAGAATGAACATGTGGTCTGAACTCACAACTCTGCGAGCAGAGAGTACTCCAGGTAGAATGGTCCATAGGAGGCGTGCGTCCCGTTGGTGGACTGCACCGAGGCAGCGGGCGAGACGTGCTTGGTCACCGGGACGGCGTTCTTGGGGATGGAGGGGAGCTGCTTCTTGCCAAAAGAAGCTCGTGGGGGGCTCGTTCTCTGATCCCCCTGTCCACCTTTATCCTCGCTGTCAGATCTCTGTTAATCAAATTACAGGCAGGAATGACCGCAGGTTTCACCAGTTCTTTGAGTTTGTGTATTTACAGTCTTTTATTTAACTGAATAAAAATAGTTGCATGGCTCAGGATTTAGTGAATTTAAGGGAGCCACATGGCATTTATAGGAAGTATTCATTGAACTAATTTTTTATGTTCACCTCCAAAAAGGTGAACGAATCAGGTCAACGAATTCCCATTGTAAGGCATTTGCAGATAAAAGTAAGAGTGAACAAGGCACTCTGACTAGGTGTTAGACTTTCAGTCTAACATCTGTTTCCTCTATACACAGGAAATGGGGGCAACCGAGGGATGTCCTAAAATACTTCAGTGTCTGAACCCCCTCCCCTCCAACCACGCATGAGAAAGCAATACCACTAAATCTCATCAATGTGTTTCCCCTTGGCTCCTGTAAAAATGAAAGGAATGTACATGGAATCCAGTTCAACAAAGAAATGAGAGCAGTGACAATATGGCAGGAATTTGGTGATGGGTGTTAACATCTATGGTTACGGATGATTATATCCTGATGGAACACAGTAGCCATGTGCTATTCACACCATCCTCCGGGTGGGGATATGCCTCCTGATGTCCCACTAATGTACTGGAAACCGCCCTTCCTTTCAATAGTGGAAACAACTATTACAGTCCCTAAATCCTGTCTCAGTGGCAGAGTCTGAATACCACTCCCAAGTACAAAATTTGCTTCCTGCACTGAGACTGGAAAAAGCCTTGCCAATTCAATTTTTCTTCCAGATACAAAAATTCATAAAACATATTTCCATTTTAGTTTCCTCTAAAATGAAAAATAAAAAGCAACCGGGAAAATAGGTGTGGTATGGCCTTTTTCATAAAAGGAAAGCTTTAATACTAATGAGTGCAGGAGAATACAGCACAATTTTATATCGTCATTCTGTCTATTTTGTGTGGATAAGTGATGAACACCGCCATTTCAGGCAGACAGCAAGTGCTCCAAACTGGCTCTGAGTCAGTTTCAGATTTTCTCACATAATGTCAGTGCTTTGGACTCGAGTTGGGATAACTGATCTTGTCTGTTATTAAGGGTGCTATCAATGCATAGCATTCACCAAAGAACGTAACGTACAGTGTTACCAGAATACTCTCTCAAATATGGGCATGTTCATGTTCATATATGATTAGAAAGTGCAGTGTCTTTTAGAAAAATGGGGAACATCAGACTTCCAAAGATCTCTGATGAAACTAAAGTGGAAATGGTGTCATTTTAAGCAAAATGCTTGGTGAGCATAAAACTGGAAAACAGCAAGAGATTTTTTCTTCAAATTTTCCAAGTTCAGACAGTTGTAAAAACTGAACAGGTTAGCATTATATGTTTGACGTTTTTCCCCATGCCCTCAGCTGATTCACTCTGTGCAAGAGTCTGAGAGTCCCTGTCTCAAGAGACCTTTGCTTCCAGGATCACAGAAACCTATCCCAAAGGAATATACAAAATCATGCCTGATATGGATAATATTGTAATCATAATACATCAGCTCAGTTTTACAGTACAGCACACTTTAAATCCTGTAGTTTTAGACACCTATTTGGTGAAGTTATGTCTAATGTGTGCGTCTTCTTTTTCAATGACAACTACACAAAGCAACTCTCCGAGTAAGCTAAATGGAAAATGATGCACCTACACAGGAACAATGGTAATCCACCAGGTGTGGCACCCCTCAGTGTCACATTCTAAACTGAAAAGTAATACTCACAATTCCAGTCCACCTAGATTCCAACAAGGGTCAAAGTAGCATGTATAAACAGGTACCATCTTAAAGTTGACATGAAGATAGCAATCATCTCTCTTAAGAGAATGAATTCCACATCGGTACAAGCATAAGGGCAGACACAAACACCGTGGCATTTGCATGACGTCCCCTGCATATCGATTACCCTTTAAAAACAGCTGCATTAGAAAAATTACTTTGGACTCCAAACCACGCACTCACAGAATGCCTCGCAACTGTTACTTTCACATAATCGAAGAAGCCCAAGATGTTACGTAACTGTGCTTGAGTATGGCCTATTGTACGACATACATGAGATCAACAGTTACCTCACCAATATAAAAGAATTAACGCTTTGTTGTAATTAACATGTAGTTTTTGATGAGGATGAGTGGCCAACTACCCCAATCCTTGGCTTTAAAAAAATCTGTCTGGCCTGGATAAAAGAATAGGTTCTTTTGGCACTGTGTGGACTGTCGCAGTATGGGGGAGGTGTGGGACTCCAGCATACCTTGCGGCTGGCGTTTGCAGACATGCTCCAGAAAGGGTTCATTACTCATTGAGACAACAGAGGTAAACTGCGTCGCTGCCAGCCCAGCTGCCTATGGCATCCGCCGACGCCACTGGGGGATAGAGAGGACACGACAAACAGCAGATGAAACACCACTCACACATAACAGTTCACGTAAAAACACAATGGATCACCCCATGCGGAATGACAGCTGTTGGCAATCGGATCTGCTGACCGAGCTAGCAAGTTAGCAAGCTACAGATCATTCGTGATCATTACCTGGAGAGCTAAACTGGCCGCTAAGCAGCCAGCTAACCTAGATGGTAGCTAAAAATTAAAAATTTACAACACGGTAACCTTAGCCACCTAGCAAACGTGAGTGACTTCCAATGACAGCCCTGTACTAGAATATCAGACACGCCTCCGCTAGACCACCATCAACATGCTAACATTCATAGATAAGGTCACTACAACTTATCAAGCTAACAGCCATAGACTATCATCGATCCAAATAGACAGATACTTCAACGTTACATTGTTGTTCAACTAGCTACTTAGCTGGTCTAGCTAGCTGATGAGGGCATAGCTAGCTACCCTTGAAAACAATCAAGTGGATCCACACAAAGTCGCATTGCTTCTGCTTATTAAGATAAGTAAACACGACGCCTGGTCATTTACCTACTTACAACCTGTCCATTTAGCTAGCCTGCTATAGCCATTTTCCGTTAAATCACCCAAAAGACAGGGCTACCCAAGGATTGCTAGCGAAACAACTGGCTAGGTAATCTCACAGTCAAAACAGCTGCGATCTAGATAGCTAACCTCAACCATACTTGATGGAAGGCGGGTCGTACTACTGGGTGTCATGACAATTGGTTTATACTCATCGAATTAATGAAAACGTCGCATTTGATTTGCCGAAACCTCCTCAATAATGAACAGTCCAAAACAACAATTGTTTGCAATAAAGGGATTTTAAACTATCTATCTACTGGTATTCGGTTTCCATTTCACTTCACGCGAACAAATGTTGCCAAACACCAAATGTCACCAAACACTAGTGTTAGCAAACAGCTAACGTTGGGTTCAAGCTGTTCCAGACAGTCGACTCGGCTAGCAAGCAAAATAATTTGAAACTCACTTCTTAGCTAGCTAGTTAGCTTGCTAGGAAGCGGTACTCCACGCCGATAAAGAATGATGTTAGCCAATACGTTAACATTAAACTACGACTGGACAGATTACCTTTCGCTCGAAAGTGTACGTACTTACAAAGAATTTAGCTTGCTAAATCCCTGTCGAGTGTCAGATATTTTATAAGCGTTAGCCACATTCCAGCTCACCTTCTCAAACAGAACCAGCCCCATTGAAGTCACCCAGTGCTCGGCGTCACATAAGTATGCTATTGCTGTCTCGTAATTGGGTTGCACACGGATTGCTTAATTTTCCCGTCAATCACTCTAAAACCATCCAAACAGACATCTGATAGGCTACTCTTTTTTCAGAGGCGGGTTCTGATTTAAGAGGCTTTTTCATTTGTGTGATCTATGTCAATCAAAAGGCGCTGGGAGGGGTTGTTGAAGTTGAGTGGAATTTTTTATAGATGTAAGGGAACGTAAAAAGATAATTGCAAGTACGGCTGTTCTCGGCTTCCGTATACTATGCACTAAATGCATGTTTATAAAAATTATATCTGTTCAGGTACGTATTTTGATTATTAGCGATTTATCTTTAAAGGGGATTTGCAGATAAAAGGGTATAATTGACGTTAATGTTTAAACAGTGTTTTCTCTTAAATAACTGAGAAATGTCTTTTCAAACAACATATAAAGCATATTTCAAATGTACTGTATCTTTATTAAAAATAAAAAATAGCATGATCACCTTACTTCTATATCTCGGTGCAAATTACTGGCAATGTTCAAGCTACAATACCTTTGCTACGTCAATGTCTTCAACTAGATTATAACTTGAAATCAAATTATAACCACTTTCATTTACAACCACTAGCATTTCCATGATCTTATTCATTGTCATGATGTGACCACTCCCCATAGTTCTTCACAGAATCTTGGGCTGTGCAATGCCCGACCTCTCAGCTAAATTTATTGCATCAGTGACGTCATAAGACTCACAAAGACAGCATTTTTCAACATTAGAAATTGTCCTTCTTATTCATGCAATGCCAGTTAACACCCAGGCACTGCATAACCTTTTCTCGTAATATTTTAGCTTAGATGCTTTGGTAATTATCATATCATATCATATAATTATCATACCTTCTGATTTACATTGAATTCAAATTCTACCTGCTTTTTCATTATGTCCCATCATTTCATATGTTTTAAGTGAGCCCAAATTGATTCTATTAAAGCCAATTACTTGAATCTTTCAAGTTGAGTCTTCAAATAGCATTAGTATTGGAGTGATTCTATCTCTGTGTTTTGATCACTATATGCTGTTGATTTCCAGGTCCATGAGGATCTGGTGGTCCACTGTGCTGAATGCAGAAAGGTCCAGAAGCAGAAGGTGGCCTATTGAGTTGAATGCTGCAGAAAGGTCCAGAGGGACTGCAACAGAGGAAAGTGATGCTGCCATTATGAAATAGAGGGCTTTGGTAAAATAGCTTTGGAGTGTCCAGGAGGTGCAGGAGAACCATTTGGGAGAGAGACTGGGGAGAACAGACACAGCAATAGATGAGGAAAAAAAGAATGGTCAAAGATTTTTTTTTTTTTTTTTTGGAGAAAAGGGATGATGCTTGATTGTATTCTCAGGTGTGCTGAAACATGAAGGACAGAACGTTACTCACGGGCAGAACTTACTCAGGACAGAAGGACAGAACTTACTCAGGGCAGCAGCTGCAGCTTGACACATCACTCTAGCTGATTCTGATTAGCTGATCAGCAGTGTTAATTTTGGCATTTTAGATTTAGAGTTAGTATTAGTGTGTTGACTAACATACATACTAGTCTTCATCACATTTTAGTCATTTCTCCCTTAGTTTTAGTTGACAAAAACTCTGGACATTTTAGTCATATCTTTTCAAGTTACACTTTAGTCTTGTTTTATTTGTTTCTGTTTTATTTGTTACATAATTACAAACCTCAACCATTCATTCAACACACCCAAATGCACTTTGACAATATTCCATCATATATGCATGATATGCGTAATTGCTAAGACAAACATCACTACTGTCAAATTCTATCCTAAGGGTCAGGGACTCCCAGCTGTGTATGTGATGTATTCACCACCGTCAGCAAACCTATTTAACCCATTAAAGGCCTTGCTTATTAGTTGACATGTTGAATAAGGTGTGTTAGTATTTTAATAGATCTATGTATGGAATGATTGGATCAGTTGTTAAATGAATTCACGAATGCAGGAAAACAGATCACAAGTATTCTAATTTAGAGGCTTATCAAATATATAAAATTCAATTCCAATCAATTCAACTTAAATTATATCCTGAGAGCAATTACTAACTAGCTAAAGCAAGGAAGTTAAACCAGCGAGGAAACCATATACAGTAACTTGGATAGTTTGCTAGTTAACTATAAAAGCACAATGCTAACTCTCCACACTCACTTCATGCTGCTGCGCATTCGATTCATGATAATGCATTGTCAAAATGATTGCGCTGTAATCCATAACTTTATTAATCCTGGGTGGCCTTGCAGTTTTTGTAAATATTGTCTTAATCTCAAAATGTGAGCTAATAAACAGTGTCTGAACAGCAGAGACTATAAGTGGTTTACGTTTTGTAAGGCATCACTAACATTTTCATTCCAAATTCAATGTCTGGTGATTATCCAGTCACCACCCAGATTGGTGGCTACCCCTGCCCCTCTGTTGCATACTGTACAAGCAGATGCTTCAGTGTCATATAAGGGTATCAGACAGTTACCTGGAACACAGTTTGCACAGAGCTTTTTCTTCCCATTTTTTGCCATTTTCATTTTAAAATAAATGTGTCTGATGCAAGCTTAAAATCAAACCTCTATTGGAAAAGCTCATTTTAAAAATGCAAATTTCATGTAGACGATACTTGTAAACTAATTAGTCGCCCATATCATGTGCCAAAATTTGATAACAGGGAATTGGATTTTTAAAATTGTTTATAATCACAGATACTGTGATTATACACAATTAATCATGCAGATATCGGGGCTTTGTAACGAATGCCTCAGAGGTTAATATTGACAGCCAGGTTTAAAATATGATTTTTGTAATGTGATAATACTTTTTCCAGTGCTATAGGTTCAGTTTTGGAGTGATGGTCCTGCGATATGATGAATGATTGATTTCTAAACAGCTAAGCTCAGCAATTATTCAGAAAAAAATCTAATTTAATGCTTCACTGCTAAAATTAATTGGGAAAATGACATTGTCCAGCTCTGAATGTAAAAACTAATTATTGACTTCATTATTGCTCTATTATCTGATTCTATTTTGCTCCATTGACAAGGGCAATTTGCATCCGCTTTCTTTATTAGGGCCTCCTCCAGTGCAAGGTCATGTGCAAGAGACATACAAACAAAAGATTTTGTCTCAGTGTTAAGCATTCAAATGTTTTTAATCAAGTTATTTTTCAGTGGCATAAATAATTGCTCATCTATGTTAAAGCATCTACTGAGTACCATTTGCTGGTATATTTGACCTAAAATATAAACTTCAAACACAAATATTTTTATACCTTTTCAGTGTTTAGTACTTCCTATTTTGACCTCTGCCACACAGAAACCCATTAACAGCTGTGTCTTTTATGAGGCACACAAAGAATATTCTTAGGAGACAGAGCTTAATCTTTTAATAGCTGCCTCATATTTAAAAGGAATAATAAAGCAATGTTTAACTTTTGATATTCTTCTCTCTAATGAAAGTTTTAAATTCATTGGTAATTTTCCTGTGCCGGCCCCCATTCCCAACACAATTACTGAAGCAGAAGTGGAGTGCGGTGAGGAGAGACGGAGCAGTTTGAGTCTGCTGAGTATAGCCAATACGTGATGGATTAGGATCTCTGGCTTAGTTTTCAGGCTGGCAAAACTTACAGTATGGTCTAAAAATTTGTCAGCTATCCAAATGTTTGCAATCTACTCCTATGATAACCCCTCATGGTTTAATTCTTAATGTTTCTGCCAAGTTTAGTTCCAGATTTCAAGAGATCTAATTTCACCATAATCATATACTTTTGCCCACTGTGGCACCCTGGTTAGCTTTTTAAGCGTAGTTGTTGTCATTATAAACATTTGACCTAAGACGCACTCCAATTTTCACATGCAACGAATTAGATACACTAAGAAGCTTTGGCAAGCATCGTCAACCCTTTAATTACAAGATGGAGAAGTGCTTCCTACAAGTACAAGTATGGTAGAAGTGCTTCCTACAGGCACAAGTGTGCATTGGATGGCATGAATTTTGACCTGCCCTGAGGTATTTACTGAGGCCTGTGTTCATTTTGAGATCACCAAGCCCAGACATATACTCTTGCTGCTTTTACAATGGCCTGTTGTGGCATAACCAGGCCATTAAAAATTGAGTGATGAGTGGGAAAACACTCCCTTCAGCACTGCATGCTTTCCACCATAGGATCTCGGAGAGAAAATCTAGGAGGCGATACTACTTAGGGAAATGACAACACAGAAATACCGGCTAATTTGTGGCACACGAAAACTGGAGACATGCTGTAGAGAGCAGAATACATGTGAGGGGATTGTAAGCCTTTCCCTGAAGTCAGACTTCTGTGGGAAAAAAATGTTGCTGTTTCTGCATGTCAAGTTTGGTAATACCATAGAATGGAGAAAAAGATTTAGCTGTATGCTCAACTTTGTCTCTCAACAAGTACATGCCAGCTGCTGTGGTGTGGAAAGTCAAGAAAAAAATCTAGGCACCAAGGGGAAGAAGCAGTTATGGTATTCAGCAAAACAGTGGATGCAGGGTTTGTTTTCTTTATATTATCAAGAGAAATGTACAATAACTACAATGAGCATCTGGTCATTGTACTGTATGTGAGGTTTGTGATATTAAGTCATACCTACAGTGGAGGTTCATCAGCTTCACCCAAAAACTTTAATGGGGCCAGAAATGTTACTGTCGGCTCATGCACAGCAGGTCCACTCGATAGAGCAGACATATTAATATTGAAGCTTTGTCCAAGTTTTACGGTATGGCATGCCAGTGGAAAAGGGGTATCAGTTACATTGTCATTTAAAAGGCCTGTGAGAGGTAATACCCAGTAAAAGTGTTGGATATACTGTACATAGCATTTAAGTCAGATTCTATGGATCATTTACTTGTTGCGCCCTTGATACATCCACCTTAACACTTTAAGTTTGAAATGTATTTATTGTTTCTCAGAAAACAGTCAAGCATGTCTTTCAGCACATTTCATTTTCTTGTTTTGAGATGATAATTTCATTTATGGAAAGCAATAACTCTGGTACTTTACATGAATATGTATTTATCTTTACATGAATATGTAGTGATGAAAAAGATCACGTTTTTAACTTCTATCCTAGTTTGTGACTGAAACAAAACATGGCAGCTAACATAGATCTCAGGTCTCAGTAATTTTTAGAAATCTTATCCATCATTTACCAGGGCATTTAAGCATATTTTTCTTTTCAGTCATAAAAACAATGGGTAGGTACACGTACAAGAACACACTCAAACACACACACACACACACACACACACACACACACACACACACACACACACACACACACACATAAATGATAATGTGTGCTAGTTCTTAAATTCAAACTCTGGGAGAAATATGCCCTTCTCTTATGCCTCATGTCAGTCCATTTCTTAGGAAACCAGAGTCTCCTAATTCAGGTCTGGAATTCAGTTTAAGTGACAGTTAAAAATTGCATGTGGCAGCTCCCAATGAAATTTGCCTTGACAGCGAAGACATAGAAAAGTAAGAACGAATGACTCGGCACCCCGATAATAAGTAATAACCACGTTAGACTGCAAAAGGAGAGCCAAAGCCAGATTCAAATGCAATATCCATTTTAGGAGTATGAGCGACTGGGGAGAGAAGAGGGCAAAAAAAGCAAAGCAACAACAAAGGAAAAAAAACAACAAAAAACAAATTCTTCATATAGCAATAGTCTTTTCTTATCCCTCAGGCTACAGCCTGCCTTACACCTCAATGCGACAATTATGTGCCATAATGACTGCAGTGCAAATAAGCCGCGGGATTTTATTAAACCAAATGAGAGAATCATCTGTGCATTATTGCCGTGTGATTGACAGTGACAAGTGTTGGGCAGACACAGATGTGAATATGACAGAGGGGCTCTGGGCAAAGCTCTTGATAATGTTACTGCTGATAAAGCTACCCGGCATACCTCAGCCAGTAAGGGGGGAAGGGGATTTGGCGCATATTAATTTTCATTGTCAGGGCGCTTCAGCTCGGAAGGTAAATGGAGGAGAGGAGAGGGGGAACTGGGGGGAGATGTGGTGGGAGACTTGATCCAGTAGATTCATTGTGTGATATTTTATTGGGCTAATATATCAAAAAACATTGTGCTGATCATGTGCATAGATTTCACTATATAATAATAATGACATTAAAAAAAATCATATTAAAAGTAAAGGTCATTTTCTGAAACATCTAAGCTTCCTAAGCCCCAACCTTTACATGAGTAGTTGTCTGGCACTGCAGATAAAGCTAGAAGAGCAGCATGGTAATATCTGAACCGTGTGAGAGGTGTAAAAGGCAATACAGCTAGGTTCTGGGAACTTCCCACGCTGAAAATCAGGTCCAGGATCAGCTTGGCCACCCAAAATCCTACCCTCAAACAAGTTTTATAAAAGGTGGACACTGATCCAGAGTTAGCGGTTGGGGAGAGAACCTATGTACACTGTCATCTTCATTGCCCAGATGTTCAAGTGCTTGCACCAGGGATGTCTCACTGGGAGGACTCCATATGGTGTCCAATGCCTTGTAATGGTGTGGAGGTCTATGAAATTTCAGGTGTCGGGATGAATGAGCATTCCAGTTACCAAAGATGGAGTCTGTGTCAGTGTCAGTCATATTTTCTCAGCCCAGATCCACTGTATGTCCACAAGTGGGCAGCACTGAGGAGGACAGAGGCCCAGATTCAATTTGCCCAAAATACACTGCAAATAAAACCAAGTGTTAATTTTAAATAATTTCTAATTACTTACATCCCCCCCCCCCACACACACACACACACACACACACACACACACCACCACCACTGGCATTAATTAATCATCAAGATTTAAATATTAAATAACGGCACAATATAGCATTTGCTTAATGTCTTTATTCAAAGTTAAGGGCAAAGCATTATTGCAGTCAGACTGAAGGCTGTCGTGACAACCACAAGGCCCCCCTGGTACAGCTGAAGGACGTCATTAGTGTTACTGCCTGCCGTGACTGATTTTAAGGGCCCGTCTGCAAATGTATCACACACTGGCATTTATTAGTGTCGTGCACAAAATACAGAGCATGTTATTTGATTTGAATAACAGCTCTCAGCCACATTCTGCAGCCCTGGAAATATATTAAGATGAAGCAAGCTCATTTAATAACACCCAAACTAATAAAAGGCGAGAGGATTGGAAATTGAATTTATGAATATTGCTCAGGAGAAATGTTCCAAAAAAGCTGTGCTTGGTCCATCATCTCTAACTGGGAGGTCTTTGCATAGCCAATTCTACAATAAAATAAAGAAGTAAGAAACACCTAAACTACACTTTAAAATGTGAACTTCTCAAAGAAGGTCAAATTGTTTATTTCTGTGGCTTGAAATCACTGTGTAAGTAAGACACAACAATAACTATACAATTATTACATTTTACCTTAGAATGTCAATCAACACTAAAGAATCCCTGTTCTGAATATGGTGTACTTTTGTACAACAGAAGTACTGCCTGACCTCTGACCTTCTTTAACATCATCATAAATCCAATTAGAAATGGCAGGCATGGCACGCTCCAACATAGTGTTGCCAGCTTGCATTGTAGTGTATGGTTTGTGCCATGCTTAAGGGTGCTTCACATGAGACAAACAAACACTATGAAATTATCACTTAGCATTCACATGCTATGCACAAGCTTCACATCATAACCTGCACTCACCTGTAGCTAGATAAGTGGCTTTTGATCATTATGCTGTTCCTTATGAGCAAGAAGGCAGCTCTGAAAGACAAATAGCAGTAATCATAGTTAATGTTACTTCCCAATAACATCAAAAATTCAAGCATCTTTATAGAGGCAAGTTAGTGAGAAATAACAGAGAAACTTCCATCACGTTTATTTATGAACAAGGTAAGAACATATACACAATCTCACTGCTGTGAAAGAACACATTGTTGCATGTCTAGTATGTGTATCTTTTTTTACAAACAATTTGTAGTATCATTTTGTCTCGAGCATGAGTCAGCTGTATCTTACTGTGCCATTTAGTCAATGAAAAGTTTCAGTGTGCGAATCCAGGGGAGCATGGTGTAAAATATGTATGTAAAGCTATTAAGTGCGTGTGCGCCCGTGTGTGTGTGTGTGCAGCATGTATATGTGCTCTCACATTTGTATGTGTGTGATGATATGCGCATGTGCATGTGTGTGTATGTTTGAGAGGACAGTGTGTGATATGTGGACTGAGAACTCTGGCATGGGTCTTATGGGCCGGCTGCCTGATAGAGGGGGTCCCAGTGGATTCCTGACTGTCACTCAGCTCACAGCAGTTTCACTGCAAGTCATCGATCCACACGTATATTTCCCTCCCCACTTTCTCTGGCTTTCATTAGCGGATGCATTTGCACAATTGATTAGCAGGCAAGTTGGAGGTGGTTACTCTTTGGAAACATATTTATTTATGTGCATATGTAGATGAGTTTAAAAGCCATTAGAACGATTACCTCTGAGGCCTGGTTAAACAGATGTTCAAGGGCAACTCATTCACTAATGCTCTGAGGCAGTCACTGCTGTCACAGTGTAAAGTGATAGAAGGAGTGAGAGCAAACAACCTTTTTTTTGGATGCTACTGATTTTGATGTTTAAAGACTCAGAACCGCAACTGGAGAGCTTAGCTGAAAGACAAACCCTCAAAAGGAGACAGCTTCAGTTAACCAATGTGCTTGTTTGAAATGCACAGCATATGACACAGGAGGGCGCACTAATACAGCAATCCTCAAGCAATGACAAAATCGGGGAGTCTGCATTGGGCATTATTCTGGAGACGGCAAAATTTGATTGTAAAACAACTCTACAATTTACATGTCAGCGTTAAAACATTTATTTTAAGCAATCTGAAATGTATTGAATAGAGAGGTTTCTTTTCTATTCACTGAATAAGGAAGAAATCTTGTGTAATTTGCCTTTACAATTTAAAGGCAGGACATCGTAGTCTCAACGAAGCAAATCGAGGTAATTTTTAAAATATAATTGTGGTGCTGTGGTCTGCTTCTGGAGCACATGTACTGTACGCTTAAAAATATAACAAGGAAGGTGAAAACAAAGGTTAACTCTAAGTCATGACGCAAGGGAAGCATAATTTTAATTTCTTCTGTTAAGTCTTTTTATTTACGTTTTTAATAGACAGTCATTGTTGTAGCTCTGCACCTAAAAATTACATTTAACAACTTGTTAAGCAAATGCCTTTTTAATAAAGAAGACATGACATCGATGAAACGTAGGCGCCATGCCTTTACACACGGAACGCCTTACTTTACACAAGAATGAAGTAAACTTTTAGTTGCATTTCACCTCTGCACTGAGGCCGGTAATTCAATTTATTACGAATCCAACATTTATGTTGATCTTCTTTTACAAAGTCTATATTTTAGGCTAATTGCCGACTAGTGTAAACCAATAATGCCAAAAGTTCTGTTATCCAGGAACTGCTGTACTGCTCTGTTCTTCATCTCTTAGGAATTTCTATTCAAGTTCAGTTTTTCATGATTTATAATTTGGCGGACCATAAAAGCAAACGCGTACTTCTTATAGTCTAAAGAAAGAATGCTGATTTGTTCCTGAGGTTCAAAACGCAATTACACAATGGAGCCCTCCGCATTAAGTGTACAATGCTGAGGCTGTTTCAGAACCTGATACAGCTCATAAGTTCATTTGACGTACTAAACGTGCGCGGAAGAAAGGAACCTCGAGTGTTGAAAAGCATAGGCCTACAGTCAACTGAACTTTTTCGCAGTAGGCGTTAAAGGCAGAACACTAAATCTCACACTGGAGCTCGGCGTTATTGCATGAGCTTCCCATATTTCGGTTAGCCTACATTTTACTGTATGGTTAGAAACATGAAGCATGTTAATATGTGCATGCCTATATATGCGTGCATTCCTTTCCACAGTATCACGCAGTGTGTTCGCTTGAAAAAGTATGAATAGATCTTCAAATTGTGGAAAACATCGACCTTTTGCATAAAGCGTTTAGCCAAATAATTTTGACGCTTTCATATAGGCACCTGCCATTAGTTTAAAATACATGTGTTTTCTCTCGACAACAACAGGAACTGAAAAGGAAAACCTCAAGGTCTGATGTCATTCTTAGGTGAGACATAAACCTCCGTTCTTTTGAATGTTTCTGCTGCAGTAAAACTAAATTTCTAAAGTAAAAATTAAACTTATTCACTCACTGCATCCCTCAATTCCTTTTCATGCATTTTGCTTCTATTATTTCCACATGGGTGCATTCATTAATTAATGTAAAATTATAAATATGAAGAATATCTAAGTATTAATATTCCCCCCTTTTTGTAAAAGCTCAATCAACCATAATGTCCTAATTTTTTCCTCTCTGAACCTCATTTCACGTTATCTCTCCAACCACGAAAATGAGTGTCCCAAAAGGGATTTATTTCATTTATTGGGATTATTGAATTAAATTCAACCAGACACTTTCCGCAGGCTGAAAATGTGTATCCCATCCACTTAAAAGTGGTCTAACCACAAAACGCAGGAAGAATACGTGATTTTGACAAACACATACACATGGCTTTTACTTCGTGACATTTAACTGCGTGTTTTATCCATTAACTAAACACGTTGCCGTTGCCCTGCCCATGGGAAGAAGCAAAGTAATATAAAATAGTAATTCGTCATTACTACTAGGTTATCTACCTTACGAAAAACATATTTCTGTAACAAGTTTACAAATATGAACTGACACACTGTATTTCACTGCAGTCATGCAATGTGTCATAGCCTACCTTCAGCTGTAACACCGGTACTGATAGCTAGCAACACTATGAAATAGTTAAATGCTGTACACGTTAGTTGTCAACAAACAAAGGGAAAAAAATCATTTTGGAAAGAATATTTTAAACTAAACGTTTTTCTCGTTTTCCGAACACTCAAAATATTATATTGCCAAGAATGTATTTTGCCGTTTCTGCTATGTAACAGCAGGGGGCAGGCTTTCTCCACTATTAATAATAGTATTATAGTGTATCAGTTACAGTGAACTTGGAAACTTCACCTCTGCAATGCCATCTGCTGAAACCTCGGTGCTTATATATATATCGCCATAACAATTACATTTCCACAGCCAGGCCTCCGTGGCTGTGAAAGTGGCAGCGGCCACACAGGCTGCCATGAGGTGACTGTCACAAACAAAGACACACTGCTCTCTGATTTGCACACTTTTTGGGCTGTGCCTGCAGAAGCCAGTTACACCCACACCCCTGTGTGAGGTCCTAATGACACCAGTGACTGTACACATGATCAAAGTGTGTAGCCTCCACTCCACTCCAACACCTCACCCCACACTGTGTGATTATAAGCCTCATGGAGAAAACATGATGAATGTACTGCTTGGCTGAAATCAGTCTGGACCACCAGGAGCCCCAGCATGAATGATCACACAGAATTACAGGAAACACTATTGACAAATGTGTCATCCAAGTACTGAAACAGCATTCTGAAATTGTCTCACATTGCTTCGGAGCAAAAAAAGACAACTTTGAACTGTGATTCTCTTTAATGAGAATGCCAGTAGAACTCTACCTTTGAATTCTATGGCCACTTCACTTTATGTACTTATATGCAGGCAACTGTCATCTTAAGGGAAACTGTTTTCGTCCCCAAGTTCAGAGCAAATAAAGACAGGGCCGTGAGCTCCAGGACCGTTGCCACAGATCCAGGCTCACTGTCACTTGGATTTCATTTCACTTCAGCCACGTTTCCTGCTCCTCCATCCAGCAGGGGGGGCAGAGTTTACGATGTGTTCGGATAACCTCCCAGTGGATGGGAGCCTGGCAGGAGCTACATGGGGTTGCGTGAGTGAGCGCTAACCATAGAGTGACATAAAAGGACTGGAAGAACAGTGTGGCATTACAATCCAAGTCAAGGTCTGTCCTCAGAGCATTTTATTAGAGGCTTGTGCGCAGTAAAGGTATGCCAAAGCTGCTCCTACAGCTGAAAAAGAGATTTGAAAAGGAAAAAAACAGAAGAGTAGAAGTAGACACTATTGACCCGTGCCACGCTTCAGTCTTTCATCTCCCCAAGCTACATTTCACACTCCATAAAATCACTCTGCTGGGTCTCAACTGGGAAGCTGTATTTTTTCAGTTCAGGTAAATAATGATGAACATTACCTTGCATTTTATGTGATACGCTGTTTGGTAAATTGGACCTTGGAGGGGAGCATTCACAGTGTACGGAACCAGGAAAACAAAAACAACCACTAAATGAAACCCTACTGAGCTTCTCGCACTTCCCAGCGGTTTACATACAGGCAGGGTTGTTTCACAGATGCAAAGTTGTTTTTCTGTGAAAAAGTGTCTGGCGTGGAGTTGAGTTTTCCAAACCTTCACCTGCCGGAACACAGACTGCTCCCTCACTGTTCAGAGCTCAGACTCAAGGCAGTAGCTTTTCAGCACGCCGAGTAATGACAACTCCAGCACTCTCTTCTCCCTGGTCACAGCTACATTTTTATAGAATTGAGTAAAAAAAAAACTCTTCATGCTTCACGAAACATACGAATCATGTGAATTCATAATTAAAATTACACACTGACTGCTTTCTCATTATCAAGCAAACAACTACATTTGTTTGCAACTGTTTTTGCATTGATGAAGTCTAAAAGTTTTCCATTTGTAAAAGGGTAGGCTTTTTTCCCTGTGAAAAAATTGCATATTCAGCAATGGTAAACCTCTCTAGAGTCTATTCCACTTCACTGATTGATTTCAACGTAACTATAAAGTGGAAGAGATACCCAATAACATAAAATAAACGACAGTATTACTAGCTACTAATTACGTGCTTTAAAGTGTTACCCCTCAGCCTAATATTGTTCTTGCCAGATTTAACCCACTCATTGAAATCTGTCACAAAGACACCATAAATGTGCCATTGTTATTTAACAGGCATACAAGTTTGTATACTGTATTGAATTTTCCTCGCAGACCAAAATGAAATAAGTACAAGCACCACTGTCAGAGGAGCAAGCCCGCAGTATGTAGTGGATTTGCCATTTCTACTGTCCGTGTGCAAGCTGACGGATGCAGAGAGAGACAGGCAACACACACTCCCAACAAAGCGGGGAGAGGTGGCCTGATGGGGCCACGTTTCGGCAGAGATCCAAACACCTTTAGACAAAAGCTCTGCATGTCAGCCCGCCTGTCATTCGCAATCCCTCTCCATGTCCCTCATCTCTCCTGGCTTCAGAGATCTCCTGCGGCTTGTTTCCACATCAGCTGGAAATATTGACCTTGTTATTGCGGCGGCTGGGCCGAACTCGCGTGATGTCAGACGGCCAGGCGTCACTCCAGATAAGTATGCGTCACTTCCTCTTTCATGCGCGCCTCCATCCCAGAAGAGTTCACTCTTCTCCGGTTTCTCCAGAGGGGGTGAACCTTCAGCCCCTGCACGTAGAAAAACGTCGCTCCGCCGGCCTCCTAAATTATTTGTGCTTCTTCAGAGAGGTCAACGGTTAGAAAAGCCACATTTTTAATTATTAATCTGGAGACACAATTGTTGCGGTCCCCTTTCATTTTCTCTGTTTTAATGGAACTCTCTATAATGTGCTCCTTTATATCCAATTCATACACCCTACTCTTAATTAATTTAGATGGAAATAAGTGAGATGAAAGGGCAACTGGTGACAGAGTTCATCCCAAGCACTGTTCAAAGAACCTATGAATTCACATCGCTCTCCTCTGGATTAAAATGCTAAAGAAACGTACAAATCCCACAGTGGCTTGTGCGGCTAGCATGCCTTTCAGCAGTCATTCAGTAACCAAACCGATCCCTCGCGGACATAAGAAATGTAACCTCATTTAAAGAAATACGGTGATTCTTGCGTTTTTTTTCAAATGAAACCCTTTATTGATATTGCCCTAGCTTAGATCTGGTGTTTGCGAACAGAGGAGAAATGGGCCCTGACGATGCAACACCTTCCAGTGAATGCTAATCACCTTCCTCTTCATTTCAAAACAGGACAAAATGCACAAAGCGCAGACTTGGAAGCGAGGAGGGGGGGAAATAAGCAGCTGTGCACTAAGCAGGATTTACTTTATCGCTTTGGCAGGCTGGAGATAAGGTTCAGATTCCTGTTTCTGTGTTCTTTCACTGCTCGCCTATTATCAAAGACGCCACTCGAATTTTGCTGTCTAATGCATGCGGAAATCATTTTGCATTTAATAGGGGTGCCACTTTGACTAAGGCTCTTATTTTCCAAGTCCACAAAAATGTTAAGAGTAGCGCTGTCTGGACCAACGCAGTGACCTTCTGTTGTCTTGGCATAGCCATTGACTGTCACTTTTTTTCCTTTTTTTATTTCTACAGAGTCTATGTTCCTTCTGTGGAGAGCAAAGGGGGAGGTGTGTGGGGTAAGCTGTGATCTCATGTTGTGTGAGAAGGGACACGCCAGGGTGTATATGGACCGTGTTTGCCCTTTGCGTGTGTGTTGTGGTGACAGCTGAAATCATAACTGAAAATATTTCGATCTAGCGTGGGTTTTTTTGTTTTGTTTTGTTTCTTTCATCGCAGACAGAAGTCCCTGTTTTCATTTGTGATTCGGGATGAGTGCCATAACAAATGATAAAGTATATCAAGGGTGACACTTTATAAATAGTTGTGCATCCCGCACAGTTCTGGCTGTGCGGCTGGAACGTCACGTTGCTCCAGCAGCTGTTTCGCGTCGCGGTCGCCTGCGGCGCACCCTGGGCAGGGGAGAGGGAGGAGCTCCATCTCCAGATGTCAGCGAATCCAGGTGTTAATGAATAGAAGGGAGCACGATCCTTTCACCAGAAAGAAGCACATCATATCCGACAGTCCTTCACAGCTCATGCCCCTCTGTTGGGACAATGTGTAGATTTCTTCTGAGCTCCATCAGACAAGCTTTAAGCACCTATGCTGACCGAACCACGCCACACCTGTTGGGACAACTGACTTGAATGCACAGTCGACCTGCACTTAGGGGATCTTCTGGCTTTGTTGGAGGGCTCCTTAGGTGTCCTGTGTGTGCCTGTATGGAAAGCACTTAAGAGCTTCAGGCAAAAAAGAAAGACAGCAGCAAGGACTGCCAAGGATCAATCGCATGGACTAAAATTCACACTCAAGGGTGCGCATGTGGATTCAGATGAGAGCTGGGAGCTGCAGAACTAAGGCAGTGGCTTGGGAAGTTGAAACTGTCCCAGTTTCCTGCAGGATGGCAGTTCACTGACAGACTGTGTTTAAGACTCAAAATAATCAGACAGAGAGATAGTCAGAGTCTTGGTTGCTGGGAGCTTATATCCATGAGATAACCACACAAGCTTGGCACTGTCCTTTTGCCATAGTCTTCCTTAATGACAACCCTCCCTCCACCCAGTGCCTTTTGCCAATTTTTGGATACCTCATATATTATTTGAAGAACAAGACGTACAAATGTTGGGGGTGCGAATCACAGTGCCCCCCACTGTGTTGCTCCTCAGTGTCTTTTGTGCATCTAATTTTGCTTTGGCTGCAAACAAATTTAACAAAAAGACAAGGACATGCTTCTTTGAATGCTAAGAAGGGTTAGATTACCCATCACTGACCACGCTGATGCCAAAGATGAGGCTGTTCACCTGCGCTGTTGCGGGATGTCTTGTGTAGCAGAAGTCTGTGCTGTGTCAGAATGCTCCAAGGGGAAATACTTGACTTTGCAGATCTTTTAGGCCCTGCGTTGGTCCTGGTGGCACGTCCCTGACATGTCCACCCTTAATCCAAGTCATGTACAATAATGAGTAATAATGTGTGTGATAATCCTAATCCACGCATCCACCCAGACAGTCACGCCACTCACCAGCACCTGAATATTGCATGTCACTTCAGGGCTTCCTCAAGATGGCAAACCTCCAGCAATACCGCTGGAGCTCACATGGGTCTGGTCATGCGCAAATATTCCAGCTCATGTTTTTTTTCCTTGCTGTTTTTTTTTTTTTTTTTTTTGCTCTTGTGCTGCTGGACTGCGCTGAATTGTCTCATAATCTATTCCATCTCCTCACCATTAGCAGGCTTTCAATGTTCACTTATACGAGCACAGGCCTCATTTTCCAGGGCTTTAATCACACAAAGCAGTGGGCGCCTAATTCGCTAAATGAAATGGGCCATGATTACTGAAGCAGAGATTTAATACATCATGGAAAATTAGGTAGATTTTAATAAATTGCTCATCCCACTGCGCTCCACATATGCTTGCGCGGGAAGAGGAAATGTTTGCAAACTGTGAAAATTGACCGCTTTATGACGGGCAGGAATCAGAGAGATTTAGATAGGCGGTAATGGGTGCGATGCCGCTGACTGCTCTCGATGGATGTCGAGACTGGGAAAGGGAGATCAAGCTCCGGGCGTATTTCAGCTGCGCTTGCATCAAAGTGCTTTCTGAATCACTGCCTCCGTTAGATAACACTCAAGCTTATCTGTCTGTCTCATTCCTCCATTTGCATAACAATGGCGGATCACTTACAACTCCTGAATATGTCAAGCACATTATATTAAAGGGACAGAGAGAAAAGATAGGAACTTTGCACATTGCTGTGCCAACATTGTAATTTAAATATATATTTTTTTCTTTCACTTAATAGTTGAGTGTTCTTCCCTGAGCATGCAGAAGAGCACATTGTAGAAATATTCACAGATCACCAGAAAGAAGGCAGAGGGAGAGAGAGGAGAAAAAAATTGAGAAGGGAACACTAACCCCTCACTGAATCATTTTCAGGGTGGTAGTGTAATGTAGTCATTAAGGAGCGATGCTTGTGAGCTAGAGATTGAGCTAGGGGTTGGGCACTGTCACTGTACCTTTGAGCAAAACACTTGCGTTGCATCGGTAAATATCCAACCGTACAACTGGATAACGTTTAAATACATGTGCGATTTTAGTTGCTTTGGATAAGGGTGTCTGGTAAGCAAATAAATAATGTAGTGTCCTGCCCTCAATGGTTAAAAATAATGTTCTTATGAGAAATGTGGCTTCTCTGGAATCATTTTAAATGCACAGCTCTCTCAGAACAATGCGTCTGTGTGCTGCAAATCTGCAAGCAGTTTATGGTCAGCCGCACCGGATTCTCCGATGGGGTAAGCCATGTCACTCCCGTCCTTTTAAACACCGCCCGGCTTTGAAGCCATCTGAGAGTCACTGCTCTTTTCGCGGGATGAGATTTTCCACCCTGACCACCGGGCCAAATCTCACTCCGAAAGTACACTAGTTCTGTCAGGGCACACGCCTTTAAATACATGAAATGGTTCTGGGCTTTGTGACTCAGTGCTTGGAACATTAATACCCATGAGATGCTCACAGAGATGACACCACAAAGTCATATTCTGAAAATACCTCCTCATTCTCTTCTACTGACAGAATAAGACCTACATGTATACATTTGCCACAAGTGCAAAATATCGCCTAAACAAATGAACACTAATAAATAGAAATGCACTTCACACTGACCTCCAGCATATGTGAATCTGTCCATCAACTATTTTCATTGAATACTTTGAAATCGCTTTGACAATGCCTTAAAAATTCTGTATTCAGCACAAATGCTGACATCCAAATGTTTACCTCCATCACATTTTATTGTGGTTGAAAATGGAGTGAAGATGAGTCCGGATGTCAGAGTACGCATGTGTTTCTGATTATCGACTGCCTCTTTTATCCCAGATTCTGCTCTACCAAGCCCTCAGTGGATCTTCTCCGTTCGGCTCTCTCAGGTACTACACTCCGATATCCCTACACACACCCTCTTCTGATCTTTGGATTTTGATCCTCTACGTGTCCCCAGCATGAAGCGTCACACCATGGGGGACAGAGCCTTCTCCAGCTTTGGGCCTTGCCTCTGAAGGCACTCCCCCTCTTCCTTTCAGAAATGGTCCAGAAATGGTCATATCTTGTGTCTGGAGAAACAAAGTAAAATGTATTATTATTATCATTTTGGTACACTTTTAATGTGTCAGTCCTCTATGCACAAGAGACAAAACAACCTATGCTGTAATAATCAATTCGATGTCTTCAGATGAACTAACAATGAATATAAAGCCTGCACACACACATGCGTATGCTCATACATACACGCAGCAGCAACACCTGTTTCTCACGTCCCAGGTTTCAGTCACTGCTTTCAGCTGAAAAGCTTCATATGTAGACTGAGAAAGACATCTGCAAAATCTGAAAACCCTGCTCTCATATGTGATGTGTGTATTACATTAGCTGTGCTGTAACAGACATTCTTCTACAGGCCTTAATCTCCCAGCATTGCTGATAATTGTCATTTCACCACTCTGCCGTTCTGCATCTTAGCCTCTTTCTTCCTCTCACTTCATTCAAGGCAAATTTGAGCCTAAAAGAGGAAATCCATGCTTGAAGCAGGAGAATTAATCTGCGCTGCGCCTGTTTCACTCCTCTGTATTTAATTGATAGAAATTGCACGCATCAAAGAAAATGCATACTGAGATTTAATGGGCATAAAATGGACATTAGCATTTTAAAGAGGAGGATTAGCACATTAATCCAGACAATTTTCATCTGCCACTTCCAGTGGAATCGTCATAGTGTAGAACTCCTAATGAGGCTTAACCGGCTTTCATTTAGCGTCGTGATTAGGGATAACACCAAACTTTAGTTTCTGAAGTGTACGCGGCGGCTTAAATCCTGAGCCGCCAAACGAAATGTGTTATTAAAAATTAGAAGACTTTCACACGACGCATTACACAAAATAACCTGTACTGAATCCCAGCTGTAGCAATGGGGTGTACCACTGGCTCATAAAAGCTCACACCTCCATTATGTCGCTCCTGGTGCATTTGTGACTATTGAAAGAGCTTCATAAACGGGGAATGTGTTTACAAAAATACAAAACTAAAAATAGGTCCAGAAAATAAACTGAAAGTAGACTTATGGGTGAGCTGTGGAATGGAAACAGAGCGTCCTCTTTGATTGGCTGCAGGGCCTGGAGTTTCTTCGCCGTCACCCTCAGACTGCCCACCACCACCGCAGTGCTCTCCAGCTCACCCACACAACCAAGAGTAAGAGAGGAACAGGCAACTCGGCTTTGCCTAAACCTATAAAGCATGGGCGCTACACAATGGTCCAAGGAGGGAAAGATTATGTGGTCTGCTGACATGTACTGAAATGCTTGTGCACAGATTATGGGAAAAGCCAGATAATAACATCTGTGAAACCCTTAAGGGGATGGTTACATCTGATGCAGGAGACGTAGGAAATTACTTGTGCGCCAATCATTAGTATCCATATATGAGTCAACAGTGTGACTTAGACCATGACGAGTGTTCATTGAAATAATTTGCCTTCTTTTATTTCTCTACATGCATCTGGAGTCTTTTTTCTTATTAATTTGCTGAATGTCATACACACAGACACCAATAAATTGTACATAGCTATGCAGATGGAACAGTCTGACATGTCTGTGAAGTAAGAAGTTATGAAGAGGGACCCCCTGTAGAGAAAGGATTAAAGCAGGAATGGGCCCTTTCTTCCAAGAAAAATCCAAAACCTCCCCACATTACTGCAGTCATCGCAAACAAGCGCTCCCTGTAAGAACTGTTAAAACAGAGTGCATCATCTGTTGCTGGTATTGCCAAGCATTGCTACACAACCTCAGAACTCCCCCATCTTACTTCTGTGTGAATTCTTTATGTACCCCTCTGATTCTTCAGGCCACAAATGTTCCAACATGAAATTGCACTCAGCGCTACCTTGAACGTTTCAGAACATAGTTCATAAAAGTTCCAACACACCTTTGAATTAATAAACATGAAAGTGTGGAGCCTCTTAAAGGTGACTTTCTCGTATTTTTTATTGATTTGAAATATTATTATTGCCATTATTATTTTATTGTGAGGAACTACTGCAGACAGGTGCCCACACTCAGCTGCAATATTCTCAATTCAATAAATCATGGCATGGATTCTCTTCTACAACAGTTCAGCTATAGGGCAGAGAGATAGGTGAGTGATCATCATGTTCGGTACAAAGCAGCCCCTGGAAGGGCAATACAACAGGTATTTGAACGCGTTGTGAATCATAAATTCAACTATTTTTATTTCTCTCCCCAACGCCTTCAATCAGTTTGTCTGTAAAATCATGACAGCTCTTCACATAAAGCATCTAAGTGCATCACAACCTGCCCTCCCTCTGAATGTCAGTACCCTGGCAACATGCACACTCACTTGCATAAAAGATGTTACCTTCATTTAAAGATGTGTTGTGGTAACATTGCTCCTGCTTTGAAGGACTGTTTGGCTTCAGTTTTTAGATGGTAAGAATGGGATTATCTGTTGAGCATGAAGTTATAAAAATAGTGGAACTCTCTCTCTCTCTCTCTCTCTCTCTCTCTCTCTCTCTCTCACACACACACACACACACACACACACACACATTTTGGAATTTTGGAATATTTGGTTTTATGGAATTCTCAGAGTCTCTGGATCTGATGTTTCCAACTGCAGTCATTTTGAGAGGCGTTTGTTGCATAGTGTCTGAGACAAGAGCAAGACATATACTTGCCCACTTGCCTTTCACTTTCAGAATGTAGCCACTCTAACTATTCTCATATTGTTTTTGTGTCTAATCACTTTTCAGCTCTAGAGTCCTGCCCAAAATAGTTTCTCAAGGCCTACATGTACCTCACCTTCCTAACCAGCGGTGTGTCACACCTTATGTTATGTCTGATGACAACTGTGTCGAACTACACACTATAATTATGCACAGACTGAGTAGACTGTTTGTTATCCACTTGTCCCTTGTATAATGAGAAAAGGTCTGTTGCAGAATTATTTGTGGAGGAAACACATTGTACTGTTGATTTATCAGATTTAATGCATATGCTATCTCAAGTGAGAGTATGGTTGTCAACACAGGTGTCCTGTTAGCCCTCTATTAGCAATGCTTCCAGTGTCATATTGTGGATGGGAGAGGACAGCCTCTGTTCACTGTACCTGCAACTCAGGCTCAGCATACAGCAAGCAGAAGCTCAAAGACAGAGAGCACTGGGGAAACTGAGGACAGCTCCAACAGGGATGAGTTTATCACATTCCTGTGGCAATCGTTCTGTCTCCATCAGCACTTTTCCTCCTGCCAAACCAACCTGTCTCCATCCAAATGTCAAAGATGACAACGGTGTTGTTGCCTTTCTATCATCGTAAATACATCACAGAGGACCTACTTCCATCCAATCCTTTTCACTCTTTTTTCTCCTTTTGATGGTATAACTACCATGGGAAAAAAATCTGGTCTAAATTTGGTTAAAAAGAATAGTGTACTGATAAAGGAAAGTTTTCACCCAAGGGCCAAACACCGACTCACATTTGAAACAATATCCAAGCCCTGTTTCTCTTTCCTCCGTTTTGTGTATAATTGCAGGGATCTGGCAGGGCTGATCTGCATTAGTGGTGTATGCAAGTGCCAAGTTATACGGACAAAAGGACAAGAATGTACTGCAAAGCACTCTCCTTTTGATACGCCTTGGCAAGTCTTCCAAAGACCTTGAATGCTTGTAAGCTCTACTCCTCCTGATAAGGATCAACTAAAGTCGAAAACAGTAAGCTAAATGGAATTCTGAATAATGGCTCTTATAGAGGTCATTAATGCTAACTATTTAAGAAAGTACATTATATATATTATATATATATATTTTATTATTATTATATAAGTACATGATATATATGTATATATGTGTGTATCTATATGTGTATATATGTATACATATGTATGTATTATATATATTTTGCTCCAGCACTCTCTGTGCTGCAACCGAAACACAAACTAACATTCCCAGACTGACAATAGATCTAAGCCATCACTGCTGAAACAAGAAATTAAAACCCTTTTTTCTTAGAAAATCACAAAGTGTCTTTGCTTCCGGAAAGTATAAACTTATTATCATTTCTAATGCTGAGATGAGTTGCCTTGCCTTTTATTCTGCCTTGAAAATGCTCTGTGCAGAACAGATCCATCATCCTCTGATGTAACTCACAGCAGCTGAAGGTTCTGCCAACTGTCTGTTTTCTGGCAGCCAGAATGCTCTTGGGTGGCTTTCTCACAGTTCTCAACCATGGGTTTAATGGCCAATTATCGTCAGATAAATATATTTATTAAGTACAGATGGAACCATTATAGACGTATGAGAATTTAATTGTAATAATTATTGTGCTAAAGATAAAAATTTCATCAAAACCCCTGAAGATGAACAGACTTCAGTCCGCACCTTCCATCCACTATGTTTATTTCTTCATACAAATACACATGCATATATGAAACAAACTCATGCTATCTATAGTAAGAAATCAAGTTAATGGAATACAACCATAGATTTTAATTAAAGCATGTCACAATGTTCACTGTGCCCATAAAGCTCAGTCAGTAGTTTAGAAAGGGGTTATGTTTTTGAGAGAAGTCTGAGAGAATTTCAGGGCCATGAAGTCACTCCCATATGAGATACAGCTGCTTGAAGCGACTACAACATGAGAGAGTAACTTTCAGTTGTGCCAACTCTGATGTAGACACTCGCTGAGACCTTTTAAAAAATCCCCAAAGTAAAGGAATGTATATATACATATATATTTAAATAAGTGTCTAATAGCATCATTGTAATAACGTAGTCTGTATGTAAAAGAAGTGATGATGCAATTTCAAATGCACTTATTCTTGCTCCTTTTAAGATGGGGTTCTCAAAGGGACCTATTATTTAGAATGGATACGTTAACCCCTCTCAGTTGGATGGCATTTGCAACAGCCCTGGTGCAATCCCAGTTTCCTGCCTGCACTGCTGAGCTGATGGCCAGCGGGGTGGCGAATAGGGAAACAGGGTACGAGAAGAAGAAGGCCCCCATCATCCCGGAGCTTTGATGAGTTGTCTAGGCTGGCACACACTGCTGTCTCCTCACTGCTCAGACAGGTGGCAGAGAAACAGAAACCAAACACTCTCTTTGCCACCAACACCTTTCTAGTTGTCTTTCCTCGCTGTCCTCCATGACTACATAAATCTTGTCAGGATGGCACTCCGTCAGTCAACGGATGTGAGCGGACATTGCACGGCCCACATAAGGACGTTGGACAAGAATCAGAAAGAGAAGGATCTCACACCCCTCCCGCCCTACACATGCCATTTACCCAAACCGAGAGAGGAAGAGCAGTCACCAAGATCAGTCTGGCATTAAATCTCAAGATCGCATGGACAGACATCTTTGTCAGGGGGCAGGTTTATGTGCGCGCTGTCTGAAGAGATCCAGGAGTTTGGCTGCGCAACTGTCATTTCCCGTTTATGATGCTGGCAGTCTCAATTGAAAAAGGCCGTGGTCTTCGCTGCGGCGTGTTGGAGTGGATTTAATGCCTCGTCTTTGGCCCGAGAAGCCAGAGATAATGATGGTGTATGGCAGAGAGCTTGTCCTCTCTGACAACAGCAGTAATTTAATCCCCCGCTCCTGCCAGCGCGCCGAGGCAGGAAAGGTGAGACGTCAGCGAAGCAAACCCACACACACACTGCTGCTTCTTTTCAGGGGCTGCAGAGATATCTTACAAGCGACAGGCCACTGGAGGGTAAATATCACAGACCCTAAGAGGCTTTGTGGTGTCACTGGCTCGTCACTAATAACGGTATCTTACACACAGTTGACCCCCGGATGTAATAACGGGGTATCCCCTGATAAGGTTATGGCTGGTCTTATTGTGATGTCTGTATTACAAATGCTGGATGGAACTGCCAGTACTTGATCACTGTTTTTACATTGTTTTTAACAAAGAATACATACAGGGTCATCAGAATTTGTTTATATCCCTGCTTAAACAGGAACAAAAAGTATAATAATAGTATAATCTAATCACAATATAATTGTTATACCATTGCAGCATTGTAGCATTGCAGCATAGCAAATTAATATTATCAGAAACAATCCATTTTTTTCCAGAAAATATAACGGTCTGATTTATTTTTTTATATTTTTTAAGTAAAATCCAACAAAACCCAGTGTATGCCTCTGAAATTGTATTGAGGTATCCAAATGCTTCCTGTTTCCCTTGAGTAGAAATGGAAGTACCACTCTGAAGAAATTCATTAGCAGCATGTGTTTTCATGGAGAAGGTCATAGAGCTCTCTGAAGACTGCAGGAAAATGGTCATTAGCCTCCACAAGTTGGGAGATAGTGATGAAAGAATTCACAAAAAGCTGAATCTGCTGCTTCCCACTGCACTGTCTATTATTAAGAAATTTTATACTAGTGGTTCGGTGGCACCTCTGACAGGAAGAGGGTGCAAGTGTATCTTGCTACCACGGGAGAGACAAGTGATTCGGGAGGCAAATGTAAACACAAAGGCAACAGCTGGAGATCTCCAAAATAAACTGACATCTTCAGGATACAAAGTGTCAAAAAGCACAATTTGAAATTGCATTCATGAATGTTGCATTTGTGGTGGGGTTGCAGGGAGAGGCAAACCACAAAAAGAGGTGACTTGAATTTGGCAAACATCTGAACGAAGATTGCAAGCATGTCTTATGGCCAGATGAAGCAAATATTGAGCTCCTCAGACATGGCCATTGTGTTTTGGTGTAAAGATTAGTGTGTATTGAGAAATAAACCCGTGCCCACTTACAGGGCAAGGGTTTTTTCCTCTTTTGGGCTATTTTCCACCTGCAGGTCTTGGAACCCCTGTTAAGATAGAGAGAGTCATGAACTCCAAAACATACCAGGATGTTTTGGCCAAATACCTGGTTCTATCTGCCAGGAAGCTGACGTGTTGCAGATAATGAACATTCTAGCTAGACAATGCACTCATCCAACACATTAATTCAAATCCAAAAAAAGGATTAACTGAGCACAAAAGAAATGTTTTACTTGTCATCTCAATCTCCAGTCCTCAATCTGTTTAGACGTTTGTGATCTAAACTCATGAAAGCAGTGCATAAAGGAAAACCAAAAGAGTTGAGGGACTAATTTTGACATGAGTCAAAATTTTTTGAGTGGTCAAAAACACCCCTCCCTCAGAAGAACCAGAACATCAGAAAGAATACATTTTGTCATGTTGCCTCTTAAAGTATAAGATTTGGAAAAAAATGAAAGACCTGTTTGTTAAGGCACTGTACATGAGGGAAAGAATTTGAGCTTGTGGCCTGAAAGTAAGCTCTCCAGAGACTATGCTTATACATATACTTACACTCAGACTCCTTAGGTAATTCTAAAGCAACTAAGTTCACCTGTTGGTGTGGCTGTGTTCTGAACCAAGTGGTTAGGGGTGACAGGAATTTACCCAAATGCCTGAGGAAATGATAGGTGAGAGAGTGTTTACTCTTATTTCACAGGTGCCATCAACTGAATTTCCACGTTCAGTATTTAAGTGTCATGTTTTGAAAACAGTCATTTTCAATTTTTTTAGAGGCCAAACATAATGGTAATTTCTTCTCATTATGAACAGAACATCCATATGTTTGCAATTTTTTGAGCTGGCTGACATTATTCACAAATATATACAGTAGCTAGTAATAGCAAGCCATTTCTAATGAGCGAAGTAGCTAGCTTGTCAACAAGATAGCAACATGCTTACTGTACTTTTAGCTCTGCATTGTCATGTCAGACTCACAACAAATCCTCTTCTGCACAGTGCTGCTGAAGAAACCTGATTTTTACACTTTTCTCCAGCTCTTTCCCAAGTTCATTTATAAATTGTCAAGCTAAAATACGGGCTAACTGGCTACATTTCTGAACTGATGGATAAATAGACTGGACTGGATTGATGGATAAATTGCTGTATGTTGCTGTCATTCACAGGAAGCGCAGTTGTGTTGATGGACTGCTGTCAACAGAGGTATCATACTTTACTTGGTGGGTTTGGGTCACTTTTTCAGATGCGCTCAGGTTTCGGTCTCTGTTAAAAATATGACTGACTTGCACAGCACCAGGTCAGGTGCATTCAGACTCACACAAGTCCTTTCATTCCCTTTCACGGAACAATTCCTGAGGCCTCTGTTGGGACCTTTGGGCTTCATGATACCTCCTGACAACTTGTTATTTATTCATTTAGTTGCTGCACAGTCCCAATGTAACCACATACACAAATTTTAATACTACACTTCTTCCCCAACTAAAACACAATACATTTTTCTCCATTCTGTCTTTTTAAAAACAAGACCTGGGAATAAAATCAATATGGCTCCGAATAAGCCCTGGTTTGTTTATGTATTTTGTAAAAACAACAACAAAAAAATCTATGGTACCCATTGGGTTCGCTATCCATGTCTTCTGTTGATCAATAGTTTGACGTTTCACTGGCTTTGGCTAAACTTTTGGAAAGCTTTTTCGAAATCTGAAATTAATTCAGCAAAGTTGAGTTTTGCTGCCTCCTCTGTCACTACCGATGCTACACTGATGCGGTTTGAGGCTGCGGCCGTCCTACGCATGTCACACAACTCTTTCACCATCTGCATCCTCTCCTGCTCATGTCAGAGAAGGCAGAGTGTCTTATATCACGTCACGGAAGAGAATGAGGCCGGTACATACAGGGGTTCTACACCAGATTGACACAGAGATTTCATTAGAGCTGCCAGAAATGTTAGAAGAATAAGATTTACAGTGTTGCGAAACAAAAAACGTTACTGCAAAAAATGCAACAAAAATAACAGATGGATTTTACTGCATTAATAAGTTCTCCATCTTGGCGTCTATATCATCTTCTTTATTGCTTGCAGACACAGTTGAACCCGATGACTCTATTAATTAGCCTGCCGTTCTGGCAAATCTCATTTTTATTAAAGATAATATTCTGTTCAGGCTGAATCACACCATGAGGACAGGTCTAATTAGGCCCCACTGACAGAGGAGGACGTCACGGAGAGAGAGGGAACGAGAGGAGAGAAATCCCCCCAGATAAACGCCTACTTGGATTCACTTCTGTCATCAGATAACAGGCTTTCTTACACCATTAAGTGGGACTGAGGGACAGAGGGAAGTGGGGGACACACTCCAGGGAAGTATTGGAAAGGACGTCCAAGCATGAAAAGATGGATGTGTGTGTCCCCTGCAGGAGGGCAGTGTGTGTGTATGTGTGTGTGCGTGTGTGTGTGTGTGTCCTCTGAAGCAGTGCAGTGTGTTTGGCAGGAGCATTGTGTAATTGCCTTATAAATTATTAACAAATACATTGCTTATGTTTAGTCCAACTCTAAAACACAGGCAGCTGTGTGGGATGGTGGTTAAGGTGCTGAGTTTGTAACATAAAGGTTACTGTACAGCAATGCCCTCTCACAACATTCCCTGCTACCTTGAATAGTTTATCTTGTGTTTGAGATGTACCCAGCACAATGTGTGGACCAACAACATTAAAAGCTTATTTGAGCTTAAGAAATTCACACTTAAATGTTGTCAGATGATCAGGTGCATAATTATTGTCTTTCTGTTTGATTGATATTAAACATTTTTATACAAATATGTGCACACATTGAGTGAGGGTATAGTGTAATACTGTTACTAATTTATGGACACTTTTAAGTGGGTGTCTAAAGATGCCTTTGGGTGATATGCTTTCAAAATAAGGATCCAGAACCTTGGTGGGCTGGGGTTTGAATATGAAATGAAGTGGCAAACTGAAGAACAAACTTTGCTACTTTAATGTTTGCTGCTTTGTTCTAGCTCAGTGAGCAAGCAAGGTTTACAGTCACTGGCTAGGCAGGTGTTTAATAACAAAGTTAACAACAAGGCTTGCTGTATGTGAATAAATAAGTTAAATTTATTATTATTAGCTAGCACATTCTATCCCTTCCAAGGATTTCATAGCACTTTACAGTGAAAGCAATACAAGCAGGGTGACCAGAAGCCCTGATACATTATGTTATTGTCATTCAGTAGACCCTCTTATTCAGAGTACCTGCATATAGAAAGTCATAATTTTATCCATTTATACAGCTGGGTATTTACTGAGGCAATTATAGGTTAAGTATCTTGCCTAAGGGTACAACAGCACTGCCCTAGCAGGGAATTGAACCTGCAGCCTTTTGGTTATGATAAAATTAGAAAAATCTCCATTTATGAGCTTCTGTTCCTGTGCCCTCAGAGAGGTAAGATTAAAACACTGTTTCTTGAGATTTTTAGATAATGATGAAGACATTCTTCTCCTTTTATGAAGGCTAGAGTTTTATTTTTAAAAGAATAAATTTATACATATGTAATGACAGCTGTAAACTAATAGCCAAAAACTAACTATATGTTAGCACACTTCACCACAAGTCACCCACTCAAAAGTGTGTTTTTCTGGTCACTACTTAATTGGTCAGCTGCACTTTTTGGCAGCACATTTTTTGACTTGCATGCTTTATGACTTGTTACTCTTTTGATGTGACATTACATGTGAATGACATCCAACCCTTTTCAAAACACTTTCCCTGGGTTTAACTTTGTCAGGGAAGAACCCCATGAACCCTGTAAGTTACAACCAAATTGAAAATGATGAAAGGACACAGGACACAGGACAGAACCATGAGGAAAGAGAATAGGTTTTTGTTATTTTAGGTGATGAATTCCTGTTATTCTCCAGACCACTATGTTGGTAAATATGTATCGTGTCCATGAATATGTATCATTATGATCATTATAATTGTTATACTTTGCTGCAGTTATTTGTGTGAATGACAAGGTCAGAGTTGTGTATCTGGCCTCTCTCACTGTTGACAGGATGGTGTGATCAAACTCTGCTTTTGGGACCAGTGTGGGGTGTCTATCCTTGATATCCTTCCACCTGATTACGGTGATGAGTGAGTGGGGCAAGGGTGTCAGGTTTGCTCTTCTTCACAATTTCAATGCTTGGAAGATACCCCGTTCCAGGTCCTGTCCCTGTGGCAATTTGCTCGGGCCACGCTTGCCTCGCCTGCTGGAGGTTTGTCTGTTAGCCTCTATTTGCCAAGTGTGCATACAACATGGCTTGGTGCAAATAATTTGCTGTCACCTTCAAGGATTCCGCGCCTCGTCACCTGCCCAGGAAAAAGTGATGCTCGTTATCTCCAATTAAGTTCTCGGCATCTCTGATCATCTCCTTTGACCGGCGTAATGTGAGCATCATTTCGGTTGAGATCTTAAGTTCGACTCTTGCGACTCTGTGCACATCCATGTGTGTGGGAGTGTGACCCTTTGCTAGTGTCTGTCACCTTACCGTACCTACCTGTACATTGTCTTCCTCTGCCTCATGTGTTCCCTCTCTGATGCCTTCCTGCCAGGCCTGCCTACACACTTCAGTGTTTTATTGCTTATGCATGCTATTTATGAACATTTTTCTCCTGATGACACTCTGTTTATCTCCACAGGAGACACACACTCCTTTTGCAATGACACACACATAAAACATCTGTGTGTAACTTTAGGAGGATGGCAGGGTAACTCGCATTATTTGTTCAGAATACATTTGGGATTGTTGGAAATGTGTGCATTTTTCCAATATAAACACCAACAAACTAACAGCGCATTTGACTGCAATGTGGCTGCACGTGCCTACATGACTGATGTCATATGTGTGGGTCTGGAACACACACACTCGGTCAGGTTTATGCAGTCTTGTTATTTTGAAAAAATCTGAAACAAACGGGAAACCCTCCACTGGGGAAATGACTTGTTTGCTTCACCTCAGGAATAACCAAAAAATTGAAGGGCTTTTCAACTTGTTCATATAACACAGGCTGATTTTACCTGATTTCATTATTCTCATCACTCCACCTGTTTTTTGATGGGTGGAAAATGTCTACATTTCTGATAAACATTTCACTCTTGGCCCCTCAAACAGCTTTCCTCAATCACATTATATACCTGAATGCAGCAAAACGTAACAAAACGGAGCTGCAGCTAAAAGTGTAGCATTAACAAAACAATGGGTGGTTTTTGTTATTGAACACTCAAGCCAAACGCCACATTAATTATGTGAGAAACATGAAAAACAAGCATGGTACATTGCTGACAAAATAATCACATTTTAAATACTCCTTAGTCAACATATTAGAATTGTTACTGCATCTTTTCATTCTTTGGCTCACTTGAATGACCTCAGCTCTATTACGTGCCCTGCTAAGATTATACTCACAAGTTGCATGTCATGATGAGAGGGGGTCTCTGAGTTGTATTCGGCCACCCCTGGTTTATAGCCCCATACTATAAAGTTAGAGCAAAAGAGAAAAACGTGGCAGCCAATATTGTTATTTGTACAGTCATGGTGGTCTACAGAGTCCCCTTTAATCTTAGCAATACATCAGAGTCTGGAAAGGATGTCACTGCTGGGTCAAGCCTGGATATGAAAGAAGGGCCGATGCTTGCCAAGGGTTTGTGGGTAAAAACAGTCACTAGCCAGCGGTGCCCTGACTGCGAGCGCAATCCAGCCGTGCAGCAGACATCTGCGGAGCCTCCGAACAGACGGAAGAGGAGCGGGCTGTTTGTGATTGCCCCGACCGCGGGAGAGCAGATGACTCTCATCAGCGGATGGACACAGCCCACAGACATCATTGCCCAAGCAAAGGTTTACAATTTTCCGTATAATGTCAAGCACAAACACTGGATTCACTCGGGCAATGGCAAAGTTTTGAAAAACACAATCCTGTGGAAGTTTTTTGTTGTTGCTGCTGTTGTTTTTCCTTTGTGAGGCAGGTGGAAAAGTAGTACCGGACAAGCAAGATCACATACACTGTACATAACTTCAGCAGGCATCTGAGAAGGATTGATTTCTTTGTTTGTGTGTATTTTAGCATGGGGCATTTTTTTTCCACTGAATGTTTTGCTCTGTCTGCTCTTCTAACTACAAACAAAACAGAAAACTAATTTGAGGGGTGATGCACAGATAAAGAGCAGGAAGCGTACAGCTAAGTCGTGCCTCAAGCTGCCGTCCTGGGCTGGCTCCCCCCTCATTAGCGGGGAATTGCTAGAGCCCCTTGGACAGGCCAGTATTGATCAGGGACAGGAAGCTGGTGTCCATAGCCCACATGTTCCTCAGTTGAGCAAGCCGGGACCCTGAAATCAAAGCCATTGATTGCGGAGGCAGTCCGCATACACTGCGCGCTTTGGTAAGGATGGGGCTCATGCGCAGTTATAGCTGATCGATGGACAACACTGGGAAGGAGTTGTTATCAGTCTCATTGGTGTGTTCTTGTGTTGTTTTCAAGATTACTCCGACGCAAGCAGGAAGGCTGGACTTCAGGGTCATACGTGGTCATAATAAACCAAACAATGCTTGTAGCAATAGAAACGCTGCCATTCATTATGTTTTACATTGCTGCGCTGGGACTACACAAGCAGAGAATCAGAATTTGCTACTCTGGGTATCTTCTGGTCATTATCCACATTGTTGTCTTTTGATTAGAAGAAATTCACAGGCATTCCACTTGAAGTGGTCTTCATATTATTCCCCAAAACAAGTATTTTACCCATTTGTCAAGAACAGAAACATTACCATGGTTATACTTTACATCACAGCTCTTAACTTCAGGGTAATTTACTTCAGTCTTTCTTTCTGTGCAATCCACATACCTTGGGGGAAGTTCAGGCAAATGCATATTAATGTTGCCATATTTGACCACATCACCGCTTTTTCCTGAGCTGTAAAGTGAAGTGCAGCCATAGTCCTGGGTGTAGTGCTTCTCAGGATCTTGAGCTACTGTAGCGTAATACTCTGCGCGTTGTTACCTGCAGAGCGATGGGTGTTTTCCAGCAAATCCACTTTAGAAATGAGCATAAGGTGAAACGCAGACGTTCCGCTCGCCGTGAGTGGCGTTAAGATCTTTGTGGAGCGTAATGATTCTTGCCTCTTTCTATTCTTTTCTTTTTAACAACGCATTAACTTCTCTCATGTTTTAAAGATTCCTTTAATGAGAATCAAAGTCTAAATATTTCAATAAGGGCGTTTTATTATTCAGTAGATTCGCAGGCATTTCACCCGCCTGACAGAGAGAAATCCACACGGCCCAGTTTTCAGCCATGCAGGTACATGGCTTCAGCTGGCAATATTACAAGGATTAGCATGGCATATGAAATATTTAGGGGAATTTTTCCCTTCTTCTAAAACCTAATAAATCAAATGGCTGCCAAATGTCATTAAACTGATGGTCTTTGACTGAGGGAAGAAAGAAGGCTTTTCATATTCAAATGTGGGCCGGATGAAATGAAAGAATGGAAAGGTTACTTGGTTTAGCTAACAACCCCCAGTGCCCCACATTCGCGTGCAGAGGGAGGAGGGAGGAGAGATGACACCGGTGGGATTGTCTGGGCTCTGTAAAGAATGCAGCGCTCGAAGTCTCAGAGGTGTTTCCTGCTGCCCCCCCCAACCACCCGCCGTCCCTGCGTTAGGTGTAACGTCTCGCCTGTTGTTGTCATTAGTCAGGCGGTCCTCTGTGGCACGTCAAGCGGCTGCTGATCAGAGGCGGGTGGTGAGGATGGCCAGCTGTCTCTCTGACACCCGGCATGAAATTCATTGTCTCCCCGTCCTTCATTTGCAAATCAGCTGACAGTCATCCAAACATTATTTCCCTCCACGTCATTCAAGTGCAGGGAGACTTGTCATAACCCACAATTACACCAGATTCGGCTCCCTTTGCGGTCTGTTTTAACCCTCTGATGTCTGTTATGATCACAAAATTTATATTTTTAAATGCGAACAATCTTACTGTCAATAAGCTGTGAGCCTATGCATTTCACATGCTGAGTTTTATGAAATTACATTCACTACATTGTATTTATTACAAACGTACATCAGATTTTTAGTGCAATGAAGCTCAGCACACAGTAATCATTACTTCACAGTAATAATACAGACATTTGGTGCCCTCATGTTTCATACGACCCTCTGTAACATAATGAATGCATTATTTTTGTGATTGTTTACATTGTATGAAATAATTACACATGTAAATGTTACAGAAAAAAACTGACTGCCCCTGGTTTTTGGTTGCAGTGACACCTCTATAGTCAAAGAACAGGTAAGAATGTTACACAAAGCAATGTGTTGTAGCATTAGCACAGTATTTATGAGATCATTCAATCGCTGTTCTCTGCCACTCCTTTTTCAAACGGGTGTCCTCTCAAAGACACAAATGGGGCAGTGAGGAATGCCACAGGCAGCAGTGCAAAGCCTGTGTGTAACCAGGCCTCTTTCCATCTCCTCCAGTGTACACCCCATCTATTCTGAGGCCTATTTTAGATGGGGGGGTCTTTGAAGATTTATGGGAGGGAGGTAGTTTAATCCTTATGGGAGCAACAGCTCCATTTATCTTGTTAAAGCGGTCTATGGTGGTATGCTCAGTTTAGCAAGCGTCCGGCTCCTGAAAGGAAGCCTACAGTACTCAAACTGCCAAAGCCGAAACAAAATGCATAAATAAAGGGGGTGCTTATCAAATGCAGACCCAGGTGCATCTGACTGTGGGGCACGATGAAGAGAACATTGCTTTACGTCATTAGAGACACCCATCAATCCTCGGAGATAAAGATGGCCTCGTACCAACACCACGATCATTGCAGGTTATCGGTAATTCACAGAAAAGCCATTGGAGGAGCCGTTAATGCCAGGGTGTCTTATTGATCCAGAGAGTGGTTCAATCTCTGAAGCACTTATTCATTAGGACAATCCAGACAATGCTGCTGAACAGTAATAACTGATGCTTAATGTAATTAAGTCAGAGGCAAAAAAAAAAAAATCAGGAAATTGCTACACAGTGTACATACATTGTTAGGATTCTTGTGTTTACACCAAGTTCATCAGCCACTTCATTTTCCAAACAAGAGAATAATTACCAGTTTTGTTTTCTTCATAATCTGATGATAGTCATGCAATATGACTGAAACTTTAACACCGCTGCACTTTTCATTTATTCAAAGACCTATTAAGCCTTTAACACATTAAATTATTAAGCCTGATATTACTGAGATATCATTCCTTTCTTTTCAGCTGGGTGCTCATCGAGCTTGTTGTTGCTTTTGTTATTGATTAGTGGAATTAACTTGCCTGTACAGAACTCAACCTCATCCTTAGACCTCGTACCTTAAAGTGCAGTGATATGCTGTTGCTTTGGGCATTTACTGGGTGCTAACTAGGCAACAGGTAATTCCTCAGCTATTAACAGTGGGGTCTCAGAACCTAACTTCCTAATGTATTAAAAAAGAGAAACAAGACAAACAAAATAAAACTTACCCCAGATATTAATTAAAGAGACAATGTTTATTGTTCAACCTCTCTTCTGAAGATATAACTCAGTAGACTTTTTGGTGATTTATGCAAAGTGAGCTTGGATGTATCTTTTAGGAAACTGGGAATTGGAGGTTTCCCCTGGCTTCATAAAGGCAAGAAAGTGGAGAGGTACAGTAGAATTGCAGAGATTTCTGGATGTATGCCAGTGGTCTGACTGATTAGAAGCACTTCCTATATCCCACACAATCTCTGGGGCCACAGTGAACAGTCAGACTGGTGAAGCTCGCTAGGGAAGAGAGAAAAGAATAGTGCTGTGCTCTATTCACAGTGGATATTATAAAGGCCAAACTATGAAAGGAAGCTGGAGAACACAAAGAACCAGGGGCACTGGAAAAAAAAACCCCAAGACAAGTCTGATGCACACAACCATAGCTGATGTCTCTCTCCTTCTTATCACCAGGAAGGGAACAAGGCTTTTAATCAATGTATAATACATCAAATTGATAATGTTAACTCCAGAATATTCAAATATATGAAATATTCATGGGAAACTGTCCAAAGTTCTACATTTACCCGGCTTTCTTCTCCATTAATTATCATGCCTAGGAGGTTTTAAGGAAAGGAGCAGCCGTCAGCTTGACTGAACCTGACAAGGCGGCATGGCCCAATTACCCCACTGCTCCGCTGAGCTTTGATGTAGCGGAAAGGCAGAGAGATAGGGGCAAATTGTACAGCACATTATGATAATGACTAGATTTAATCCAGCCACTAAACTTTATGTAGCCCGTTAAAGAAGATGCTAATACCAATTACCGCGCATTGGAAAGGGAAGAGGAGGGGACAAGCCTTTTGTGTCGACAAAGCACGGCTCATAAATGTTGTAAATAGGAATGAGACAAAATGAACTTATCTCTCTTTAATTATACATCACACGCAGGCAGAAAAGGTGTGGGGAAGTTGCAAGCCAGTTGGGTTCCTCACTTTAATCGACACACAACTGAAAGGAGAGCTCGCTTTGGGCAAGAAGTCGGTTGGTGTCAGCTGGTAATTAACACGTCACTTCAATTATGGCTCCTGAGATTGGAATTGTCTCGGGTTACAGTGCAGGGTCCTGTCTGATTGGCTAATTAGTGTGGAATGACAAGGTCTGGTGAGTCGTCGGCATCTGGCGCTCTGGCATGCTTCTCCGTTTCGCTGTCCCCTTGGCACACCAGTTCATTGTTACAGCTGATTGATCAGGACCAAACACGCAGAAGACAAACTCCACCAGGCCGGGACGTGTGGTGACACTCGGCCATCGGATGGAACTGGCTGACCCCCATTTCACAGGCCTTCAAATGAATGCAAATAAACACATGCATATTACATGTGACAGTTTTACTAAAAGGTTACTCACTGTGTTTGACTTCAGAGAAACACTAAGTTCAGCTGATAAATATAGCATAAAATAAATCTCACAAAATGACAAAGTAAGAATGCAACAGGCAGGGTCAGCTTTAGTCAGTAAAAGAAGTGATGAATTTTTACATTTCTTGACAGACATATGACATCCATCTGACCTTTATTCAGCAACCTTCTACTATTAATGAAATTCACCTCTCAATGATCTGTCACACTGGTTGAGAGTTTGTTTACACTAAAGTACATAGACATGTAGGAGTAATACTTCTAGATTAATTCCATCTCAGACAACACAAATATATGCAACACAACTAAACAGAGGATGACAATGTGGATGAAAAAAATCCGGTCTCTCTATAAGCAATGTCTCCTGATAAGAATCAATAGGCATTGCATTTCAAATAGTGCTCATGGGCACTTCGCACTCTCTCTTACATTTGGCTCAGTGAGAGAAAGAACAACAGGCCATTAAAGGGAAGTGACCCTTTGAATGTCAAAAATATACGAGACTCCAGCTCTTAATCTCTTCAGCTTTCACGTCTTCATTCCCATACATTTCTCTCTTCTAATTAGGCTTCAAATGCATGCGGTGCGAGCGAAAGACATTTTTTAAATGTTAATAATATACTGCGGCTTTTCATGTCAAAGTGACCACATTCACGTCGTCTGTGGGAAACCTCCACCTTGCCTTTTTTTTGCAGGTTTTGCGATGTGGGGGGAAAACGCCTCTACATCATGTCCCTTTTGTTGCAAGATACACGTTGACAGAGTGTTGCATGAGGACATTTTGTGACTGTTCTGCTCACCGGCTTTAATTAGTATGGAGGAGGCAGTGAGGAGAGACACTGCGGGCCTGGGCCCGGCGCTGTGGGTGTGAGAGTGTCTCAGAAGAGCTCTGGGCTGTCATGCATGCTCTGTCTACTCCCTCCACACTGCATGCTCCTCTCATGTACAGGCCCTGAGCGCCTCACCTAGGGCCACAACTGATCACACATTAATTAAATATTGTATTACAGATTAAATGTTTGAGAATCAACTTTTTTCTACAAGTCTCTGCCTCTAAGATGCATTGTTTCACTTGCTCCTATAAAAGCACACCGCCACGGGTAAAAGATGTGACAGGAAGAGAAGAAAATATTCAAATATTCATTCAAATATCATCAATTCATATTTATGATGGCATATGTCTGTCAGTCAGTGATCAAGGTGATATGCCAGAGTTATTCTGTATCTCTCCAGCATGCTTCCAGTCCTTTGATGAAACAAGTTGGAAATTTGAACATACAGTTGGCGATATTTAATAGCTTATGTAAATTTCCATAAGAATAAAAGGCATCAAAACTATGATACAACACAAATGGAATTATGCAGTGACCAAAAGAATGTTATAAACAAATCAAAACTGTTGCTGAATGCATGTTTCCCATATATATGTATGTAAATATATGTAAATCTACTCTTCCCATCTTTTAAACTAAAACTGGTAAATATCTCTCCACATAAACACATCTCCATAAGCAGAAAGAAACTAATGGAAACAAAGAAAAAAAAGAACTCATACTCAGCCCTGGAGGTTCATGCCAGGGCTGTTGTTTACTGCCCTAATGGTGAATCCTGACTGTTATCATGTAATCTATAATAGTTTGGATGTAGCAGTGTGTTGATTCTCACCTGTCCAACATCATACAGAAGGTGCACATGTTGGAAAAGGTAAAGGCTTGCTGTTCTACCTACCTGGTTTCAGACCTAAGCTGTCTGGTCCGGACCAATGCAGTCATCACTGTCTGAGAGTATTGATTCAATGATACGAGTGGCTGGCGCATCCTTCCCCCGTCTGGGGGAAAGGGGAAGATCGACAGCGTCGAAACCAATTATAATTACAGGGCTTATGAGGTGCGGAGGGGAACCTGATCACTGCTCGCTACAAATTGTCAGTATCAAAAAAATATGGAGTTGGACATCTGCGCTGATCCATGGGCAGTTACTCGGAGCGGGGAAGGCTGAGTCAATGAGCATTGACATGGGCAGGGAATGTCTGTCTGCTCGCTATCGTCCGTCTCTTTTATTGCTCTGCCCATAGGCCGCTCTCCAAAAACAACACCACTATCGGCGCAGAGTGAGATGTATTACAACCAGACTTGAAAGATGGCCTCTTGTACAAGGTCAGGGCGTATTAACATTTATGTTGCTGCCGTCCTGAGCCAAATATCGGAATATCGACAGGCGGCATCCAATATTTATTGTTTTCCTGAGGTGGGGCCTGGAAACAGCGGTGCTCATTTGCACATGAAAGTTTACACAAACCAAAGACAATAAATTCCTGTTTCCCAGGGAACGCTGAGAGCCTCTGATGTGCTGCGTCCTCTTCATTTTAAGAGGGAATGTAAGTGATTAAATGGGGAGGAGTAAAACGCCCTGTCCTGTAGCAGCTAAGCATGCATTTCCTGTGCCACGGATCATTTATGAGTGCTACAATAATGTGAGCTGTTCTAAGTACATGTTTCCAAACCTCAGAGACTGAGGGGCCATTGTTCAGAGCAGAGCACCATGGGCCAGAAGCATCTCATTTAGACTTCTGCATTCGTAAACCACATAAGCTGATATCTGTTTGTGGTATTCCTCACAAGAATTTTTCCATGAAGGGACAGAAAAGTTTTGAAATACATGAACATCAACATCGAGATATGCTCTCTCCTTAAAGGGCCATGCCAAGAGGTGCAGTGAGCTAGATTTGGTTCTTCTGTTCTAAAATCGTGGAAGGTACTCTACACTGAACACCACGAGTGGCCAGTACTCTGTGCTTTGTGTTTAAGGGCCCACTGCATAGCCGGGGCAGCTGAACTGTGGTCCCAGAAAGCCATAGTGTCTGTAGGTTTTCACTCCAGGCAAGCACTTACCTTGCTGGTTCAACATATCATTCTTAATCAAAACAGTCTACATCCACAGGTCTAAGAAAGTATTCTGCATAAGGGAAACAGGAAACCTAGGTGCAGACTAGCTTCCCCAGGGTCAGACTTCAGTTTGACTTTCAGAGCACATGCATCAATGCGATTTAACTGCAAGAATGCAGTCTTAATGATATTGAATCATCTCTTTACTTTAAGAAATACTTTTCCATACTTTGTATGTAGAAGTTAATTTTGAAAGTGTTCAGTTAGTCAGATTTCAGGTTAGTTTAATCTAAGCTGACACTGAAGCAGCTAGTAATTAGCTATCCAGCTTGCTAACTACCGGGTGCCATCCATATCTCCCAAGATCTCTCTAGTCATTTTCCTCAATTAAGAAATTAATACGCCTACATTGCCAACATTTCAGAGTTACTGACAATATGAAGTTTTATAACATTTGATATAGGTCAAATAAGCTCTCAAAGCAACTTACATCAATGCAATGAGAGTATGCCAGATGCAAGAGGGCACAAAAATAGTGTCTGTATGTTGAGCTAGCCAAACTCTGTCTATGGTTCTACTATCCCTCAAAGACATATGACTCTTCCCCCACTTCATGGGAAACCTAAAGCAATCAAGCATAATGAAGCACATACTGTAAAAGGAAGACATACATGCTAACCTCTCCACAGTTTGTGCTCACTGGAACTGTACTTGAACACCATTTCCCGCTCAATGCCATCCTTAGCTATCAGGCTAGGCACTCTGTACAGGTTAACAAGTGAATGATTTTTAGGGTTATAATAACTGGACAGTTCAGATAAAAATAAGGGCGAGGTATTCTTTTACGGAACCCTGTTTTCTTGTATGTCTACACAGGCAACCATATTGGAAGGCACTGCTTATGGTGGCATGAAGAATGTATTCCATGATTTAGCCAACATTTTTCCCTCTTTCCACCCCCTGAGCCAAGCTAAATGTAGAATGAGAAATATATTAGTAGCACAAAATATATGAGGATATTGTATATAGTTCAACATTTACAAAATATTTATGTTGTCTCAGAGCAAAAGCTATTGTACAGGTGAAACTGAATGTAATTCAAAGAGTATACATGAACACCAAAAACATTCGTAAGCTCTGGGTGAACCAAATTCTTGCATATTTATCAAAGACAATGAAATGAGATATATATCTGAGCTTTCTGCACTACCTAATGATCAGGTCTGGCCAACATCCTCAGCATCCTCATCATATTGTTTAGAGCTGCAGCATTTACCCTCTTTGAACTGTTCCATTGTAAACTCCTCACAAATCATTATTTACAGACGATTGTCCTAATTCTTTGCTGTAGTCAGTCTTCATAATTACCAAAAGTCTATTTTTTGTGATTGTACCACTGCCCAGGGGGACATGCGCTTGTAATACATCAACCAGGAAAATCTGGCAACCTCTAATCTGCAGGGGTTTGGGGTTTCCAGACAAAATAATAAAATCTGACAATTACTTGGTGATACTGCTGTTGAGACAAACAAAAACAAATGCACTGAACCAAATCAAAGGGTTCCTTGTGCTTTTTTTCTGGGTAAAACACGGTGGAAACACAGCCAACTTGTTTGAAAGTTACTGTAGGAAAAAGAGAGAATCTCTTCACACAGTCATTATGTGGGAGAGAGAGGATTCCAAACCCACCAGAACATATTGTTAAATTCCAGAGCAATAAAAGCTGAGAGCTGCAACCATCAAGAAACTAAAACACCATGTTGGACAAAAAAGGCTATATCAGGCTGAATGAGGGATGCTGCACCATCCAGTTTTGTCAGATACATAAGTGATTGATGTCACTGAAAAACAAAATAAAATACACACACACATTGCCAAAAGTGGCCATTGCCAACTCAGTCATTGTGTCCTCCCTGAGTTGGACTTGGACTTTCTGTTGGTTATTTTATGAATTACCACGGTCTCCTGTTTGGGGTTGGGTATAACTATCTGAGAAAATATGAAAGTTATAAATCATTCTCAAGTAATGAAAGTAAGGAATACATGGGTCATATAAAGCAATGACAATTCTTCATCCATCAATGCCGACACATGGCTATGCTCATACTGTATACAAAACACTATGAATGTTATAAAGACAAAGATGCAAGCAACACTGCCTTCCTCTAGGCCCAGACAAGAACATTCCCCACAAAACCTCATGCATTTCGTGTCTGGCGCAGTGTTAATAACGGAGAGGAAGTATTGAATACAAGACACAGACTCATCCATTCTCTGTTTGTTTTCATATTTGTAATTTCACAATGCAGACCATGTGTCCATACAAAGAAACACAGCCCAAATAACCAGTATCAGATGCAACAAAGGAAGTGCAATATCCTACAGCTTCTTCACAAAAGAAATACTGTACTCTAATACTGTACTAGTCAAAACCATGCGGAGGAGTCAAATGCGGCAGCTACTTCCATTGTCTGGTGCCACTGTCTGGGGGAATTTTAACATTTTGATTTTCACTATTTATAATTCTGCGCTGTCAAAAGTTTCTCTTTCAAACATACAACACCACTTATAAAGACATCCCAGTACGCAAACAGCCTCAAGAGAACTTTTATGATGGTGACAACACAAATGCCAGATCCATAAAATATGCAGTTAAAATGACTATTGTCAAAAAGCTCAGACACAGCAGTTCAGCAAGGCATAAATAATCCCCACTAAAAAGCCAACCCATAAAACACGCTGATAAATTACATTTATGTGAGATAAAGATGCTGGCATCGAAACGTTAGCAAAATCTGATGAAGTAATGTTTCTCATTAACGTCCTCACCAACTATAAAAGCAGAGCAGCTAATGATCTGTACACCAACAGTGACCCTTTTAAACTCACAGAGAAAGAAGAAACAAAAGCTTAGACGTGTATGGCGAGTGGTGACTTACTTTAAAAAAAAAGGTTGTGTCAGGAACTCAGAGAAGAAAAAAAGGCTTCCCACAAAAGCCTCATCCAAAATGATTCACACCATATGCCACCAGTCATGGCTACTATAGAGAGCAGGTCAGATGATGTCAGCTATAGCGCTATCTGCCCTTCCCAGTGGTACTCTGTGTTTAAAACCATTTCTAATAAAGTGATATCATTTGTAAAGGTCATGGACTGACATTCACTCAGATAGTATTAGACAAAAGCTTAAGCTCTCTGAAATGGAGAGGAAAACAGGAGTATAATAGGGTCCCACTGAAAACTTATTTATTTTGAAATATGTCTACATCAGCTAAGAAGACCCTAGGACATGATTGTAAAGATGTAGTAATGAAGGTATTTGGTCTTGAGTCAAATCAGGGTATGGAGATTCTCTGAGGTCTGTAGTTACTGGGCAGACGAAGGAGGAATGGGTGAAGGGGGAACATTCTGGTTGTTATGTCTCATTTGTATCAGTGTCTCTTTAGACACAATTAGACACCATAGGACAGGAGATGAGTGAACCTCCACTTAAAAGTCATGTTGACTTTATCAACCAGAAAGCATATCTACACACTTCAACTATGAGTATAGAAAAGACATTGACTAACAGCTGCAGGTCAGAGCAAAGCAAACTTCACAATAGTGGCAGAACAGGACATCTAAGGTCTAGATAAGCTCAATCTTATCTTTTGTGTTTTTTTTTTAGTAATTTGCTGATAAACTTGATTCTTGACACAGATTTCACAAGAAATTAACCTCCTCTCTCTCTGTTGCACAGGTTTCATTTCCTTACACAAGTTTGACAGATACCCTGTATAGAAATCATACAAGCCACAACACAGATCAAACATAGTTAGGTCTTGCTTTAGGCTGCCAATGAGCCATGTAACTGGAGGTTCCACACAATAGCTGAAACAACACAACAGAGATTGTAGGCTTGAAAAGGATTTCTATGAAGTAAGTTGGAAATACAAGAAAGAGGAGGGTTTAAATCCTTTGGGAACACTGAAGAGTTTCTATAATGGCTAATCTCTTTATTAGCCTTGAAAAACTAATAACAGTGAAGCACCAACCGCAAGTTATTACAAAATAGTGACGGGTGCCCATTGAAAAATGTGACGCTCATTAACTATAGAAGTAATTGGCTAATTTCCTATTTTGCAAATGAGATTTTACAGGGCAAATTCAAATATAAGTTTTTATTAAAAATAGGTGTGTCTGGCAGGCAGTGCTATAAATTAGATTTTTGTTTTGCTTTATGTATCCAGATGCCTTTATGGTCATTGCGATGTTACCCAGTGACCAGAGACATACTGAATAATTTCTGGCAGAGGCAGAAATGATCAGTTACAGAAATACTTGAGATACATTTTATGGCCATGATTTATACTAAATCCCATTTGCCCTTTAGTTCATTAAATGTAATTTTTACGATTGTCACGAGTTGGGAAACAATACAAAATAGGCAGTGTATCCTAACCACTGATGGAGTTTCTTTGAGTCAGAGATGAAGGAAGAACTTCTTTCTCTTCTGCATAGATGTCTGTGTGTGCCCGCAGCATCCAAATCCTAGAGCCAAACAGTTTCAGACTTTATACAGCTGTCTAGGTTAGAATTAGGCAGGAACTGGCAAAGGGAACATCATGTGACTTTCCAGAAGGGATTTGTGGCCTCTGGGTGGGATTCAATAGGCAGGACACATACATTTAAACATTCCCATTCACACTTTTAAAATAGTGAATAAAACAATGTTTGTGACCCAAGCTACTACTTAGTGGACAAAAGTAATCGGGAAATGTGTTTTTAATGGTATATGTTTTTTATTACTATTTTAATCATATCCCTTCACTGAGAAACTCTACCCGTTGACAAACGCTATTTTGAACATGGGGATGGTACTGACAGCTAGCAGAGGCAGTGCATGAGATTTTGAATACTTGTAACTCAAGCTGGTGCACATATTTAAATCAGGTCAGCAAAAACAGTCAATGGTGCCCAAGGTTTTTTTTTTCCTATTTGCAACTGTCACATCTGGCACTAGCCAGCTGGTATAGACAGTGGGGTGATTCTGATTGGCATGATTCTTTCAATCCTGCCCCACAGTCTTCTATTACACTTTCTGTTCACCTATTAAAACATGCACCAGAATGATCCATTGTTACCATAATTCTTGCGATACTGAAAAAATGATTGTTCATACAATACTTTGATTAAACATAGGTAGTGTTGCTGTTTCTTGGTGTCAGGGCGGTGGATTGGAATGGCCATCTTACTACTCATAGACCATACAGGGGTAAGACAAGATATTATCTGACATGGAAATCTTTCAATGTGTCTTCACCTGAAGGTGCATTGGTCCTGTGGGTACAAGGCCCGGAAAATAGAATAATGGGAAAACCCGCTTTTTTAAATGCCCTCACATTGCAGAAGTCTGGCGTCTGCAATAGAACCACATCTCCATGCAGTTATGGCTGCCTGACTGCAGGCCTGTTGCTAAGACAAATGCAAAACATTGCATGAACACAGGGGCCGTAGTTAGGACATGCAGGGCCTGCTACTCCTGCAACTTTCCTCGGCAACTGTAGATGAAGAGCACACTGTTTTCAATGTGCTCCTTTAAGGAAACAGCATGGTCTATGGGAAGAGTCCGACTCAGCAGATACTCCAACCTACCAAAATGCAGGAGCTTCACAGTCATACTTCAGGAAGAGATCAAAATCACGGTCAACCTCCAGCATTGCAAGAAATGTGCCAAACCCTTTTGCCGCAGCAATTCGGCTCACCATACCCAACGCCTGGATTCTTCATATAATTTCCACACACCCGACGCTCTCAAGAAGAATTTCGTTTCGAGAGACAATTCACGATTCGCAAAGGAAAATCTTAACTTGTGCCAAGTCATCTCAGCTTCTTTTTTTTCCACTGCATGGTTTTCAGGCTTCGGGTTTATGTATCTGTTTGTTTGTTTGTTTTCTTGTTTAATCGCGGGAAGCCACAAGCGAGCGAGAATGCCAGTGCAGTCTCTTCTACCCTCCCCGCGCAGTCAAACCAAACCAGCCAGGGCTTAATTGCAGTGGGGTTTCCACTTGTAAAACACAGCTTGGCTGGCGACAGAAATTATTTTTCAAAACACAAACCTCATGAGCTAAATGTTCTCAGCTACACACTGAGAGCTGCACTCATGACTTGGACTGCTATTCGTGGAGACACATTCCATCTGCAGCCACAGTGTGATTTAATGCTGGCTCAAACAAGGCATCAGCTTGTGAGGAGAGGGGGAAAAAGAATCTCTAAAAAGAATAGCTGGAAAAGCAGTTGGATAAAAAACAAGCATGAAAAAAGCTAACAGATATAAATAATTCTCCAGCCAAGGATAAACAGAATTTGTGGAATTTAACGTGATGAACTGGTAAGGCGTCATAGGTTCACAAAGATCTGCAGAAATTCAGGAATAAATCATTTATTTAAATAACATTATTCACTAATTCTGGGATTCTCAATTGAATTAAATGATTTTGTTCTAGATTGCTTCAGCAAATATCACCCCAGGTTTGGTTAATGCTTGGGAAATACCTCTTACAGTATTTCAAATGCAGCACCTGTAAGAGAAATTGAGGCCTTTTCAGCATTTTAATTTTTCTGTAATGAAATGTATTTAAGAGAAATGAAGCAATTTCATAATGACCCAGATACTCTCTAACAGATACTAATGAAGAAGTAACTAATGAAGCAACTCACTGAAGAGAACAAGACCAATGATCATTATTCATAATCATCATAAAATTAAACCACTGGACATTTTGTTGTAGACTGAAGCAGTTTATGTTATGTACATTGCTTAAGAAAACAACAGGAGTATTATGACCTGTGGTCTCCCAACCCACTCCGTCACATGCACACTCTGCTCGCCACATTCATAATCAATTCTTATCCGAACATGGGAGACAAAAGCAATTACTGTGACTATCATTACTGACACTGGCATTAATCACAAAATGTTCTAAAAGACCACTCTAAATGAATGTTGTTCATACAGCAGATACTTTTATGGTAATCACATACAATTCAATAACTGTTTTGTAGTGCTTTCAATACAGAACATATTAATTAAATCGTTGCCTTTTACTGTGCTGATGTTAATGAGAAATGAGTCAATTTACTGAAGCACTTAAAGAGATTGGGGTGATGTAACAGTAATTTAATCACAAACTGTGACCGCCAAATGTCATAATTTCAAACCAAATATTTTAATACGAACAATAAAATCACCATGTAGGCACAGTGGCAGTGTCAACTCCTGGTAGGCTCCTAGGAGTGACTCTCTATTTGACTCTGTAGGGATTGATTTATGATTTGCTTTTTAGCATCCCGTTAACAAAAAAGACGGAAAATGGTCAGTAAAGGCTACTGCCACTGCTGGCACCACTCACTCTCTGACTGGTAACAACGACAGAGGATCTTGCTTCTGTGCTCCAGGATCTAGTGCTGCGATGCCTCCTCTCAGGACCTACAGCAGTAAGGAGTCTGCCACATGCGCTGGGTACTGTGAAGTCATCGGCTGGGTACGAGCCCTGTACCACCGGGGTGGCCCAGGGCTCCAGGTCTTAAATGGCCGAGGAAAAGCTCACAATCAGCAGGCATGCCCAGGACCCGAGCTGTGACATGTATCTCAGAGACTTGACGTGGCTCTAAAATGGGTCGTTGGCTCCATCCAGGTGAGCTGTCTCGTGACATTTATCTGCCATGACCCCCCAGTTTTGACATCTGCTTTGAACATGTGTCCCTTCGTGCCACAACTTATGTCTTTTAATTGGGCTGTTTAAAAGATTAATGACAAAAAAAGACTCCATTTGGCTTTCGAGTGAAAAAGTAGTCAGAAAGTATAACTTGCAGAGCCAGGGGTTTATGGGGGATTACAGTTTTATATAAACAGTGTGTTCTCATATGGCAAGGTTAGCAGTCATAAACTCTTTTTTTGAGGCAGGACCACATTGCTCTGTGGTAAGTATGAAGATGAATACATTCATAATATAATTTCCTCATTAAGTACTATGAGGACGTCATGGCTTATATAAGTAAACATAGCTGTTAAGAAACACTGGCAAATGCTACATTGCTTTTATGCAGTAAGGGTTGCAGATTTTGTACAAGGACCTGTACACTACACACACAGGCTAGATTGTGAAAATACTTTAGATCAGTGTTTCTCAACCCTACTCCTGGCGGCACCCTGTCTTGCATATCTTCTATCTATCCTTGATTAAATCAGGTGTGCTCAGCTAATAAAATGTGCCACTGATGAGTTCAATCAGGTAGGTAGAGCAAGGATAGATAGAAGATATGCAGGACAGGGTGCCGTCAGGAGTAGGGTTGAGAAACACTGCTTTAGATGTTACAGTTCTTTCCTACATAATCAGAACTGGAGTGAGCAGCACCTCCTGCAGGACAAACACACACGACTACAAATTCGCCACAATTGTTGAATGGAGGAACAATCTGCCAGGAGAAATTGTAGCTATTGAGTACAGTGGAAGACATTTTTTACAATATGCCACTATGCACCACATCAGTTCTAGTTTGTAAAATGTAGAAATTAACAGTTACCCCATCTCAACCACAGTGGATTTGAATGTAATGCAGCTACATGGCTATGCAATGTCTCTTTCATAATTCAATAAATATCAAGCCTTGAATTGGCGTCTGGGAAGAGATTGTCAGAAAAGAAACGAAGTACAAATGTTTCATTGTGCCAAAGGGTTTTGATTTTCATCTTCATGTGCCGCATGTTAGATTTGGGTTGAAAGCATTGGTCCAATGCCTAATGTGTTCTTGTTGGCATGTGTGCGCTCGGCAGAATGGGCGCCAGATGTACTCCGAACGCCAACGACAAAAGGAGCGGTGACTCGCACGGTGTTCGACGCTCCAAAACCGCGGGTGGCGCACACACAAACGGGTACGAGTTAATGAGTCACAAAGTCTCTTCAAAGCAAAGTTACACCCATTTAAACCTGTCTGACATGTCGCCCAAAACGACGAAAAAAAAACCTTACACCTTCAATTTATGGCAGAGGAAAAACCACAAAGACAAAAGTGCTACATATGCAAGTTATTATGAATATGCCTTTTCTCTCTGATGGGATCAACATGTAAATCACAGGGGGGAAAACAGTCTCCACTCAGTTTGCGTTTGTGTGAGACCAGATACAAGACTAGGATGCAGGACATCCTGATGAAAACAGCATGCTTTCGTCACAAACCTACCACTGGCTGAGCTTTCAATGATAACTTTGGCAAGTCAGAGTAGTGGTTTTTGGACATATAATGGCACAAATCTACCAATTATGAGTCAACACTGAAGAGTGAAAAGAGTGAATTTAGTTTGTATTTTTTCATCTGATACCCATGGAACCAACATTTACAGTATTGTATTAACTTTGCAAAGCTCATTCAATAGTGGAAAAGACATTGCATGACAGTAAACCGAGCTTCAATTTTGAAACAAATGTAATTACAAGGCATTTAAAGGGCCTTAATTGGTATTGGGGAGAATCAGAGGTGTGACTTAATGTCTGAGGCCACCATGACAGTGACCCTGGATGTCCTATGCGTGTAACAGACTGTTTAGAGGAGCGTGTTGTTTGTTGTAAGTTGGCCTCCGCGTGCTCTGGAATGTTCCATGTTGAATACTGTGTTGTTCGAAGTTGTTCCTTTTTATTATTTACAGCTTTAAACTAGACCAAGCCGAAATAAAACCATTTGGAACAGCAGTAAATACCCAACACTATCATGTTCATGGTCTTGAGCCTTGTAAATAGCATTAGAAGACATTTCACAGCCGCATATGGACTGCGCTGTCTTGGTTATTAAAGCTTTCTTACAGCGGGGCGAGAATGCGAATGTGCCGGCCAGCAGAAAGGACATAAAAATGGGACATCAAATGAACAGCTTAGGAACAGAAAAATACAGCACTTAAATGTGACAAAAATGGAGCCACACAATGACAATTCATAAATGTGTTTTGCACTGATAAAAACGGTTCGACATCAAAACGAACAAGGCTTTTAAGTTATCGGCAGGGTTATTTCTGTTTAAAAGCAGTTTTCTGGGGAAATAGGGGGGAAATGGCCATATAAATGTGCAGCTATGCTTTTGAAATTCCACTAGTTTCCTGATTCTTAACTGCCATATTAAGCAGCTGGGCAAGTTGCTCAAATTTCTGTTCGTACCCAGTCTTAATGTATTCCATCTTGTGTGTCATAGCTCCCATGCCCATGTAAAAATTGGGAATAAAGGAATAAAGGAAGCTGACGTGTGCATCCTCAGTGCCCCGTGTACCTCAGTCATACAGTTTCCTGCACTGTAGGTGTCTGAGGATCACACCAGTGTTCCTGATTCACAGCACGTGTCCAATGTACTCTTACTCACTGTGGCAAAAATAAAACCCAGTTTTTGAGAGGTGTGAATTAACAGCGGTGTTGAGCGGTTTGTGTATTGGGAAGAAACATCAGCAAAAAAAAAAAAAAAAAAATCGAATGAGGTGAAATCAGGTAATATGTAAATGCGCGAATCAGAGAAATGGAATAAATATGGGGATGGAAACGTGACCTCCGCGCGGTGCGTCGTGCAGCACACATCTGCACACCAAAGCTTTGTGTTTCTGCCTCTCTTCATAAATGATCAGCATCAAGCGTGCGCTACGGCCAACATGTGCGGGGGAACACATGAGACGCGTCCAGAAACGTCTGATCACACCGTGTGTACCATGAAATGGCATGACCCTCCTTTGAGTTGGACCTTCGCGTCTGATTTTCCCGGCCTTTCTCCCTCCTACTGAGTTGAAAGTAAAATTGTACAGGGCCTTTTTCTGTTTTTCACATCTGGTGAACTTAAGCTGAAAACATGCAGATATTGTAAAGGGCTACAGTTTTTTCCCCCTCTGGCTTTCTTTTTTATCATAAATTGCATTTAAGCTGTGTGCATGAATATAATTGTCCTACTTAGAATTATGCAATGATGCAGTAGCCCAGTGAAATTACTAACAGGCCAGAACCGTAAATTATGATTTTTCATGGTTTTCAATGTTTGCCACATATTTTGTGCTGTTATATATTTCTTTTCCTCTCACTGTTCAACAATAAGTATCCAGGCAACAAAACAAATATTTCATGTATGAGAGGGCTTTGAAAAACACATTTCTTTTCCTGCTTTAAAAAATAACCCTAAATGGTCCAGCGATTTTAAAAGCATATAAAGGATACAGATGTTCAGTCCGAAAGGCTATTTTTAAATCATTGAATGTGTTACTTTGATGTATCACTGCATTTGCATTACGATTAAAGGAGGGGAACAGGCAGTTGGATAGAGCCATATTTCTCTAGTGTGTTTCACATTTCTAAATGGGCTCAACTCTCTCTAAGTAATACAAGGCTCAGCATTTCAGAGTGACACATGAAAGTCAAAATCAAATAATACCTTCCAACAGTGGCACATTGCATGTTAATGAAAACAAATGAAATTGCTGAAATATAATAAACAAAGAAGATTTTAAAAATGTGATTTCCCTGCTAGGCAGTTGAAGTACTTGATAATAAATACCAATAATCTAACTGCTGCAGAGCAATACATTCTGAATATTTTAATAAGCCAAGATAAAAGGCAACTGCAAACCTGATTCTAAATGAGAATAACAACTGCAGTTGTGCCAGAAGAGGGAAATGATGGCACACACTTAATAATAACTTGCATCACAAAACAAAAAAGAGACACTGGAATAGGAGTATAATAATCGAGGTAGGTTTAGATGAGGAAATGTTGTATCGCAATACCATTACTACTTGTACTGGAACTACTACTATGACTACTACTGCAGTTACTATTACTGCTACTGCCACCACCACTAATACTGACACTAATACTTGTAATTGTAGCAATAATAATTACAGTGAAAATTACATTAGACAAAGGATCCTGATGTAGCTGCCAGTATCGTCATTATTAGCATTATTACTGTTTCAATTAGGGTTTTGTACACACATCCTGTTATCTGTTAATAAATTGCAAATTCTGTAAATTCAAGTGCTCAGGCTTTGCTCGAGGATGTAAAACTTTCTCTGTGTGTTTTTTATTAGGTGCTGTATGTGTAAACATATGAGGTTTTCCCCGCACAAAAGAGGCCCCGACACCAGAAAGATGGAACGACTTTGGAAACAGAGACAGAAACATGCCGAATATTTTCGCGCTGACTCTGTCATTGGTCCCTGATCATCCTCCTCATCAGACAACAAGCGGTGACTAAAGCTCTGGAAAGAACGGGACAAACATTTCCAGAAACGGGGCCGGCACCAATCTGCTTCCAATCTGCCCCGGTTACGTCTTTAACCCGATAACAAAGCCTCACATCCGGCTCGGAAACACAACGCCACGGCCCGCTCCGACGTGTGCGAGGGAACCGCTTCTAAGCCCGCCGCTTGTCAGCGTGGCATTCGTGACATTCGTTTAATCCGGCAGGCATGTGGCATTGTGTGGCGACTGCCTCAGCGTGTAAGTGCATGTCTTGCGGTTTATACTGGTTTAATATGGGACGACAGTGGTACCAGTGGTGGCACCCGCTCTGGTTGTTCTTGGCAGTTTGTTTTGACAATCTGCTACGACTGCAGGCTGGTGCTGTTTAATTTCATGATTCAATAATATAAAAAAATACCTCTGGTTTACAGAAAAAAAGAACCCAAATTATCTAAATTTGACAAGCGCTTGGCAAGAAGAAGCAAGAAAATAAAGTGGCATATGCAATTTCATTTGTCTGTCTTGGCTGTTTTGCAAAATGGAAGCGAGCTCCTTGACAGCTGATTAAATTCAGAGGGGCCAGATGCGTAAGACAATTAATCAAACATTCTTGGGCTCTACCCTTCTGTCCCCGATTCTCAGCGTAATCAACATTCCTCCTTGCTACATGCCCAAGTAAGATGTTAATAAAGGAGACAAGACTGTGAAATATACACAACTGACAATGCTTTGCTAAAAAATCTCTATATAGTGGATGGGAGATACATCTCCTATTGCACACCACGCTGTAGAGAGCCCCACATTAGGTACTCCATATCCCTTTTTATGAATTTCTATATGTAAATCTGTGACCCCTTGGGGCTATGTTATAACAGAGGTATCTATATATGGACTCAGTACTTTAAGGACAAATCCTCTTTAATGTTCTTGTCACTGAAAGAACAGCTGGAGAGGGGATAAAATGGTAAAGCAATCTGCTGGAGTTTAAGTATTAATACAAAATTAACTTCTGTACATTGGGTAATTGCTTTCTGGTTAATGTACTTTCATGAGCCTTATTGTACTTTCATAAGCTTTAATTTCTATTTTTTCCCCATTTGAAAAGTCACAAATGTACTTAGATATTAAGAGTGCTGTCAAATTAGAGATTCTATTTAGAAACTGCATTATATCTACTCAGCTCAGCTTGGCAAGAACAGTTTGCAGTGGATGCATCTCTGATTAGCAGTAGTGGTATTGCTAACAACACATAAATGGCTCAGTTGTAAGGAACTGAAATAAATAACCAAAATATATTCTCAACAGCGCTGTACCCAGTCAATCTACAGCCTCTCATTAGCTATCAGACAAATGAAAATATACCCAACTGCAGTGTTTCCTCACATACACGTCTAGTACTGAACGATGACTGCAGATTTAAACAGTGAGGCTTTGACTGTATATTTTGCTTTACCACACCACATTTAATTTTTGTATTATCTGTTGCCACCTTCTACCACAGATCAATGCTGACTTAAGGCATATGGAAACGGTTTAAACAAACTCCTAAATGAGCAAATTTTCCCAAAAGAAACAGCAACACTTAAAGGAGCAAATACTCCTACACTTAAATCCCAGGCACAGTTCAAGCATCCAGCTTATTTAATTACATACCATAAAGTATTAATCAGATCCAGATGAAGTGGGAAGATTTTTCTTGCATTTCATTTTTTATGGGTAATTTGAGGTTATTTACACATGATAAATGAGTTTTTAACCAGTCCCAGGCACAGTCATGAGGACACAGAGTGCAAGACACTGTGCATGCCCTTTTCAAAATCGTTAATAGCCACAGAGTTTACACATTTTGATTAATGAGAGATCACAACCGGTAAACAGATCTGAGTCTCATCTGTATGTTTTTGGTGATCCCTGCCTATCAAAGATGGGTTTCAGTAACAGTGCAGGGGAGCTGAGGTGCATGGGGGTTGGATCATGGGTGTGAAGTGTATGTTTTGTTCTGACGATTGATCACATGACCCACTTGTCTAATATTTGCGGTGGAGGTGGGGAGGAGTTGCTGATGGGCAATGCCCCCAGTATGGCAGGGCTATATTAGTTGACTTCGTTGACCACACACTACACAGTGGGCGTTTTGCATGTCTTCTCCCGCTCCTTGACTGTGTTTGCATTGGTCGCTAGAAGCTGCCTCAAGATGGCACTCTAAATCCCTTTGTAGGTCCTTCCTTTCCTCCAGCAAAACTGCTTCTCTCTCGGGCTTTTACCGACCCGAAGAATGAACTTACAGCCCAAAAGGTTATACCGCAGGCTAATATGCTAATATCAGGAATGCTGATTCTAACATATACTAACAACAGAAAATAAAAAACAAATAACACACCTACATGTTACAAATCAGTTTCTGAAGGCCAACATAGAGTTTATCTCTAACATCCAGAGAAATGTCATCAGAAAATCAGTGAAACATGTTCTTTAATTGGCCATTAGATGGCTTACTTGCACAGCAAAAATTGCTTGCCAGAGGTATGGTTTGTGGTGTGTAAGAAAACACTAGATGGGGCAGCATGCGATATCTGAAAGGTCAGGAAAAGGCCTGTTGCAACCACAGAAATTTGCTCATGGAAGGATTGAGCACCCAGCATCACATGCACCCCTCTATAAAAAACACATGCAGAACCATGTAGACTTGTATAGATAATTTTCATATGCACACTGTGCATACACGCCACTTTTAGAACCCTCTGTTTATCCTTATAAAAAACATGCCAGTTCACATGTGCCTTTTGCACTCCATCAGCCACCATCAGCTTCCCATTTCATTTCTGTCTCCACATCCGTTGTCACTTTGTCTATCTCTACCTATACATCTCATCAATGCAAAGGACATATCATGGTTATTGTAAAGAGTCAAGGGTCAGGTCTAATTCACTTTCGATGCAGTAATGAAATATGTACCGAGCCTGGATAAATTTAATCCCCCCACCCTTCCCTGTGTCTTTCACGCTTTTCTCATATTCAGAGGCTGATATTTGCACATGTATGAGCAGGCGGCGTCAGCCACTTAAGGGCACGCAAACGAATCAGCCGTGTGAAATGGCAGCCGGGGCTTTCACGGCACTGCCAGGGCCTTCCAGGTATTAAGAGCGTGGCGCCAGTTCCATTTCGGGAGAGGGATTGACTTGCGGAATTAGCTACCTCCACAAGTGTCAGTGCCGAGCTGAGTTCAGCTGTGTCAATATCGCTCTTCCAAAATTAAAAACAGGCGAAGGGGGCATTATCAGATGGAAAATGAATTCTGGGAAGATGCACTAAAAATAACATGGATTTGCTCTAAACCCACTTCTTCCTCGGAATGCCATGAATAAGTAAATGTGGACTGTACTCTTTGCATTTTTCTGTGTCTACCACTGCTTTTGCTTTTAGGATGCATATTGTGTCATGCATAAAACATTGGCAAACTCTTTTCAACACTGTAAAAGAGTAATGAATGATTAAGATACACAGATACGCACAAGGAACTGTTAAAAAATAATAGATGTGTGTGCATTGATCCATGCAAAATACATAGCATCAATGTGAATGTCTCTTGATGCAACAGCAGAGTGTGTTTGTTCCTTGGCTGTAGTTTGCATGGTGGAAAACTTCATCCAACATATTCATTAAACCGCTGATTTTGCACCATAAAATTGAGCTATAATTCTCAGTCTTCCACCAAGTTTCTCTTAACTTTCTGAAATGCTAAAATCAATTAATCTATGCTTGTATCTATTGTTTCCGCAGAAGGGCTTATTGTGTTTCAGTAATTTAACATCGAAATCTTCTTGGCAGTCTGGAGGCTGAGAGATGCCTGAAAGAACAGGTACCATTTCAAGCTGTGATTCTGGCCCACTGAATGGTCCACTTCCAGAGCGAGTTGGATGGTGACCTCTCTCTGAGAGGGTCACTTCGGTTGGCTGAGGCAGACTGTTGGGCTGCAGGATCAATTCAGTATCACAGGGGTTTCTTGTCTTTAGGGGTAAGACCACCCTGAGTGAGGCCAAGAGTGCCATCGGCTGCCTGCAAAGCTTATTAATACTGGAGCCCTATTGACATGTACGGATAATTAACCCTGACCCATCCCCCGTTCTCATGCTACCTGATACTGGTAGATAGCACAGCTTTCAGGAGACACAGTGATGAAGAGGCCGGTCAGCCAGCCAGTCTCCTTTTGGATGGGCTGCCTTTGAACTTTGACCACCCAGATTTACGGTAACCCCCGTATATTGAAGTGTTGGGGGGGGTGTATGCAGACCCCTGCTCAGAATGATAAAGTGATACATGGTACAGTGATAAATTATTAGCCACTGATTTCCCATGATAAATCATTTAGTGATCTAATAGTCCAGTTTTGTCACCCCAGCTAGTTCTTACATGACATAACTGTATGAACTGGACAATTTATAAAAGACTGTATTTTTAACAAAATGAAACATTAATGAGGTATGCTTACACAGATGTACAGTTGACTCCCTATTCCAGATTGAATAATTTGGACTTGGTTTTATTGTAGATTGCACAGCTGCTCCAATATTAATACTGCTAATTTCACTTAATCCTGTTAGGTGTACAAATGGAACAATGCATGGTTAGGTGCATTATGTCACAACAGCCCCTGACTATTTTCGCTTATCTGAAGTGGACTACATAATGTCTGCAACATTGCTTTTCAAATATAATTTATTGTTGTTATTATGACTACAGGGTGACAGTGCTTTTGTGATCTATCTATCTATCTATCTATCTATCTATCTATCTATCTATCTATCTTTCTCACATACTCTCCCTCCCTTGCTGTCGCACATAATCTCTCTTTCTCTCTCTCTCTCCCACACACACACGCACATTTCAAACTCATTTCATTTTCCTTCTTGTTTCAAACAAAGCCATGACATTTTAAGACTCCTTGATTAAAATGACAGCATATGAACTTCATTCTTGATCTTGAGGTTCCAGTGCTGTCTTCCTTCAAAGGGAGGCAAGAAAACTTACAGTGTGATCATATAAATCAGACAAACTTCACAAAGTGGACAATTATGTTTATAGAAGAGGTCATTATGTCACACATGGCTCCATATGGCACATGCATAGAAGCACACATTGCTCTAAAATGTAACCATGTCTGTGCGTTTAGGAATAAAATAAACTACAAATATTTCTGTGAACTGTACTGAACATTTGATGATTAAGTATTTGAAATTGTGGTTAGATTTTTACATGAAGTGAACAAAAATAGCATAATTCTGAAGCTATTGAATTGGGGACGTGTATAATATAAGGTTAGTTTTAAGTGGCATTGAACTAATAGCTTTGTTTTGGATAAGTGTCTGCTACATGACATCTCAGATGGCTGCCTGAGTGCAGAAAGCCATAGGAAAATAGTCTGAAACTAAACATAAACATACATTCCAATAGCCCTTGATTAAAATGACAGTGTGCTGAGTCTGTTTGACTTGTCAAATTTCAGGGAGGCAGAGTGGAGTACAGGTTAAGAAACTGGGCTTGCAACCTCAAGGCTACAGGTTCAAATTCCAGATGACAAACAGCTGTTCAGGCCTTAAACAATGAATGTAACTTGAGATGCTTTGTTAAATGTTCAGCTGTATGAATGCATATAATGTAAAGATGCAACTTTGATAAATGTTACTTTGGATTTTCAAGGCCTTGCTCCTCAACTGAAAGTACACCTTATTTGAGAGATTTAGCTGTGGAAATGAAATAGCTGGAGACTAGATCCAGAGATGAGTGAAACCAGTTTGAACATGAAGCAGTCTGTAGGTGAAATAGAAGGACCAGAAAATCCAATCTCCCAAGTGACATTATCAGACTCCCAGAGAATTGTAGGAATCTGTGGCGTTGAGCTGAAATTAAATGAATTACCAACTGACTGATCTGGACAGACAGATGGACAAATTAAAGTGTCTTGCATTCAGGAAACTAAACCCATAGTGATTACTAATTAAGCATATTAGCATAATACGAGCAAAGTACAATGTGGGTAATAAAATTAAATTGACCATATTACATAAAGCACATGATACATCATTACTTGTAGACATAGACAGTTTTTCATCATTTTCCAAAATAAAGACAAAAAGCTCACACCGGGGATTGGTGTATTAAAGTTTAAACCCGTTGCTCAGGTGTAAAAGCTTGTGAAAGTGGCATTTTTAAGTCCATTTCCATGTCAGCCTGAAATGGGGTCTGAATTCCAATTTATGTGACATTCATGGCAACCAAAACGTCAGTTAGCCTTTGCCCACAGCTAGTAACTGACCACAAGACCATCACTGTTGATTTAGGCAGAATGAAGTGGCTCTATAATTGACAGTCGTGCAAAAGAATCAATGGTTCTTTTTCCCTGACTACATCATGGCAACGGCAACTGCAGTCATAAAGTCTGTGTGTGACAATAATTGGATTTTGTTGCTGAGTTTGGTTTCATTATCAAATCCATTCAATCAGGACATTCTACTATATCAAGAAAGATATTTACCACTCAAGGGGCCAGCAAATGCTGTGGTTACTGGTTGAAACCGATACCATGATATTATGGACACAAACTGGGCAATGCTAGGTGTTTACAGATTATACTTCAATGTACCTCAAGCAATCATAGGAATGTCTGTTCTAGCCAAATATGAAGAATATGTGTGACAAATAGAAATGAGAGAGGTATAATCTGTGATCCTGGAACAAAGGCTGCCTCCCAATTGTGGTGACACAGCTGCTCCATGCAGAAGTTGCCTGTAAGTGCTGATCTAGGATAATTTTTGCTTGTAACAGTTAAGGTTAGACTTGTGGCTGGGAAATCTGACCCTAGATCAGCATTTATCGGAAACTTCTGCCTCGAGCTGCCGAGTCAGAGCTGCATGTCTCCTGTGAGATGTCGTTCTCATCTCTCAACTATCTTCTCTTCAGTGAGATTTGACCTGAGTGCCACCTCCAGGTGGGTGAGCCAAATTTTTCAGCTGTCCTTCTCTTCGCTGTCTCTGCTCCAGGGTCACAAGGAAGTCATTGTGGGAAAGAGTGGGAGGAGGGGGGTCAGTAAAAACACCAGTAATGAGAAAACATGTGGCGCGTGACTATTGGAAGTCATCAGCAAGAGAAAATAATAATTAAAGCAAAAATAAGGGGCAAGCTTTCCGTGGCTCAGAGTCCGCTGTCATCATGTCTCAGGAATTAGGCAAACATATGCCGGTCTGCTGCTGTTGAAACCAAGACGCCTTGCTCAGGCTGCGGTTTGGGAACATGAAAGCTTTTGTGGGATGAGCAGGAGGACTGGCCTTAATTTAAAGCTTCGTAGCCAGAAACTCTGGCAGTGTGCTGCAGTTGTGGGACGGGGAAAGGAATTCAGTTACATATTCCAGCGGGGAGCACAGCTCCAAACAAACCCAAGCGGCAGTCGGCTGACAAAACCATTCTGTCCACATACAAAGCCCTCCAATGGGGAGCGGGCAGGCTACCACCTGACCCCCAGGGAGACTGTGGGATAGGACAGGATGGGGTGGAGTTTTTAGGGGGGTGCTGGCATTGCTGAGCCAACCACTTCCTCCCCCCGCAGGCCAGGATCCTAAAGTCACAGTGACTGGCAGGCTGGCAGCCATAGACCACGCTTGGCTGGGGTCCTTTTCAAACAAAGCTGCCTTTGTCTTTTTTATTGCAACCAATTAAACTATTGAATCTAATATCTGTCATCAAGATGCTACCCAAGGGTCAGCTCAAGGGACACTGGGATGAAAAATGAGAAGGGACAATTAAAAAGTCACAATAATCCCTGAGCAAGTGCTTTATGGGAGTTAAACGGAGCATGCTTCCACTGTAATTTTAGCAATTCAGCGCATTAGACAAAATCTTCTGTCATTAATAGGAAGGATATTCTAAAGTGAATTAACAACACATTTTAACCACTTTCTGGCATGTAAATATTTCAGATACATTTTGACAGAAGAGATTACATTAGCCACATCTTTAGTTGAGCTACGCTGAAATGCAATCAGGGAGACTGCGCTGTAGCAATGGGCTGGTTTTATCTTAAGTGCTATGCATCAGCCTTGTTCCTCATCTCTCATCCATTGAAAAGGTTATCAGTTTTTTCTTATACAAGTCTCTTTCTTTCTCCAGGTCACACATATGGTATTATGGCTGAAAAGGTTGAAAAACAATTATACTGCATCACACCAGGCCCCATCCAATCATGCAGTAAATTTTAGTAGAAATGTGCCCTAGACAAAATTCTCTTTGTTTCACATGTTGCAAGTGCCTCCCATTTATCAGCAGAAGATTTGGTTCTGAAGAGACATTGCATCCTCTGGTTTTCATTCCAGTTCTCCCATCACTGAAAGCTTAATGGCTCTTATAATTGGCTCTTAATTGGCCTCTCCCATTGTTTTCAGCTCCTACAGAGATGGGAGTTCAACGACCGAACTGGAGGGAAAAGCAGAAGATGGAGTCATGAGGCCTGGATGGCTTCCCGCATTGCGTCTGTCTCTGGGAATGTCTTGCCTCCTCCTGAGAGCTGGCCAAGCGCAGCTCCTTCTCAACCAGCCCCCGGAGCTGTGTTTTTTAGCCGCCCGCTGGGCTAGTCCCCCTTGGCCATTAGGGCCTCAGAGCAGCTCTGAGTGTCATCTATTCTACATGACAGTCATCCTGTGAGCAGAGCCCATCCTGACCTAACTATGCACCTTAAAGGTAAAACAAATAATATCAAATTATGGACAACATAAAAGTCTGTGATTACTACTTGAGTTTCTGCTCGGTCTGAGTTTTGATAGTCACTGCTTATTCACATTTGGCTGTGGCAAAAACAGCAAAGTTTTGACGTCACGTTCTCCCCAGTGAAAGGAAAGTGTAAAAATGTGCCAGGAGATTTCACAATTAGACCAAATCGCTGCTTGCGGCATGCACATTCTTTTCAGAATTCAGATGGGGAAATAAGTGTCTCTTTGTGACACACACACATACACACCAGAGCGGAAAGGAAGCCAGTCTAGAATTTCATTCCGACAAATTGTTCCCATGGCTTGCAGTTGTTTGTTTTTCTCCTTTCTTTTTAAGAGAAAAGCCAAGCACATCCCGCCGTCAGCCAGTTCAGCCATCACGCAATGGTAGAGGTCCACATCGACGGAGCGGCCAAGTTCCCAGGGCTTAGGGGTGCACTTGCTATTCAGGAGCCCGCCAGCAGGAGACAGCATTGACTGACAGATTGCACTGTTGGACAAGGGAGAGACGCAAACACACACACACACACATACACACACGCACACACACACACACACACGCACAGGCGCCGCGCCGGTGGGCCGATGTCCCGGAGCTTCTCTGGTTGGGCCTGGCAAACTGCGGCAGGGCTGCTGAGAAGTGACCTCAACCTACATCTGGTGACCAGATCAAAAATGCGGGTTGCGAAAGAGACTGGTGGGGATCAGCGACCAGAGAGGAGCGAGATGCGGCGGGCGGAGTGGAATGCCGACCGCAGGTATGCGCCCGAGCGCGCGCCCGCGCCGCGGAGCCGGCGGCCCTCCACCACAGAGCTTGTTTCATTTGTTTAGGTACGGTAAATGGAACCCATTGGGCTTGCATTTCCGTCCCCTAATCGCTGTTTATTGCAGCACCGCTGAGGCTCGGCTGAGGCAACTGTGCTGTTATTGTTGATAGTACATAGCCATTCCCCATAATGGCCATGACACATCCACTCGCAGTATAAATAAAGCTCTCCGCAGAGTGATGAGAAAAACAAAGGAATTTTGCCAAGCCAGTAGTGCCAGGGAAAATATCAATATGGTATTGCTGTGCTAGAGGGAGAGCAAAACGGCTGCTTTGACAGGAGAGAAGGAGTCCACTTTACACAACTGAGGAACAGCTAACGATACATGTAAACTCACCACAGGGTCATTTTTGCACAAAACAGGCCAACTGTTTTAGAATTAATGTGCATTAAAGTCAAGCCGTTTTTTTTTTTTTACATTTTTGTTTGCCAGAGGCTGTTATCCCTGACTTTTTGAGATTGATACTAGATGATACTATGCATATTAAGATTACTTTTCTGAAAGACTTTTCTGAAAGTGTTTTGTATAACTACTATATAACGAATAAAAAATTGCCAGTCAGAAAGATATGAGGTAATATTCTGTCCAGCTATTACCTAGCTGTCATAACACAGCTCTGATTAAAATTGTATTTGTGGAATTGAGTAAATAATAGGTCAAAGGACACGTGTGAGTCAGTCTCATTTTCAACACACATGTACACCAGTTTGCCTCTGTAATTTCGTGTCAGAAATTAAAAACTCATGCCCTGACCTGAAAGCACATTGCTTACTAAAAAAACACTTTAAATCAAGCACTTCCTTCACTGACAGACATGTGTCTCCCATTGGAATTTATGATTTAAAACTACGCTCTGGAATAGCCCTGTTGTATTTTCACGCAGTTGCATGTTTTATTTAGCACTGCCAGCTAAATATCATTCGCAAGGGGTTCTGGGGGAGAAAAAAAATAAACTAAATTACTATCTTATGACTTTGCGGGTCTACATTTAAAATAACTGCTTCTCTTGCACTTTTAATTTCCCTTGATTTATGGAGCCCAGATTGGGATCAGATGCTCAAAGGTCAGGGAAGGCCTAACGTTTTACCACCGTGCAAATCTTCTGTAATCCTGCCCATCAACAGCCGAGGCTGTTAAATAGATACAACTGTTCTGTTGGCTCTCTGTGGAAAGAAAAGTCCAAATTTGGTGGAACAATATGTTTTCAACGATTCTAAACTATGAAACGGTAAGGCTGTATATTCTGACAATGTTCAGATCAAAGTATCTCCTGTAACTGACCTTTCTTGTAAAGGCTACCACGAACCATATTAGTAAGCAGAAAGAATTGGACATGTCTTAAGCTAGTTTAAACTAACTTAACAGTCTCATTGTAGGAATGACAGAGGAGCACACAGTGTTATAATGGCTGCTGTCTTTCTAAAGCAAATGTATCAGAATTTTCAGTGTGATACAGAACCTTGTAATATCTTAATCAATGGGTCATCTGAGGGACTTAAAGACATTAGTATATCAATTAGCTAAGGACAGTAGCTAATAGCTAATACACAGTAGTAATAGCTAATTCTGTGTATGTATAACACAAAACCATTGTGGGGTAATGCTCTGATATTTCCCAGTATAAAAAAGGCAAAATCAAGATGTGTGTTCCACTGCTGAATGGCGAAGGCTGTTAAGGTAATGATCATCTTGAGATCATCCTCTTTAAGATGCTCACAGTCCTGTAAAGCAGATTTGTTCTTTAAGATCACCTCTTACTATTACACAGCTCTGGGGTTTCTGCCCTGAAAGTAAACTGAGAGAACTGACCCATGTTACACTGGAAAAGTACAGAAATCAAATCTGCGGCTTATGGAACATTGAAGGAGTACCACTCTGAAGTTTGGGAGGCTTGTTCTGCCAACTTTTCAGAACCTAGTTAGTGTAATATATTTTATATGTAATTTTTTATACCTTACAAAGAATGATTCTGCAAATGAACATTTTAAACAACATTCTCCTCAAAACAACCACAACGAAGGGATATTTATTATCTTGAAGAGAAGAGAGACACTGCTCGTGGCCACCATGCTAAGCCATTAGATTGCCACCTGTGAACAATTGGACTGCTATTGCAAGCCACAATTAAAAAAAAAAAAAAAGTAAAGGGGCACTTGGCATTATAAAAGCCTAAAATACAGAGCAAACGCCTCTGCTGTTTTCTACTCTCTTGTACATATAAGAACTATAATGCATGGGTAGAGGAAGGAGGAAAAAAAAAGTCACTAATCTGCAGTCAGTTCAGACAGCGGACTTCCAAAACACACACATCTGTGTACCAGCTGAGTGTCGAGCGATTCCATTTTTATGCCTTCAGATATCAAAGACTAAAGGGTGCTTTGCCATTGCCTGGGTAGTTGTCCTTTTTCTGAAAGACAAATAAGCACAAAACCTGGGATGCGGTCCAATAGCTGCCTTTGACACGATGCTGAAACAGGAACTTGGCTCCCCAACATGTTATCTACATACATTAAAACCTGTGGCGGGTTTAGATGGCGGTGCTGTCAAGAGCGCTAATGCAGTCACACGTTTTTTATTAATCTGGCTCAGCACTTCAACACAAAACAACACTATTTGCAAAACCACTTGATGGCTTCAAAAGACTTTGCGAGACTGTTTTTCTCCAGAAAAGGAGGGTTTATGGAAAGCATTACCACACTGGATGTGTGGCATTTTTTATGTTATACACATTTAAACACAGGTCAGGCCCTCAATGTGTCTTATGCTATTATGTCATCGTAAATAGTCTTGGTTCCATTGTACTATTGTGGAGTTCTTTGATCGAGCAAAGAAGGGTTTTTTTTCATTGGTTACTTTTACCTTTCTTCTATCCTACTGCTGTAGAAAAATTTATCTTTTTCTGCCCTGTTTCATGTCTTTACTCTTGGGCGGCACAAAAAGAATGTATGGTTGATGTAATTAAAAATTCTTTTTTACTGTGGCCTGGACCATTTATGATGTGTTTTACAAGATGCTTTTGGCTAAAATCTGCTAGGAGAGAAAAGATAGCAGTGCTACCATTGATTTGTAGCTGCAATCACAGACACAGATTGTTCTCGACCCTATTTAAGGGCATGGGGTCCATTTAAGAACATTGCTGAGGTCTTCAGAACTCGGGAGGAAAAGAGAAAACTGTCACCAAATAAAAGGACAATGAGCAAGGACAGCAATGTCATCTTTTACAAATTATGATCCCGAGTGTGACAGAAACCAATTTGTATCATCGACGTTTGGAAGAACATTGCGGTTTCGCACAGCACTGGAACTGATGGGCTTCAGCTGAGGCATCATGGGAAAAGAATTTCCCAAAGACAACTCAGCGAGACCCCCCACCACCACTCATGGGACAAGATGTACTCCTCTCCCCTTCTTCGATGACTCTTCTCTCAACACTGCCATGTGATCAGAGTCAACTGGAGTTCACAACTGGAGCACAGCAGAAGAAACTAAGGCTTTTTTTCCCAATTCCTGGGGTACTGAATGTTATACCCTGCATTGAGCCTGGATTGGCAGTTATGAAAAGCCTGCATATTGAGAAGCTGGGCATGAGGTTCTTTTTGTTGCATGATTCATTGTAAACTTTTAAGAGGTAAAAAAGCTGGCATAGTTCATTATAAATGCAATGGAGTAATGGAGATTACTGTGTGATGCAGCTTGTTTTGTTAGCTAATTACTAGCTTCGTCCTAGTCCTATTTCTGGTTGTCATTCAGTAATATGGCTGCTCTCTAAAGACACGCCACCTCATTTATTTGTTTATTTGTCATTTATTTGTTGCATTTTTTGTTGCTTTTTTGTCATAGACAATACCAGAGACCCCCAAATAAAAACAGACATGAAGTAATGAAAAAAACAAACTTACATTCAGCCATTAAGATTTTCGATAATGGGTTCTTTTCTCTCTTCTAAAAGCAGACTACAGTGTATCACATGGCCTTTGGGGCAAGTGGCTGTCAGCTTAGAGACTTGGCTTTTGACACATTTTGTGCATTAAGTATGCAACAGCAGGATGCAGCTTATCATCTCTATTAACACACCCTTCTGCTTCCTGCCAAAAACAGTCCCCAGCAGTTCCCTGATGTCCACTAACACCTACATCACTAGCCTAATTTTTTGTCTGCAGATGAAAACACCCTCTAAAAAGTATAATGTACTCTGTAGAGGTCTTCCTCAAATGTGTACAAATTTGCAACATTTCCCCAATACATTTTCTATTGGATACAGCATGAAGAAACATTCATTTTGGTCAACTTGTGTTCCCTTTTGTTACTCTGTGCTGTCAAACGCTCTATGATATGTTTCATATCACAGTCTTTGCCAGTATAACAGGCTTGTCATTCAGCTCTTTATTGGAGTCCACAACCTGTAGTTTAGGATGTGATCATGCCTTTGGCCTTTAAAGACATTATATAACGACACTTTGTTTACTGGTGACAGACAATGATATATGCATCTGCGGGTGTAAGCACATATACATAGCTGAGATTGTAATGTCTGCGGTTGGAGGACAAATCAGTAGAGAAAGATATGACATCCAGGCCTCTAGAAAGGAATAGAAGTTTTTCAACTAAATGAGGCATTATGTAGAACACATGCAGAAATCACTGAAAAGTGTTCAGAATCTGGCCACAGCAACGGGGTGTGTGTGTGTGTGTGTGTGTGTGTGTGTGTGTGTGGGGTGGGGGAGGGACTCTAATGAACGCAGGCAGCATTTTGGTTCTGGCTTCAGGGAAATTAAATGCACTTTGGATAGCCGAAAGTCAGTGCCGTGCTGATGCCAAACCCAATGGGTCGATTAAGCACTTAGTATGAGGCGTCTGAAGACGTTTTTCAGGCGGGACCGGTGCCATACCTTTCAAGCTCCGTTGGAGGAGTGCTGCCCGTTGGAAACCTCCCCCAGTCCACACCCACCTCAGCGACACAAGAAACGAAACCCAAAAAACTTTATGGAGTGTCCCTCGCTTTAGATGAACTGAGGTTGGACATTTTTTGTGTATTTTGCTAGAATTAATTTCATCTTAATTGAAATTGACAGCAGGACCGCTGGGAAAGGTGCAAAATGAAACAACCCAACTGGTTTAAATTACCGTACATTTGCTTATAGTTAAAAACCAAAACACAGACACTTTTCTTCTGAAATCTAAAGCAATGACTTCTGGTTTATACAAAAATATTTGTGCCTTCTGTAATGCCTTGGGGTTTCATTCAATAAAATAGTAACTGTACAGTAATGGGCCATTCCAGACAGCAGTAATGCCTGAATACCCTGTATTTAGCTTGTCAACTGTTCCTTTTTCTGCTTGACTCTGAGAATGATGAATGACAGCTCATCTATCCAAGCATAAAATAATACTGCATGTCAGTGTGTGAGTTTTATTTCATTGTAGTTTGTTTAAATAAAAAAGAAATGGGACGGGTGGAAGCTCAGAGTCGCCGCATTCCTAGGGTAAAACAGTCCCCGCATTCCCGATGGTCAACGAGTCTGCAAACAGAATCATACTGGGGCTTGGACTTTGATCCTCTTCATCATCAGTGCCTGCGCATCAGGAGTGATTCTGTTGCTACCCGAGGAAGGCATTTCTGAAGGCCTGGCAGGGGTAGAGTGCTGTGCCAGTGAGGGGCAGGCCATTTCACCGGGGTGCCGGGCTCACGGCCCTCTCAAAGAGCAGCATCATGTTGCACACTCTCTTTCAGGGGGTCACACTGCAAGCCAGCGGGGGGAGCTCAGCAATTTCCAGGTCTTGTATTACTAAAACACTATTCTCCACGGTGCTCTTCCTCGGTTTCTCTCCTTGTGCGCCGCCGCGTTTTATTCTGAGCCAAGCCCCTCCTTTCATTCCAGTTTGTCTCCGTTAGTCAACTCAACTCAAATATCGTATGGTTTGTCTGACCTTCCAAGGGGACATACCATTCACTCTTGCTTGGCTGCTGTACGGGATGCAACCGCTGTACAAAGGTTCCGCAGTTTGGGAATACACCTAACCAGTGATATGCAATTAGTGAAAAATGCTCCCTTGGCCAATAACAAAGAAATGAAACCTCAGACCAATCTCTACAGTAGTCTTAATTAAAAACAATACATTTAGTTAACGAATGAACACTAGCCAGACAGCAAAACCTGCTTACAATCACAGGAGGAATGCATGCATAAATAACCATTAAAGACAAGTAATGCCCCCATAAAAACTGCTAATGCAAAAAACTCATCTTCAAAGGGTTTGCACTTCATATTTTTTAAATGATCACAAATCACAAATTGCTTTTACTACTGTTGATCAGTTGGTGTGTGTTAACTTCAAATAATGGTGTACCTTAGGAACAACTGCAGTACTAATGAGAAATGGACCTCTATAATCAATACTTAAACAATTACTGTAATAAAGGTCACATTCAGTAGTTGTTGTACTGTGATATTGGTGTAGATCTAATTCTCTCTCTTCATATGAAATCCGCTGTAACATATATGCATTTACACAAAATGCAAAGCAGTCATCATTTCCTCACTATCATCAGGTGCCATTTTTGCATAGCACCAAGAATGGCATGGAATATGATACCCATTTCATACTAGAGTAATTCATAAGAAAATATTTATTATCACCTATGGTATAGCATACATTCTTGCCTATATAAGTGAGAGACAATGTAGACTGGGATTGGACAAGACTGGGAATTTTATGCAGTGAGAGTGGATAATGAAGAGACAAATTGAACTATTATGAAAGTGAAGGATGCATGAAAACAGACCCCTTGATTGAGGTGTTTAGGGGAGAAGTCGGCAAAGTTAAATCCAGTGAGGGTGTTGGGTATACGAGAGGGGCTAGTGTCAGTGTCAGTGTGGGGTAGAAGTGAAGGGTCACCAGTAAAACAGGGATTAGGTAAAAGTTAACTGTGGATGAAAGTGTACAGCTGGTACAAGGCCAAAGTGATCTACAGGGAGGACATTGGATAGACGTTGGACACATGAGATTCCAAAGAACCAAGCACACTTCAGGGCTTCTCAGATTGCCTATAATTTCTAATCTCTAATATACTACTATTTTTAAGTGTGCACACATTTGTTTGTCAGTTATATTCCAAAATACCTTTTACAACTTCAGAATAAAGCTGAGTCATCTCAAATGAAACAGGTGGCTTCAATTTATCATGGTCAACATAAACAACAGGAATCCAGAGATTATTACCAACCACCCCAGTGCTAATAGGGATGTGTTTGGAGAACATAGGGGTTGCAGCTCTCAGCTCTGGCCTGCCTCTGCAGCCCCTGGCGGTCACATCCCCCCGCGTGCCCCTCGCCCCTGTGAGATGGCCGTAAAGCACCGTTCGAAGCCCCATGCTCCGCACCATTTATAGTTACGACCCGTTTACCTTACATTTTGACTATGACAGATCACCACAGCTGTGCAGTTACATTTTTAAAGGGGAAAATGTGTCATCTGAGAAAATATAAACCACAGCAATAAAAACAGCACATCAAAATGACGTTCAACATCACTGGTGCGGTAAGGGATTCAAATAGTTTAGCATTGTCTCTAGCAATGATGTGTCTGATGCTTTAAAAAAAGATTCTATGCAAGGGAGGCACACAGACTATGTTGCGGTATATATACTATTAAAGGCTTTCAGCCTGACATTGTGTGTGAGCTCTTAACAGAGGCTCTTTTGTGTTTCAAACCTCACTTTTAAAGGGTTTCTCATAAAACTGTTCAGTGATCATGGCGTTTAAACCATAGCAAGAGGACGATGTTTCCTCTCTGTATAGTTTGGAAACTGTCCCGGGTGTGGAGGTATACCACATCTTACATGAGGGCTTTGAGCTTTTTCTGTTCACAAACCATATGTTTTTCTTGTGGTGTTGTGTGATCATTGAAATAAGCTTAATCAACATGTATCAAATGGTGTATATGTTTTGTGAATTCATTTTATAGGACTCTGTTCGCTTTTTGAACCTTGGAGAGGAGCTTGTCCAGAATTAAAAAAGATTCCAGTTACAGATCAAGGCAGGTTCCAAAGCATAAATGGTTAACCACTGGCTACCACTGAAATATTTTTGTGGCACATTATCCCCAACAATAAAGTAGAATATTACTCACATCATTCTGTATGAAATGTTATTCATTGATTTGAGGTTACTCAGGTTATAGTGAAAAATGCAGAGATGTACTTGAGATCCTTCAGTGGCATGCACATTCACACACATTTATCCTTTTTAGCTAGGTAGCAAATTTAGTCAATATCAAATTTACCAAGTAACTAACTGTTTGTAATGGATAGAAAATGTAGCAAACAACAGAATCATTACTGCATTAGCTAAGTAGCCATGACTAACAATGACAAGAGTATTGCAGGATAGAATGGTATTGGCAAGTGAAGCAATTCTGCCAGCTAACATATTCCTGGGTGCATGTTGTACAACAGTAACAAAAGCATTGGATAGTTGTTTTTATGTAGGATGTAGCAACTTTAGCTGGCCAATACAATACTGCAATTGCTTATCTAAGGGAGGGCTATAAGTTGAAAAAAACCATGGATGGGTGATACAGCTTTTGTTTCAGAAAGGAACAAGAATTCCAGATAGATTGCATTACAATAGTAAGTCTTGTACATTTGTGTGGTAAATTTGCTTTACATGCAGAGAAAATCTAATTCAAATTAAGAATTAATTTAGTTAATCAACAACATAATTCTCTATACTATACACATATCTCACCTGAAAGTTGTACAAAAGCAAGACATTTGCAAGCTATTAGATCTGTGATCATCTGATTGAAAACAATTCAAAATGGGAGAACTATGACATTCTGTTAATAGAACCTGGTGAGAGTTAAGACAATGTTTACATTAAGAAAGATGATTCTGTTGTAGAACACAAAGAACAATTTATTTCCTTTGGGATTTTCAGTCATTGGCAAAAGAAAATACTCTAATCCTTTTACTTGTTTCTGAGAAGAAAATAGGATGGATCTTGCTTTTAAGACACCTGACAAACAGAACAGCTGATTAAATTGTGGAGTAAGATAAATAAATAAAAAGCGATTTTCTGATATACTTGAAAAGAGAGAAACAAGATTCTGTTCACTTGTGGAGATTCAATTGTTTAGGTCCGTAGCTGGGTGCCCCTGTCGTATGTTAATTTTACAACATTGTTTGCCACAGTTACCCTTCAGACAAGTGTTTGAGTATAACGCATGCACATTTTCCATCCCTATTCACAATGTTTGCTTTTGTTATTTTTTTAATCAAGGCTTTACTTAACTTTCATTGACTGTCATGTATATTTTGCACTTCAAGGTACTGGACTTTGTGTTAAATAGTCAACTTTCCAGTGCTCTAAGCCTACAGGCCAGCTTGTGCGCACATCACTAGGAGCCTCACTGTCTTCTTGGAGTCTTTTCCCCCTTGGCTCTCAGGTTTTCTGTTTGATCAAGGAGCTTTTATTTCCTTAAACCTCTTTTCATGCAGACTTGTAAAATACAGCAGATACAGTTGCAGCTTCAGACTCTTGGCTTTTATTTCATTTTTGTATATGTAGTGACCACATATGCATCTTTGAACAATATTTCTTCCACAATGTTCTGAATCTGCCAACTGTTTGTCCTTCAGTTTTAATTCAGAAATATGACATTCATTCTGTCAATGATTCTCTAAAATATTAATAACTAACAGTGAACACCAATGGACATTGTCAATGTCCTTCTGACAGACCCAACACTGGTACATAAAGATTTTTTTTTTTCAGGTAACTCATGCACTGCTATTTTGCTTTGGAGTCCTGACATCTGACAGGGATGCAGTTATGACATGATCCTTAAACACCACTTCTTAGTGGTAGCCAACACTTTGTGCTGCTTATTCTGATCTCCAGACAACTGCTATCCTACTGTACAATATATTTAACCAGTTTATTGGGTTTCATGCCATTTAGCTTGCTCAGTTCTGAATCACAGACTGTTTATTCAGTTTGGTTTGTTTGGTTTACACCCTGAAAATTCAATAGGAATTATCCACAGAAATTCAACAGAAATCCAAATGGAATTGCAAGGCAGATGGGCCATTCCAAAACATATGACACTGCACTGCAACCATCACTTTGTATATTAAAAATCTTGTCCAATTTTCTGGTGTGTACTTTGTTTTGTAACAAGCTCTTGCTTCTGCAAAAACTAACTTAAGTGGTAAATAAAGTCTAATCTAAAACATTTCCTTCAATCAAATCAGGTGTGAAAGCAAACAATGTTTTTAGTTAACTGTCCAAAGGCATGCCACAGAGTGGACAGTCAGGCAGAGCTGAAGATGTACAGTTACAGCAGCTTTCAAAATGTTATCAACATCTCTTGAAAATAAAATTTGCACCATGTAAATAATCCAAAGTCAGTCTCTCTTTGTTTACAAGTACTACCAAGTCCTTGATTTTCAATTTTAATTAAGTACTTTCAGGGATTTTGAAGGACCATGGGGAACCCATGTTTACTTTGGGAGCAAAATGTGCATTTGCTTTCAGTCGAGTGGTGAACAGGGATACCTTTTAAATTTTTTTTGCAAATTGTTTGTAAGAGTTGACTGGCTTCTCTTTGATGTGTACAAAAGGTAGACAGGTGGAGGAGAAAGTGGGCGGATGCAGACACAGACGGGGGGAGTGTGTTTGTGTGGGACAACGTGTCTGTAGTGGTGTGCCGCTGGATGTATGGCTGTTTTGAGGCTGTGCTTCCCCCTCTCCCCCACATCTCCTCCTGTGGCTACTCCACTATTTCCTCCACCTACACATTCTCGCCTTCCTCCTGCACACAACACATGCACACAGGCCTACGCTGTCTACTTCCTGTCCTTCCCCTGTTGGCCCAGCTTGGTGGCCGTCCTGTGTTCAGGCACCCCAGTGAGAGGTAGGGAGCAGGGGAAGGAGGTGGTATTCCCATAAAAAAGAAATAAAGAGGAAAACAGACAGAAAAGGAGGAATGTGAAAAGCTAGCATGAAAGAAAACCTCTTTTGAAAGAGGACATAATCGCTCCAAAGACTCCAGTATGGGACCTGAATAATAAATTTCAGGTTTTGATATAACTATTACTGCCTGCAAAGAGCCCTTTGATGTTAACTAAAACCACTGTGCAGCAATCTGCTTTATAGCACTGACAAATAAGTTTCCTAAGGCTTATCGTAGAAGGTTAGTGAACAGGCAAAGCACATACTTGTTCCATATGCTCATTCTATATACAGCAAAAAAAAAAAGAAATCAAAAGCAATGTTCTGTATGAATGTACTGCACAGTTCTACGTGGTTGTGGGAAAGGGATGTGGTGGGTTTGTTAGTGTACCTTCAGTGAAGTTAAAAAAGGGTGGCTAATTGTAAAAGAAATTCCATGACTATATTGTTTGCAGTTTTCTCCCCCATGTCTTTTTCCCCTTTCCGTGGAAACCACACTACAATTTGATAATGCAATATAAAGTGTAGGTGGCCCAATATAAATTCCCCGGATGGCGAACACATCCTTATTCATAGAGGAGCCCATCTTTAAAGTTTTGATTTTCACTCAAAGGCTTCAGGAAAAACTGACTGCCAGGATAGGGCTCTGTTCTTAATATGGACCATACACAATGGTTTTCGTCCTCCTTTAATGCGTTCAATTGTATTTCTGGCACAGTGCTTCCTCCACCTTTGATTTCTGCCAGGGTTTTTTTATACTCTCATTATATTATAAAAGGAGCCTTGTCAAAGGGTTGTCCTGAGCTGAAGTAATGCGTAATAAAAGAAAACATGCCCAACAGTCGATGGAACCAGAGAAGTTGGGCGGACAAAAGAGAGCAGGATTTGATGAGCACCAGGAGTTCAAAGACATTTTTTTTTCCCAGAGATTGTAGCGCATCTGAAAGTGGTGAAAAGGTTCTCATACTCCTGCGCCATGTGTTAAACGTGCCAGAGAGGAACGTGAGGAAAGGCTGATTTGTTTAAAAGGTGAGTGGTCTGCTACAGGACAAATGATAAATGGTGTTGCCAAGGTTAGACAGAACTGCAAACTTACATCCCAACTTCCTATATCACCAGTTCCCAGAAAAAAACTGCAACCTTATATTCAAGTTGGATAACTCATTTTATTGTTTCTGATTCCCCATTGAATAATTTACAGCAGGGAACTTCCTTCCTTTTGATCTGAGGCTTTGCTGGCTAGAAGGGTGTAACTCAAAAGCAGTACATGCATAATAGTTAAATAAAAAACAAATGCTTCAAAGGAGTCATTGGACATGGTGTCCACTTTCTGAAAGATTGATTACTTTCTGAAAAAGGAATAATTGAGACTAACAATGCCTGCTGAGAAATAAACCAGGCAGACTACACTGATACTGGCACACATGAACATTCTTCACACAAGTTTTCCCAGGAGTCTTGTCTCATGGGAATATTTGTTTCGTATTAAGTGTCGAGCTGAAACAAATATGCAGTCCTCCTTACTCACAAAAAAGTGTTTATGATGTTCCAAACACAAATGCCCAAATCTATGACACGATTTTTGCACAAACAGTATTAATTTTTTTAACAGTACGTTTACTGTCACAACAGGTGGAACACAACAGGTTTAAAAGAACAACATTCACCTTTTCCTAAGAGATAGATTTAGTTTCCTGTGAGATCATAGTTATAAGACAGCCTGCAGATCAGTCATACTGAACTCTGGAAAGCCACATAGTCTGCTGGTTCCAGTTATGCATCAGTGCTTAACTGTTCAAAGTAAAGTTTTCATATGGGGCGGGGTCACTCACCTGGTGTATCAGAATTAAGCAGTTTTTTAAACAAATGAATTACTCTTCAGGCCAGTGATAACCTTTGTCCACATAGTTTGACACGTTCTTGGAAATGGTGTACTGTTTTCAATTACAACAACAGTAAAATATCTGAGCAATAACAATATTATTGTTAAAGATACGTGGGCTGTTGTGCGATTCTCGAGTGTGTGAGAGCAATACAAACCTGCTGAACTCTCCTCCTGCCTAGAAGCATGTTAACTGCAGGAAGTGGTCCCCTAGTTCCTCATGGTGGACTCAGGACTCTGCCTGCTGTGTCTGGGAATTGTGCTGCTCACAACTTAGCCAGCGATGCAAATGCATTCCTAATTTTGACCGCTTTCAGACAGAAAGGGTCTGCTTAATTTCACTACCAATGCTACCATGACTGAGGCCACATTTTCAACTATCTTTGCTCAGTATTACCGACATACGTCATCCATGGCTGTTTGACTTTAGCCAAGAATGGCTGCTATCCAGTTGTTTTTCCATCCCAAATGGTTTCAAACAATTGTATAAATAGGATGATTATCTTAACAGGCCAAATTAGTTGAATTGAGTAGTTAGGTGCCCAGTTGGACACTACTGTCCATGAAGAATGAGGGCTAAACAGCTCAGAATTCTACAGTGTCTTGGAGGAAGGCTAATTCTGTTTAGATGTTTACAGTGATATCTTTACAAAAACAACTCTGCTGCTCGGCCAATGCAGCTGTAAGAGTGGTTTCATATACACTTTGGCATTCTATGCTACCTTCAAAGGCAATGGTAGCATATAAATGTTTTTTTAATGTTGAATGTACAAAACACAACTAAAGATGAGCCTGAATGCAGCCAATGTCCATGTTATCTTTGCAATGTGTCTTTTATATTGTTTATGTAGTGCACAAGACTCGTGACGTATGTCCAAAATCCACAAGGTAAACAGGAAGGGAGTCCAGAGTGAGCAGTGTTTGACCATGCACTATAAGCTGAAGGTGACTGTTTAGAAATTTTACTGCTCTTGACTGTGGAAAATGTTTTGAAAAGTAAAACAAGACCGGCTGAAATTCCTTCTCAGTGTAACAAAAGCACAAAGCTCCTGTTCCTGCTCAAATGATCAAGCAACCATGGGCTCCAAATCTTTTGCTAAAAAGAGGAGGGGAAGGGTGGGATTTAATGTCATTGTCTCAAAAATTTTCACGTGTTGCACTGAAGCAATTTCCCCTTATGCACACACAATAATTAGCTAATACTTATGATGTGATATGAGGTGGTAGAAGACAAACAGGAGATGGGGGCACCACTCTGCACCTGGATATTCTAGAAACTAGAAACAATCCAACAATCTCCTTCCTCTTTGCTTACAAAAACCTCTGCAGCCACCAGTTAGTTCTTATTTAATGGATGCATATGGATCTACTCTAGTCAAAATGTTTCCAAATATATTTTCTGATATTTTCTTCTTAATGGAAAAAGGGTGAGAGGAAATGTAGGTTATAAATAGAAATCAAAAGACCACTTCTGTTTATGGCACCAGGATGCAAGTGACGCAAAAATCTGCGGAAATAAGAGAAGTCTTGAGCTTTTACAAGACAGGTGAAAGGCACACATGTCTTCAATCAGTGCGCGGCTTGTTTGGGTCAGCTCTACCATAAAAGAAAGAGATTACAAACGAAACTAATGAAGACACTGATCAAAGTCTGTAATGGTAATGTATAGCAGGTGTTTCAAACCTTGGAGTCCCTCAGCTCAAGAGAGGTTCAAGCTTATATCTTTCACAGGCACGTCTCCTGCTGTTTCATCAGCTACAGAGCTAACACAGATCAGTCAGACGAGAATAACGAATTGAATAAGTACCGTCAGTGCTGTTTAGCCCAACATGTCAAAATATGTATTTTGATAACCCCAAGGAAGAAGGTATTTAATACACAAGTGAAACACGAATGCTGCAACACATCCCTCCACAAATGGTTGTGAACTTTATTAAACCTTGTTTTTCAGTCATTACCTTTGACCTACGTTTTCAGTCTCAAAACAAGCTTAAAAATCATTGCTTAAAAAAAAAATTGGCAAGTGTTAACGATTAGCGCATGTAAAAAGTGTGATCATCAATGTTACACACGGCATGATGTGCTGGTTGTGATTTACACAGCCTTTGTGGAAGTTCTCTCATACCTTGCTGTTACACATTTAAAAATATTGAAAGAATACTGATGGGACAAAACCCTCTCCTTTAAAGTGGTAATGCAGAAAACCTGTCGATACAGCTGCAAACAATAGCCTAAATTTACTTCAATATAAAACAAAAAAGAAGCTCATTAGTGCAATCATAAAATAAATTGATAATTACACTGCAGACTATGTGACCTTCAATTGGAGAACTTTTGAATCCATGCTTCAGCTTTTTTGGGAGATGCACAAAAAACTACATGGATACCGATGTAAAAGCTGTTTCACATATAGACTTGAATGTTTTCTATAGGGCCAGATTGGAAAGGAAACATTCTTATGCATGTAGCAGATGACTGCTTAAACCTGCAGCTTTTCATTACACTTTAAGAATATGTTGCATTGTAAGTATGTGGGTAAGGTTCATTTTATGAGATTCAGAAAGGGGATTTGTGTTTCATATGGATCTGATGTACACCCTGCCAAAAACATCTTTAGTCTCTGATCTTGAACACAACTTGACAAGCACTTTGTTCTTATAGATATATATATATACACACACACACACGCACACACACACACATAATCACACCTAGCACCTGTTCAACATCTGCATAGACCTCCTTAAACTTGGACATGGACATTAAACTTACATTATCACGTGTTGCAAGACGTTTGAACACAAAAGCCATGCGTTACCGCGCATGATTCCGTGTACTTCCTCCCTCGCCACGTTTTCGATGATTCGTTTCGATCTTGCCGTGTAAAGTTCTTGAGATCATAATCACATATCAAACAGAGTATATTTTTGTGCGGACCATCATTATACTTCAAACATCGAGGCAGAATCATATTAAAAATGTCGTGCAGTGTCTCTAACCTGTATAGAATTCTGTAAAAAAAAAAAAAAAAAAAAAAGTTAACTGGATAAGACAACGTAAATAGAAAATATGGTCAGTGTTGCTTGATAAAAATCTTGATAGCTGTTTACAGCAAATAAAACTCAAGACGAGCGTTAGTTTAGAGCGAGCTCGAGCTGCCCAAACTTAGCTACTGACTATTGTATTATCTTATATGCGTCTATACAAAAATCGACCATCACCATATCCACATGACATTCGGATCAGTAGGTTCCTGCAGCGGCTACTGCCAAATTAATTTTGTCTATGAACAAGCAACAGATGCACTTAGCAAATTTACCGTTAGGGATCACAGCTTGCTTGGTAAAGCATTTTAGCTAATGTTAGTCAAGTAAGGACTTCCTTTGATGCTTTATCAACGGGGCTTAAGATATCAAACGTCACCTTAACGTTAGCCCTGCTAGTTACAATACAGTGTCAGAGCTAACGGCATACCGTAACGGTACCTGCTACCTGGTTTAGCTATGGCTAGACAGGTAACAGTACTTGCCAGCTAACAAATCTCAAGTGTGAGTATGTATACATGTATAAAACCGAGCCATAGCTGCTACCTATCTAGTGTGCATACGAACTAAAGGTGTTTTCTTTTCAGTCCTATACATTCGCAAGCTTGTCTTTGGGTTCTTACCTTTACAGGCATTCCTTCGCTACTTTAACTGTTGCTAAGATACAGCTCATTCTGCGGTTTGCGTGAAACTGCGTGCCGTCTACGTATCGACTCCCCAATACTGAAGTAATGGAAGGTGTAGTTTTTTTGCAGTTACACGGGGATGCTAATCTGTTTTTTTTAACGAAAATGGGATTGTTAGAGCATTTCTGTCTAATCCTGACAGAGAAGCCTGGCAGTTGGGTGCATTTGAGCGGAACCAGGGGGTCCAGTGGAGGACACATTTGTTCGTATTTCCCACTGTAAAACTACAATTCCCAGGACAACCTACAGTGAGATCGAGGCAGTGTAAATAAAACTCCAGGAACATGAAACGGTCGGGTGACAGTGAGAGAAAGAAGAAAAGAAAGGTATCAATAGTGCTTTTCATATGGCTATGCTTGCTTATTAAAATATTTTTTATTTTTGACTCGGTTTTAGGTTGCTTGCAAAAGCGGATCGGGGCGTCAGTGCATTTAGTTAGCAAGCTAGCCCACGTGTTTCTGTTCCCCTCTTTACAATTTCCTTCCAAAATGTATAGCAAGTTAAAAACAATTCGCTAGCTTATTTGGAGTGTAACTATGCATACTGACATTGCATATCACACCTATTGAATGAAACAGTGTTACGGGAAGTGACCAAAATAGCAGGCATAACAGCGTGGGGCTGCATAAAGCTTTAGAGCTAGCTTGCCAATTCAAAGATGTACAGTTATGTGTAAACTCAATAAACTCGCGAGGACAAAGCTGGCCAATGTATATCCAGGAGGAAGGAGCTCTTTAGAAGGCATCGAGGGCATGGGTCGTCTGTCCATCCTTAAAGCTTTATTAAAACGTACGAATAAAAGACGTGCGATTAAAAAAAAATACAGAGGCCCACGAAACGCTTCCACCATAACATTGCCTTAACCTTACGCTTTATCGATTAGCTTGCTCTTTTCTCCTGAGCCACCCTTCATAATGAACGTTTGCTAGGGCACTAATGAGGTGTTAGACAACAGGTGAATTGACGTGAAACTTATACTTCACAGCATGCATCAGTCGTGACATCACGGCGTGTCAATTAAACGTATGCAAACGCCAACATAAAATACGCTTTAGAAATAACGCTTTAGAAATTATTTTAAGAATGCAGTTGGTAATTGGATTGGGATTTTGATGTGATTAGGCTATAATCATCAGTAAACGAATTAAAATGTACACCGATTTGGAAAAAACTTCCGCCCACATTCGGAAAACAGCAATCACCAGGAAGGTCTTATACTAGACTGTCTGTATGCTGATTCGATCAGCCCTGTTACATGTACAGAGGGCAGACTAACACCTGCCCTATGCTTGTAAATGGGTTTTAGAATTCCAAATGCGTATAAAATAGTGGAGGCTACGGTATCGTCCACACAACGACGTTGTCTGACGGCTCAAGATCTTGTAACAGTCAAACAGATCTTGCAGAAGACCACACTGAGAACGACCCCATTCATTTTCCAGCATCGTCCTTTGTGTGGGTTATCAGTTGTTTCCAGGACAGGACAGTAATACATTTACGATTATTGGGCAACAGAAATGTGCATTGTTTAATATATTATTTTGGACCTCGTGGCGTTAAAAAGAAATGACATTACTTATTATCGCAGTAGTTATCGCAATCACAGGTTGTAGGTTCTGTGTTTCAAACAAGATGTGTATAAATGCCAGAATCAGACTCACACTGCGCTACAAAATGAACATTTTCTTTCTGCCGCTATTTCATATGGCACATATGTTTGGATCATGTAAGACAGCACAGAAAATATGCAAGACGTGGTTCCTCCCGTTTATTGAAACAGCTGTGGTGACCATATGAAGTGCAGAGAGAATTCTTTCCAGCTGGCCATCATATGAGTAAACTCAATGGCTTTTTTTGGAATAAAGGGATGACAAATAAAAGGATGAAAGAGTAACATAGTGACCAAATAATGTGCTGTTAGTGGCTAAACAAGGAAATGTTTTTTTTTGCTACTAGAACTACTGGAAAACCACAAATAAAACATATTATAAAGTAAACATTAATCCTCGTAGCTCTCTATTATTATTCTACAGCAGTTGCTCATAATAAATAATAACTGTTTTTCAGCGAATTTGTCAATTTATAGTCAATTTGTCAATGTTTCAAATCAGTTATATTGTGTTTTTTTTTTTTTTTCAAATTTCACAATTACTCTGATAGCTTACTGAAGCCAAGTGTATCTTGAAGGGCTTTGAGATTTATAAATGAGTCATTCAAACCCATATCCCTGCTCGAACCCTGTGAGACCAGTAACTTTCATGGGACATCTGAATAATTACATTGACCTGATGGATGTGTTTTCTAGCCAATAAATAAATGAGATAAACAGACTCGATCAATAACTGTAGGAATGGCTGATATATTAGCAGAAACAACTAATGATAATAACCCATGTTTATTATTCACAGCTGCATACAGTTTAAATAAAAAAGGGAGTTCAGAGCTGTTAGAGTGGGTAAGTGGAGGGGGTTCGAGCTAATGCGCATTTGCTAACTGACACGAGATCAGTTAGCTTCTTAATTGATGTGTCTTGTTTCATTTTACTACAAAAATTTTGTTGTTTAACTCCCCATTTTCATTTAAATTCAAAACAGATCACCTCTCAAATATAAATTAAGAATTTATTGAGAGCTCATGTGCAGAAAACACCATATATTAGTGTTGTACACCTGTAGTGACAGAAATAATGAAATTGTGAAATTGTGTGAAATATATTTCATAGTAATTGGTTCACAGTATGTAGTTCTCTGTATTGTTCCTGTCTGTCTTTTTTATCTGAACATTTTGATATCCTGTTTTCGTGTATAGATGTAACTTGGTGAAGAGTAGCTATTTCAAAAACTGCAAAAAATTTGAAATGCATTGCTTACAGAATATGCTAACCTGACTTGCCTGCATGGTGGATTTGTGGTACATTTTCAGTACAAATGGCAGTCTAAACAAAGAACCGTGCTTGTTTTGCTATAGCAGGTCTTTCAGATTTTTGAAGTGTTTGGCCTTAGGATCATTAATATTATTTTAGCTTTGTGCTGTTGAGTCTTTTTTCTGTAGTTTAGCATTGAAATCCTTTCTGGTATTTCCCTTTTCTTTGCTGCCTCGTCTGCGCTAAGGAACTTTGATTTCCTGATACTTTTATCCTGTGAAAAGCCATGAAAGCTGTGATCCGGTGTCAATGCGGTTAAAGTCAAGCTAACGTAAGAATAGCCTATGAAAAGTATGAAAATTGTTGTAATCAGAACAGACAGTCCAAATAATGATCACGCAGGGTCACCAGATGGTTCAAGGTCCTTTGGCCACCCTTTGCGCCACTGAGATGAAGGTCATTCGTTTTCCTTCAGCTGTGCAGGTTAACACAAGCTGTTAAGAAGCTGTTAATTCCTTAATATTAATTAAAGTGGTTTGCGTTTCCCCAGGCCATATTGTTAAATGAAGTATCGTGGGAGGCAAGAGCTGATTATGTGGCCATAGATTCAAATGCAGTTAATCAGCTCCCTGCCGCAAAATGCTAGCCTGTGAATTAGTGTAAATGTAACAATTTATGATGACTAACACAATCATCCTGTCATGTCAGGCTCCCGTTTAGCTGGAGTGAATGTCAGTGTCAGCAGAATCAGTGGCTTGTTTGCCACCAGCCTTTTTTTTTTTTTTGTTTTAGTTATAGCATAGGCTGCGCGCACTATTAATGGACCAATAATTGAGAAATAGTGCTGGGCACTCCAGTGAATCATGCCTAGCTGCACAGAGGTGGCAGCCATGCGGGCCACACTAAGCAAATTTACATTCGGGACCTGTAAAGAATGGGGGGCACGCCGCACGCCGCCCCTGACTTCATCAGACCCCCACGGATTCAAAAAAAGGGTAAAAATACTGCTCTGGCTGATAATGACACCATTACACTAATGGACCTAGCAAATGAAGGAGAGCCCAGACACAGTGCTTTATTACCAGAGGGGGCAGTTTCCTCACTGCCTTCGTAATGGCCAGAATACCAAGTATTGATCAGCCCGCTGCGCCGCTAATCCTCTATAAAATTACTTATCGCGAGGAAGTGTTGGGCTGGCCCCAGCTCGCACCTCGCACCTTTTACTGCCGGTTGGGCGAGGGCCGTAGGGCTGTTTGCCTCCCTGTGATTTAGGGGCGTGTGGGTGGAGCCTGTCAGTGCGCCGGACAACTCAATCTTCTCTCCTTTTGTCTCCCTCCCTTTTTTTTTTTTTGGAAAAACACACCAGCCTTCATTTAATTAAAGGACAGGGAATTATCTACCTCTGCTCACTTTATGGCCTGGTCGGTCATTGGAAAAAGGGACGTGTTTAGTGTTATCTCTTGTAATTGAGTTGCGACGTAAATAACGGAAGGCTTTTCCCTTTTGTGCCATCAGCAGTCCTCAGAGTGTGGTGCTTGTGCTGGTTTGATTACAGCAAACAGTTTGTCACAATTCTGATGTACCATACTGTGAGTGGTTTGAGTGGCTGATCGTGGAAGGTCAGCCTGATTCTGCTGTGAGTCCATTCCAGCAGAACTGTATGTTAAGGTTTCTGGTTGCATTTTTATCGCAGAACTGTATGGTAAGGTTTCTGGTTGCATTTTTATCAGTTTATTTGTACTTCACTTGCAACACTCAGATTAAAAAGTGAATCATGTGTTCGGACATCTATAAACAAATGTGGGATTTTTTTCCAGAGAAGTTATTCATATAATTTATTGTCATCACATGATTGAAAACTGTGTGGGGAACCTTGCCATGAATAAAAAGTCAATTAACACAACTCATGGCTCCCTGTGTACAGACCTTGTGATCTGTCATTTCTGGGGCCTCATAGCCTCCTCAAGCCATTTATTTAAAGGCGTGAAGTTGCCTTATCAGCATATCTTTCATCACCTCTGCCCTCAGCTAATCAAATAGTTTACCTTAAGGGAAACATTTATCTCTCTCTTTCACTATTACCATTTCTGTAGCTGTAAAGATATATATTTCTGTCCTCAGAAGGCTGTAACAGTGAAACTAGGTATTGATCAAGATATTTGGTAATTTCTTTCTGCATCGCCATCAATATCGTGTCAACATCTGTCCATGCTGTGGTTGACCTCACAAATAGCTGCCTTTTTTTGTTCCCATCGGAGTTCAATGATATACTATTCTGAAACCTAAATCAATGAATGAATATGAAGTTTTAAGTAATATTTCACGACCCCGAGGGCTCTGCTGTGATGCTGAATTGATTGGATGTGGGGTTGGGGGTTGATTAGTTGGTCGTGAGGGTTTGCTCTGTGAGTGTGTGTGTGTGTGTGTGTGTGTGTGTGTGTGTGTGTGTGGAAATGCGTGCATATACTGCAGTGACAGAGTTCACAGCACAAGCTCCTATTCCTTCTTAAGCCCATGCCACCACCGGTGGTCAGAAATGTCAGGACAGGGTGGAAGTTGGCAGGTTGGGAGACTGACATTAAAGCCAGGTGTTTTATTTTTAACACAGTGGTCTGAAGGGTAGAGTCTCCCATTGACCCAAGAGTTGACACAGCTGGACTTGAAATCGGAATGAGATGAGATGAAATGAAATGGAAATGCAACTTTCAGTTATTTGATTTAGTTCTACTTTTTGATTTTTTTTCTATCCTTTTAAGCTAAGGAGGTACTTTTAACTTACAGTATATGTTCTATTGAGAAATAAATATTTGAAAGCTAGATAAACACAATGTTAAATACCACTGACTTAAAGAGAGCCCTTCCTAGTAATCTTTACCAGTGCATTTAGCAGCCCTAGTACAGACCATTGTCATTTGCATACCATATTATTGTATTTACTGTGCTCTGTAAAGTGGCATATTATTTACACTACATGCCAGTATGTGCTTTACATCTGGAAGTCTACTTGGCTAGCTCTTACACGTGCAGTAACTGCATTCACCAGCTGAGTAGTACATCTACTGTAGTAACTAAGTCAGCTGTAGTTACTGGTTCACTAGTACATCTAGTGTAGAAACTACATCTATAATAGCTACTAGTTGACATTTTTGCTACTGTACTGTGCACTAATGTCTGGTGCATAGTACATATTAAGTAGGCTGCTGTTTGCTTGGTGAGGCTTATCTGCTGCAGAAGCTTGCTTGGTATTCTGTCTTTTGAGACATGATGGCACTGAGGTCCCTTCCTTCACTTTCTCAATGGCATGCACCATGTAGAGCAGTTAGTAGATCACCCGTCAGTTCCAATACGGTAGCAGTCCAGATGACCTGCATTTACAGAGCTCATCTGTCCAGCAGGGCCATATCACAAGTGATGTAGATTAAATGATCAATCCGATCAATAATCCATAGCGGCCCAACGCCCGCTGAATAAACATGTGAATGACCTAGCAACCTCCCAGCGAAGACCACAACCTCCAGAGATTTCATTAACCACTGTCTGAGATCTAGGGTGGGGTCACTGTTTTCATGCATATGTGATTGGTCCAACACATTAGGGATGGAGATGACGCTGGGGATGAGAACCACCAACCAACCAGCTGGTGGGTGGTCCCAAGTGCCTCTTGTTCAAGGTATGAGAGGCTAGGGTGCCATCTGTCATATCAGTACACGTCAGTACCCAGTACTTCTAGATTTTTTTTCTTTGGTATTTAGTTTTTTTGACGCAATCAATGAAGGTCCAGTCATGTGAACTGAAATAAAATAAGTCAAAAACAAAAAAAAAAATCAGGTCAAGTTGAAAGTCTAACAGTGCCTTAAATTGTTGATTTAATCATTAAGTGCAATGGTGGGTAGGTGTAGACTACCCATGGAAACCCACGGTAACTCATTTTCAGTATTTATGCCACTCTCTCTGTTTTAAGAGCTGTTGTCATTTCCTTGCTATTTGTTTTGTGGTTATTTTTGTATTAACGACTCACCTTTCCAATAAAGTGGAAGGCCTTAATGTGAGCATTGCCTGAAATCTGGTTTCCATTTTAAGCCTAAGGCCTTCATTCACAAAACCTGCAGGAGGGCATTTCACAAGCCACTGTTGATATTCACAGTTAATTTGTAGATCATAAGTTTCTTCCATAAATGAGTGTAGTAAAGTCTATGAGAAGAACTGGCACTGGTAGTATGAGCTGTTGGAGACCGTGGGAGCGGGAAGTACCTTTGTGATTTTACTTCTACTAACATTGCTCTGTGCCAACTGGACTGCATACCCACAGCCGTGTGCCATAACTCTCTGAAAAAAAATAACACGCCATCTCATTCCTCAAATCAGAATTTGTGTAAGAAGTCAGGAGAATTCTTTTACTGATCATTTTTTCATTTTGTCATATATTTCAGGTATTTATTATATATTTGGAGGGTGCAAAATTAGAGAGCAATTATCTAATTTAAAGTGCAAAATTCTTGCAAACAAGTGAGATGTCAGCTGTGCTGAAGTCGCTGTTTTACAGATTGGTTTTCATAAGAGCATAATACAGTGCATACAGCTGGATGGATGTAGTGTAGCAATCTGACAGTTCAGGTTTATATGTGCAATGGCTGTAATGAACCAATCACTTCAAGATTTCTTTACAATGGTAGAGTAGTGTATCCTGATGAGGTAGCAAGCAGGGATTTAAATGACACACATTTCTGACAGTCGATTAGTTGATTGCTCAGAAGGGCACTTACCAGTTGTTCTTAATGGAGTATGAAATATGCGGTGATACGGTTTATCTTACCTTTTGATAGGATTTTGCTTATAAAAATGAAAAAATTTGTGGGTCACCATTACAATTACAGTGTACATTGCAGTTAATGGAAGTATTTCACATATATCTGCTTAACACACAGAACAAGGCGTGCTTTAGTTCTGCACTGTGAGACGTGTAAATAGTGATGCTCCTTGGAGCTGGGGCAAAAGCTCTTTTAAAGGTAGTGTGGAAGCTGTCCTAATTGGCGAGTGCACAGGCAAGACCTTTGTTACAGCTTCCCCTCATTAAAGACATATTGCTTATGTTTGATGTCATTTTAACTTATCTTGACAAGTGTGTGTGGAGAGTTTATATATAAACTTAACAAGTAACGTTTACATGGAAAACTTTGAACATCAGAATTGTTAATTTGGTTGAGGTGTGGTATGTGCCTGCAGTTTGCCTTGTTTGTTTTTGATTACCTCTGAAATGGAGAGGGGGTCAGATTGATGGGTGGCAGCTCCTGCTTTTCATGAATGGGTAATGGACTCATTGAGGGCCCTCTGATATGCACCCATTCGGGCTGAATGGGAGTGCTTACTGTAGCATGTTCTTCAGGAGAAAACCTCTCCTCTGCACTGGAAGCAGGACAGCTGCCTTTCATCACTTAACCTTTGACCTCAGAATCCCCCCTACTAAGTGCTCATCTGGAGTGAGCAAGAGGGGTTCTGAATGACAGGCCTCAGCTGCCTTTCTGCCTGTCATTATTTGACTTTTACACTTGGGTTACGTCATGGTTTTCAATCTGTTCTGTTAAACAGTCAGCACTTCCACCTTCCAGCACTGTCAACAACATCAAGCACATAAAAAATGCTGACTGAAGCCCCTGCCCTCCTACCACATTCTTGGCAGACCCCCCATCTGCTGTTTCCCTCATTCAGATGATCTCCACTGGGGTGAGGGTCAGATCTTATTGCTGGGATGAAAATCCTGTCTTCAGTAGGAGGTAGCAAGAGTGAGAGGGGAGGGTAATTTCATTGTGCAGTGAAGAGCAAGCTTTGTCACGGCCATACTGGAGGGCTGTGTCGTGAAGGACTGCCAGGCTGGGATCACCTGTCGCCTGCAGTGTTGATTGCAGCCTAGTTCTGTAATACAAGGCTGCCAAGAGGTCAGCCGCTGTCATTTGTCCCTGTTTACTGTGACCTGTTCCAGTGAAGAAAGTGTGTATGCATATACACAGTTTGCCAACTGACCGAAAACTGCACAAGAAGGGGACTTATTGGACGTCACTCAATTTAATGAACTGGTTGTTGAACTGCCAATATGGTCTTGGATAGTTATTTCTTTCAAATGTTTTTGTGGTTGTTTGAAGGATTGTTCTGATAGGTGCTGCTTATTCTTTTAGTTTGAGGTTTAGTAACCAGAAATAGTGTTGAAGACTAGCTCTTGAAGACTCAGTTTGATTTCCAAAGGAATATCCCTTGTGTTTTATGACCCCTTGGACCCAGCAGGTTTAGATTTTAGTGTAGTTGTGGGATTTATACTCTTTCTCCAGATTGCATTACATGGTGACATACTGTTTTGGCTGAGGTGGACAGGACCCATCTTGTGTTCAGCTGAAGTTGAACAAAACCAGTGGAATTTTCAGCCACGTGTTGAATGATGTGGAAAAGCTATTGATACTATTTTCATGTTGTATGAGTCTAAAGTACAAACTTGACATGCCTGTTGTGAGTGTTGGATAGACGGGCCTAGAAAGGTGAGAACGGGGGACCTGTGATGGACGGATGCTGTCTCTTTTAGCTACTAAAAAGTGCTGTGTAGTAGGCCTTGATTGTGTCTGGGTGATTCAGTTGACCAGATGCTTCCCTCTGTTGGAGGTGTAATGCTAGCCCAGCAATTGGGCCTGAACCACAGTTGATACTGATGGGCCCTTTCTCTTGTTATTCTGAAGAGGCAGGACTCAGTGAGTATTTAGATGGGTGCTCACAGCTTATAGGTGCTCAGAGGTATGCTAAATATTCTACTAGGTCCGCTATCATGCGCACTGCACGCTCGGATGCATATGAATGTGACCATGAACAATGTCATTTCAGAGCTCTGGTATTTATGGATCTTATTACTCAGTGCAAATGATTATTCACGAGCAGAAGTCTGACTGTCCCCAACTCCCGGGGAACAGACAGCCTCCGCGGCGTTACGTCTGTTTGTAAGTCCTTCCACCGCGCACGGATGACAATAGGGATTAGCGCGGAGGTTCTTTAAACACTTTTCCGAGAGAGAAGCTGAGTTAATGCTCCCTTATCGGCGTCTTCAGCATGCCTCTGCAGCACTTTTTCCTTCACTGTCAATTAGAAAGGGGATCATCAACTTCAAGAGTATAAAATGTTCTAACACTCATATTATTATGTGAAGCTAAGTCGGTGACAGATGTTCTTAGCTTAATTCCCTACTTGTTTTTTTGTCTTATAATTAATTTATGTATCATCGTTGTATTTTTTTTTTCCATGATAGTCTTGGAAGCCATGGCTGTGTCAAAGAGGATTCTCGGCTGTCAGTTTGTTCTGCTCTTTTGAGGTCGAAATGGCAGGTGTTTGCAGTGTCAGAAGCATTGGAGGTAAACCCTATTTAAATGTGCCTGCGTGCAGCTCCGTGCATGTTGTTTGGGTTTTCGTAGGATAACTGACTGTGTCAGAAATCAGAAGCACGGGGACCGTGTTTTATTAATGCAGAGAACGGGAGCCCCCGATTGAAACCATTACAACAGCGACGTGTGGCTTGTAGTTTTGTTTTGAAAAGTAAACCTCTGATTTCTTGCGTTTGGCTTTTGATCCATTTGTCGATCGGGAGCTCTGGGGATTTCTACTTACTTTAGTAAAATTACTGCACTTCACACAACAGAGGGCTGAATAGAGCAGTGGCAACATACAGTATATGGGCGGTGTGAGAAGACAGACTACTAATAGGCTCTCTCTCCAGTCTCCCCATTCCACTGACAGCTTCACCTATTGTTCTCTCCTATGACCCACTTTTATCCAAGGATATGTGACACGTTTTGCTGGATGATCAAACGAGCCGGTGACGCCTGATTAGGAAGCATATCCTGTTTACGGTTGTCTCTACACAGGACCCTCAGACAGCATTGGAGACCTCACCTCAGCTAATTAAATGTGCACCTGAGAGACCGGCCTTGACAAGAACTAGAAGGGTATACTGCATACCATATGATGCATACTGTACTGTGTCAATGAGCGTGGTGCATCATCTTCTGTGCTGTTTGATAAATACTGTGGTAGTAGTATGAAGGATGATTTTGGGTTTATGTCATTGCTCAAGCAGTGAAATTTTGTGTTTGTGTTGTTGTTCCAACAAACTTGAATGTTTATTTTGTTCTTTTTTGTCTTTTTTTGCTGTTTTTCTTCCATGCAAAACCCTCAACAGTTTCACTCAATTTTGCTCGTATTTGGCACACATTTCTCATAGTCAACAAAATACCTTTTGCAGCACACTGTCATTTGATGCCCAGTATAGTTACCAAACACTGTTTTACCCATTGCTAACATCAACTTCAACTCATTCAGTCACTCATCTCTCATTTGGCTTGTTATCAGGAGTGGTCTCTTGATGTGCATAAATGCCATGGCCAACCGTGGGCACAGCAGGCTACAGTTTGTCGTAGTATCGACTGATCTGGTTCAAATTTGACATGTAGTTTTGTAGGTTTGTGTGTGAAAAAACTGACAGTTATAAGAAGTCATTAGAAGTCACAAGCCATCAAGAAACATGTTTCTAGTGCTTTGCAGTATTTACTCATTCATCTGACATTCAACACGTGTCACATATGAACCGTAAATGTGTGTCAATACCTGGCCATGGCATTAGGCCCCAACGAATAATGGCTTCTGATACTGTCTCTAGGTGAACTCTTGACCATAGTTGAAAACCATCAGCAGTCTGGCTTGAATGTGATACAGTTGCCTTCAGAGCATACAGTCGACTAGCTTGTGTCTCAGGCCTTCTCAGGTGGAGAAAGTGAAGTGTTGCATGTCTGGAAGGAAACAAAAAGAATGACCAGTATTAATATTTGTAAATTTGGATTACAATTGACTTTATCAATATAGGCAATAGGCAAGGCAATATGTAAAGTGAATACCATTGGTTTACAGAACAGTATTTGCCATTCTTGTTTAATTTAATTTTATTGTTTCCAAACGTGTATGTCTGGGCAATGTGTACAAATCTGTGTCTGTTAAACGATACAAGTTTGTGATCATCTGACTGATTAGGCTAAGTATTTTAGCAAACAGCAGCATCTTTAATTGAGTCAGTAATATCCTTTGTTTGTTAATGTGTATTTTCTTCATTAACATGTTAAAAACTGTACACCAGCAATGAAAGATACCAGAATCAGCATGTTTGGTAGATTTTATGCCCAGAATTGTATTTTCACAAATCACTCAGCTCCATGATTGGCCTTGCCTGTATCCACACATACCTGGTTGAGACTGGCTCAAATGATGGCTTCGAAGGAACAGTGTTGCATTTTGAACATTTTAAACAGAAAACATAAATGGAGGGTCCACCAGCAGCCATTACCAATTTAAAGCACATGTGACATACTTGTCCGTAAATGAGTGTGGGGGTGTCCGAGTGTGCGATCACAGGGACCGCATGGTTGGCAAGGGGATGTCACTCAAGCAACAGCCGGCCTGTGATTTGTTGCCTCCGCCCCGCCCCCTTTCAGGCTCAGAATTGACCTGTCCCAACTGCTGGTCACGCTGTATTACATAGGTTTGATGAAGTAATTACTTCTAGGCCACTGACTACAAGCAAGATTAATAGTTTTTGAAATGGCTGTAATGGAGGGCCGACCCAACGCAGCTTAAGCATTATTTCCTCTTTCACCCGGCACCCATCTTTCTCACCTCCGGGCTGTGGCAGGCTGTGATTTATATTTGTTCTGCTCTACCCATGGGGGGCTGGGGCAGGGGTGCTAAGGGGGACAGGTCTGTTAGGATTGTGTCCTTCCTTATTAGAGAAAGGAGTGTTTAAATTGGTCCTATCAGACCAGCTTCTATCCTGTCAGAGAGTGTATTCAGACACAGTAGACATGCTAGTAAGCTTGTTATTCCTCTCTGAGTCTCTCTGTCTGCATGACCTGATCTTCTTTTGATACAGTGTAAAAGTTCAGTTGTTTAATATATGTGTGGTCAACTGATTCTTAATCTAGTATTTTATTAGTTATCACCTTCTGAAATATGGACCAAGGATACACTTCACAGTTGAGCACAGAAATAAATTTAGTTTGAAAAGGTGGAATAACACAGGATGTGTTGTTTTTAGTTCATCATAGCAGATTCATGATTTTCTGCAGAACACAAACATACCTTAATGTTTAATTGTAAAGAATGTGGAAACAAAACTGTCTGTGAACCTTTTACATGAATTTCGCAAGCCAATATAAATAGCTGATGTGTTTGCCACCTACTTCATATAAACACGTTCCACTAATGCCTCCTGTTGCTAAGCCCCTTCATTTTCACATGATATGATTAAGTAGCTTTCCAGAAATGCAAATCTTCTGGATTCATGCTGTGAGTGACCACCGGCAATGTGTTTAAATTTAGAAGTATCAGATAATGTCCAGACCTGGCTATGCTGGTAGTTAGTGAAAGCATTTCATTTCTTTCGTATACACAGTGGTTTGCAGTTTGTGCTCTCCATTTTGTCAAACCGCTGGCCTTGTTGTGCTGTTTGGCTGTTTTACTTGTGGTTTACATATCGCAGGTGAGATGTTTGTGAGAATGGATAAATGGAAAGTGTATGAGACTGTGCTGTGAGGTACCTGGGCACTGGCAAGATCAGACAGCTTTTAATTTGCCGTTCATTTCTTTCCTCGCCTTTAATGCAAGGTTTAACTGTACCTCTGGACACGGAGTACGTTTTTCACAGCAAGAGGGACTGCGTTTATGGAACAAAACTGTCCATAGTTTTGAGCACAAATCCATGAATGCTATGGCACCATGACGCCAAATGTCAAACACATTACTCTACAGAACCGTCAGGTACGGGTCAGCTTTTGTCCCCAACACCTTGGATTCTTGCATGGGAGAAAGAGAAAACTGCAAAGGATTCTACTGGTCTGGGGTCCTCTTTCTTCTGTATGGCCACTGCTTGGCCAGGATAGTGTTCTTCATTCACAGTCCTTATTTAGACTGATTTAGACTCTGTGTTGCTCCTCAGTAACACTGAATATTCAGATAAACACAACAGTTTCAGAGTGTGCTTATCCATTTTCTAGAATCCTTATCTGTCTCTGACTGTTCTTTGTAGACAATAAGCATTTATGAACAGATTATTTACTATTGATTTGAGTACTCCTGCCCAGGGTGACATATGAGGCCACCCTAGCAAGATACATTAGATGCATGTAACAGGACCAATAAAACAGGAACATATTTACAAAGTAGCTGGCAACAGTAAATGAGTATCAATTAGAAAAATTGATGATAACAGGAATTATTTATAATTGTCATAATAATAAAAGTAAGTCCAAATTCATTGAGAGCTCTTTAAAAATGGTTGCCGCTGCCATTTGGTAAATCTTTTTGACAAATCTGAGAAAGCAGGAAGTGAGTATGGGAACAGAATGGAAAGTGGCCTTGACTCCAATACTTAGAGTGTCAGCCAGACTGTGCTGTTGATACAGAAAAGCATCTCTGAAAAAATGCACCTGGTAATTTTATTTGTGATGCAAGGATGAAATATGTTAGCGGGAAGCTAACAGTTGGTATTTGCAGAAAATGGCAAGGTCATGACTAAAGTAGGGTTTAGATGCTATAAATATGTGCACAAGACACTTAAGGATGCAATATACTCCACTTTCCTGTGAGGAATGAGCCAAAAGCAGTGAGTTGGCAGCTATGTTTGCTTGTGTGTATTTGTGTATGTGCGTGTGTGTGTGTGTGTGTGTGTGTGTCTGTATGGATATGTGAGTGTGTATGTGTGTGCACACATGAGTGTGTGCGTGCTTGTGTGTAGCTATCACTGTATGTAAGTGAGCGTGTGTGCGAGGTGTGCGCGTGACCGAGGGTGTGCGCGCGCACATGTGTGCGTGTGACCGAGCATGACAGCGCATGTGGTCGGTCTCCCTGGGCTCTGTCAGCTCTGATTATTGCTCTCCGGGGAGGCTCCTGACTGATGCCATTATCACGAGTGCGCAGAGCGGAGACTCGGAGAGAGACTCACTAACACCCTGTTTACGCTGAGTGGGGGAGCTCACAGCACTGTGCTGTCAGATACACGAGGTGCACCACAGCTCCGTACAACTAAAACCAACCGCATACTTTTACTCAAAAGAGCAAAGCGAAGGAAACCTTGGGCCATCAGCTCTGGTTTTCTGGTTATTACCATAGTCTGAATATTTGAATAAAAAGAGTCCACCTCGTGTCACCTCATGCAAGTTCTGCTGAATTCAGCCATTGTCGCAAGAGGCTGTGTTGCTTATTTAAAATCTTCATTTACTTTTCATACTTCTGTCTGTCTGCCACAGTTACTTGGTTGGCCCTGTGCTATTGTTCGGCCCGTGACCTGGGTGGGTATGTCTCTGTCCTACTGCAGCTCCAGCTCTGTAGGCCTGTCTAGTGCGTGCGGTCAGCTGACTTTGCTTTTCTTCCCCCAGAAGGTATAAAACAGGCCAGCGAGCTCGGCACGCGTTCGGGACGGCCGCCCTGACACCCTCTTTAATTAGCCCGCGCCTTGCTGAGGTTGGCGGGTGCGCGGGGCTGACTGCTGGAAGGGGAGAGGGGAGCCTAGCAGCGTGGACTCGGGGTGTAATCTGCTCCCCCGTCCCACGGCGCTCTCTTCCCTCGCCTTTGCTCTCCTACTTCAAAGCGGAAGAGGGGCTGTTGAGCTGTCACTAGGTGGCACTTGGATATCACTGTATGTGAGACGGGCTCCCTCTCTCCCTCCCTCTCTCCCTCAGCAGGGAGAACTTCCCAACGCCGGTGTGTTTGTTTTATTGTTAAAGGGCAGAGGGTAATATATTCCCCTCCCCTCCAGCCAGGCATCGCCTGCCCCGGAACATGCCCTTCTCTGGCTCTACCCTGTGAACTCCGCTGATTTGGTGTAATAATTAGCAGAATTCGACACTAACAGGGGTATTTAGCAGCACCCACCTTTCATTCGGACACAACCCTGTGCGTGAGGGCGTCTGCGTTCTGACGGAAGGAAACGGGCCCGGTCAGGCCCATAGTCCTACGCGTCGGAACGGCTGTTGTTTTCACTGGCTTTATATTAACCTCCATTTTACCATATGTGCTCTGCGCCTCACAAACAATTACATTTTCAAATCAGCCCTGCTGCAGCGACTGTGTAAACCTCCTCTGTTAATCTTTCACAATTCAGGCTACTGGGAAAAGTCAAAAGAAGATTAAGTTATTAAATTCCTGGTAGAATATTTCCTTTTGTTCGCAGTGAGTGAGAAGGAAGGAAGGCAAATTGAGCAGATCTCAGGCAAAGCTAAATTCCACCTGTCATGTTTTGAATTTAATGCAATTTAGACAAGTTATCAGTTTCTTGAACGTTCTGGTAATACAGGCAATGATCATATTAGAAATTGTAGTAGATATATTGCTACCAATCCAGCAGCAATCTTGCTTTTAGATAACAACAGTAAGAATAATAAGTTGGAAAATAGAACTGATTTGTGCATATTTAATTTTATTCTCTGACATTATTTTCATTAATTTTTTGTTCTGGTTAAATCAGAAAACAAGGTAATATTGTGACAGAAATTCAGCATGTGCTAGTATTGATTGATAATTAGTGGACTGAAGAAGCAGATTTAATTGTTTTCATTTAAGTAAGGCATTCTTAGTATACTGTATTGACTATAAAAAAATAACAAAAGCAAGCATGGCATCGCACATAATTAAATAAGGAAACATGCACCCACATTGTCTGAATTTTGCAATAAAACATTTTTCCCGGTATGAAATAGACGTGTAGCCTGAGAATCAACTTCATTTATAAAGGTGCACTGCCGTTCAAGGAATAATTTGCTTGTGTTGTGTTGATACACTTCTGGACTTGCATTTTGCAGTTAAACACTGCACATACCATATTCAAATTGCACTACAGGCGGCGTCTCAGAGGTAGCACTCAGAAATGAACTAGTGTGAAGCTTATTGTGTGACGGCCTGTCTGAATGAAGTATAAGTATAGGTTTTTTTTTATTTCTTATACTATAAATAAATTTTTTTCTGTACATTTTTATGCATTTACCACGCCAGAGTTGTTGCTAATATTTCTAAGGAACTTAGGAAAAATAGAAGATCTCAATGTAGCCACAATTTCATGTTCAATGTAAATGATAACAAAGTCAAAATTTTTGAGAAATCTATTTATGCTCCGGCTTCCTGCCCCATTTGCCCCCAGTTGACCAGTTAAGCAAAATTAACCAAGTTAACCAAATTATTGGTAATACCATCAAATGAAAATAAAACAATTTTATGACACTGGATAGTGGTTTAGTTCAGTAAGTAGGTCTGCATCAAACTGCTATTAGTGTTCTTATTTTCGAGAAGAGGGTCTGCAGAATGTGGCAGAAAGGCATACAGTTGATACGAGCTGTACGGTGTTATAGAGACGTTTTGCTGAAAAAAGGAGAAAAAGATTTGAGATCCCTGACTTCATAAACAAAATGTCAGCTCGCGGCCATTACGGAGGCCGTCTCCACCTGGCTAAAGAGTGTGACAGGCCCCTGTAGTTGAAATTTAATGCTCTGGCTGCTTATTGATCCGCAGTTTTGCTGGCGAGGAGGGCAGGGGAGCGGGGGGGATGCGGGGCGAGCAGGGAGAGCAGGGTTCCGGGTCTGTCCTTGACACTGCCTGTGGGACCGGCTCCGAGGACGGCTCACTTCCTCCGCGCTCTCAGCGGAGGCGCTGCACTTTGCACAATGATATTGATTTTAGAGCAGCCGAAAGGCGAGCTCTCCCCCCCTCCCCACCCTCTACCCGCTGAAAGCTTTATAAAGCTCTGACATCTCCTTGACTGTACCTCGGGACACTGCCTGGGCTGTAGAACAACACTTTGACTGTCCTGCTAAAACTGCTAATCACTGTCTCTTAATCAATGGCCCTCTCTCGACAAATCAGACCGCCGTTAGATGCCGAGAGACAGTGCCATGTGACACTAACTTCACATTTGACACATGATAAAGGTCAGCGGAACATCGCGGGTCTTTTTTAGGTGTGGAAGAGTGTAAAATAAATGTGGAAGCCATAGGCACATTGAAAAGCACTTAAGCGGACAGCTTTCCTCTGCGCTGACCTGTCAGTGCCGTTTTATTCCAGATGAATTTCTCCATACTGTGATGATTGATTTTGAAATGTGCTGCTTCTTTTGTGTTTGATGATGGAGATACACCTGCTGGACAGCAGGAGGGCGTTAAAGCAGTATTGCTCTGTGTGTGTGTGTGTGTGTGTGTGTGTGTGTGTGTGTGTGTGTGTGTGTGTATGAATGTGATCATTTGCATGTGAGAATGTGAATGTGTGTGTGCATGCGTGTGTTGTATGCATATGTGTGTACGCATGTGAGCACATGTGTGTATGTGTCTGTAAATGTGTGTGTGTGTGTGTGTGTGTGTGCAGGTGTGTGTGTCTGTCAGTGTGTGTGACAGAGAGGGGCCAGACGGGCGGGCGGGCAGGACAGGGTGGCTATGAAAGTAGATCCTGGGCTCTGTGTGGGTTTGTGGGAAATGAGCTGTTCTGGGGTAATTAATGATTCATCATAACGCCGCAGTCCAAGTAATGTGATTTAGGAAGCGTTCTAAAAAGGGCATGACAGGTCCACTGTACGGGAGCACCTTTAAAGCACAGGCCATGTATTCAGATAGATGGATGGATAGACCTCTATATTAATGACCCCACCTCCCACCAACCTGCTGTTAAATGAAATGAACAATGTTCCCTTCTAGACTGAAACAACAATTAGCGGACCTTTAGCTTCCCATTGTTTGCCTCCGTGAGAGAGCGCGCGGGCAGCAGCCCATTACTCAAGCCTGAGCCTGGCTGGTTTCGAAAGAAATGAACTTTCAGCGAGTGCTGGACCTGCTGTGTGTATGTGCGCATGCGTGTGTGTGTGTTCATGTGTGCGTATGGATGTGTGTGTGGTTCTGGGAGCCTGTGTACAGATGTGTGTGCCTGTGTATAGATGTTTGTATGTGTGTGTGTATGTGTGTTTGTGTGTGTGTATGCCGGTGTGCGGCAAAGGCTGGAGGGAAGCTGTTGATTTACGGCCAAGGCCGGCTGGGGTTCCAGCTCCCAGCACAAAGCCAAACCACAGCACAGCGGAGCAGGTTTAAGATTAATGTCAGCTTTATCAACAGCGAGTTAATTGTTACCGATGAGTAATTGCGCTGGGGCGGCGAGAATCTTGTTTTCGTCGCTCCGCACTCGATAGCTTTTCATTTCTCCCCTGTAAAGGTGTTTTTAATTATTGACACTGGCGACGCTGGTAGCTACTGTTTGCAGGGCCATAATGGTTGACGAGTGACTGGCTATTGCCGAATGGCCGCTGAAATGGCATGAAGTTTGCAGCACACCAGCGAATGAATATGCATCTCCATGCCCTGTGAGCTTCTCTTTCATGAGAATGTCTGTACTGCTTGCAAAAGGTGTGGGATTAAACATTATGCATTGTTGTGTTTGTAAGGTCACCTCAGCCTCTGAGTGTATTAATGAGTGATTTTGTGAGGGTGTTGATGGCGCTTAGTTAACTTGTCATGCCCCTTCTCCCGTGACACTGCCCCCTCCCCTGGCCTAGTCATTACAGGCCCCAGTGACAGGGCTTAAAGGGCTCGTACAGTAGCTGAAAGTTAGCCCTCACGCGGAGTGTTACGGTTCATGGTGTGTAGCACTGATGGGAAAAAGATTCCCTTGCTCTGATCGTTTGAGCAGTCCAATCTCCCAGAAGTCTGCGGTGCTGCCTCAAGAATGATACCAGTGATCCGGGCTGTGTGTGTGTGTGTGTATGTTTTTGTGTGTGTGTGTGTGTGTGTGCATGCGTGCATGTGTGTTTGTGTGTGTGTTTTTGTGTGCATATGTGTGTGTGCAGGTGCATGTGTGGGTTTGTGTGTGTGTGACAGAGGTTGTGTGTGTGTGTGTGAGGCAGAGAGTGGGCTTGGGCCCTGTGAGTGTGTGTGTGTATGTGTGTGTGCGTGTGTGTCTGTGACAGAGAGTGGGGCTGGGCCGGGTGTGTGATGGCATGCATGTGCTGGTTGGTCTCATTGCGTGATCGGTCAGGGTGAGACATGCCCTCTGCATGAGACACAGGGCTGTGCAGATGGAGCAGCCTGGCCGTGGACAGGCCTCGGGCAGGTCCGGACGCTGCTGAGCACTGCTGTTTGCTCAGGTGTGTGGGCTCATCCACTTTCCACTGTTCCCAAGCCCCTGGGAAACAAGGTAGGCATTCCCTACTCTGCCCTGCCGCGCGGCCCCAGAAACCAGTAACACCCACTCCCCACTTTTAGCGAGTGTGAGCCAAACGGAGCGCCGCGGAAACGGTTTTGATGCCCCTGCTGGTAATGCCGTGGGCGTCTGATGTTTTACAGGCCACTTGTCAAAATATTTGATCCCAGGTCAGTTTTTACGTGAGCAGGCCGTTTCTGAGATTGGCATCACGCAAACGCGAAGGGTTTGCTCTCCAAACAGAGAGCTCTATTATATGTTCGCCAAAGAGCTCCGATGGGCCTCTCTGGGGGCGTGTTGCAGGGGTGCTGCCGCTGGACTGGGATCAGTTTCCTGAACCGAATGCAACCTAACTTCAATGTGCTTCACCCTTGAATTAAGATTTCATTGAAGCAAGTGCTACTCGATTCTCGCACAACATCAGCAGCTCAAGATTGCCAAAATGTCATGCGGGAATGCCGAAATAAAGTTGTTCCATCTCAAATTTGCCATAAGTTAAATGCAATGCACATCACGGTTAAATTAAATCACCCCCCTCCTCTGCTACTGCGAGCTCCGAGCTCCTGAGTTTGGGCCGCTCAGGGATGGACTCAATAAGAACAAACCTTGTGCTCGGTCTGTGCCACGTTCTGCACATCCTCTGCGTGAGCCGTGAGATCTCCCCATCCGGATCGCTCACACGGAAAATGCGCACAACCACCGGCTATGTCAACATCCAGATCATCCCTCCGCTAGGACGTCTGAGCTCATAATCGTCGAAGATTTTTCTGACAATATAAAAGTAAAAAGGAACGCTGTGCTTCTCCTTTCCTGTGATTCCCTGATTGCAACCAAATGTGTAGTCATTTCTGAAAAAAGGTCTGATTTTATAAAACAGTAAGATGAACAAACACAGAGTAAAGAAATGACTTCCATCCTGCCAATGTGTCGATGCATCTGATTAGGCCCAGATCCGCGCACGTTCTCCGGCTTCAAGCGTGGTTATCTGTGCTATCTGTTGGGAAAGATGATCCAAGCAAAACGAGATTAAGAAACGCCCCAGATAAAGGTCACAGAACAGAAGGGTGGCATCATTATAGCAGAACATTCACATTATTATTTTTAGTTTCTTACAGTAATCCTATCACAGTTTGCAGCTATGAAGGCGTGCCTTTCCTGCATTGTTGTCCCTTGCTTTCAGAGGTGGGCTGTGCTGATCACCCTACAGAGCCCATCTGTTGCGGAGCACCGGGGTGATTTTTTTTTTTTTGTGGAATTTGCGAGTGGCTTGATGCATTTGACATGTGCGTGACAGCCAGGCTGTGTGCGGGTGGAGCAGCGGCGGTGCGCTGGCCGGCCCAGCTGTGTGTATTTGTCTGTGCGTCAGGTTGCGAGGTGTCGTGGTTCGGCAGGGCCGGCAGTCCCCCCTCCCGCCCCCCTCCGCTGTTTGCCCCGGAGCCCGGCCTAACGTGCCGGGTCTCCGCATTGCGCTGGTGTGTGACGCAGATGCTGAGTGCGGGGGTGCGGCCTGCCTCATCCCCCTCCTCCCGAGCGGCTGCCGGACGTTAGCTCCGCCCCTGCTTTGCCACACCCTTCCTTTTTTCTTTCTTTTTTTTTCTATACTTTTTTCTTCATCTTTTTTTTCTGCGGCCAAAATATAACCACATAAGAGTGTCTTGCACTTGTGTGATATTTCTAGATAAAAAAAAATCTATTTTCTTCAGATGTTCTTTCATCTCGAACTCTGGAACGAAGCGGAAAAAAAAAAACCGGGACTAAAAACCTGAGTCGTAAAAGGCCATGAAAAGTTCTTCCTTTTTTGGCACTCGCTCAGAGATGCCATCATCCCTTACCCCGTTTCTTTTCCTGCTGCGTCCTACGTCTTTCCAGGCCGGGACACAACCTGTAACCTCTGTATGTTTGCCCTTTAATGTTATTAACAGTGCGGTTTATTTCCTGTTAAAAGTCAGCCATATTTCTGGCAGGGCGCTCTCACATTCCTGAAGCGCTCCGTACGAAAGCCCTGGCTTTGTTGGGCTTGCTGAAATGTGAGATGTGCACTGTAAATGTCTGAGAATATATATGAGGCCTGCTCTCTTTAAACATCAGAGCGCTATTTGCTCTGATATAAAAATAGGAATCCATTCTCACTGCTGCATAAAGGGGAAAAAAAGGAGGGAAAGGTCTTGCAGTGAGAATGGGCCTTTGACGTGCGCTCTCCGCGGTGAATCGCGCGGGGCTCCGGTCTTTATGCACCTGTGCGAAAAAAAGAGAGCAGAATGCGGACGAGGGGAAGCGCTACACATGTAAAATTTATTTGAGTATCACGGTTTTACTTGGTCTTTTATTAGATTTACGGGTCTGAATGGAATGCTCTCCGATAAAAGTGCTTTGATCCCTCAGCCAGGTTGTGTTTTATTAGAGGGACAGAGTGCAGCGCGGAACTCGTTTTATAAGGTTGTGAGGAACCCTGCTGCCGCCTCCAAAAAAAAATAATAATAATAAATAAAAATCAGAGACGACTGTAAAAAGGGACCCTGGAACAGTCAAAGTCTGAAATATGAAATCTGAGATTCTTCACTGAATCCGGTAATTCTATTATGTTTTGATTCTCTGTAACCTAATAACGGCAAAACAATTTTCTAGGTTTCTTTGAGTCAGGAATTGAGTGTTGAGGAAAGGCAGAAGTGACAGTCGGCTTCAGGAGAGCTATTCACTGCCGAGATCATAACACGTATATAAGCAGCCGAACATTCTCAAAAAATGTCATCTTCATTAATAAAACTGAGTTTGCGCTTTCCTTTATGAAAGTGCAGCCTTTAGATCTCATAAACAAATTTCCTTCTTACAAGCTGAAAACATGGCTCATTTAAGCAAACCCTGTATTCTTGTACTCTCCAGAGACAGAAGCTTCTGCAGGAGCTTGGAGGGCAGCACATCCCCTTCCTCTCCCCCTCAGACCCTGGATTCCAGCAGCTGGTGAGTGGGCCCTCTCTGGACCATCACTTCTACAGTCTGAGGTCATCACCCGCTGCCGTCTGAGGTCAACACCCAACTACTGTTTGGTTCATTACCCACAACTGCTGGTGTCATCTGGTGTAGTCTGGGGTTATCACCATCTACAGTCTGTAGTCTGTTATTCTCTGCTGCAATCTTGAGTCTCACCCACTTCACTCTCATATAAGGCCCTACAGCAAGGTGAGCTCTCACACTCTGACTCTTTCACTCATCGCTGTGAGGTGACGAACGTTTTAAACCAGGACGGTTTACATTGTTTTGAATGAGTGTTCTCATGTGTGAACATTTAGCATTGAATTTGTTGTGAGGCTACAGCCGGTATGGCAGTGAGAAAGAGAGCATAAGGTGGGCGAAGTCTGGGCGGCAGTGTGTGAGTATGACGCAGCGGCTGTGAAGTGTGTGTCTTGGCTTCCCCCCTCCAGTGGGAGTCCAGTTACTCTGGGCTGGCCCTGCGGCCGGCTGGCTCCCTGCCCGCGGACCTGCACGACCGCGTCCAGGCCGCCCTGCACACCCTCCAGCGCCGCGGCTGCCTGCAGCGGGACCTGGTGCGCATCCGCGGCCGCGATGTCTTCACCGCCGTGTCCCGGGCCCTGCTGGGCCGGCCGGGCCACACCTACCGCTACCTGGGGACCCGCCTCTTCGCCATCCCCTGGCACGAGGAGGGCGAGGGGGCGGGGGAGGGGGCCTGCTGCGACGCCGAGCTCAGACAGGCCTGCCGGGCACTCTGGGAGCTGAACAGCTACTTCTGCGAGGACGTTGAGCGCAGGGAGACCGCCAGCCGGGAGGGCCAGAGGGACGAGGACCCCGAGGGCGGCCAGGGGACCTCGCAGGCCGAACCCCCGGAGGCGGCCCCGGCCGCGCCCCAGTTTAACATCACCCTGCTCAACTACATGGACCCGGCGGCCATGAACGACCTGAAGGAGGAGCCGTACTACGGCATGGGCAAGATGGCGGTGAGCTGGCACCACGACGAGAACCTGTCTCCGCAGTCCCCCGTGGCTGTCTACAACTACAGCTGCAAGGATGACAAAGGTGACAAAGGTGACAAAGGTGAGGATGGAAGCATGTATTATCAGTGTCTGTGTCACAAAAACAGCTGTCCATTGATATACGGCACTCCTGCAGCTTTTGGGTCTGCCTGAACGCTGTAAATGTTCTTTGCCCTGTGGCGTGACCCCCAAAGTGTTGCGCTATGATATCAGTAAGCATTTCCAGCAAATGTGATCTGAGTAACCTTCCCTATCTCCCCTGCAGTAGCTCCAGTGTCACAAACACTTAGTTCTAATTACACACCTGATGTGTGTGTCTGATGCTGCGAGGGCGTTATGAAATGCTATCACACCCAGCATCAGTCAGCCTCCCTTATTGTCAATGGGGCGGAGAGATCAAAAGCCTAATTCTGTGTGCTTCTCTGTGAACCAGGGCAAATACAGCACTAAATGAATGGCTCTTATGGTTGGGAATGTTGCGCAAATCCACATGCTAGTTTCCCCTGTTTCTGTGTTCATTTATTATTTACATTATGAGAATAGCCTGACTGAACAGGAAGCACCTTGTGTTGAATCAGTTTATTACTATTTCTCCGAGACTCTAGTTATTGACCTGTTGTTGAGGAGACAGTTTAAGTTTCCCTTGTGAATATACGGAGTAATTTTACAGAGATTGTCTACATATGGTAAAATAAAGATGGCTGCCATCTTCAATGTAAGAAAAATGTTACTTAGTGAAGGCATGTCTATAGTGAGGCACTCTTATTCTTTTCTCCTGGTTCCAGTCAAAATGACCAGGTTATTTTGAAAAGTAACAAAACCACAAAATAACATTTTGAATCCAGTGTTGTATTACAACAAAGTGACTTTTTCTTTTATGATGGCTTGGTGGTTTTCATTAAGACCAGAGTCACTTTATTATATTACAATGCTCAATTTTTTTTTATATTGAATAAAAAAATATAATTCACTTAAGACAAGCTGGAGGTTTTGATTGATTCCAGGGGTATGTTTAAGGAAAATGAGTTTGCGCTCTGAGGCAGAAGTGATGGGGACAAGGACAGGGGAAAATGCTGTCACACACCCTTGGTACACCGTTTCAGCATCGGAAACAGCCATATCCCAGCAGAGTCTGCCCTCTCATAGGTCACTGTTTACTGGCGAAATAAAATCGTCATCAACCTTGTTTTCATGTGCCAGTGGTACAGAGTGGAAGCACGTGGGATGAAGACACCAGTCAGAAGGCTCACCATATGCAAAACTCTCTGTTAGAGCTTGCTAGTACTCCTCAGCACAGCTAGTAATGAGGGTTTTCACCTGTTTTTTTATTGCGCTTCCTCTAGCCACAAATGATTTGTGTTTGATCCATGAACAGGGAGAGCGTGCCCTGCTGATGAATCATTGATACCAGAAGCAGAAGGGCAATGCAGTGGAGCAGTAAAAAGTCTTCATGTGTTCCTCGTAATCCTGGCTGCTCAGTGAAAGCATTGTTAAAGCTCAGCGTTTATCCATGTAGTCTTTAATAACTTCCCATTATCTGTTGCAAATATGAGAAGTATGTCATTGATGCGATCCCAACAGTCCCCGCACAGACACCGCTGATGCTACAGTGCTACAGAGCAGAATAGGCAGGACTTGGACGGAAAGCACCTGTCTGGAAGGTTCTCCCGGACCCAGATGAACTTTGACTTCATTCGCTTCAGAACCTCCATGACTGTAGCGTGTGCTCAGTGTTTTGTGCAACTGTGCCTTAAAAAGCAATATTGACCTCACTTCTATGGCTTTTCACAGAAAAGTCACAAAAGTCCAAATTCACATGTTAAGAATGTTCATTCTGATATCTTTGAGAAGTCAAAGACATAAATGACAAGCTGTAATCAAGCTGTTTATGCTAATGTTCTGAGGGGCACTTCTAGCAGCTCTTTAGACCTATTTCAAAACAAGTTCACCTCTTTGTGTATTTCCCTTTATTTTATTTTGGCTATTACCTTTAGTTTCATGTTCACACTTTGCACTCCTCTTTTCCTGTGGCCCTCTCCCCCATGTCGCCATGTTGTAAAGATCACTGCAGCTCGAGTTCGGAGGAAGCCCTCTCGGATGAGACCTCTCCTCTCGGAATGGAAGCCTGCCTGGAATTTTCATACCCCATTACACCCCCAGCGTCTGGGAGCACTGTCATTTGCAGCTTTCAGAAAGCATTCGAGGGAAATTAAGTTACAATTTATCTGAGCGGAGCAAAGAAAAAAGGAAGACGGGGGGAGAGAGCCGGGGGGAAAGACTTTAGTATCGATTTTGCCGTGGGGGTGTTGGGTGGATGTCGTTTTCTCATTCGCGTGGCGTGTGATGGAGGAGCGTCCAGCCAGGAGGGAGACAGAAGTGTAGGAGCGGGCTTTTCATTAGCTGGCCCTGTCTCCACCGCTGGCACCACTGCTTTGTTTCTGTGCCCTTAATGAGAATTCACTACTCCACCTTGCTAGCGAACATGCCATATGCAGATATAAACTCCACTGAAGGATGCTGTCCTTTTAAACAGGTAGACACTCTTGTCATATGGGTTTTACATTAATGATCTTTGTTTCATCTAGGAGGCAACTCCTGGTACTGAGATTTTAATCTCAATAGAACTTACTGGTTTAATAAAAATAAAATCAAAATAATGAATACTACTACTGCCACTACTATGACCACTACTACTGCTACTAATAATAAAACTAATGGAGAATATAATATTCTCTTTGGATTGTGAATCAATGGAATATTTCCAACTTAACATTAAGTAGCTGAAAGCAATGAGTGTGAAGGCACACCTCTGTTCTGACTGTGCTGCTGAGTGATTGAGGAGATGGAGGTCTGAATGCCGGTGCTGATTGTGTGTACAGGTGGCAGTTCGGGGGACAGCGGCGTGGATGGGGCCAGCTGGCGCGTGGGGCTGAAGGTGGCCTGGGACATCCACACCCCGGGCCTGGCGCTCCCCCTACGGTCTGGAGACTGTTACTACATGAGAGGTACTTTCCGGGGAGGGCCACCCCACACATCGACACAGGGTTAAATGGCAGGGCATGGTGCTGACACGCATTGATCCCAGCTCCGACTGCAGAGGCTGAGCCCAGTAGAAGACACAGTGAGAAAATCACCCAGAACATTCCAAATATGTTCCCCCTACGTTTTCAGTCTGACATCATTGCTTATTGTCTTAGCAGGCACTCTCATTTGGAGTCTCTCTCTCCACTTACATAATTAACTTGCACTTTATCCATGTATGCGGATGAATATTTACTGAAGTGGCTCAGTTTCTACCAAGGCAGGCACACATTAACACACAAGGGAGTGGGTGTACAGTACAGCACCCAAAAAAATTCAGCGTTACCTGAATGAGGCAAAGATCGGCCCTCAGTCCAGCATAATTCAGTCCCTGAGGTAATGCAGACGTATATATCCGGGTCCATTCAATGCCCACGTACTCTTTTCATCTGTGCGTGTGGCGCTGATCCAGATGAGGATCTGAATTCCCTCCCTGAGCAGTCCTGGGACCCATGAAATCAGCCCTGTTGGAGAGGTTAAGAGAGCCAAATGTTATTTTATGAAGTGATGTGGCCTGGTCCTGATGGAGATGGCGGTGGTGGTGTAAGTCAGGCCTTTACACTGATGTGTCCCGCAGATGCCTCGCCCCCCAGGGGCTTTTATTTTGGGGGGCCTGGTGCTGCAGGGCCTCCTCGTTGGGACTTTTGATGTGCCTCGCTGTCATGTTAACCGCAGCAGGATCAGGTTTGACAGCCTGCATCCACACCTCATAAGCTTCCTCCTTTATTCAGTATAAGGCCTCAGCATGCTCACTCTCCTATGATCACACATGGGATCAGGTCAGTGCACCTTTTAGCTGGGAGGGAAAGTCTTCTTCCTCCATTTTCACTATCCAGGTTTCCGCTGTTTGTATATGAAGTCGTGCAGCTGGGTGGGAGGTTTTCGATCTCTCCCTCCGTGGGAGATAAGCCCTGGGATAAGTCACGCAGAATCAGGGAGATGGGGGTTCGGTGCCCAGCTGATGGAATTGATTTTCAGGAGCGACCCGTCAATTTTTAATTGAAGATCTGGAATCAGGTTCTATATATGTATGGTGGCCATTGCAACAGAAGTGATGCCATATTAAAGAAATAACCCAAATATTATCGATTGGCTGCAGGTACGATGGTAGCCTGGTAGACCATAGTCATGGCAACGGGCTCTGCACTCTCAAAAAGCATATTACTGGAGGTTTTTTCAAGCCTTTCAAGTAGACCACCCCATAAATGTTTCAGTGTTCTTGAGGCTAGAATTTATGTCTTGTTTTCATTCAGAAAATTTGCAGACAATTTTCTTTGTATATCCATGGAAGAATTGGAAATGATCTCATTTAATTAATGAAAGCTGAAATTAAGCTAATGGAATGGTTGCAAAATCTCAGCTCTGATTAGATGAGTCCTCACAGTCTGGGCCCCCTTAACAAGCACAGACAAAGCAGTCAGGTGCTTTCTCAAATATCTCTCCTGAGGTATCAGTGGAGCACCTGTGATTCCTGTTGCTTGAAATGTGTATGTGACAGTTAGAATGCTGGAATATTGTGTGACTCAACAATAATAAACAGATTTTTTGTCTTGTTGTTAAGTCTAATGTGCGACTCAGATTAATAAGATATGTCTGCCTCCCTGTGCTATATATTGTTTTTAACACCATTTGTCAATGTCACACCCTTTGAACCGCTAATGCTGAAGCACTTATGAGCAAATTGAATCAGCGTATTAGTACCAAATGGAATTTTGAAAGAGCAGACGCCAAGGCTGTTTAATAATAAGATTTCCAGGACAAACACACCAGGGACATCAGAAAAAAGGTGACCCAATATGTTTGAAAGCCAGCTTCCTGGTGACTTAGCGGAATAAAGAGAAATATTTATTACAGCAGTTTAGTTTATTGTATAATTCATAACATAATGGGGAGCGGGAGAGATTGATGGAGACTGTATATTATTGGATATAAAATATTTAAAAGACGGAACACTTCTAGCATGAAACATAATCCCACACAGTCTCAGCAGTGAGGAAAACAGTTCGAATGCATTTTGTTACACTTTTTTGCTTTGTTTTTCCTTTGCATCATATTGAAATCACAGACATCATGTAACCCCTAGCTCTGTATGACTGTCTTGATATGAATGTTATCAAGCAACATGAACAGGGTGAGTAACCATCTTAATGGCGGTTACTCAGTCCTGATGAAAACATATGGATAAAAATACAGTATGAATATAGGGACAAAACGACAATAAAGGCAACAAACCAAAACAAAAAGGGAAAAAAAAAATAATCCTCTTTCTCCTTTCACAAGGGTCGGCTATCAGTCGGTGCCCTGGCGAACGGGATGGCCCTATCCTGGAAGATTAAATTCCATCTTTAATATCTTTTCCCTTGTTGGATCAAAGCTGCTTATGGGATGTCTCCCTAATCTGTCTGTAGATGATCTGAACAGGACCCACCAGCACTGCGTCTTGGCCGGGGAGACGGCGCGATTCAGCTCCACGCACAGAGTGGCAGAGGTGAGCGGGGCCAGCCGGCGGGGAACGGGTCCCCTTTATTAAAGTCGCGGGATTATCGAGCGCGGGCGTTTCTGCAATATGTCCCTGCCTGCTTTTCGGCACTTTACAATCGCGCCCCCCGTACGCTCATTGATTCCTTCATCCGTTTGGATGACACTCGGTTTATGAAAGGAGTTCCCCCTTCTGCAGCTTCCCGCCGCTTTGGGCAAATGTGGGGACAGGTGTCATAAGTGGGGCTTTAAGGTGGCAGTTGACTCTTAAAAGCCGATGCCGCTTTATGATGTCCAGATATAACACGTACCGCGTGTCAGTTATGTACCCTTCCGTGGCAGATGGTTTTTTTTTTACATCATCCCGTTATTTTACAGTTCTTCTCCACAGTTCTTTTCTGTCACAGTAACAGCAGAAATGCCTCGTTCTCTCTCTGCAGTGCTCCACGGGCACTCTGGAGTACATCCAAAGACGCTGCCGGGAGGCTTTAGAGAACCTGCAGACGGACCCAGACACCGGCACCAAAAGCCTGCGCTCCCTGCTGCCCTCCGCCATCCAGCTGAGTGAGGAGATCCACAACGAGGTAGAGTGTCGGGATGGGCCTGGGCTTCTGCCCAGACTGCCACCGCACACTGTCACTCGCTCAGAGTTCCCCCGGGCACACACTGCATTGGTATGCCTCTTAGACGAGCAGGTGAAGGTCTAAACCTGGTCAGAAGGTCCTAAATTGTGCAGTATGGTCGCACCTTGCCAGACACTTAGGGTTTCAGAGATGGATGCTTCAGAGGCCTGCAGCACATGCAAGATCGTACACAGACCTGACCGTGTGACGGTCCTGTAAGCGGAGGTTGTGAGTGGCTGCTTGAAGACCGATATTTACAGCTCTGAGTGAAAGCGACTTAAATCTCTGAGAACAGTGACCTCACTGTTGCTGGGAAACCTTTGATTGACATACAGTCCCAGACAAGGATGACACATGGCGGATAATTGCCACCTGCACCGTTGTTGGCCACTGGGCCCCATTCATAAAAACCAGGGAAGTGCTATTCATTGGTCAGAAACTCTACCTGCTCATAAGAATGATCGATTCGGCTGTTTATTTCAAGTTGACCATGAGGACCACCGGTACATCAAAGATTTATTATTATTTCACTTTTGACTTTACTTTCAATTTATTTATTTTTATTCCTGGTTTCTCACTGGTTTATATATTGTGCAGGCATTCAGAATATGCAATATTTTGTAATATAGAATTTACAGAATAACCTAAACAGTTGGACATAAATGTAAGTACCACACAGGGTTTTTAATAATGCTAACTCATGTTAAAAGTTAACTGTTTCAAAAAGTACATCGCTCAGATCTGCTGACAGTGCTAAAGCAGTGTTTTTCAATGAGTGTGTGTGTTCAGTGTCACGAATAAGGTGTCATGAGACCGACGAGGGTGTCAAAAGCAGGGGGACGCGGGGAAGTAGCTGTCAGCGTGTCAGAACAGAAGAGGCGTTCACTTCCTCTCCAATTATGACTGATGCCACGCTGTCACCCTCCTAATCCCTACCCACGCTGGCATCTCCCGAGCATCGGGGCTAGCCTTAGCAATAGGAAGCTGGTGCACGCGCCTTTGAAATGCAAATCCAAAACCAAAGTGTCGCGTTTCATTTAAAGCCCCCTCTGCAACTTCCCAGGTGGGCGTGTTGCGGCCCCCCTGCCGGTGCAGCCTGTGAACCAACGGTAAATATTTGGAGACGGGACAAAGGTAATCCCACACATACCCACAGGAGCGCTTCCCCCCGCAAACAGGAAAAAAGAAAACAGGAAGTGATCACGGGGCTCACAGCTGACAGCATCCCGTTTCCACAGAGCCATTTCCCCCCTTGAGTCTCCGCGGAGCTCTGCGGAGCGCGAGCAGACGTTTGCAAAAAGCGCCAGAGGTGCTGAAGATGCAATTACCCCCCTTCTCCCCAGACGGGCCTGGCCGGGCCGACTGCGACGTGCGCTCCTGGCGAGATTGAGTCCCTTGCCGATGATTGTTTGGTCAAGTGCAATTAACAGGGAGGGAAATGCGGCTGCACTCTGCAGTGTCTCTGGGTCATGGCTACACTGCTGATCCAGCCGTATAACTGAGGAGCGGCAGAACTGCCAGGGCAGGGTTGAGACAGAGGGCCGAGGTGGGGGACAGAGAGAGGTTTCAGGGGAGCGGAGAAAGGCAGCCGTGTATTGATCAGGCTCTCGTCGGCTTCCACCTCGGGGGGCCGGGGGGCGGATATTGACGGGAACCCGGCAAGGGAATACCGCGAGGTGCAGAAAAAAATCTCGGCTCATTAAATTGAAAGGGGTCACGCCGGTTTGACTCCGGGGTCACCACGGCGAACGCGCGGTCGACGAGGGGGCTAATGCCCTGTTAGCACGTCACCCGGCAAGATGACAGACGCGGTGGCAAGGAGCGGAGGGGAGGAGAGAAAAAAGGGGACAATAACAAAGCCTTTCTCCACCTGGGCAGGTGGCATTTAGTCACCGATCCTCTAAATAATTCACCGTTAGACTGCTTTACGCCAAATGCCAGACACGCCGCTGCAAGCTCTGTGGTGGCTATTGGTCCGCTCTGTTGGGTGCACGGGGCTGTACTGGCTAACCCAAAGAGTGTAATCATTCTTTAAAGGAGAGAAGGGGAGAGATTGGCAGGGACACATTTAGACTTTGTACCCTCGCGTTGTTATGTGGCGCTACGGAGACTGCGGGAGTACAACAGTGTAGGTTTGAACTACAACAAAGCCTGACATTTCTTTGAAGGGTGTCTTGTATGGAACTTAATCTGTGCTCAGACCCATGTCTCCGCCTTCATGTTCCTCATTCCCTGGATGTTAGTCACTGTGATCAGCCTCTGTCCATCGGATCCACCAGAAACGGGGGACTTTGAGGCGAAGCTTACGTGGCAGAACTGCTGAAAGAGCGCAGTACAGTGCATTAATGAATTAATTCTTAACAAAGGCTATATACAGAGTGTGTGTGTATATATATAGCCAACAGTTGATGTTTAATATTGATGATGTGTTGTATCTCACCATGTGTTATACAGTTGTTTTCCCTGTTTAATGAAATGGGGCATGCATTGTTTGGAGGATGGCTCTGAGACACAGAGTTGTTGGGGGGAGGGTCTCTACAGTGTTTCAGCTAATTTGGAGCCTTATTTTCATCTCCTGTATTTGGGGCAATCGCGCGTGCACACACCTGGCAGCGCTAGGTATCCACAGGAGACTTTAATCACCACTTCAAAGAGGTGAGCAAACACGATTCCACCAGAGACAGGGGCGAGCTGCTCCACATTGTAAACCGTCACTCCCTCAAGAAACGGAGAGGGGCGGGCGGAGGGCAGGAAAGAAAGTGGTACCGACAGAGAGGAGGAGGAGCCGGGAGAAGGGGAAGAAAGAGGAGCCGGAATGAGCTGAAGGGCAGGGCCGGGACGTGTGGCCGCAAAGGACCATGGGAGGCGAACCGCTGCGTCTCAGCGGAGTAGTTGTCTGCACACTTGAGGAAATTTGGAGTGCTCTCTTGGGGTAGGCCCCCCACACCCAAGTCCCTCTTCCCCGTGCTCATTAGGAGATGATCATGCACTTTGAAGTGCCTTTTCCTGTAAACTTTTACTCCCATGCACAAGTGAAAGGAGAACAAAATCCTTGAGAAAAAGACCAGATTAATACATCCTCAAAAGTGGAGGCAACGCACTTGTGATAAACGAAATGGACAAAGCAACTATTATTAGGATTAGGAAATGTGGCCAAGAGTTCACGTATTGAAACTGAAGTTAATCCCTGTTTAGGGGCTAAAGTCAAATCACATGAGCAAATTTGTCATCTTAGTACCCGGGAAATCCTTCTTCATTAACCCATAGCTAAGAGAAAGAGGTTATAAGCAGAGGAGCAGGAGAGGTTGTAAGTTACTTTCTTATTCTTGGTGGAGTCAGAAGCCCAGGTTTGCTTAAACATTTCAACTGGAAAGAGTGGGGGGTATGTTTTACCACTTTGGGGTATTATAGGGTAATAATTTTCTTGTCCTTTGTACTCATGTGTCAGTAAAATAATTAATCACAAAAAGAAACAAATCACCTAAATATCTTGTTTTTGGAAAATTTGCTGTCTTTGTGGCCCTTGCGCACCTTTCAGATTTTGAGAATAATCTACATGCAGTCTCCTTTTTATCCAATCAGATAGTTCTCTTGTCTGAACAGTGCTGAACATGTGTCAGTGTTACATGAGATGAGAGAAATGTATCTCTCAGAAGACAAGGGACTGTCAGCCGAGGAACTTGGAACAAAGTAAATAAAGATCATCACAGTTAAAAAGACAAAACTGACACCATTGTCTGCTGGACTCTTGCTCCTTCTTTATTTACCTGCTCCTCCTGGCTGCTGTAGGATTTCATATTTGAGGTTATTTATGACCGCTGGGGTACTTGACCAGCCCAATGGACCTGTCTACCCCTAAGCGCATCATGCTTTGTTTTGTGCAGAATTTATAGAGCTTTTGTTGGCAGTATAAGCTTTGCAGGTCTTGACCCACTGTTTCATAAAACGTGTTTCCTCTTTTCATGAATGAAGCTGTGGACAGCTACCATAGAAATGCGTCATATTAAGTCCACTTTTGCAATATATTTTGTATATACTTTGTTCAAGTAATTGTGCTTAAGACTGGTTAGATTGCAGAACGGACAGGTAGACGTTTGGATGGATTGAAGGCAGTTGGATTGATGAATCATGAAGAGATAGATAGACCAGTTAGGTGAAGAGATGGTTAGGATGATGGATTAAAGTATGGGTGGATTGAAGGTTACATGGATGGTTGAATTCATGAAAGATAGCTGAAAGGCTGAAGTATTTGCATAGCTGGATGATAAAGTATATATAGATGGAATGTAGATGAAGATAAATGCAGGTAAGGATATATATGTGCGTCTGTGTGTATGTGTGTATGCGTGTGTGTAAATGTACAGATAGATTCAGGTATGTTTAGCAAAGAAAGGGTGTTGTGTGTAGTGTCTATCCAGGTGATCTCCATGTGTTTGATGCAGTGTGCCGGCTCTTTGTAGGTGGAGTTCGAGTGGCTACGTCAGTACTGGTTTCAGGGCCAGCGCTGTGCCAAGTTCTGCAGCTGGTGGACCAAGCCTATGGAGCAGCTGGAGGAGTCCTGGGGACAGATGGAAAGCATGGTAAGAGTGAGGGGAAGGGTGGGGACACTGGTGCTGAGAATTAGCAAAGGGGTGGGGGTAGGGAAAGAAATACACAAGACAGTCAATACAAGAATGGTATCAAGACACCTCAGACAAATCTGTGTAAAAAAGTTTGATGTGACAAAAAGGGTTTTCCCTACCCTTGAACCGTAGTACAGGGTGCATGTAACTTCCAGCAACTTGAAAAGTTGGCATAGTGTGATTCTCCTACAGCACAGTCGCACAGTCTCCTTGGAAACAGGAAGCTGTTTTCAGGGGGCATTATTAATAACAGCATGCAGCCTGGTGAATATGGAATGAGGTGGCAGATGCATACTGGTGGCAGGTCCTTCCAGGGTCCTGGCCAGGGCACCGGAAGCTTCTCTGCAGTTGGGAGCTGCTTCCCATCATCACTTGAGCAATATAATTTTGTTTAGTTTGTTTGTTACCACGTAGCTGAGGTAATTTTGACAACGGCTCCTTGCAATAGTTGAGAATGTTCTGCTTGAATTACATGGTATGTGAGGATTGACTTTGCTGAACGTCATCACATGGAGTGTCTGTTTATGAGTTTATAGTTGTTTATATGTGTGTGAGTGTTTTTGCGTGAAACCTGTGCTGCCTTCAATTACTCTGCACGTATATCACACATAATTTTTTTAATCACATATTAAAAGACTCCTCTGTCAATTCTCCAGGATGATTTTGGCAAGTCGTAGATTTAAAACCATCTCTGGAATGTCACGAGGCAGTGGATGTCTCTTCCATGTGTAGGCACCGTCCGATTGGGCGATACTGGGAGGCTGGGGTCTCCGGGTGGAAGGCTCAGCACCGGGCCCTCTGTGCCGTGAGGAGCTGGAGCTCTGTGCAGGAGCACGAAGCAGCAGGGGGCACTCTTGCATTGCCGTTGCTGGGAACGGCGGCGTGCTGCAGAGCCCCGGTGAGCAGTAATCACAGCTAACGCGCTGCCGGGGACCCGAAGGCAGAGCTCTCCTCTGCCGGCCGGGACACGGCCACACTCAGAGCGGTGCGGGATCGCCCCGGTTCAGAATGTGTGGGGCCACGTTCCTTTAAGGCTGCATCCGTGTGCTGTGGGGGGATATCTCTCTAAGATGCAGTGAATGATAATATGTACGTTTTTGAGGTAGGGGAAAAAGTGAGATGTGCAGAGCTGTCTGGGTTGAGTTGGCGGGGGTTTAGCACGCCTTTCCCCCGTCCTGCTTGGTCAGCTGGGCTCTGTGGTCGGACGTGGTCCAACGTGGTCAGCAGTGTGGGCTACACTGTTTCCATGGGCTTAGCTGTGGTCAGAGGGTTAGAGCTACAACTCCTGCGCTGATTTTGTGGAGACTGCAGCTGATACGTATTCCTACATCTTTCTTTTCACACTTACTTTAATTATATGTTCATACCTTACATGAGAAAATGAATATTTATCTTTATTTACAATTTCTATTTTAGGCAGTTTAGCAGTAACAATGGCAATGCCAAATCAGGTACATGGTTTTTACATGGTTTTTACTTTATTTGTGTATGTTTCTAAAACATACACAAATAAAAAATAAAAATTTGAAAATAATTTGACCCTGTGCTTGACTGATTAACCAAAATGTGCATTAGGTAGTCCAAACCATTGCAGTTCAATGAAAATGTGAAAAATAACATTTCACACTTTGTGAAGACTTAATGTGTTTTCACATGGAGCCATAAAAAACAGTTACATTTTACATATTTTTTTAGATATCAGCATTACCTGTTTTAAAAATCATTCATTATTTGTACAGTATTGATGTTAGTTTCATTAGTTTGTAAATATAAGTGTAAATATGTATTGTTCTCCAAAATATAGATTCTGAATAAACCTGTTAGAATGAACTACTACTTTATAATGCAAAAATGTTCTTTGTATCTGGCGAGTTCAAAAGCTTGTTTATCCTGTTTCTATTATTGTGATGTTTTTTAACATGAAAAAATCTAATTCTTATTCAGTATTTTTCATATGCCATATATACTGTTTCTTCTTATTGGGAATGATGATATGTAGATTCTGCTCCAAAAAAGGAACAAAAAAAAACAACAACAAAAAAAAAAACAACAAAAGAAACTCTCTTACAGAAGCCTCAAAATATTTCATTTGGAATGCTCTAATTGTTATTGACAATGGGCAACAGTAGTCGAATCCAGTTGAATAGCGAAGTAGTTTCGATATTAAAACAGTTATTATCATTGCTGATATGACTTTTTTATTTCCATGAAAGGCCTGTAATGTGTTGCTGATATGGGGATCATTGTCCTTTGAATTTGAGTTAAATATAAGCCTCTTGTATTAAGTATATTCTAATGCAGCTGTTTATTGATGGCTCCGTCCTCCCCTGGGTGCACTTTCTGCTCTACTCTCCGTTGTGATGGAAATGCTGAACCTTTCATTTCATTGACATTCTGATAAAAAAAGAAACATCCAATAGTATTTTTTTTTTCCAGAGCCATTACCTTATGAATTGATGAGCTGTTAAATAGAAACATAAAGTGTGTGTGTGTGTGTGTGTGTGTGTGTGTGTGTGTGTGGGAGAGAGAGAGAGAGGAGGGTAAGAAAAAATAAATAAAGGTTATTCAAATGTTTGTATTTTCGTTAAATGGAGGGAGAGTATTTGAGGCGTTATCGGGAGTACGACATCGAGATAAGCGGCGGGGGTGAATTTGCGGCTCTTCGTTTCCATTTGAAAGGGGGTGTACATGCCTGGCTTTTTGGGCTAAAAGGCTGGGAGCATAAAGGCGGCAGTCTCCCGTGATGTGGAAGGGCGGCTCGGAGAGTCTGTCCACGGACGCCGCGGACGGAGCCGCTGTCTCTCAGGGCGTGCTATCGCGCAGACCTTACAAAACTGACATTTATTTAAACTACCAACAATGAATAGCCTCAGCCCGGCTGACAAAGAGGAGAGAGACAGGCTTATGCAGAATATTTTAAACACAGACCGGTGTGGGCTTTGTGACTTTTTTTTTCAGTTTTTATGCTGGGGGAAAATGGGAGGGAAAAAAAAAAAAAAAAAACATAAGGGGTCCTTTTTTTCTGTGCCTGGAATGTACTGATACTAATGTATGCACTCTACGCGACTTTAATTGATTTACCAGTTCTGTTCACACAGTCTTGGTTTCCCTTAATTTGCCTCTTTTCTCTACCTCCGTGGCCGCTCACATCACCACTTCAAAAATAAGAGGATGCAAAGAGATTTCAGCACTTTTCCCCCCCCCCTCTCTCTCCGTTTGACAGACGAACACGCCTCAGAAAAGATGAAACTCTTCAGCGCACATCAACAAAATTAATTTACACTCAAAATAAATGCAGCACACACTCGAATGTGCTTGTACACCTCAATTTATACAAAATACACAGAAAGCCATGGCTCGTTATTGGAGTGTGCAGTACTGAGTGTAATCTTTGTGTTTTTTTTTTTTGTTTTGGTCACATCAGCGCGCTAAAACAAAAGGTATGATGAGCACTGTGCCCAATGCCCAGTTTGTCCTCGGCATTAATAGAATTCTTCTAGAACAATTTCAGATGCACTCAGACAGTGCAGCGCTGGCAAGGTTGGCATCAATAACTGATTAGGTTATTGACCAAGCTGGGGGGGTCAATGTAAATGTTATTGCAATGTGAGCTCGTTTGATCGAAGCCCGAAAGGTTAAGCAAATCCAATCTGGTTTTGTATGGTGGAGTGCAGACACAGGCGGGACTCGAAAATCCCCAGGACAGGGAGTGAATTATCATATCGGCAATGAAATACTTGGCCTCCGACAGACAGTTTACTGTAGCTGTAATGTATTTAGACAGCAATTGGCCTTAATAACCTTTATTGACTTCAGCAGGTCAGAGCCAAGAATCCAATTATTAAAGTGTATCAATTTCATTGGAGCTTAGAATTGCTCTGTGTGTGCGTGTGTGCAGGCGCGCGCACGTGTTTATGTGTATGTGTATGTGTGTGTAAGTGTGTTTGTAATATATATGTATATATGTGTGTTTGTGTGCATGCGCGCGCGTGTGTGTGTGTGTGTGTGTGTGTGTGTGTGTGTGTGAGTGATTTTTTAAGAGCAACGTGGACAATTAATGCCAGTCTGCTTATTTTAAGTATTTTAAAACCATTTTAGCTCCATGTTCTTGTTATGTCCTCCATCTCATCATAAATATTTTTGGGGGACATTATATTTGAAAGGATTCTGTTTTTTGGCTTGTGTAGAAGAGCAGAGGGCTATGCGAAAAGGCTGAGCAGACTAATGCTGCAGATGTTATGTGCAGCATTTTTCAGTGTTTTGTTTTATTGCGCTTGTGTGGCATCTATATTTTATTTAATTTTATGTGCACATTTGCATGCCAGTATACTGAGTGTGCTTGTGAATTAGGCCATAAATTATTGAAAGAGCATTTTTGTCAGTAATTATACAATGTGCCTGCATATTTGAAAGCTCTGTGAGTATGTGTGTGTGTGTGTATGTATGTGTGTGTGTGTGTGTGTGTGTGTGTGTGTGTGTGTGTGTGTGTCTCTGTGTGTGCATGTTTATGTGTGTGTGGTGTGTGTGTGTATGCGTGTGTGTGTGTGTGTGTGACAGCAAAATGTCACAATGTAGAATCATTTATCCTTCGTTGTCACTCTGCTTTAGTGGGTGCTTGGTAGCAAAGCCTGTTTTCGTTATCGGGGAATATTGCAGAAAGGTTTAATCCGGAGGTTAATTATTTCAGTGCAGTGTTTACCTCCTGTTCCATATTAGTTCAGGTGCCGTGCCCTATTTAGGCTGTTGTGTCTAAGATAGAAATTACTATAAGATTATTGTTATTATTCATTTTAAGAGGAAGTATGCAGCTGATAATACAGTTTACATTAAGACCCTGTTTGTGTTTGGAAATATAAAACGAAAAGAGGAACAGTTGGAGAAAATGTAGCAAAAGTCGCGGGCAAAGGTATTTGCAATTCTCTTTGAAGTGCTTATTCAACAGGATAAGCAGAATTTTAGGAAGCGCCCGATAGTGTTCTGGGTAAATACTTAAACCCCTTTAGAGAATTTCACGCACAGATACAGCGCTCCTGAAAAAAAGAACACTTATGTTTCCTAAAGCCACTACAGCTTGCAGCTTTGTACCTTAAGACAGAGGTATTGAATGGAATTCTACCGAGGATACATTCAGTGACAATATCTACAAGAGCATCAAAGCAAGGCAGCGGGCGACACTCTTTTTTTTTTTTAACCCTTTCATGTTATCGGTGCCGCTTGAGGCTCGGTAAACAAACCCCCGCAGTTGTCCTGCTGAAACACTCTCGCACCCCGGCTCTGATACAGGACACCACCTCAAAGTGTGGCTGGCGCACCGTTCCACCTCACTGTCTGCAGTGCCAGACCAAGTCTGCACTGCATACTTGTTTATACTTGCCCGATTTATTTTGCTCTATTTATTTGTACAGTTTTGGTACATTCAAAAGCGTTCTTGGCAGTTGTTGCTGTGTATTGTTACGGTCACTCACAAATTAATTGCACTAAAGCACAGCACAGCAGAGCACAGTGCAAAGTACAGTACAGAATTTCTCTAAAAATTCCAGAAATGCCTCTCTTAATAATAATAATAATAATAATAATAATAATAATAATAATACATTTGGAAATTAATAAATAAAAATGACTGGGTCACTGTTGGCAGGTGCAAATTATTAACAGCTGTTTCTGTGCAAAAATATGCAAAAAACCGAGATTAAATCAGTGAGACGAATCCCAATTATGCAGCGTGGCTAGCCATGAGTGTTTTGACTGTTATTTACTGTTACAAATAAACACTTAAAATGACACCTTAGCATTGTCTTTAATTACACATACAAAAGATCTCATTGAAGTGCTAAACACAGTTCCTCTTGCAGTGCTGTCATTTAAAAGTTCATCAATACACCCACCCACATAATATCTGCTGGCTTTCCTGAAAAGTGACACTATTAAATGTAGTGTTCAAATATAATGTTGCTTTTTTGCAGTCTCAATGTTGACAGCGTTTGTAGTATTGGATAAACACGCTTTGAACTTTGAGTTTTTTTTTTTCCTAGAAACAAATGAGTGCCTTATAGTGAATGATCCCTCTTATCCTCTTAGTGGCTGTTATATTAGATTTTGTGAGTGTTTTTTTATTTCTCATCTTCCCCCACGATCAGCCAGATAAGTCCTCAAAAGAGGAAGATAGCATCCATTAAAGTGGTAGAAAGGAATTACAAGCCAGCACAGATTAATCACAGCAGAGACTAATCGCACTCTACAGGGCGGGTAGCCGCAGCACCGTGCCAGCATCGAGCCAGCCAGGAGAGACCAAAGCGAGAGGCATTTGTTACCGAGGACTAATTTCCCATCTGAGAGCTCACCCTTTACCGCCGACAATAGTCATTATCTCGCTTAGCATGCAATTATTACCTCGCTTTCATCCCGGCCTAATTGTTTATTGTTAAACTAAGACAGGTGTTTGTGAGGGAAGGAGAACGCTCGTGTGAGAAGCTCTGGCATTGACTTATAGGCTGTAGGGCGCCGCCCAGATGGCAGGATAAGTAATTTGTGGCTCGGGTTTTTACACCAGGTGCAATAATGTTGATCTGAGAAAATCTTCCTTCAAGGATTGCTGTGGTGCTCCTCTGTTTCCCCTGCGCCATTTCTGAATCTCCTCCAGCAGAGTGCGTGTATACGCAGCACTTGGAACGGTGAGGAGGAGAGTCTGAACATTCAGACCTGCGGACAGTGGAAAACTGTCTGATCCATCTGAGAAAGCGCAAAGAAATGAAGCAGAAAGATGGTGCCGATAATTTTGAAGGTTGTTCAGCTGCGATCTTTAATGGAGAGGCAGATGTGGTTTGATGATTTGAACGCAGTGAGGAGGACAGGCAGAGGTGTACTCTGAGAGAGGAGAGGAGGGGTGGTGTCAACAGAGAGAGGAGACTGCTGGGAATTTCTCCACCACTGTTCCTGCTCGTCCTAGCGACTTTTTTAAAATTCTTTCACAATCAGTCAAGTAACTCCGTGTTGGATCCTGAAACATGAAACAGTTGTTGATAGAGTTTGTTTTATGTGCTTTGGGTGGTTGTCCAGTCAACTTCAAAGATTTGACGTTTTATCAAATATTTGCAGAAAGATCTCTGACTAACTAAAGGCACAATACCCAAACCACATGCATGTTGAGAATTTACACTATGTCTATAGGAGCAAAGTTCCCAGAGATACTATAATCCATCAGAAAACCAGAAAACCAGCTCTAAATAGTGGATGTCAGAATTTTAAGCATGTTTGCATATTATGCAGCATATTAAAGTAAAACTTTTGACTGGGCTTCTCCTTTAAAAAAACATTAAATTTGGCAAAAGAATGAACTGGATGAGATTCAGGACAAAATAATTAAGCGCATTCCTGCAGCTAGCCTCGCACCGTCCAGAGGGACCGGCCTGATATAGCGCTCATTAATCCTAGTTTGCAGGTGATAAGAGGGTCGTGTTAAATCTAATAAATTACGTTTTTATGCGTGTAAGAAACTGCAGGGATGCACCCTTTCTTCGTTTACGGCTTTATAAATGTCCTTCCCGTCCCCGGCTGCGTCCCCGGCCACGGAGGGGCGCGTTAATGTACGAGCAGCGGGAAGGCGCGAGGAAAAAAAAGGCGCGCGTTAATTTCTGACGGGCCTGGGCGCGCTCCACGCGGCGCGGCCGTCCTGACGGGGCCCTCCGCCTCCCGGCCGCGCCGGGGTGGTTCTGGAGGTCAGGCGGACGCGAACCTCCGGCATCTGTGCGCCATGCCTCTCGGATCGTTTCCGCATTGTCTCCGACACTCGGGGAGCGGCGCCGATGCTTGTTTTTAATGTCAAGTGGCTCTTCACAAAGCACTCCAAAGGGGGGTCGCATGCATAACCCCATCGCATGGTTACAATTTAAATGTGACGCCTTTTGTTTGTGTTAATGTGTACTGGACTAGTATACAAGAGGGAGTACACGGACAGAAGCCTCCGCCAGGCTTAAATAACTTATTGTGGCTAAGCCACAAAGGAGGCACATTGGAGTCTCCATAGAGCAGTTGTTTAGCATTAGCCTTGTGCATCCGAGCGCAAACTCCATTTAATTCGGGCGACAATGGACAGAGTACTGGGGGGAAAATAGTTTTACTCTTTTGACCCTCTGCGTTCCTCTTAACTAACCCTCTCCTATCACTTAAAAAGCAGCGCCTTCGCTTTCAGGGCGAGCTTTGCTGTCCTCACACCTCTTCAGCCTAAACAATGCCTGCTTCGAGCCTGTGTATTCCCAATGACGTGGTCACCATTGAGTGCGACAGAATTGTTTTTAGCACTTATCTTTTTTCAGAGCAGGTTCAGAGCAGTGACATTAGGTATATGAGGCTTTTTTAAAAACTATTTTTACCATTACTCAGATTCATTAGTGTCGCTCACAGACCTACTGGGGAAATTGGGTGTTCATTTTGTGTGTGTGTTTTTTTTTTTTCTTAATGGAGGCTGAAGCTGAGATTGCGTCTTCATGAGAGGAAAAAAAAGACCTGGAAAGAATGTGTGGCATTCCTCCTCCTGCACACAAAGAGCTTTTACTGGCATGAGAAGATAACATGAGAAGCTGTTATCATTGATCTAAAATCAGCTTGTGAATTGAGTAAGGGGAAGGCAGTGAAAACTTGTGAATGGACTGCAGACTTTCAGAGGTTTTTGACTTGTTTTTGACCACAAAACCCATTATTTTTAAAATTATATATGTGTGTGTGTGTGTGTATATATATATATATATATATATGTATGTAGGTATATATACATATATGTATGTATATATATGAAAGAAAATTCTGAATTGATGGTAATGTATCTTATTTAAGCTGAATGAGCCTAAATAGGCCTCTGGAGTCACCTTTGGGTGACATCTGTAGAGCTCATTCACAGTAAGTCCTTTTTCCATTAAAAAAGAAATGTGTCCACTCCTTTGGGTGTGAGACTTCAGCTCAGAAAGCTATGCGAGCGTGAACTGTTTTCAGTTGTTTGATTGTGACCCAAACAGATTTTTTTTTCTCCTACGCCAAAGGAGCAACAACAAAGCCTTGTGGTTCTGCTTCAGTTCTCCTGCAGAAAGCATATGTTCAGCCATCCAGGCAACAGTTGGGCTAAAGATGGACTATAGCCTCAGAGACAAAAGCCCCTGGCCCTCACTGGCATGCACAGTGTTTCCAGACATAATCGCTTGTTGGGGACAGCCCTGTCAGCTGTCTCTTTCTGGGGGTGACATTTTTTCCCCCTTTCAACCCCCACCTCCCGCCCCCCAAACACATTTTTACGAATGTTTTACACTTCATATAATCTGGCATGGGCGGCTCACTTCGACATAATTGATGGCGGTCTGAAGCTGAAGGCGGCACTGTGAGAGGAAATCTGGCTGAAAGAGGAGCCTCTCAATCACCTGCAGATCAAAAGTGGCAAACCCCCCTCCACCCCTTCACCTCCAGAGCCACATGGGGGAAGACGTGCCCCCCCTCTCCTTTAAGGGGCGTGGTAGAACTTTAAGCCCCGCCCAGGATTCTTGGTCCACTGTCTGGCCAACTAAAATTACATCAGGAGCTGAGAGGCCTCAAGATAGTGATATGCCCTCCTTTAGCCAGGGCAGTGGGAATGGCATGTCAGTAATGGTACAAATAAGCTCTAACCTAATCTTTTTAATGGTTCAGATTTTCCACATTTCCATGTTTCTCACAGTGTGTAGTTTATTTGTGCCTCATAAATTTAATTTCACATGAATTGATGGAAATGTAAGATACAGTTATGAAGTTACAAAGTAACAAGAAATATGTATGATTCATCTTCAGCTTTATGGTATAGGTGATATGGAGGAAAGGGATTGTGGACACACACACACACACACACACTACACGTGCATTCACATACCACATACAGATGTAAACACACACCACACGCACATGCACACCACACACATCTACACACAACCCCATACACTACACACTCATACACACACACACACATGCACAGACATACACATACAAGTACAGCTACGTGCTGTCATAGAAAAGTAAGTCAGGTTTCAAGTTGTTCTGGTTTCACGAGCATTCTGAATATTTCCTGTTCCAGTAAAAATGTCCAGTGGTTGAGTGTTACTCCAGTATGAAGTGAACCATGAGGTAAAACACACAGTCCCTCCAAGCTGGAACTTGCTTCAACAGGATCACAACCCCCTTGCTGTTAATATGGAGGAGTTGAAGCTATTAATTACAATATGCAAGGTGCTTGCTTTTTTTTCTGGTGAGGTGGAATTGATATCGTTTTCATGGTTTAGTAGGGGTTCGCCGTTCTTCCACTCCTGAGGTCTGTGAAATGTAAAGTTATGGAAGGAGCCACAGCCAACGCTAGCTGGAAGACCTGGAAAAAAAATCCCTGCGCCGGAATTCTTACCGTGCCAGTGTAGAGGAGCCAAGTTCTGTGGGGAGGAGGTGGGGGGGATTGGCTGTGAAGATTTCTGTGGGGATGCAGAGGTCGATACCCTGGGTCAGCACAACATGAGCTCCTGCGTGTAACCACAATGCAACGGGGCAGCCCAGCAGTCATAAACAGAAGTATGGATTACTTTATGCTGCCTTGTTCCATATGGGCAGTCATGTAGTTGGCAGTTGATCTAGTAGAAGATCCACTTGCGGAATCAGGGTTGCCAGCTTGGAGTTTATTCCACATCAGGAGGCCGGGAGCTGGCTTGGAAAAGGGGTTCAAGTGACAAAGTAGGAAATTGGCCAGTGTGATAAAGCTCAGTGCGCCTGAGTCTGAAACGGTGATGTTAGTCACAGGACTGTGGGCAAGAGTTTGACCTCAGGGGAGGAACTGGGATATTTAACAGAACAAGCTTTCCTTGCCTCTCCCTCCACACGGATGTACACCAGGAAGTCCTCTTCACTTTCTCTACACTGTAACACTTTCAGTTCCTCAGATGTTCTCTACTGTAACTTCACATCAGCTGACTTACAGGACATGACCAGAAAGCGTAAACTAGTGATGATCCTCATTTTATGATTCTGGATTTCTAGAATATAGTTGCAAAATTATGTTTCACACCCAAGCCTGGGGGCTGCCTATGGGATAGTTTCCCAGAACACCTGTTTTCATATCAAAGAAAAAACATGACATTTGACAGAGAGGCAATGCACATCCTGAAGTATGGCCCTTTGAGTAATTACTCATGAGCAGTATGATACAAATAGCAGCAGTGAGTAGAAGGCAGTTGTCTACTTGACAATGTGCTGACCATTTTGATTGGCTGGCCTCTGCACAGGTTCAGGTATGGATTGCCCTTACTTCACTCAGCAATAGAGAACATGCTTGGAATCACACTGATTAGAAAACAAAACCTGTATAGTACAATATGTAAGCTGACAAAATGAATTTTAGTTTAGTTTAGCTCAGCCCAACCAAGTGAAGACTGGGGAAGCTCCAAAAGTTGTAGGAAGAACTGTGAAAAAGTGCACTGAATTCCTACTTATTTCATGATCCCAAAAATACGTGCATGTGTATGTGTGTGTGTGGGGACTTCGCGGGGGTGGGGTGGGATGGGGTAAAATGCGGGGCCTTGTTTAAAGGAACTTGAAGGGTAATCGATGGGGACACTGCTGTCAATGTGACTGTTTAATGGAGACTATTTGGGGGGGAGTCCAAACGCCCAGGGCTACACTAGAAACCAGGGTCTGGAACAAGGGCCTAATTTGTTTGCATGTGGAGGTGCTATAAGCACTGGTGCTTATAGACTGTCTGCTCCTGGCAGTCTCTGTTTGTGTTTGTTTACTCTCCCTGCCTTTTTGCGGGGAGGAATCATGGCTGGATTTCCAGGCAAAAATATACAGCGGCACCGGCCTGAGCGCGCCTTCTCCCACCTGCCCTCTTTCTCACCCTGGGCTTCGGCTGGGGTCACAGGGACACGGCCCTTCAGTTTGAGGAAACTCCAGGATAGCGGTTGTCATCGGTCCATAAACACAGCGGCCCCAGAAAGGCCGGTGCTAACAGAGGGCTGAGATAAGGCAGACGAGCCCTGCGGAGACCCGCGCGGAGTCGGGCCGTGGGGCAGCGCCGGAGGGTCCGCAGTCCAGAGGCCCGGGGATCACCGAGGGGCTAAACGTGAAGGCATCAGTCAGCACCAGGCTAAAGCCACAACACAACAAATAGACAAACCTCCGTCCCAAAGTGGTGCAGACAGAGCGTCTCTGGGGCTGGCCCCTGGCCTGTTTGCCAAAGCTTTGGTGAAATGTGAGCGGAGTCCAAGAAGCTGTTAGAGTAAGCTTTGTGTGTGTTTTTTTTTTTTTTTGGATCTTTCGAGGACCTGTCCCTCATCGCTGTGCCCCAAACTGTGACTGGTCCCATCCCTTGTTGAACCATTGACCTGGGTGTTTGAGTTCACCTCCAGGGCAGAGTGGAGACAGTGTGTTCAGGTGACCGTTGGACTGGTGACCTCTTTCACTGAGCTGGCTACAGCCCAATGACAAAAGCTGAATAAAAAGTTTTGTGATGGTTCAGCAATAGTGAAAACATATTTGTGCATAAATGAGAGCATAAGTAAGTGTGAAAGAGAACATGGTCTTGTGCAACATCCCATTAGTTTGCTTTACATTAGTTGTTTCTTGTCCTGTTGGTCACTTTGGACTAATGTGACCATGTCCCCACATGTTGTGCATCCAAAACTTCTCTGTCCTCCTCTGGTCAGTCCTTTGCGCGACCTCTCGTCCTCAGCAGGTGCCTCAGCAAGTGTGTCAGCAAATGTTTTGACATCTGTCTCATCACAGCGTGGGAAGAAAGGTACGTAGGCTAACCGTGAGTGAGCGTGACAGACCGTTCGAAACCGCTCAGACCCCGCCCTCAGAGAAGCTCCCGTGCGAACGAGCCCCCCGCCGTCAGTGACGAACAGACAGCCGGATTGTCAGAAAAGGGATAAGAGCCTCATATATCGCTGGTTTAAGAATGGAGGAGGGGGGGAGTGGTGTGTGTAATGGACGGAAATGAAAGCGATTCGCTTGTGGATGTGACAGAACGAGACTGCTCTTAACAAGGCATCAGAGTCAGTGCGGGAAACAGATCCATCACACGGGCGGCGGAGGGAGGCAGGGAGAAGCGCGGATTTCGGTGCCAGTGACAGCGCCACATTTCACTCGCGCCGCACTCCACCGGCTTAGGAACTCCGGCGACTCGCAGCGGCTCGGATTAGTGCTCGCTCGGGCGGCGCATTTAAGACACACTGTAATTTGGGGAAAATGCTCTTACACTGCAGACGTATTTGTGCATGCTTAATTGACGTTCAGTGTTAAAGGTAAATTTCTATCCCCTCGAGGCACACACTGCCTGCGTGCAATCAAACCTCAGCGCGGCCTCGGTTTTCACGATAGATTTTCCCTGCGTACCCCAAGCACTCAGCCATCCGCTAAATTCAGTTTGGCATCCATGTTAATAAGGATGGTATTGGCAGCACGCTGTAGACCTGGCAGTTCCAACACATCCAACACATCTACCTTTGCCTTTCGCTCCAGCATCGGTTTCGCTCATTGCACATGGCACACGCAGAGTTCCAGCAGCACATTGGCCGTTTAATTGTGTTTCCTTCACATGCTGAGCATTGCCATTCAGGTTCCTGGCCTCATTCCTTCAAACTTTGGATTTGTGTAGACCAGTCACTGATTCATGTAAGATACATTTATATTCATACACACAAGAGGTTGTATAGAAGGTTTAGGATGATTAGGATGACATACACAATATATAAGCTAAACATTCGTAAACATATAATTATGTTAAACAATGCAATAAAGTTCAATATCGTGTATTCAACAGTCATGTGGAAGTAGAGATAATGGTAACGAGATCTGTCTTGATTCTTAGAGACAGACCAGAAATTATACTGAGTTATCACTTTCTGCCATATCCCTTAGGACAGATTTACACTGTTTAGACAAACTGACTTAGCTGATAATTGCAGGACCTCAGTAGAGCCCTGTAAAACTGACTGGTGTGCATTCAGCCACTTACATTCATGAAAGTGTGGCTTTCGCACTCAGCAAACAGTCCAATTTTTAACACAAATTGAGTTTACAACTGGTGAAGGTCCCTGGGTGTTCATGTTCCTCAGCTCTCTGGCTACCAGTAATCCATGCAGTCATAGTCTTGCTGTGTTCCAAAAATCTATCAAAACATTCTCATGTTTCTACACATTCCAGTCTGAAAGTCCTCCATGCCATTCTGCGAGCGGGCCCGTTGTAGCTTGGAAAGGGTTCGATTACTCTGTAGTAATAGTGTGGGGTCTGAATAGCGGTTCAAAGCCAAAGCTCTGGACTTATGCATAGACAATAAAGTGATGATCAAATGAATTTATGGACTTCTGAGATGCCCCAGTGTAGGTGGATCCACAGTGCACCTTTTGTGAGAAGATGCGCGAGCCACTGAAGGTGGTTGGGACAAGCACATTCCCTCACGGGCCACGGCCCCTCTGTCCCTGTCTGTGTTTCAGACGCAGTTGGCGCTGGCTGCAGCGGAGGACGAGGGGAGCACGGATGACAGGAGGCGGGAGGTGGCCGAGACCCTGCTGAACGCCCTCACGGACAGGCAGGAGCAGAGGCAGACATGGAGGGACAGGTGGGCCCCTCGTCCGCAGCACGAACGCAGACCCCTCTACTGTACCGCACATGCAGCTGCCAGTACCACAGCACACACGTAACCTCCATTACTACAGCACACACACAGGCTGCATTACCACAACACACACCCAGCCTTCATTACTACAGCGCACAAGCAGACGTCATTACCACAGCACTTACACAAACTTCATTAGAACAGCACACATGTAGCCTCCATTACCACCACACACACAGACTTCTTTACTGCAGCACAGGCTACTACCCGCTTTCACAAGGATTCAATACACATATCAATATATGGGCTGTGATAGGGCATGGGCCTTCCTGAACGAATCGATCCAAATGGATTCCACCAGATAAGGTTTCAGGCATTATTTTTCTACTCATTTTAATGCATTTTTGCTTGAAATAAATGTTTATGCATGTTGAAAAACCACCTTTGCTTCTGTGGCATGGTACTGCATGTCTGAATCAATATTAGATTCATGTTAGTTCATTTTGAATAGATATTTGTATTTGCAGAAAGACAGTGGCCTGAGGGAAGAATTCAGATCAATGAATCTCTCATATCAACAAACTGTTTGCATCTCAATTATTGCACTGTGTTTCTAGAGTTATTTTCCTCAGCCTAAGAAAGGTAGAACTGAAGCACTGTAGGAGGTAAAGTAACACAGTATGCAAAGTGCAACTACAAAAACACAATACCAAACACATATGAACTTATTTACAAACCACTTCAAATACATTATTCTGTCAGAGCTGTATAAATTGTACCTGTTGTGTTGTTTTGAATCTTGGTAACACATCAGGGTTCCAACTGTAAGTGGTTTGATTCTTATCCCCATATCCAGGCTCTGAATTTTACACACTGTAGTGTCATTTATATATTTATATTTTGTTTTTTTGATTTTTTCTTTTCAAATTTACTTGTTACTTGGTACTCATTAAAAAAATATGTCAGTATTAATTGAAGGGTTTTATAGGTATTAATGAGACAATGGTAGATTAGTTGAATGCAGAAATCTACTAAGTGACTGTTAGAAAATGAGTTATGTGTGTGAATGAAAGGGGTACGGTGACCAATGTGGATGTCCCAATCTGAGGTGGTGATCAGTCCTACTGCCAGATCAGCATTCGTTCCGTGGCCTGGCAGCCATCAATGGACATTACACGCTGGGACAGTCTGCCCCTGATAAGTTCCTGTGTCACTTCCTTCCTGATGGATAAAGGACTGCCTGAGTGACTGGGGATGTTAACACTTTACGTTCTTACAGATAAATCAGTTATTTTAGCAGGTACAGCCTTTTCCTTATCGACCCCCACCACCCCCACACACGCAGTCCTGTACCCCAGTGTTCCACCTGGGTGGAAAGAGGGGACTTGAACCCATTTCGAGGTGCCGTTTCCAAATGGGCTTGACCTTTGCGTGCTGCAAGCAGCTTAATTAGGCTCTGGAGCCAGCTCTGAAGCACAGTCGGCCTCGCCCCAGCCAAAGCGAGCTGAGGCTCCTCAGCTGTCTCACTGGCAGACAAGATCCAGGCCCTGGAAAAAGCCTAAATCACCCGGAGGGGAAATTTCAAATACGTCGGGGTTCCCCGTGACAAACATTTCCCAAGAGCATTAAGTCACCCTCCGCCCCCCTCGGCCCGACATTTCCCCCCTCTCAGTGACCCGTCAGAACGTCCCGTCCAGATGATCTTTGTAAACAGGCCATTACCCCACACCTTGCTGATTCCTGTTTATGCCCCCCTGTCGCACGGCACTGCTGGAGAGTGAGGCAGGGCACGGGCTGAGCTGGCGCTGACAGCTAAAATCACCCCTCCCCCCCACCCAGCACAGCATGCAGCAGAGAGGAGCCAGTGACGTGGGCCAGGACAGGAAGTGATCAGTCCTTGTCTTAAGTCCCGGGCAGAAGTTTATTCTGCATTTCTTTCATCAGCGGGAGACTAATGATAAGATTGTGAGTACATGCGGGTAATGCGTTTGAACTGGCGCTGCTCTTTGGGATTCCTTGGTGTAGAAGACGGGGACCTTTAAAAGCTGTGGGGTCATCTGTGAAGTGGCTGTCATCGGGCTAACTTTTAAGAAACCACAAATGACAAGCACCACATGGCCTTGCATAAGGCTAAGAAGCCGATAAGACTGTAAAATACACAATTCAAAACAGCATTTCTGTCAAGTCAAAAAAAGCTTCTTTTGTCTGGATTTTAAGTGTGCAGGATGGGCATGCATTTATGTGTTATTTAATTGTGTAAATGTCAGCATTTCAAATTGAAATTGCAGTTCATAGTAAACATGAGAACATACAAAGTCCAATTCTTTTGTGTATTGATGTGCAATTACAAAATAAATACCCTTGAAATGAAACAGTTATTTTATTTCAGTACTTCAGAATTTAATTTGTGATTGCTTATTATTTTCACAGTAATCTTTTAAGTTTGTAGGATGCTACATTTTTATAATTTACATTTATAATCTGTCCACAGTGTATGTTTCTAAACTATTATGTTATAAATTACCAGTTACCATAGTGGTTAAGGAGCAGGACTCGTAACTGAAAGGTTGCCAGTTTGATTCACTGCTGGGACACTGCTGCTGTACCCTTGGGCAAGATACTTAGCCCACAATTTCCTCAGCAGATATACAGCTGTATAAATGGATAACACTGTAAAAAGCTGTAACCAATGTAAGTGGTTCTGGATAAGAGCATCTGCTAAATGCCAATAATGTAATGTAGTTTATACTTCTCAAATCCACATTGAAGTATTGCACTCTTTAGGCTTGTAACACTTCTGTAGGAGCACAAACCCTCTGAATGACTGTAACCGCTCTCTAAGAGTGTAAAGCCTCTGTAGCAGTATAACCCTGTAGGAATGTAACCATGTAAGAGTGTAACCCCTCTGTAGGAGTGTAACTCCTCTGGAGGAGCCTAACCCCTCTGTAGGAGTGTAACTCCTCTGGAGAAGAGTAACCCCTCTGTAGGAGTGTAACTCCTCTGGAGGAGCCAAACCCCTCTGTAGGAACGTAACTCCTCTGGAGGAGCATAACCCTGTTGGAGTGTAATCCCTCTGTAAGAGTGTAACCCCCTCTTCTATGTGTCTGTGAGCTCTCAAAGCTTTCAGAGGCCATAGAAAGAGAAAAAAAAAATGAACATGACTGGTGAGTAGACTTATCTTCCATGTTTTGGCCCCGGTGACTACAGTCTGTTTACCCCCTCACGCCCCCTCATTTATTACCATTTTTGCCTCGTTTCCTGATTGCATGTTTACCTCGCTCTCAAGACGGCCACAACTTGCCTCCTGAGATTTATGGCCTTCTGAGCCATTGTAGCCTGAGATAAATCTCGAGTCTCCCGTGTTGCGGTATCGCTTGCATCTCGGCTCTGGTGATTTAATGCGTCGCAGCGTGTCGGGTGCACCGTGCGGCAGTTTCTCAAACAAATCCTGCATAGCGTTGACTTTTCCCCTGCGGGGATTTGGACTGGACCCACCTCCTTTGGGTCAAAATTCATTTTGTCCTGTGGCCTAATGAGCTACAGCTCCTTGGCTGAAACCCATCATGAAATGCCTAGTGATAATCAAACAGCAGCCTGCTCCCTCCTCTGCTTTTAGTGACGATATCATGAACATGTTACTTTCTAGTTTAGTTTCAAAGCAAAGGAATATTATGAAGCAGAGAGCACACGTGTGTGAAAAGAGACTGGGAAAAGATGACCTGTCTTTTCTCAAAAAGGAGGCAGCTTTGTGTAGCCCCGGGGAAAGCAGTGTGGTGTAGCGGTAAGGAGCAGGGCTTGTAACCAAAAGTTTGCAGGTTTAATTCCCTGCTTGGACACTGCTGTTGTATCCCTGGGTAAGGCATTTGACCTATACTTGCCTCAGTAAATATCCAGCTGTATAAATGGATAAAACTGTAACCTGCTGTATGTAAGTCGCTCTGGATTAGAGTGTCTGCTAAATGACAATAATGTAGTGTAATGCAATGTGATGTTTCACAGCGGTGGGCCAAAAATGAGCCCAAACAGCACTCTGATTTACAGGTCTGAAGTACAGTGCGCAAGCAGAAGAGGCACTCTCCCTGTTTACAGCAACCTGCAACTTGTTGCAGTTAGCTAAAAACAGTGGAAACATTTTTGTGAAAAGAAAGGCAAGCTGTACTTTTCACCTTTGGTTATGTACTGTATGTAACATGAGCTTGTAACACAAATGAATTAAATAAATATTAAATGAAAAGGTACACCCGCTTACGGGGTTAGGGGGGCATAACAGCAGGCCCATAGTGTTTATGGACCAGGGGTGATGGCACCTGATTGATAGATCCTTAAGACCTGCCAGGAGAGCCATTTTAACCCACCGCCCCACCGTGAGGTGACCCCGTTCTGACCGGCGAGGAGCAGAGGTCGTGTCTCGGCCTATTAAATACGCGCGTTACCGCCGCCGGCGAGCAAACACTAAAGGGAACAGCTGTGAGTTTTGTACTGACCGTGCAAACTGCTGTAGGCTTTGTAAGGTCATTATATGATAATGAAAATTATGACCAAATTACATGGGGCTTTAGGACATGAGAGAGGAAGGGGAGGGAAGGCAGGGGGAGAGGACTGCTGCATTGGGTTTGATAAATGGACTGTGAAGGTGCCCATCTGCCCCTCTCGCATGCTTTTCTTTCTTTCTTCCTTTCTTTTCTAGCTCTCTTTCTTCCCCCTCTGGTGATGGCTCTGGCGAACAGTGCCGAGAATGGGGGGTTGTAATGTGTAGGGCTGCTGTGTGCTATTAACAGTTTACAAGCACAGCTCCCCTCCTTGGTGCAGGAGCAGGGAAAGGCGCAGTAAGTGGGTGTGGAGGGTGCTTTTCTCCAGACAGGGTGCCATTCACTCGCCCTGTGTTTTCATTAGGAGAGGAGGAGCAGTGAGCAGCCGTTGCCTTTTGAGAAAGGAAGAAGCCTGACAGGTTGAACTCTGTGTAAATCAAGGAGAGCTGCATTTCAGTGTGGGAGGAGTTCATTTTCCAGTGAAAAGGAATTGCTGCGCAACATTTCAGTTGAGATGACCGTTTACTTACTTTTTCAGCTACCAGATTCAGTTTGTGTTTGTTGGTTGGTGTGTGTGTGTGTGTGTGTGTGTGTGTGTGTGTGTGTGTGTGTGTGTGTGTGTCTTTACTAGTTTGTGTTTGTTTCTGTGTGTGTATGTTTGTTTCTGTGTGTTTGCATGTGTGTCTTTGTGCGCTCATGTGTGTGTTTACTTGTGTGTGTTTGTGCAAGTGTGTGTGTTTGTTTCTGTGTGCTTATGTGTGTGTTTATGTGTGTGTGCGCGCGTGTGTGTGTATGTGTGCGTTTGCTTGTCTGTGTGTTGTTTGTGGGTGTGTGTATGCGTTGTATAAGCCCCTCTCCACTCTCTGCTTCTCTCACACTGTGCTCTGAATAAAGATGTCAGGCCTACAGCTGGACTCATTGCTCAGCTGCCCAGGATGACCTCTGACCCTGGCCAGTTTGAGAGCTGCTGTGTTGCTTTTCTCTTCCGCCATTGTGTCCCTGCTCACCTGGCCAGCCTCCCGGGTGAATCATTAAAGCCTGGGATCAATAGGGGCAACAGTTGTGCGGAGGCTCCATTAAACACTGATGTTTGTCAGCCACCAGTTATGCCTTTGCTGAGACAAGGGGACCCCCTTTTTGCTGTCACATTGTCCCTCCCATCCCAATGACGCCTCCTTTTGTGTCCTCGGTGACGGCGTCCCCTCTCGCGGAGGGGCTGAGAGGCAGAACAATGGATCCCTCTATCCCAGCTGGGAATTGGAAAGATTGTACACGTCCATCCGTAATGGAGGAAGACAAACGCAAGCCTGTCGCCATTCAGCCGGTGACAGAGATGACAAAGCTGGTTTGCCTTCTGCCAGCGAGGCCTCCAGGCCTCTGCTCCATAATAATCCAGGTCCCTCCCATTCATTTACAACCAAACCTGCTGCAAAACTGTTGACCAATCAAGTGGTTAGTCATGCCTGTGCGGACAAGCTGACATGAACTCATTTTACTTTTACGCCATTAAACCAAAGTGTTTTCCTCCAACACTCAAGAATTAGCTGAGTGCCGTGAAACAGGCTCTGGGGACAGGGCGAAAGAATACGGCACGAAACGCCCTGTCAGTGACTAAAGCATACATGTTTATTTGTGTAATTATCTGAGGTATTTCTGCAGTGAAGTGGCATGGAAGGCAGACAGTGTAAAACACTGATCTGTTGTGTTGTTGTCACTGGAGGGGACAGGTCCATCCATCTTGTCTCCCAGTTATTGGTATGCATTCTGTAGATGTCAGTCAGGTTCACGCGGGTAATAATGTTTAATCGTTGTTCTTGGCATGGGCCGCTCGACGTCAACACCTGGGGGCGATGTGCTCGTGGGCGCACACCTGCACCTGGAAAATCGGGCCGCGTCACGGCAAAGGCATCCCTCTGAAATCCGCGCCGCGGCAACTTCACTCACAGCAGAACAACAACACGTACAATGGAGGCTCTTCATCAGAGGTGTGGTGTAATTAAGGCAAAAGTGGCAGTTAAGAGAATGCCTTCGCCTAATTATTCAGTGTTTTTCTTTGGAAGCATGGTTGATCTTCCTCAATTCTTGAGAAAGGCTCCCTGGCAGACTGGCTGACCCCCCCCCCCACCAATCCACTGTCTGTATTTAGCAGGTATTGTAAAGCTGAGCATGACACAGCCAGTCTTTCACACTGGCACACTTACCTTCTAACCCCTTTGGCTGAGGGAGCGGAAAGTACAGAGTTTCAGAAAGCCAGGGCACTCAATTTTGAAGATTGCACTGTGCCCGCAATGAGTGGTGGTATTTTTCCAAGTATGTACAGGTAAGAATTGCCAAGAGGGTGAGACAGATTTCCCAGACTGTCACTGTATATCCACCGAGATAAGTGGCGCTCAAGTCTGGTGCTGAGTAGGGGTTTGCCAACTATTTGGACTTATGGTTGTCATGGTTTTGTGGTGAAGTAAACTTTGCATTCAGCTTACAGAAAGATCTGCATACCTCTTGTCCCCACAAGGGAGAGGTTCTGTTCAGACAACCCACCACTAAAGAGAAAAGATCCAGTTAGCACTTCAGCTCAGTTTAATAGCTCATAGAACTTAATGAAAACAGCAATTTCATAATGATGTTTTTCACAGTAATAGCTGGTTGCCGTAAAAAGGGAAGAATGTCATTAACGTTCTGCAGACATTAGGAGCCGCATGTTGCAGAGACGCTCTGCTATAAAGTGTAGATTTTAATATGGAAAGAAGTGTTTCAGAATGCTTAAGGCAAACCAGTGAGGCTTGGCCAAGAGCCATCTCGCTGGATGTCAGAAAACCAAGTCAATTCTTTCTGGTGAAAAGCAAAATGAAAAAAAAGGCTGCAGATGGATGGGTTGATGGGAAGCAGCTGAGTGACAGGCGTGTGGAAAGGTCAGCTGCAATGCATTGTGGTCCACCAGGAACAGGGAGAGGGTCTGCTGTTGTCTCTTTCACTTTGCCAGCTTTCCTGAGAAACGCTGTTACAGAACCATAGCAGTGCCAGGTGACCCACCCTTTCCTGTATCCCATAATGCTTCATGTGTAAATGCCTTCAGAGGCACAAGAAGTGCCTTCACTTCTTTACTTGTGAGGGCAGGTTGCTCGTCCCAGGGACAGAGAAAGTGATATGCACTCACTTCATCTGTACTCATCTGTACTGAGTTAAATCCAGGTCTTACGAAGGGAGGGGAGAAAACATGGAGAGAAATGTTGTGTTCTCTATTTAACCAGATACTTAGTAACAGTGAGACCTAGTAGCTGATGGAATACTTAGTAACAGTGATACCTTGTACCTAATGGCATACTGTAACAGAGATACTTAATGCCTCACAGGAAACTTCGTATTAGTGATACAGTACCTAGTACTTAAATTGGATATTTAGGAACAGTGATACCTAGTACGAAAACAGAATACTCAGCAACAATGACACCTAGTACCTCAACGAGATACTCGGTACCTAGTACCTAGTACCTAGTACCAAGTACCAAAATGGGATGCTTATTAACAGAGATACGTAGTACCTAATACGATACCTAGTTAACAGTGAATTTTCGAGTGGTAAAAAAGGGCAGCCAGAGGAAAGGGAGGGGAGAAGGACTCCACATTTATGAAGCAATGTTGCAGCACAGACAGCAGGTTTGTGGACAGATGTTAGGAGAGTGACGTCCCTGGGCCCCCAATCCCTCCCTCTCTCTTCCCTCTCTCCCCCTCTCTCCCCCTCTCTCCCTCGCTCTCTGTCTCCCTACCTCTCTCTTTCTCTCTCTCATTCCCTCCCTCCCTCCCTCGCTCCGTCTCAGGCAGCAGCTGACAGACACACATGTGCTCGGTGTTCACCCAGGTGGAGACTGGGCCTGCCAGAGAAGCGAAAGCCTTCCACAGCACCCCTGCGCTGCAAGGTGCACACAGTTTGGATTGTGGGGGTGGGCACTGAGAAGGGAAAAGGGGGAGGGGGCAACATGTAATTAGCACTCAGAAGCCTTGACTTTACCAAACTGACGTGCGTGATAATGATATTGTTAGCTTCCCTTAATTTGCCCCGCATCACCATCAATTATGCCATGTGTTCCCATCCAGTTCCCGCTACCCCCTTCACTATTGTTAATTATAACCTACAAGTCTGTTACAGTTAATTTTATGGCAAGCATATTGTCTCTTCAAGGCTCCAGAGCAGGTCATAAATTATCGTGAAGGTGAAATGTAACTTGGGGGAAATAGTTATGAAAATTTCATCCATCTCGCTTAGGAGCCGCAGCTGCTCCTGTCAGCGTCCGCGTTGTGAAGGAATTATGGCGGGTCAAGCCTGGGGAGGGGGGCGGAGCCTGTCACCGTGCAGAACGCCTGTCCTGGCCCTGTCAACCGGGGCCCCCCCGGCCCGCAGCACCGCTCCCCTGTGGCTCCCACGTGAGGCCGACAGCCACGCGGGCGGTCCCCGAGCTGTCTCTGCTCATTACTTTACTTAAACTTGGTTAAGGCAGGCAGGTGGCGAGACCTTTCCTCTCCCCTACTGTCATCAGCCGAGGTGTCATCTGCGCCGCTGTGTATGTTTACGCGCGGGCGTTCCTGTGTGTGTGTGTGTGTGTGTGTGTGAGTGCATGTGCGTGTGTGTGTGTGTGTGCGTGTGTGTGTGTGTGCGTGCATGCATGTGCATGTGTGTGTGCTTCTGTGATTATGTGCGTGTGGGTGTCTGTTTACGTGTGCGTCTCTTAACGTGTGCATGTCAGTTTTAGCGTGTGTACATGTGTGTTTTGGCATTGGCAAAGTAGACCAGCCTGTGCAGAGAAGATGAGGCTTACATGTGTCAAATGTGAAAGCTGCCAGTTCATTGCCCATGACAGAGCCGGCAGAACACTTCCAGATCTCCAGTGCTCCTTGTTAAGCCCTCCACTTAGGCGTACAATTAGAAAAAAATAAAAGAACTCTATGGGATTTTTCTTAGAGCTGATTCTACAGAATTGTATTACAGCAAACCTGAAGTCCCTAATTACAATATGAATGCAGAGTTTCAGCACAGATGTAGGATAGGATCATATCACAGTCTCTGCTCCCTTTATAAACCCATATTTTAAACTGGGTCACCAATTCAAGAGTGATGCATTAATTATGGAGTAATGACCCTCTTATCATTACTACGTTAGTGGAAATCCACACAATTAGCATTACCTCTCAACTTGGGCAGAAGTTTTGGATAACTGTAGCACAGCCCAGAAATTATTCCTTTATATTTAAGCCTCCATGTCATTCCAGCGTTCTCTGCTTTAATGTGTGGTTGGCATGGGGAATGCAGCACTGTGCATCCCCTGAACGGCTTCATTATGAATAGTAAGTTATGAGTAGAACTGGAATGGCATGCTGCTGAAAAATGAATGCCCTCTTAGCTTGGCATGGGTAGAGAAAGCAGGGGTCCCGGTGTCAAGACCCTGATTTCCCTACACTCTGCATTTTTCACTGGTGCAGTTCTGGTATAATGAGGACGGCAGGTGCAGCCCCTTTTACCCCCACCCCAATCTCAATCGATGTGCATCAGGGATCAGCAGACGCAGGTGCGGGACACCTTAAACCCAGAGCACCCACCCCTTCCCTTCCCCTAACAGCTGCGCCGCCCATCCGCAGCGATGCATCAGCAGGGCCTGCTCGTGCCCCCCCCCACAGGCCATGGGGGCTGGCACCCACGTGGCTCTCTTTCCGTGTAGGTGGCCTCTGTTTGGTCACTCCACCCGTCCATCGCTGCTGTGGAGAGACTCCTGATGACTTTGCTGCTTCTTGCCTCATACTTGCTGGCTCACTTGTTCGGTCTGGCTGTTTATTCTCCCTTGTTGTTTATTATTTACTACACTTTCAACCTTTTTTGGAGAATCTCTCACTCCCTATTTCATTCACACAAAGTAGCCATTCATGGTGTTTTGTTTTTCTGCAGAATTTAGCCTGAGGATCAGCCTGTCAAGGTAGGGTTTTAGTGTGCTTGGAAGAGGCCTGTATATGCCACATTTCATAGAGATTTGATCACACCTGCAGGACAGACTCAACCACCATGAGCACACTCTGACACACATTGTCAATGCCTCCAATCTTAGGGTAACAATTCGAGAATACTGAAATTAATTTTTTGACCAAAATTCCCCTTTTGTCTTCCAGATTTTCTTTGTTCATGTTTGAAGTGTTCAAAAGCCCCAGTCTTAATAATAAAAAACAGCATTTTTTGTCGGTTTCATATTTATTTTGTGAAACAGAGTGAAAAAGAAGTCAGTTTTATGTTTTGTGAAAATGATTGGCAGGCGGCATAAAATGATAAATGCTGGAGCTTCGTGGGGCTAGTACCACAGAAGGAAGTACAGTACATGCTACACTGTAGAGAATGCACAGCAAAATTCACTAGCAAGTCTATCCCTAAAGCTGGTATAATATTGCTGATAGCGGCGTGTGAAATCCTCGTCATGGAGCTGACGTCTCAGCTTTCTAACAGATTTGAATGTGCGGACAGATGACTGGAGGTTGACCTTTGCTGTCTGGGTCCCAGGCTCAGCGAAAGCCATCTCCTCTCTGGGCTTGAGCGCCCTGGCATCTCTGACAGACGTGTAAACAGATGCAGCGGTTGTTGGCAGTGACAGGTGATTATAAGTGGCATGTGTGCCAAGGTAATTAAACCCCGGGCTGACAGCAGCATTTGGTGCGGTGGTATTCCAGCATTAGAATAATTGTTGCAGCACATTTTCACCTGCTCGGCTGCGGCTCTGAACATCAGTCATTCTATGCAAGAACATGCTGTCTAGAGATGTAAGCTGGCATGGGCTGAGCTTTTTTTTTTTTTTTAATGAGCTGGCCTGGGCAGGAACACCTATGCCCGGCCCTGGTGCGGTCGCTCAGACACTGAGGTGAAGATAAAGGGGTCTTATTGCTGCCTGCTCTCCCTAGCTGGGATTATAGTCACTGCTAATCACCGGTTAGGCCTTGGTGTGGCAGCATCCGCCTCTCTCCCAGCTGTGAGCCTTTTTGAGCTGCCTTTGGAAACCAAGAGCAGTCAGGAAGGAAGCCACCAGTATGGCTTTTTGACCGAATGGCATTACTGATTGAGCAGTAAACTCCTCCGCTCCGAGAGAGAAAAGGTCGTACCTTGTCTCAGTGCTCCAAAACACTCCACTTTACCCTGTTGGCCTTGAAGCAGGGAGAGGGTGTCATGCTCTGGGACAAGTAGGTAAGAGCCCTTAAATTAATTCCCCACCCCCGCCACTGCTGGTTCCCTCAGTGTTGAGGCACTGCGGAGTGGGGCGAAGGGCACGGTCTCATAGCTAGGCAGTGAGGTCATGCCTTCTCCAGCTGGGAGAGCTGAGATGACTGCTCGTCACTGAGAATACAGCTACGCCGGGAGCCATTTACGAACCCACACGTACACAGGCACCTCTGAGCTGAGCAAAGAACATCAAGTTCCTGAAACTTTACACTAAAGAAACAGGACCGTAAAAAACTTGTTGAGCTGTAACGATCCTGACTGATTTATGTGATTGCCATTTACAGATTTGCAGGTGTGGGTGAGCCAGGTGCAAATGAAGTTGGCAGAGGAACAGTTCTTTGGTGTTTGTGTAAGAGTGTGTGGGTGTGTGTTCATATATTTTAGTTGCTGTATGTGTTTCTGTGAGTGTAACACCCTTTTTGAGTGTGTCAGTATGACTGGGTTTTAATGATTGTCTGTGGCTACTGTGATTGTATTTGTAATTCCAACAGTATCTGCTGCATTGCTTTGCCTGTGACCGTGTAACTGACTGGCAGTTTTCCTGACAGTAACTGACTCTCTTTGGCTGTGGGAGTGTTAAATCTGAGTATTAGCTCTCAGGGGAGTCAGAGCACCCAGAGATGCTCACATCTGAGACGCTGACTCTTTTTAGGGTGGTGTTTGTGGGCTGAATATGATTGGAGTTGGTCGTGGTTTTAGTATGTGTATGGTGCACCGTACTCGGTTGGGAGAAAGCATTGAGGTAAGGTTGAAGGTCATAGTACATAGTTCTTCTGGTGCCTTTTTTGTACCTCTGTCAAGACCTTACTAGTGTTGGTACCAAATAACATTGCTTTTTGACACTCACTATTTTTTAAGTTAAACAATTGATTTTTGCTCACTTGCTAAATGAAAAAAGTATCAATGATAACAATAATCTTCCTGTGGCTAGGCTATGGTGTTATCAGTTCTGGCCAACAAGGAAGGTAACTATTCATTCTTTACAACAGTTTCATAGTGTAAAGCATGTTTCCTACAAGTACCATCCCAAAATATTGTAAACAGCTAAGTATGAAGATTTAATAAAATGGAAGTAGTAAGTAATCAGGTTCAAGAATTTGTTTATTGCCACAGAGTCAGATAAGGGGGGCACAGAGACAGGTAAGGGTGAGATAGAGTGAGGAGACAAGGATATAGAGTCAGGTAAGGGTGACATCCTTGTAGTCAATGCAGACACAGCAAAGGCAAAAGCCACTGCAGGGTTTGTTTGTATTAAAAAGCAGGGTGATATTTAAATTACACAACCAACTCAAATGCCATGATATCACTGGCTGGAACAGGATATCAGCAGCAGTCGGGCCTGTTGACAAGTTGGATTGACCTATTTGCTGAACTGAAACAGAAATAAATGAAACTTCTACAAATTCATGGAAAAATACACAAACAGCACATCAAGTGCTAACAGGCAGCTCACTTTAGATATTATTCAGAATTGAATGCATGGCAAAACTGTGGTTTTAGGTCACTGCAGATTGCCTATGAGTAAGCTGAAAAAGCAAGAATCCAAGCCCATGGCAGGTTTTGACAGGAATCCTGGCCTATCAAAGGCACTGGCACTATCGTTCTGTCTTCACTATCGACAATTGTCAGTAATGTGTCCAATCTCCCTCCCTCTACTGGTCAGCCCTGACCTTTAACCCTGGTGTCACACTTTGGCTAAAGGCACATATCTCCTTCCTCCCTTTTCCCAACCTGACTGGGTCATACTTGTCTGGAGGAATTTATGTGGAGGAAAGTGAAACTTAATAGGATGGTGAGCAGTGAGGCATTTTGCTGCAATGATGACTCTGGGATGCACGGTCCAGAAATCAATACAAGAGCTCTGAGATGAGCTCTCTAAAACGTTCCCTAAACTCACCCGCCCCGCTGGTCGCACCCCTCCTCGCCATGCCACCTTCCCCGGCAGACTGACGCCAGCTCCATTCACAGACAGGGGTCCCTCCCCTCCCCTCACGAGTCCATCGAGCCCTCCGGCCGCCTCTCGGTATCAAGTGGCATTTAACGCTCATTTCCAGCTCAGTGCCCCCAGCCTGCAGAGAGAGTTATACGGTCCTGTCTAATTAAAGTGTGGCTGTCTGCTGCCCCCGTTTGGCTGCAGTCTCGGGTCGGGCACCTTGGCATGTGCATGTTGCATGTTGGTGCCATTCCTTTTTTAATGGTGGCCTAGTGTTTTGGGCAACTCACTACATTACATTATTGTCATGTAGCAGACACTCTTATCCAGAGCGACTTATATAGGTTACAGTTTTTACATGTTATCCATTTATACAGCTGGATATTTACTGAGGCAATTCTGGGTTAAATACCTTCCCCAAGGGTACAGTAATGGTACCCCAGCAGGGAATTGAAGCAGCAACCTTTTGGTTATGAGCCGTGCTCCCTAACACTACGCTACACGGCCGCCAAACTCATGTGCTGTGTTTGCTGTCGTAGGAGAATGGTTCTGGTTCGTCGTGGGGAATTGTTGTCCATTTTAGTGAATGAAGCTTGGGGAAATTGAGCCTTGGTTCTGTGTCAACTAAAGGGCGTGGCCCTTTGCGTTGATGGACCTCAGAGACCTTGGGCATTCTGCATGTTAGCTGTGTAAAGTCTGAGTAAAGAAAACAATGCTAAAAGTACTCATTTTTGCAAAAGTGCATAATTCAGTGAACGGATAATGTCAGTTTCAATAGAACACATATCTTAACTGCATTACACTTCGCTAACTAGGACCATAAACTGGAGAGAATGGCTGTGGATTGCTCTATCCATAATGTCATACTGGTGTGCGTTTCTGATACAGAAGAGCACAGAGTATTGTTATGTGAATCTTGGGGCTGAAGTAAAGTTAGTATTTAATATAGGTACTATCTATGATAGGAACATGACTGGGCAGAGCATTTTGATTTTTGACAAATGCCCCAGTGTGACCTTTAAAGTGCGTGTCAAGGAAAGACTGGATATTGAGGAAGCTGGGGTAGAAACGTCAGTGCAGTGGAGTTCTAAAGTCATGTCATTCCGTTGAGAGAGAAGGAGAGGAATGTTCCTGCTAGCAGGAAGCTTGTAGTAATGCTAGCTTAAAGTGCACCCTGCGCTTAGTATGCCAGAGAACAGATCATTGCAGTGAAGGACTTGGAACACTTTAATTAGACACCGGTGCCATCAGATTATTCAGACCGAGCATGGCCTCATTATGTGCTTTAGAAACATGATTAAAATGTACAGTTTACCGAGAGCGGGCTCGCCTGGAAAGCCTACAGGGCAATATTTGTCTTATCGGGATTTTCTACCAGAAATGTTACAATAATTAAAGGCTGTATTTGCTTACGTTCTTTTATCAGTTGATATTTATCTTTGGTTTTGCACAGAGGCCGTTTCTCATTAGCGGAGTGATTTGTTGCCCCCGATAACACTCCGCTCAGAGACCCAAGCCAGGACTGTTTACGCCAAAAGTCGGAGTAATATACGCGCGTTACGGATTCGACAGATTTCCATATTAATTGGTCCTTTTTTAAAACAAAACTGGAACATTTTTTTGAATGCAGCATATACCCCTGGTGTCAGCACCTACTGAGGGCACCTGCAGGCCTAAGCGCAGCAGAGAAAAAGCCTATGAAATCCTTTTATGAGACCATTGTAAGTTAAAAAGCTTATAGTTTTTTGGCAATATCTGACAGGGAATCTCACGTCTGTGACCTGTGTGTTCTCATCTGTGAATGCTGAGTTTTGCTAGTGGTGTGGGCTGTGCTTCCCCTGTGCTCAGCCCACATTCAGTGTTTCAGTGCAAGGGTTGAGCAGCCTGTTTGAGATGCCTTATAAGCGGTTAAAAGCAAAAGGAAACAACAGCACTGCCCACAGCTGATTTTAACATGGGAAGTGTGGATTCCCTGGTTTTATACGATTGGCAGCTGCGGATTTCAGGATCCAGTGCAGCAAATGCTAAATGGTTAAACGGTGTTCATTCAGCCAGCTGGTCTGGAAAACATATGACACCATTTGCAGTCTCAGAATGCAGCGCACTGTTATTCTTTAATTATAATGGCCTTAGCAGTATGGGGCTCGGCTGGCCTCCACTAACAGCGCTTAATCTACTGAGCTTTAGCAGAGAGCGTGCCATCTCTGAGACTCAGCAGCCACTGGCAAGGAACGCACGCTGGAACCGAACGCCGGGAGGAAGGGGCGAGGGTTGTGGTTTGTGGATCTTTTGGAAATCTCTCTGGGTCGGTCAGTACCTGTCCACTTCCTCCTCCCCTACCCCCCACCCCACCCCAAAGTGCACTCTTGGCACCTGTTTGTGCTATATCCTTATAGGACCTTATCATTCTTGATTTTGGGGGTGTTCTGTTTAGTAGAACATATTGCGCATAAAGGTGCATCATTTGTTGCCTGCACTGGCACTGGGAAAAAGGGACTCAGATGGGGTGTAATTAAGGCCAGACGAACAGGCTGCCCGCGCGACGGGAAAGGCATGTTAGATGTCGCTGGGATTTGCCGTTGTCAGCTTGGCCAAAGCCAGGGACCTCCAAATGTGGGACAAAGACATTTCCTCTCCATTTATAATCCATGACACCTCCAAGCACGCTTTAGGAATTTCTCACCAATAACACAGAGCAAGATTAGATCGCTGCATGTTCATTTCAGGAATGTTTAAAGTCAGCATGCATCTCCAAAGTAAATTATGCAGGCTTTACAGAAAGGTGCTTGTTTTGTGTCCGCCTGTGGAATCCAACAACTTTTTGTCAAGTTGGTTGATTCACCATTAAATTCACAAATAGACTTAATCAGGCCAGAGCACAGTTAATTTTTCAACAAGTTTCTCTACCCAAGGTGCCGGTGGCTGACAGGTTAAACTGACATTAGAATAATTGGATTAATTTTTTGCCTGGCGTCGTTTGATGCCAGGGTAGCTTCTACAGCATATGTTTGTCTGAATTAGGTGTGCTGTAGGAGAGGAGTAGCTGAATTATTTAAAATGCATGTCTCCCAAAATGAAGCAAAACCGCGCATGAATTTACTGTGGGAGGAAATTGTTTACAAGTAAACACAGCCTGAAAGCAGTTCATCCAGTGTAGACAAGTTCTTTAAAATACTCTCAAATGCAAATGGCCTTGCGTAAGAATACGGAAAGGCATTTAATAGGCCTCCCACATTCCTCAGGAATCCAAAGCGTGTTTGTGTTTGCGCTGCACCTCATCGTAAAACCACCAGCAAAAGAGAAATAAAGACCATAATTGTCATTATTGTGAGACTCATTGTGAAATTAAAACTGCAGATACTGAGCACAGACATAGTAGAAGGAGCATACAGTTGGACGTGGTCCAAAGCCGCTGAAAGCCAGGCCATTGTCGGTAATCCCGACATGATTAAATATGTCATTGATGAGGCAGTCTGGCTTTGAGTGCGGGCTGACCGGCTCTAAATTTATCCCCCTGAAGGGTCGGAGGTCGGTGGGCCGGGGCACTGCTGCCAGCTGGACTCTCTACAGGGCACGCTGAGCAGCCAGACACAATGCACAGCCCCTCTGAGTTTCCTTCCATGCACCAGTGCCTGTTAATAATTCTGCCCCTTACCCAGGTCCATCGCTGTGGTTCTGTCTGCAGAGAAAGTGGCAGTCTCAGTAGGTGCAGTCCAGACACGGTGCTACTCGACTCCAATTAGACTACGGTCTCAGAGGTTTGTGACTGATGGCCAGGTGTCACGTTATTGGAGGGGACGCAAATGATAAGTACTTGGTTACATAAAACGCAGCGACTTTGGCATACTTCCGTGGGACTCGTAACACATTTATTAGGTGTTTAAATTACTTTGAGTCTGAGCATTCTCTGTAATAGCATCGTGTGCAGGACAGTAAAACATATTATATGTGTTTACATATAATGTTTACAATATAATGTGTCTCATTACCCATTATAACAGTAATGTCTCACTTACCTGTAAGGCACCAAGTGGTAAGATCAGAATTTGAGTGTTTCTTTCTGTCCCTGAAACATGCACTTATCTGCCTTTCACTTCAGAAACAGTGATTTCCCTCAGTACATTCTGATGATGAGTGGAAACAGTGGTGTGAGTGGGACCTAGAGAGGAATGAGAGATATGCCAAATGGACCTCCAGCTTCCAGGAAGTGGGGCAAGTAAAGGAGAAGCTCTCTGGAAAAAAGTAGTCAAAGATGTAGTTTCACAAAGAAAATTTGGAAAATTACACATATTCCAAAATTCACATGAAGAGGCCAGGGAATATCCTAGAATAGTATCCCAAACTTGAGAATGTTTGAAATGGAGCTGTATACGAATCTTGTGCACATACTCACAAGAGTATGGCAAAAACAAACATTGTGAATGCGTATGTGAAAGTCAAAATAATCAGCAAAGTACAGTGTGCGTATTTTTAATACCTAATCAGTATAAAATCATGAAGGTTATATTCACCCTCCAGTCCTGCTTTAAGCACTGTGTTCTTAATAATTTAAAAAGTAAAGCACTTCACTGTATATATTTGTATGATGTGCATTTCTATCTTGTAACTTGATGAAACACATGGAGATATTGGCTCTATGTCACTGTCATTCATGGCTGTAAATATAACCTGAGCCTTACACTGCATCATAGTTTGAAAATTGAAATAAAACAATTGAAAAAGAGGAATGGACTCTGCTTGTTACTGCTAGTATGTGTCATTTCAGCTCAAACAAGCAGCTATTTGGGCTTGTAGTAGTGCTCACAATAAGTGCCTGTTGAGGAAAAAAAGAAGCAAAGTTTTAATGTAGAAAACCACTGCGTTTTCTGTCTGGCATACAGCAGTAAGGAAGTTTGTATACCACATACTCTACATAGATCTGCCCCTTATGGTTGGTCTTGGGAGTAGGTTTCAAACCCCCAAGCTCTCTCCAACCACTATGTTGAGCTCTTTAATTGTCCTCTATGCAAAAAGTAACATGTTAATCGTTTATCTTTGGAAAAATTGTTGGAAAATCAGACAAGAGCTATTTGCAAGAAAGACCCCCTGCTGAAGAAAGATTGGTGTTCTGGCATTAAGAGGGACACCAAATTGCGGAGTAAAGCAATCTGATGCACTAATGTCAGGAGATCCCCTTTCAAAGAGCTCCGTCTGAATATGTAAGCCGTCCTTTTGATCTTTTGCATTTCATTCCAGCTACACTTGTTATTATAGTTACTGTTGTTTGTATGTTATTTTAGCTTCCCTCTCAGGTAGCTATTTTGCAATTTCGATGAAAATACAATTAAAGCTACATCTGTTCCCAATGCCCTTAATGTCCCACAGATGTACTCTTCTATTAAAGCCATATTCAGTTTCTTGCAGTTTGGCTTTCAAATACACCGTACTGAGCAGGGTTGAGTTTGATGCCGAGATGCTTAAGCATTTCATAGAATCATGGGAGAAGGACTGCCTTAACCCCTTCTCACACACGGTGCTTGGTCCTCGAATGATATGTGAGGAAAGGAAAATCATTGGAGATTTTGGTGGAGGCTTTTCCCCTCTGCCTGCAAGGCCCGCATCTTGGCCTGGCTCAGGTATGGCCCTTTGATTCTGTGATGTATGTTACATAGTGGAATCACTCATGGTGCCCCCCATCACTCCACCCTTGGGTCTGGGACAATGCAAGCTGCAGATGGCCCAGAGGAACTTCCCACCCCAGCCAGGCCTGTTCTGCAGCTGAAGGCATTCCAATGCTCATCACAACCCAGCGTGGACATCGACACGTACACTTAGTACTGCAGGGAATATTCCCACACAAAGTCAATAATGGCCTTAGCAGCTGTTGCATTATGAGACAGAGGGATTTGTAACTGATCAGGTGCTGGAAGGGGACAGGGATGAAAGTGATGTAATTTGTATGGCTAACCTCTCCATCTTCTCTCCCATAATGCCCTGAAGCTTCCCCCACTGTCAAGTACTACAACAATATAACTTTCTCTCGTACCCCTGAATCTCTTTCAGCTTCATCTCCCACACTTTCATCTTATTGTGTACCCTGTCCACATCTAGGAATACTCTATCTACCCCCCCCAATCTCTTGTAAAAATGCTGAAAATTCTGAAAATAAATATTTCAAGGAAGATATATATTGTAGATAGGCCTATGCATTGTTTTGTTTTGTTTGATTGAGAGATCTTAGTATTCCAGAATGTTTTATAATTGAAATGAGAAAGCAGTTGGCATGAGGTTATACACTGTAGGCGATTGGTTGTGAAAGTAGCTGTGCACAAGTTCTCATCAGCACATTTTCTCACGGGACCGCTAGTGGCTCTGAAACTTCAAAAAGCATATAATGTGGTGAAAAGAGATAAAAAGACAAATAGTGAACAAGTTGAAAAAAGAGTGAACAAAGTGTTGAATAACATCCACCAGCACAAAAATTGTTTCAAGTCCCCCCATGGGATATGGCAGAGGCCCCTGGGGGGGGGTACTCATATCCCAGTTTAGGAACCAGTGGCTTACAGCACGTGGCCCTGTTGGCACTGGGGAGGAAGGAAATGTGTCTGCTCTCTAGCTGCTTGGGGCCTCATCTGTTTCCCCCCGTTACCTTATGCCGTAATACCTTTGGGGAGTCTGTCGATGTCTCTTTGATCCTTCTGCTCAGTAGTCCCACTCTCACATACAGACACGGTGCTTTGCATAGATGCAGGATAGCTGCAGATTGATCTATTAAAACAAGCAAATGCATGGATACAAACCAAAAAAGATGTTAGGCAGATTCCGAATAAATTATCATGTACTCACTTGTTGGTAAACTCCCTGAATATCCTAAAAGTATCGACCCTTGAATAACCTCCTGTATACCTATGTTTTAGATACTGTTGCCCTGGGGCACTTTTTTATCAACATGTACTCTAGCTGCAGTAGCAATGAGATTAATGTCTAAATGACTTCAAACTGAAATCCCCTGCCTTGAAACAGCCAGTGGAACAACTGGAAATCCTTTCGACAGCAGCTCGTTGATCTAATGTATCAAAATATCCCCTGTGACAGGCTCACTGTGCAGTTTAAATGGCTCTGAATACCTGCTGTGACGTTCAGACTGAAAGGAGTGTGTGAAAGTTGGACAGGGAAGGGGATTGTGTTTCACCGCTGTAAGAGCTGCGGTGATTGATCGTTCAGTGCGCAGAGTGGATGGGCCCGGTGTCACTTAAGCATATGTTTTTTTTTTTCTCTCTCCCCTTGTCTTCCAAGCATGCAAGTACAAACATCTTTAACGCTACGTTTTACCTAGAAACAAGCCCGGGGCGCTGGCCAAACACTTCTAATGTAGGAAAATTGAGCCGCTTTGAACCGGGATGTTTTTGATAACTACTTGGTATGCATCCTGAAGGATAACCTGTGGGCTTGGCTCTCCGAACCCTAATCCCTTTGATTAAGTGCCAGGGCAGATAGTTCTTATTGAGCAGCCTCTGCCTCATTATCCACCCCCCCCTTTCAGGGGTTTAAAGGAAACTGCTCAGATTTCAGCAGGTAAATCCACGCACGTAGTCCACATAATCCGAACGGGGTCTGAAAACGACTCCGTCGCTCCACAGGATCGCGTTTGATCCATCCCCCGCCCTCCCTCACCTCTCCCTCCCGGTTCTGCTTTGGATCGAGTTGGCCCTCTCCCGCTCTTTGTTTACATGTTACTCACCGCAGCAGCCACGGACTGTAACCTTGAACTGGCTCACAGGGATCAGGCATGAGACCTCACCGATTATGGAGACAAAGAGGAGTAACACAGTTGTGAGGGTAATTAGGCTGACGGCGGGCCGCTGGCAGATCCAGGATCAGCACTGGAAGCCGCAGGAGGGAGCCAGAAGCCTATTCCAGCCAGGCCCCACTATCCCATAGCAACATCATCGACAACTGCCACCGCAGCTGACGTGTGTCACCCCCTGGCCGCACAACAAAGGACAGCCGTCAGACTCTTAGGTCATCACTGGTTCACACGAGGAGGAGAAACACACCAGCACGTTTCAATATTTCATTCCTCGCTTGAATGCTGACCCCATTAAAGGCTCGACTTTGCCCCCTTGCTTAGAGATTCCGGAGTTTTCAGTTGGATTTCATTAATGCTGAAACCGAAGCAATTGTTTTGTTTCTTTCGCATGGAAAATGCGAACGCATGAACGGTAGAACTTGGCAGGCATTGGGTTTTTCAGTTTGTGGGGAAACCAAACTTTGGATAAGGGATTTTCCATTACAATCACCATTACAGAGTCATGGATTGTTTTCATTTTGTGGATGTTCTGGAAGAGCATCAGTGACTTCAGCATAGGAATACCCTCAAACACTGCTGATGGACCTAAGGAGAGCTCTGTTTACCTCAGCGTAGTAATACCTTCAAACACTGCTGTTGGAGCTAAGTACAGCAGTAGTTAGCTCAGTGTAGTAATACCTTTAGACACTGCTGATGGACCTAAGGGGCCATTGGAAACAGCTATAGCTCGATGGACTCTCCTAAAATGGTTGACCCTTCTTGCATTCTAACCCTTCACCTACTGTTGTTCAGCACATTGAAGATGAGATGCAAGAGTACCTTGACGTTTTATCCTTAATATGCAAAACATTTTTGCTTGCATCCCATCACTGATTTCCATCTGATGTTGTTCTCCACAGAGCTTTTCTTCTGCTCTCTAACCCAAACCAGTCCACACCGATGTGGGGAAGCTCAAGTTCCTTTCCCTTCACGCAGATCAAATGGTGTATAAAAGATCGCAGCTGGGATGGGGTTGTATTTTGAATTTCATTTTGTTCTGAAAGTTCAGGGAACAACAGCAGCGACAAATAAAAGCTGAATCGTGTTTTCATAACATTTTTTTTGTTTTTGATTATTTCGAAATGTGAATTTAGCATGGTTTCGGTTAGCTTCACGGTTTCCAAAAAAGGAAAAAGATGGTCTCAGATTATGACCGGTTTTAAATGCGAAGATAAGAATCAGAAGTCTAGACCCAATGTGGTCTCTCCTTGGCCAGGAAAAGGAAAACTGAGAAATAACTCAAGGAACTGAAAGATCTTTATTTATCTATACCACCACAGAAAACAAGAAATGCATGTTGTTAATTTGAATGGAATTGAAAGACAGAATCTCAGTACAGTGCGGCCTTTGAATACTAAGGTCTCTGTCTTGTCTGGCTGAAATAGGCCTAGAAAAAGTACCCAGTAGGCACCTGCAATAGTGGAGTTGCTTCTGTTCTGAAGGTCAGGGAAGTGGGGCGACAAACCAGCATTGCAATTCTGTAACAGACCCAGCGCCTGTTTGGAGGACGAGGGTTGAGGAGGATAAGCGCATGTCATGGCCTTTCTCAAGCTCTTATGACGGCGTCACGCCGCTTTCTGGTGTTTTCGGAAAGCTTCGCCCCGGGCGCCCCTAAAAACCATTCTCAGAAACTCCTCAATATCCGTGAACGGATTTGAGATGGATTTTAAGCCCAAATTTGTGTTTGATGGCTGTGGATGTGGATCGAAAAGTGCCCAAAACTATACTGATGAATTAATCTTTCAAACATCTGGAGGGACTGTATTCACCTAGCCCCTAAGTGAAGTTTTGGCACACTCAGTGATTTGTTGGCAGTGTTGTTCAGTCTAACCCATTTATAAACTTTGGTGGTCATGAAAACTCAATGTCACTATACTGTCTACTTTTTTATAACTTTTATCTCATCATTCTGATCAAATATATATTATCATCCAGTATTTGAATTGATACTTAATCCTACATGTTCTTAGAAAACATAATTGTTTTATAAGAGTAGTGCAGAAATCTATGCATAGGAGATTTTTTTAGTTTTATATGAAATGTACATCAGCTTCTGGCATATGAAGGAAATGTCTTATGAAGCTGGGTTCATTAAGATCATTGTCATTCCTTTACATGTTCTACTTCTTCTTTCACGATTTCCACCATGATTATGTATGAAAAATGGAAACGCAAGCAAGTATATGGCTTCGGGAAAGATTTACTGACAGAAACATATGTGGGTGACTTCACAGTTCTTTCACAGTAAAGGAATAAAGTGTTACAAAGTATGGCATGCGCAGGTGTCCTGGTGAGTATTCCTTGCCTTGCTTCTGGGGGAGTTTTTATTAATTAGTTTTGAACTCTACAAGGTGAAGCAGGGCGTGAGATTTGTCAGAAGAATGCCCCAGAGGCTCATGGGATGTTGCCTAGGTGGGCTGACGGCCTTCCCGCCCCGCTGTGAGGAGGGTGCTCCTGGGAGGGATGTGAGATGGCTGCCGTTATCGGCCGGTTGACATCTTCAAAGCAGAAGCAATGAATGGCTTGTTCTCCTCATCCAAAGTTATCTCTCCGACATGGGATACAGGAAATGAGAAGGAACCAAAGGCTGTCTGCCAGGGGCTCTGAGTGTAAATATGAAGGATTAGTAATTAGATAAAAGGTTGCTCTTTGTTCTCTGTCATAACGCAGAACTCCTAGTTTCCACAGCTTACACTCAAACAGCTTAAAGTAGTTGGATATGCCATAGCGTAAACAGAAAGATAGATGTTGTTTTCTACCTCAAGACATTCAATCAAAAACTTGATTCATGTTAGTTTAACTTCTATGTATGAGTGCATGCATGCATCCATGCACATGTGTGTGTGTGTTTATGTGTGTGTGTGTGTGTGTGTGTGTGTGTGTGTGTGTGTGTGTGTGTGTGTTTGTGTGGCTGTGTATATATTTATATGTGTGTGTATATATGAAGTCATAAATACCTACTTCAACTGATGTGGAAAAGCATTTGTAAAAAACACATATCAAGAGGGAAAGAGCAACAATTGATGATTGATTGTCAGAAGAAAGAGCGGTTATTAGGATGGAATGAAGGCATGCAAACCCTTTACCACATCTCCTTAACACTGTGAAGGTGAAGACTTTGTAGCATTTTTTAAGGGGAGAGAAGTGGTGGAAAAGAGTACAGAATGCATCAATCTATTTTCAAGTCCATCTTATGCTTTTTCGTGGCCATGCTGTTTTTCACCAAATAATCACTGCTGCCTGTTACAGGTTTGCTTATATTCCTTTACCGTATGTTTTTTCATCATTGTTATTATAGCCAAATGGTTTTCTTGGAGTTCATAAACAGGGTGGGCATTAAGTGAGGTTCAAGTTACAAGTCTGGCTCCTAACTAGAGGCCAAATCACAGAAATGAAAAATTAAGATCAGTCTGCAGTTGAAAAAAATAAGGCAAAACAAAGCTGTGGTACACTTCTTAGAAAGGATATTCTTTTTCCATTGCATTTCGGCTTCCTCAAAACTGCAGTTGCAAGCTTTGATGGTTGAGTTGAAGCATGATACATTGATGCATAAATAAATAAATTAACACCCAAGGGGAACTGAAACAACACTGAACCCCATTCAGCCTGTTGCTTTGCCTGGATTTTCCCTTCTTAGGAACTTCACGTGTGTATACGACAAGTCTGTGCTGTTGTTATTTTGTAGCATACTCTTGACTAGTCGGGCTTAGCATTTTATCTGGTTTTGAGACATTTCCACTGACCTGAGTTAGGCAGCTCTGATGTTCCATCCAGGGTCTCTGTCAACTCAGATTATTGGTCTGCACAGGCTGGCCTTACTGTATGTGTTCTAGAAGCAGTTAGAAGCCCCTCCTTGAAGAGGTTATATCGGCTGTGAGGTACCAGGCTGAGGCCGTGGATCTTTTCTACACTATATGTGGATGTAGTGTTGCCAAGCCCCTCCTGTTTCAGGAATGCCTTCTGTGGAGGAGTTTTCATTTGGGAAACCCTCAGCCGCTTAAAGGCAGCTGAGTGCTGAGGGTCTCACCCACCTGTGGGTGCCTCGCTGATTGCCACTCCATCACTGCTTATTCAGTGCTTTGTTAGACATTGTAAGGAGCTCCCCACCTTTTCCCAAAGTGAGCGGCTGTTACACAGTTTATATCCTTTCTCTGGCGTGTTCAGTTGGAGACGGTTAGATGGGTTGGAGCCGCTCCCTGTGCAACACGAAAGACTCCCTCTCGCCCTCCCCCCACACGCAGCTCTCCTGCAGTTGTCACCCAGCGCAGGTTATTTGCGCATTACCAGTTATTACTTTATTGGCTCCTCAGAGCTGTCAGCAGGCACCCCCCCCCCCCAACCCCCACCCCTCCGAAATCCTGCATGCTCGGAAACCCATCGGTCCTCATTACACAGCGCTCATGCATTCGTGACAGCACGAGAATGTGGGGGTTGGGGGCTTGACAAGGCTGCACATGCATGACAGAGACACACGTGCCATTGCAACTGGGAGTGAGCTAATGAGAGCGGTGAGAGCGGCATGCGGAGCAAAACGGGAAGGGACCAACTCTGACCTCCCAAATCTGACCGGCGCGCTCAGACCACCGGCTCCGACCAGGCCCGGCCCCGGGACAGCTGCTCCCCCCGCCGGGGGCTTTTTTTTTTCCACGGGGAGCGATGGGAGCGGAGATTACCGCGAAAGCCTGGCGGAGTTCTCACGCAGGTGCAGACAGACACCTGAGGGGCGGTGGGAATGGCTCGGAGAGCCAGGGATGATTTGTCTGCGGCTGAACGGTGGGCCAGTAAATTACCGCGTCTGATGAGGGCAAGAATCAGCGCAGTCTTGCTCGGCAGCCTGTCTTTCTCATGAAGGAAATTAAAAGGCCTCATAAAATATGTTTCCATCCCGCCCTCTGTTTGCCCGGAGGCGAATTTCGAGGGCAGACGTGGGACTCGGATTGTGCGCTGCAGGACGGGGCTCCTCCAATCAGACCTCCAGCGCTAACAAGTCCATGCTCATACACTCCTCTGTTCTTAATGACTAACCTTTACGGCATACGATGTACAAAACAACCCATATTAGTACTGACTAATTCTCCTCTGTGTAGGTTGGAGGAACATTACGCCGGAGCAGATTGGATCAGACTGTGATTAAGTGCTGCATACCTTGTGGCGGGCGTGTCGGGTGTAGAGCGGCTCTTTTTTGGAATGTGTCGGTTTGGCTCAAGCAACTCCCGATCCCGTCTGCCATCGGGCATAAACTGTTACAGAAGTACCACCACCCACTGCTTCCCTGCCTCCGCAAGCATGCGAACAAGCTGTTCACTGACAAGCAAGAATACAGGCCACATCATTATACTGTCTGCTTTTAAGCAAAAGGCAAATGCGTCTGTCTGAACACATTTAAAGACATGTAAAAGTGCATGTGCCCACTGTAATGACAGTGTCTTGATACCTTGTTTAGGCTCTGTGGTGTACTGAGGCTACAAAGGTGCTCCCAGTGAATGGGGCTGTCTGAATCGCTGCCCGGCTCTGGTCACATACAGCAATGTCCCTGCATGTTTAACATTGTGCGGTCCAATCAGATATCGTTCCTTCCCGGCAGGGCCCAGCACAGAAAGCAAACCAAATCAGAGTTCAAAGAGAGCCCATTTCATTGTTCATTTTGCTTGCCGTTAGACCGCTCATGCTCTTGCTCAAATCGAATGTTCCATTTCTGTGTTTCTGTTGCTGCCCCGTGTTTGTCTGAGGATACGTTGCTCGGCGGGGACAGCAGACACCTCCTTTCACGCGGAGAGACTCCATCTCTGTCAAGGAGTTTTATAGAGGAAATACTTAGAGCACATTTTGGAAGGTCATGAATAGTACATTGTCTGTAAGCGATTGAATTAGTGTCTCCCAGCACACTGTTGCAATAAAGACTTGTCTTCAGTTGTTAAGTATTCTATTATCAGGGGGATGCAGGAGTTTGAAAGGCAAGCAACAGCTGGAGGATTTACTTCCAAGTTCCTCCTGGAGCGTCTTTCTGCATAATGCCAAAGCGCCATTCTGTAAACTTATTTGCCGCAACAAAAAAAAATTAAAAAATAAAAGAGGCTTCTAATGGGCTTGATATATGCTTTTACCTCCAGCAAGCATTTTATATGCAAATGAGCAGTGATTGGGAGAGGGAGAAGCGGCTGATATCGCGGAGGAACGCGCCGCGCATCCTCCTTTTGTGCTGCCGGATTAGGGAGATCTGTTATGGTTTGTTAACATGAGGCTTTCAATTCAAATTAAAATGAAACCATGTGTAGAATTAGATTAAAAACAATGCGAGGCGAGCAGCTAGCCGGGCGCACGCCGGACTTTTCCCTTCCCTCTCGTCCGAGCCGGCGTGGACCAAAAAAAAAAAAGACTCCCTTTGTCGCGTCTCGGACGCCACTTTTGTGAGGTGCGTTTGTTTCGCGTTTTGTCTGGTAATGGGCTGTAATAAGCTGTATAAATCACGCCGACTGCAAGCCCGAGCTCCGCGGACAACAGTTGTCGCCGCTCGCAGGAAGGCGTCATGCACGGTTGTGAGAATTTTTTTAATGTCATTCGAGAGGAAACTGGTCTTCGTGGGAGTCGGAAATGTACGGTCGGTCTCCTGTTGGCTGGTTGAGATTTGTGGCTGATTGAAACAGGCCTGGAGATGTTATAAGAAAGGAGGGTTGTAAAAGCAGCGAGCAGGTGATAGCGGGAATGGACCGCCCTCGCTGGCCTGGTTAAAGAAAATGGCTGGGTGATGAGTCCTGAGGTCACAGCACGTGGTGGAGCATTCGTGTCAAGAGTTTATGCCATCCAGGGCCCCTCACGGCAGAATCAGCTGTGCTGTTTCTTGCCACCTCCTCAAATTCATAGACCCTAGTATGTGCACATAGTACAAAGGCCCAAAGTGTACATTTTTTACATAGCAGACTCTCTTAAACAGAACTGACTTACATGGCTTCCCATTTTCATGTTGTTCATCTATACAGCAGGATGTTTACTGAGATACTTCAGTTCAAGGACTTTGCACAACTGCTACAGCAACAGTGGCCCACTTTGGAATTGAACCGGCAACCTTTTGGATTACAACGCCTCTTTATCATTTACTATGCCAGCCCAGTGTTCAGGAAAGAGAGGCTGTTCAGGTGCAAATTGCAGCTGTCATTTGATGACAGTGAGTTTGAATTCTCTGTGGTGTTTGAACTTGCAAAATCCATGTGTTTTTAGCCTGGGGTTTGACTAAGCAACAGTTAGCATATAATGAAGGTGGCTTCGCAAGCAAGATACTGAGGCTAGAGGAAGTGGCTATGAGTGTAGCAAAGGCTACCTTGTTATGGTTTGTGTACGTCATGTGATTCATTTCCGTCATGGCATTGTTTACACTGTGACACCGTTCTTTTACCTTATGATACCATTTACACCATTCACCATTTGGGAGGGATTGGAGTTGGCTGGGGGGGGGGTGCTAGTCATGTTGTAATAAGGTTGAAAGCTAGTCCTTTCCCACTCAATACTATTACTTTCATGGGAGAAAGCACGGGGAGAGTGTTCATTACTGCCAAGTGACGGCTTGTCAATAACCCTCGTTTTTAGCTTGCTCAAATCTGTACTTGCTGTGCATTTTGTTGCACCATTGAGCAATGTCTACAGTATGATTATACCATTGGAATACCACAAGAGCTTGCAAAGAAAAAAAGGCCAGTGATAAATTATGCACTGGCTGGATTGTGACATGCTATCTTGTGCTATTAATGGGCCGGGGTAATTGTGCTGGATAGTAATTGCGGTCTTGGACTTCAAAAGTATATTGTGCCGAACATCAATCTTCATACTAACCCTTGCAATCTAAAGTAAAACTACATTGACTTTTTAAGTCAGTCCTTCCTCAAGATTTGATAGAAGGGAAGGCCTTTCATTAAAAAAAAAAAACAGACACACAGGTTAGAACAGGATTCCAGCAATATTACTGTACACTGCTGGAGGTTATGAAAGATAATTAAAGATGTGGGATTAAAAAAAAACACATTTTAAATGTTTGCAGGATGCATATTGCAATTTTCTTGAATTTCATCGCGTGACATCCTTTAATTCAGCTCTCAAAGAATGTCATCACCAGTGCATATTATTAAAGTATTATTATAGAGTGTTACTTATTGAAGGGGAGGAAAACAAAGAAGTAGAATTAAAATTTTATTAAAACTTAATGCTAAATGCACTTTCAAGAGAAAATAATGCTTACCTAAACATCTTCAGTTTTTGTTTCAAATGCCAAAAGGAGTCATTTGTATTGTACTTTAAGAGTCTATAAATGTTTGTTCTCAGAGTTTTTATACGTCATAAGGGTAATAACTGTGCTTATTATTTTAAAAGAATACCAATGATAAATGGATGACTTGCACTCTATCCTTTTTTCCAATTTTGACACTTTCTTCCATTAACTATCCAAACCTTATAAAAATGTCAAAAGTACCGAAGCTCGTCTCTTCCCTTTTCGAGGGTTTTTTTTTTCTGACAGTTTGTTTAAAGTGGATGAAATGAAGAATGTCGTGGAACTTTAAGAGAACTTCAAAATGGGAACAATGAGGCGTTTAAACTTCTTTAGATTCCCCATCAATGTGTCCCCTCCTCCTTGGCAAGCACTGTCAGGAGTGCGAGCGGGCGATGGCGGCATATTTTGCCGTTGCTTTCTTCTGCCTACTCATTTGCATGTCTTTTATTTCCCTGTCTCTTCCCCCAGCTTGTCGGACTCTACTTCAGTTGTGGTTTATGGACTGATCAAAACGTCCCGAGGTATCCCCTCTAAACTAAGACCATCCCCCAAAAAAAACAAAAACAAAACACCTTTCGTTTTTCAGGCTGATTGTCAGGGCTAAACAAACAGGGAGCGGAGCCACATTAATGGCCCTGATCTCCATGCATTAGCATGCTCTCAGGCTGGGTAATAAACACTTCGTTTTAGCTTTAATGGAGCTTGTGCTTCACTGCGGCTCTCAGAAAATAGCTTTGATTTTGGTCATTCATGACTCTTCTTTAACAAGCAGTGAAATATACGGTCCAGGTCTTGGCAGATGGAGGTTTTTTGGTTTTATTTTGTTTTGTTTTAAATTGGGGAAATTAATAGGGCTATCTTCGAAAATAAATAAATGACGGGGCTTACCCTCTAGAGAGCCCCAAGAGCTTATTCAGTAAAACTAAAAGAAAAAAAAAAGATACTTAAATATGAATTTTGCACCCCTTTAATGTGTTTGCTGGTTGGCTTGATTGCATCTCGCGCCACACTTGTAAACAGCACAATTATGGATTGTGCATGGGAGTTAATTACAGCATGGAGAGAGGCCCCGCAGGAGCCCTGGCAGAATATGTGCACTAATAATGGGACTTCTCTCTGTCCCTGCTGACGACAGAATGGGCCCCTAGAGGCTGGATGGGAGGGGACCGGCCTCCTGGGCCCCAAGTCTCAAGGACCAGCTACTGTTGAGAGAGAGTTATTCAAAATAGGCACCATCATGTGAAGGGGTGTTCTCAAGGCAGGGTGGAACTTATGGAAATGGTGGGCGAGTGAACTTGTCATATCCAAGCCTTTTTAAATGTTGTTTCTCAGTGATTGAGCATATTAACAAAGGTTTCAGTACAGAGGGACCAGAAAATCTCTTGAATAACACAGGTAATGGAGTTTTAGGAGTTTATATTTTGCTTGCGGTCATGGATGTGGTACCACAACAGCATACAAGCATACAATTGCCCCACTCTTTGTATCATATTTGTTTTTTTTTCAATTATCTTTTGTAATGCTCTGTGTCATCAATACAGTCAGTTAGATCCTTGTGCTGCAATCATGAATCAGAACATTGTTTTGGAATCTCTGTTGCAATCACATTTCAGAACACCTCGCTGGAATCAGTCGTAATCGTGTGTCAGACTAGTAATCTGGAATCCATGTTGCAATCTCCTGTCTCCAGGATAGTGAATAGGGACCTGTGCTGTCATCACATGCCAGTACAGTCAATAGGAATCTATGTAGTAATCACATATTGCTTCCCGTGGAATATCACTCCATTAAGAGGGGAGCAGAAGGACTGGAAAATGAGGAAGTGAGCCGTCTTGACCTCAGCTGCAGTTTACAATCGATTGAGTCAGACTGGGAAAATGAGTGGTGGAGAGGTTAATACCGCTTAGCCTGAAACATGATTAGGGTACATTAGCCTTTTGGTGAAATTGTAAGGTCAGAGTAAGTTAATTAGCACTTTCTTGCGGTATTAATAACGAGCAGGCCAGCCGTTTTTCATTGATTCTTGTTTTCTACATTTCAGAATTTTCGACTGTACTGTGCTTAATATTCTTTGACTCCTTGGAGAATGTTCACATGACTACCTGGAACGATTAGCTAATGCTGCTCCCTGATGTCTCTTAATGCCCTAAATAAAGAGGCAAAAAGGTGAGGAATTAATGGAGGACAAAAGATCATGTCAGATTATCCATAAAGAATCTGCACTCATGTCTGCTGTCCACCTGCACCCTCAACGTTGTTGTTGTGAAAATTTTTATTGAGAGATTGTTATGGTTTTTTTACATTTTTGTTAGGGTGAAAGTGGGTGGCAGTATAGCATAGTGGTAGGGAGCAGGGCTCGTAACCAAAAGGTTGCTGGTTCAATTCACTGCTGGGGCGCCGTTGCTGTGCCCTTGGGCAAGGTACCTAACCCAGAATTGCCTCAGTAAATATACCACTGTAAAAATAGATAACATGCATAACTATAATCTGTGTAAATTTCTCTGGATAAGAACATCTGCTAAGATGACAATAATGTAATGTAATGTAATGAAAGACCTTTGCATGTGTTTATACAAAACATTAAAGAAAAATCCTGGGCCTTGGCTCAAATAAATGGAGAGTGTGTAGGGCACCCAGTTTGAAAGGCAGCAAAAGGCAAGAGTATGTTTGCAGACGTCGGCTCCTGGATTCAAGGCCAATTCTTGTCATGCTTTGCAAGCTTTCCTCTCACGCCTAATCTTCCATCTCTCTACGGATGACATGCATGTCTCTCTTCCTGTGATTTCTTTCCCCTGAAGAAAAACAAAGAAACAGCTCTAATTTCAGACTTCTGGAATGAAAGCGTGAAGGTGTCAGAAGTTGGCCGTCTTTTGTCTTTTGCGCTCAGTGCGTAATGAACGTTTCCCTGTCTCTTCATGTCTCCCATGATCCCTTTGTGCATCGTCTGGCACTGTCCTCGCTCTCCCCTCTCTCTCTCCTTCCTTGTCATTTTCGCTGCTTCTCTCTGTGTTCCCACAGTACGCCCTTCTTTGAATGAAAAGGTATGTGTTTGGATCATTATCTTTAACAGTGCACTGTACTTGATACTGTTTATTTTACCAGCAGCAACACTACCTCTTTGCTCAGGGCCATGCAGTCACCACGCAGTTCCTGATAAAGTGCCTTATCTGTCAGCAGCACTCCAGAGAATTAATCATAATTCAATAAAGCCGCTCTGATGAAGATTCAGAGATGCTTGTTAAAATGCGTCTAATCTGTCATTAGCTGACAGTCGCTCTGGGCAGGACACTAACTTTGGTGTGAGCACCTGTTTGTGATCAGTTCAGCGTGGGCCTGTGCTGTCAGAAGAGACAGGCATGCAGGTGGCTCTAGTCCATCCTGAAGCTTTATTACGGGTCAGTCAGTTGTCAAGGGGCGTAACAAAAAAAAGAAAAAAAAAAAACAGATATGCTTGTCTTAGTCTTGCTTAATGCGTCAGTTTTTTTTAAAAATTATTATTAATGCTTATGAATGCTCCCTGCCCCTTTCAGAAAAATGTACTGTATGTGGCACTCCGACAAATTTGAGACATGACTTATAGAGATCAGATAGGAGTTTTGCTCCAGGCTAAAAGGGGTCACGGGGACAAAAGAATGATAAAGACAATATATATATATCTCTCTAAAGTGTTACAAATTATAAATCTGCTGGCACTGAAGCCTTGAAGATTTGTCCTCTGTTGTTCTGCCCAGTTGTGCATTCTTAAGGGTAATTTACAACATAGCCTGCGGCAGCTAGCTGAAATCCCAAGCATAAATGAAAGCGTTTGTGGCATATTGACATATTTTTCTTGTTAAGCAATGTTTAAGGTAGAGATACAAGAGGCAGTAATTGCACGTTTGACTGTGAGCAAAAGTTGAGTGAAGAGTCATCAATACTCCTCTGCCCTTGGTAGAAATGAAAATAAAAGATAAAATTGCAGCTGGAGCTCTGTCTTGTATTGTTAACTCCTGCCTTACCAGAGACTGTATTTCATCAACCTACAGAAGAGAGTTTTGAATTAAAGAGTGGAAAAAAATCAGTTTAGTGTTTTGGAAGGTTGCGCATTAACATAATGAGTGCCTAGACTATAGCAATGGGGTGATGCAAAAATACCACACAGCCAATTTATACACTGATAGTAAAAATAATAAGCTAGCTATGATGGAAGACTGTGGTATTCAAATATAATTTAATTTAGCATTTTAGTGTTAGGGTTATTTCTTAAATTAGATGCAGTAAACAGTAAAGTATCCTTGCATTCATTTAGATGAATCTGAAATATTTTTATGAGCAGGGCCACATTGATGGGCCACATCTTTTCCTTCCACGATCTTCCTGTTCAACAGCTGTCGTCCGCACTAATTACCCAAATAAGTGTTAATTGTGTGTGTGCTACCATTTGAGTGTAATACAGCAGCGTTGTGAAGTGTTTGTTTATGCTCTTTTTTACTGTCTCTTTTAATTGCCATTGTGGCGGGACAGGAATGTACCATTCTCCCCTCAGGGTGGGGTTATTTCCAATTACCCGCAATCCCGAGGGTCCTGGGTAGGGAGGCCTGACACGCAGCTGTCCCCCCTGCTCCAGTGCTTGTGGTCCTCATCCACATGCGACAAGCTAGAATGCGCTTCTTACAAATGCTGCACGGCTTCCACAACACATGGGCCCCAGTGCTGCTGCAGACCAGGTTTTGTTCTTGCTTAATTGTGTCTGACCTCGTAAACTTCTGCGATGCAACTTTTTTTTTTGTCCTGAAGTGAAGTGGTTTGGTCCCCCCCCACTGCTTCTTTTACAGTACGTGTGGCCAATTAGACCTCGGTTTACAAGGCTCTGTGTAGATCACATCTTTGCTTTGCCCGCCAGTATAAGCTGTATCAGCTGCAGTGTTGGTAGAGGGTAATGTGCCCTGGCACAGGGATATGCAGTGAACCAGCACACAGTGGTATCGGCTGTCGCACTGGTCTGGCTGTCCCTTTGGGCCTTGTGCACGTCTTCATAAGTCACAGTTGTGTGGTAAATAACTGAGACAGCGGGGATCCCATAATATCAGCATGTGTGGAGTGGTTCTGTCATTGATTGCTGGGATGTGTCAATCACCCTGCTCATAGTTTGATAATGGAAGCCGATTGTGGCACAGTCGAGATGCAAGCAATTCCAGTGTTAACCATTTGTTTGTTATTTAGCCTGTTTAGATCAAGCTAGCCAATCCTATTGTGATCTCTCATAACTGGAGCTGTTTACAGTGCCTTACTGGAACTGTGGTCTATATTTAATTTGAAAAAAGATATCTGTATCGATTTGCTTTCTTTCTTAATAATATAAGACGGCACGGTGAGGTTAGCACAATATTTCTGCTTCATATGTAGTCTCCCCAATGCATTGGTTCCTACCTTATTATTAGTATAGCTGTCAAATTGGGTATATGGCATTTAGCAGATAGGCAAAGTTTCCTCACCGCTGAAGACTGTAAGCAGTGCCTACACTAAACCCACAGCGGTGCTCTGGGAATGACAGCAGTCTCAAGTTTGCAATGTCTGTGTCAGTGAGATTATCCACATACAGCTGTCACGAACAGGAGTCCTCATCTAGCACATTTGTTTGTGCCAGTTACGGTGTGGCAAGCCTTCTTCAAATTAGCTGAAGTCTCACATTAAGTCTTTCGCTGTTTTTGTTTCTCTTTTTAAACTACAGCTGCCCTTTAAATTATTGTTGACACTGTGGAAAAACATCTAATATAAATGTGTAATGGGCTCTGATGACAAACTACACGGTTGGAAGACCATGTAATCTCTCCTCAATTAATTAAAGTCCATGCAGTGTTTCTTTCACCCCCTCTCCCCCCCAACCAGATGCCACTAAGTAGCTCAAATAACATTGCTGTCAACTGTAAAAAATTAAGATCCAAACAGTAAGAAAGGTAGTTAGATGTGGGAAGCAGATGCCAGGTTATTTGCGCTCTGATGCCTCGCCGTACTGGTAAGAATCTTCCGCCGCTCAACATCTGCACCGTCCACCAGCGTAATTAGCCACACTGGCTCGCGTCTGTCAGCACTTTACCGAGCCCAGCCAGCCATCCATCTCCTCCAAAGCTCTCTGAGGACTGGAGTGGAGGAAGAGAAGGAGGTGCCTCCACCTCCAGCCGTCTCCAGCCCGCAGGCTCCCTCCCCCTATATGAGCTGGAGTGGAAGAGGAGAAGGAGGAGGAGATGGAGGTGCCTCCACAGGCCTGCCCTTGGGACCTCCTCCAACCTTTAGGACCCTCCTGCCTGAGTTTGTCCTCTCGATGAGGCCATGCTTCTCTAATGCAACATCAGTGATTTCCACCGTTCAGTTTTGCTCTGAGATTTTGCAATCCTGTCCTTCGTTGTGTGCCATTATTTGCCATTGACGCATGATGATCTATCTTGCTGTCGACAGACGAGAACTTTGAGAGTGAAAGAAGACATGACATGTGGTTTTGTGAGAACGATACATAAACATGGTTAACCAATGTGATAATACTCCCAGTGATCCTTGTACAAAGTTACTAATAAGACACCGTGCACTGCTTTGTTGTGTTTGTACTACACTACTGATAATGCTGATGATAATAATGACAGTAGTTTTTTTCTTCTCTACTCTTTTCTCATTGTGTTGTTTTTCACTTTGGCCTTTTCTCAAGGATATTGATCCAAAGTTGAAGAGCAATTAGCCCCATCTTCAAAATAATTCTACCATGCTTACTTATTTTTATAAGTTAATGAGAAATTCTTCACGCCTTATATAAGTTTTGATAAGAGCTATCAGTTTGGAGCTGAATTTGCGATTGATTTGATTAAGCATTGTTTGATGAGTTTTCCACTCGACTGCGTGGAGAGTAATCAGGATTCCTTCCCCCTCCCCACCCCCACAGAAAGACCAACACAGTGCCCATGGAGAAAGTGAAGAAATCAATCAGACCCCGTATTTGGAAAGTTAAAAAAAAAATCGATTCTCATGCTCATTTTTTTCTTTAATTTGCCACTTTTCGCAAGTATTCCAACCCATGAATATGAAAAGGAACCAGTGTGGGCTCCTGCTAAATTGTTTAAAAACAATGAACGAGATGCTCTGTAAATTGCATTGTAATTAAAGCGCTGTGCATAAGTAATCCATATCTGTTAGCACGGTTTGATGGCTGCCTGTTTTGAAAATTGTCGTACCTGAACAACTGCTGCTTTGTATTGGGTAAAAGATGGACTGAGTTGTGCGCAGGATATTGCTAGTCTCTCAGAACGATCTGTCTTGCTTAGGGAAAGAGGTAAAGTGGAGGAGATAAACTAATATGTGTGTATAACCCCAGTCAGACAATGCAAATGATCAACATTTTTCATCTTCTTATGCATGCGGGGAAATATGAAAAATTGCGGTTTGTGGATTCGCCGGGCCCCAGTCTAAACGGCAGGGCTGCGGATCGCCCTGGGCCAGGACCGGAGCCGCGGAGAGCCGCCACTCGCCTAGCAACCAGGGGAAGAGTGATGGGAGCATTATACGCGTCCGCCGCGGCGCTAAGCGGCCCGCCCGCCCGCCACGACAACTTCACGCGATGGCGGTAGGGGAAAAAAAAAACGAGTCCATCACGGCTTGTCTGCGGCGATGATTGACAATTACGGCTGCATAATTCTCCCAGTTGCGTCTTTCCCTCAGCCCCTTTATTCCCCCCCCACCCTTTGCCTCGCGATGGCATTCCTCAGAAGGTGGCCTGATAAACGTGTCATAGATCAGCCTCCGGCTTTAGGGCTCCTCTGGGGGGTAATCTGTCGCTAAGCAGCGAGCCGGCATTCATCATTCCATCTTAAACCAGAGAGGTCATGGCGCTGGTAATTTCCCTCTCTGATATTGTCCCCTCGCTTGATATGACAGCAGACGGGCGGAGGGGGCTCAGCCGCAAAACCCAGGGCAAACAATCGAGGCGAGGCCCTTCTCGCCGGCGCCAATAACGGCGCATTAGGCTGCGGCCCGCCACCGCTGTGCCTGGCCCCCCCTCTCGGAGATAATTAGATCTGGTGTCGGCGTTACCTCATCACCTGCATCCTGTTGTGCCGCCGCGTCACCTGCCGTATCTGCCCTGATTTATTCGCACCCCTCGCCAGTGCTTCCCCCCGGCCCGTCAGTTCCGCTAGCGGCGGGCGCCTTGACAGTTGTAAAGTTAATTATCGCCGCTAATGAGAAGCCCGTCTTTGGGTGGACACGATGTCTGAGGTGTGTCGGCGCGGAAGCAAATAAACAAACACATGAGGGGGGGGGGGATGAAAAAAAAATGTCATTAAAAGAATGTGACAGGTCCTTTCCGTCTCGCCGCGAACACGCCAAGCCCAGCTCGCTGTTTGTTTCAGGAATAACGAACTTAGCCCATCTTTTTTTTTTTTTTTTTTTCCCTTTGGGCAACCGTTCTGAAACATCCCCCTCCTTGTCTCTTGATAATGAAAAAATCATCTTTGCTTTGCTGTATAACAGCATCCACATCAATAATTTATCTTAGTTGCCCTTATTATCGGATTTCTCCAGACAAGCAGGGCTGCGGTGTATTTGAAGCCGGATAATGATCAATGGTCCTTGAAGCCTGTGATTTCGCTGAGCTGTGTGACAGTCCTGATTATATTTACATCGCTTCCTAAATATACTTCGCCACTTGTCCCCGATGTCACATCCAATACTGCTGAGGGATGGATGCGCAGCGATAATTAGACAAGCTCCGTGCGGCTCAGTGTCAGGAAACCAGTGAGAGAAAGAGGACTGCTTGACCGGGTCAGCTTTTGCAACAGATACGCACTGACAAAAACACTCCCTTGATTTTGAACCAACATGGTCAATGTGCTTTAAAAAACCCTGTGTTTGTTGAATGTGGTAGGGACATCTCTCTGTGTTTGTGTGACGTGACAATGGGTATATCCTTTTCTTAATAACGTCTATTGATGACATGCTTTGACTTTACATTATTAAGGAGAAAAATACATATGGTTCCCTCGCCCTGAGTGTTTTTTTTAGAAAAATAATAAACAGGTACTCCAGAAGAAATCTTAAGGATGTTATAGGGTTGTTCTCTATGAGGAGTGCAGGGGCAGTGTTTGGTTGGATAAGCCAAGCTTTTGTCATCGGCTTGATGCATGCTTTGTGCTTACAAACCTCACGTGCCCAGTATTTTTAAATGTATTCACTTTTTCAAATTCCAGTGAGATATGTATGTAAAAATTCAGATACTATGCCTGCATATTGACTTTTATTGAAAGCCCAGCTGTTTAAGGTTCCAGGCAGACGTTACAGTTAAAAGTTACCAATTGGAAGTCATTTCTTGCTTTGGCACCCTGAGTTTGGCTTTGAGTGAAACCAGGTGGAGGCACGGCAGGGGTGATCCCCTGAGGAGGAAGGTGCTGTGGGCTCTAGAATCAGGCCACGAAGCAAAGGCTTCATGGTACAGCGTTCCCTGCTCTGTGAGGTGGTGCCACCGTAAGGCCAGCTGGACCTCTGGATCATATTATTCTCCTCTCTGAGCCGTGGAAACTGCTGAATCCCGCACAATCCTAACGTCAAGTGCAATAGTGCTCACCGCCGAGCAGAGCACGGCGAGGGCCTGTGTTCTTCCTCCCAGGGTTCTGGGTTCTTTTTTATTTTCAGTTTATTGCATCGCCCCGCGCCAACGTCTCCCCGTTTCCTTGACAGCGCGGCTGTTTATTTTCCGCGCAGCTTCGTCCGCCTCGCCCCTTCCCTTCCTTTCTTTCTATACCTCTTCTCTTCTTTTATTCTTTCTCCCGCTAAATAACCCCCCATCTCCTCCTCCCCCCCTCCACTGATAAATCATGCGCCGAGATGGCCCCGCGCAGTCAGTCAAAATTTGCGTCAGTTCTGCGGTGATGAGATAACCGGCCCTCATCTCTCGCCGAAGCGTGGAGATTTATAGGCCCCCGATAAGCAACAAGCTAGCCATCACTCTCAGCCAAATAGACTCCCGCATGCATTTATTCTTATTGCATTCTGCCATGCAAAATGGGCCGGGGCGTTCCCCCCCGAGGCCGCGTCCCTGCCAGAGAGGGCCCGCCCGCTGTCTGTGTCATTACTTTCTATTAGATAAAGAAATAAGTGCGCCGCTGAGGGCCGCGCGCTGATGGCTTTCTCACCGTGACGGGATATTGCCCAGGAGCCGCCCCGGGACTGCTCCGTGAGCTTTTGTTTGCCATTTATTTTTTATTTTTTTTTTTTCCAGCCCCCCCTCCCTTTTTAAGTCATTGCCACCCCGCAAACCCCCACCTGTTTTTTTGCTTTGGGCCCTACAGCCCCCGTCTCCAGAGCGCTCTTCTGCTGTCTCTGCGCTCTAGTGCTAATCAGCTCACCTTTTCCGCCACAGTGCTAACCGGGGGGCTTTTGGCCGCAGCCGGATGCCCCGCTCTGTTTCCCGCCAAGGCGTATCTGTGAGCGGGGCCAGATTGTGTCGCCATCCCATAAGCACTTTCTGCACTTTGCTCATTGGACAGGTGCCTCGGAAAGTGCTCCAAGCTGCCTCCGGCCCCCTCCGGTTGGAAGCCAGGGTTCAACCTTTTTGGCACTGGACTGGTATTTAATCATGAGCGCGGGGGAGAAGGTGCTGAGAGAGAGACGCTCCCCTTTATAAAGCGCATTAGAGGGGCTCTCTGTTTTCCCCTGGCTTTACACGCTGGCCTCTTGCTTTGCTTTCCCTGACCCCTGTCTCCCGTGCGCTCGGGAGCAATTTGATAAAGTGATGCGCTCTGCCTCCCCCCCTCCCTACCTCACCCCCCATCCTAGGTTATAACGTTCCCTCTAGTAGCTCTGTCCTGCTCTCATTTCATTGCGAGTATGATACCTCCAGACAGCCTTTGCCCGTCTCCCTGCTGCTGTCTGTGTTACTTCCGAGTCACACCAGTTTGGAAGGAACTCTTACGCTGTTGTTTGGCCGCCCACCGAGTGACACCTGAGTGGAAGGAGGTCTTATTAAATGTCCAGCAGCTGAGTTGAACAGGGCAGGAGGCAGTATTAATTGTGTAAGGAAGGCATTCATGTTGTCATCATCATTGTTAATAACAATGATAATGAATATTACCAGATGTTTCCTTGATCATTTTAGGTAAAGTCTCTTGTTGAAATGTACAAGATCAGTGCCTCCCCCTTCCATGATTCAAACTTGTAATGTTCTGGTAATAGAGGCATGTAATGGGCCAGCTATTGCCTTGATGACGTTATGACTTCATGGCTGTTATTATTAATCTGAAAGGGGGCGTTATATATCCCAGCCACTTTTACTGCTATGGCTTTGTCAAAGCAAAGCATGCGGTTCAACGGATGATGGAAATAACGTAGTTTGAAAATGAGTACTACAAAAGCAGTAATGCATGGGTCAAAGGTTATGGCACAAACCAATTAGAAGCACAAATAATACTGTTGGAGTCTGGTGATTGTCGTAATTTGAATAGCATTCATCTCATATCATTAGAACGTTCAGTCTACTTACATGTTTTCATTGGGGGAAAGTAACATTCCTTCCAAGTTGTGCATCTCATTTTTACCCCAGCGTATTGTAGCACTAAGCAGCACAACCGGAATGGGCATGAGTGCCTATTAGGTGGATTGACAGCAATTGTCTTGGCTGTAAGCGAGGCAGGTTTAACACAGCAGGGCTGCCCACTTTAAGAAAGCGCGTATGGATTTTTTGGCGGCTGTGTATAGAGAATTAACAGCAGATGTAATGGGCTACAGAGGCGTGATCAATGCTGGGAGTAAAGACATGACAACCACAGGACGAAATCCCACTTTGGACGCGTCGTCCTCGCTAATTGATTGTTTTTACATTTCCCATTCGGAGCCATCAGCCCCACTTAGCTGCGCAGGCCGTGTTCACAAACGCAGACGACGTCTTGCACCGTGCACTCTGCCACTGCGCGTTTCCAACTAGCTGACTAATTACAGAGAGACAACGCCCGCTTGAGTTTATCTGCTGACTGAGTACTAACAAGGAGTTTTTTCTGATTGAAGGGGCGTCGCTGTCCAATGCAGTCAGGCGTACCAACTATAGAGCAGCAGCTTCTCCTTCCCTGCCTTTAGTGTGACGCTCAAATGTTTACATGTGCCTTTGGGTTTATAAATAAAGTTTACACTGAGACAGTGTCCCAACAGGCATTGCTGATTTTTCTCTCAGTTGTTTGACTGCTGGCAAATGGTCGGTACTTAAATTTGAGCACATTCAGTGAGCCACGCCTCAGCTCACTGTGAATAATAGCAGACTGCCTTCTCTCTGCAGACCCTGGAAGATAACAGTCAGCCCGTGTGGAAGGTTGGCGGAGAGGCAGGGGAAATGCCCAGGCGTTTAAGCGGGGGAAGTTGCTGGGCTCTAAACGCAAAGTAAAGGCCCAGGCGCTTATGCAGTGTGAAAATTCCCAGGTATTTTGTATATTGTTCATTACTGACAGTGGGTGAGGTAAGTCAGCAGCATTCGCAAGGCCGTCAGTATGGTGGCTGCTGACGCTTAGTGGGCTTAGCGGGTGTCTGTGAGCTATGGCCCTTAGCTATGTGCTCTGCTGCCTCCTGTGAGGTGAGTGCGAGCGGGAATGCGCTCGCACTGTCGCATCGAACATCACAGTTGGGCAAAAGGCACCCGCCCCCTTATTCATGGCTGTGCAAAATGGAGACTAAATTAAGCCAAGCTTTTTTTTTAATACCGCAGAGTGGATAAGCAGCCATTGTGAATTATCCTTAATTACAGCTATTTCCTCCACTAATAAACCTGCTGAATCTTTATTGCAAAGGTTAGTTTACCCTGCACATATAAAAACCTGTGCGTGCTGGGAACTCGAGTCGGCGCTGGCTGGCAGTGGCTGCGTTCCCGGCGATGGCTGCCATAAATTTAATGCAGGCCATATTAATAGGCATTCCCTATCACAACCCACAGATGCCTATAGACACATAAATGGCTCTCCTGTGAGCCTGAAACTCGCCAGAAGGCAGTTGTGGCTAATGTTCCATAAAGAGTGCGTATGCGACAACAGAAGATGAAGGCGTTATTTACATTTGAAGACATTAGCGGCTTCTCTCTTCGACCCTACTCGGCTTGCTCCCCTGTCTAGGCTGATTAACATGTCAGGCAGCCTCTGCTGTCCCCCCTCTCTCTCTCTCTCTCTCTCTCTCTCTCTCTCTCTCTCTCTCTCTCTCTCTCTCTCTCTCCCCCCCCCTCTTTCTTGCTCTCTTTCTCTCTCTCTCTCTCTCTCTCTCTCTCTCTCTCTGTGGAAACGTTGTGGCAAATGAAGCCATTTTTAATTTATTGCTCCCATGTAAAGATTATGTTTCCCATGCAGGAAAGTCAATGGGCAATGAGATTGAATTGCTTTGGAATGGTTAACCAGTAAATTTGAATTAAAGGTACACTCTGCCTTTGAACGGGCAATCTGCATTTGGAAAGAGAAACATTTTTGCACCAGATAATGGTTCAACACAATGCAAGTTGTCAGAACTCTTTTTACATTATTATCATTACGTTTTTTTTATTCTTGGCATGAGCAAATAGGTCATCACAAATAATACTGGATTTTTCAAAGTCTGTTAAAGCCAAAATGTTTTCAGAGTATTTAAAAGACAAATACTGTGCCATGCCAGTTATGATGTAATTATTTGTGAAGCATTCAGAAATCAATAGAACAGCCTTAATAGCCTTCCTGATCCTCCTGTTATTCCATTTGCTGCAGTGGTATATTTTCCTTTCTGTGTGTACTTGAAAAGGCTCATTAGATAAACTCTGACATCACAGACAGAGTTCTGCTTAAACATGTTGCTGGCACAGACCCGTGTGGGTACTTATGCAGGACGCTATCCACACCTCTCCTTTCCTTCACAGGGTCTTCCAACAAAGGTGTCGTTTGGTTAGTCAGGTTCTGCACTTTGCAGTGTGGTGAAGGCCCTCTCAGCCAGCTGGTCCTGTTCCACACAGTCACTGTGGTTAACAAGAGAGAGAGAGGAAAGAAGGGCAGAGAGACAGAGAGGAAATGTTCAGAAAACCGGATGAAGACTCCGCTTGCATCTATTTTTCATCAACACGTTTAGGCCTGCTGTTCAGTAATTAAAATTTTCAAGTAGAGACGAATTTTCCTGTATGATTCAGGGAAGTAATCGACATGGGACTGATTAGCAGGCTGACTTGTGAGGCCTAGCAGCTATTTTGGTATCTCGAAATGATTCAAGTGTTCGCTGGAGGAATTTACTGAAGGAAGGGGGAAAAAAAACAATGCCTTTGTTCCTGTTGAACCCTCACACTATCTGCTGTCTGTGGATTGAAGGCATCATTTGTATCTGAAAGTGTTCCCTTAATTAAGACCTGAGCAAAATTGTTGCCATTGACCATTGCCACGTGCTTATTGATTCAGGTGGCGTGACTGTTGTTTAGGGCTTGGTGGGATAGAGTAGACTGGGAGTGGTGAATAGACAGATTTGAGCATCGTCAGGAACGGCCCCTCTTGAGGATTGATGCCACCCTTCTTCTATCTCTTGCTTTGTTTATTAATAAAGAAAGGGCACTGCAGAGTTTTAATTTTTATTTCAACACAGCAATTTCTGCTGCCATAGGTTCAGTGCTGTTTTAGAGCCTATCTTTTCCATGTTCTCTATCTATTCAGCAATCTGAACTTGATGGTTTAAAATGATAACCATAAAAAAATCTAAATACATCAAATTCAGACTATCTGTAATATCCAGCAGAATTTTGATGGTTCCAGGAGGGAGTTGCCCCATAACCATTTCTCTTCAAAGAATAAAGAGTTAAGAAAGTTCTCCCGTACTTTTTCAAAGTGGAATAGAATGCAGAGTAAATGCTGGGCTGTGTTTGGATTACTCCAGCTGAGAAATGTGCAAAAGAATCAACCCCAGAGGGCCCCCATCACCAGAGGCTCTTACCCGTTGGCTGCCTTCAGGAGATGAAAGAGAATATCTGCCACCTGATTGGTTCGTGAATTTTTCATAGTTTTTTTCAGCGCTTGCCGAATGCATGTAACGTTGCGGTGAAGCGAAGTGATAGCTGTGCATTTCATGTGTTCGGGCGTGATGTTTCCTCAAAATATGTAACACCCTGTTCAGGGCATAATGTGCTTGACAGACTTTACCAGCGATTTTATCCAGTGCTGCACCCTAAAACAGCCTGGCTCATTTGCTGCACGGTTCCCATTGAGAGCACTTTAATTATACATTGTTATTTATCTTTCTTTTTAATTACATTCCTTGCGGTGATCAGTTTAATTTTCCATTATGCTCTAAGGGGGCTGAACTGTGAATCACTTGGTGCATTGTGGTTAGATCTTAAAGAGGTAAAGCTGAAAAGGCAAAAGGAACACCTGGGAGCTTTTTTTCCCCATTGCAGTCAGTGAGCGGTGAAGAGGAGAGCCCAGAGGTGCCTGGGATTTTACTGTATTGGTGGAGGGGGGGTGGCAGGGTTAGTGCTAGCGCGATGGTCAGCTGCATCCGACCACATTACAGCCGTTTGTTTTCTGGTGACTCTCCAATCCTCTGTAATTGAGTCGAGCGAATCGGATTCGGTCGGGCTGTCGTTCCCTTTTAAGATCCGGCCGCGGCTGTCTGGGGCAGGGCACGGCGTTGAGCGGAGGGCCCGGCTCCTCACGCTTGTCACTTTGAGGTGGCGCGGGCCTCCGTCTGGGGACCGGGCTCCAGGGGCCTCGTCAGCGCGCCCCGCTCGCGAGGATTAGTTCCCCTTTAAGGGGGAAAAATCAAAGTGACGTCCCGCCATTTGCATCCAGAACGCTTTCCGATTTCCCCGGACGCCGCCCGGCATTTTATTACGATTGTCAAAAAGAGTAACAATTCTATTGTGGCTCGATTATTGGGTTTTTACCCACAGATCACCAGAGCAATTAAAATCTGTAAATAAGGCTACCCGTGTTGTCAGACAAACAATGGGCTCCCAGAGGACAAGCTGATTTGGTGGGAGCAGTTGCGGAAGTGTGCCTTCCTCTTTGGAACTGAGACGTTAATTAGACTGCACAGACGAGTTTTGCCACCTCGGCGGCATCAGGCTATTTAATGAAATCACAGTGACATGTACTTTTAACACAAGATGAAGTTGTTTACTTTTGTGTTACGTCTCGAATGACGACGAACTACTCTGTCTCACAAGGAAGGCAAAGATAATGCAATTGTGTGAGCTACATGTGTTTAGGAAACTGAGAGCAGTCTGGTGCACTGACTGCACCAACAGCAGAGCAATGTGTGAATCTGATATGTGCCGAAGACTTGGGATTATTTACCTATTATATATCTCCTATTATACCAGCCTGAACAGGGCCACACCTCGTATCTAGTTAGTGGTACATTAGGTTTTCACCTGGCTGGGGTCTGGGCCTACTCCTCTGGGCCTACCCCTCCTGCAGGTATGCTGTATTGTAAGTGAATGGTTTAATGTAGCCAGCCTGTCAGTTACATCAATGATTGCTTAGCATAGAACTTAAGCTGTGTGCCACAGATTCAGGCTGGTCGACCAGATTAAAAGTGGAGGACTTGGCTTCTCTTAATTCCTACCCCTCTGCTGCACTGGCACATGCCCTTACAGTGCCTGCATCTGCCGCTCATGACCTGGTATTCGAGATCCCAAAGACTCTTGTTCTTTGATCTTTCTGCATTTCTGTTATTTCTGCATCTCTTGAGTTTAGCTGAAATGTCATTCTCTTTCAGACATAGTGGAAAGTTGCCAGACCATTAGGATTTCTGTTGTCCAACGCCATATGGTGAGTGTGGAAGACAAAAGGGTCACTTGTTTGGATAGCAGACACAGCGGCCGAGTCGGGGCGTGGACGTGCCCGTTTTTGTTTCCTCGTTACCATAAATAACTGACGAAGGTGGGTGGCATCACAGGGAGCCGGCTGACGTGGCGCTCCGATCGTGCCAAGGTCTCGAAGCCACACCTGGGGCTATATGCCTTCGCGAAGATCCTGTTTACAGTTTTGAAAAGGAAGCTTCCAGCAACCCATTTCCATAACTTTACTAACAGCCCTCCTCCAAAGCAGCTTCTGTTCTCTGTCTTCCGGCACCATCCCGATGCATTTATCTCAACATCTGCATGCCTCCCACAAATTCAGACGGCCATCAGAAAAAGCAGGTTCCTGTGAGTGCCGACAGTCCCTGAACAGCTTGTTCAACGGCATCGGGGAGGAGAAACTTAAAACAAGGTTTTTGTAAGCTTTTGTAGTTGAGTCATTTTGGGTGGTTTGAAGAGGTAAGACACTGGAAGTTTGTGTGTGAAGGTGATCCTTCCTGTTCAGAGGCACTCTGCGGTGACCAGGAGCCCAGCACGGAGGCAGATGGAGCACTATCCGGCAGGCTGTCTCTTGTTTTCTCTGCACTTCTGAGTATCCCTGCTTTTACCCAGTCCCCACGGCCCCAAACGCCAGAGCACGGCCCACTGCCAGACACGCGCTGCAAGGCTGCGCATTTTTGTTGTTGTTTGTTTGTTTCTGCTGTCTTAAAATATTAGTGGTGATTGAAGGCGGGTTACATGAAAAGTCAGGACAGTAGCCGGATGCTTTCTGGAGCATTAAATCCTGCTCGCTGAAATTTGTCAGTGAATCGTTCAGGACTGTTGTGTGAACCTCAAACGGCGCGAGAGCCGCCCTACGGAGGCGACCCTCATCTCAGCTTTGCTGGGAAGCCAGCCGTGTCCGGGGGGGTTGTCCGTGCCGGGTGCCGTGCTGAGATTTGGGAAGCAGCCCGGCGTGGTTGTCCCGGGGGTCACAGGAGACCCCGCTGCGGTTTGCAATGCGCAGGCAGGCGCTCCTGTGCTGCTTGTTCTCCCTGCCCCTTTTCTGGGTCGCGAGTTGCCGTTGCGGCAGCAGCACACAGGGAGGAGGAGGTGTCACAAGAGGGAGCTGTGATTTGCTAGGCAGAAGTGGCAAGGGAGAGAAGAGCAGAAGACCAGTTCTCCACCTAACTCCCCCCCCTCCCCTCACCCTCTGCCCTCAGGTGGTAGAGAAGGGAGGCAGTGGCCCAGAAGTAATCCTCTAGTGCAGAGCTTTACCGATCTTATGTACCACACTGCTAACTCTGCTGTTCTGAGTCAATGCTATTGATCAGACCATTTCAGCAGCTGGCTAGTTCCCTGATGTGCTAAATTTCCCTCTTTAAGATGTTGGTTAATTGAAGGGCAGCTTTGCTGTGTGGGGGGAGGTGTCCGTGTCCAGGACCTTCTCTCTAACATCTCTGTCATCCTGCTGTCGCACCCCCATATTCTTTCCCCCAGCAGCACAGCTGCTGTCCACAGTGTGTCTCTAGCCAGAGGGGGGCACCGCAGCCTCCAACTTCTGCTGCTCTTCAGGAGAGATTCAGGACAGATTACATGGACAGATGTGAATTGAGGAGGCAGAACAGAAAAATGTCTGGCACTCTTTTACACGGGGACTTACAGTGAGGTCTCACACAAAGCCTCAAGTCTGAAGATACTGCGTGCAGTGAGTGAAGAGTTTCCCTAATAACAAAAGATTTATGAACTGAACATTTCATGATCACGGAGACATATTAGAATTAATGACTTGCCAGTGCCTTTAACTTCCAGGTGTCCTCGCTGGCAGATAAAACCTTACCGCTATGCTGTTTTGCTTGTTCAGTAACATAACAGGACGCGCCCTGCAAGCCCGCACTTGGTAAGACTGCAATAATGCTGCAGAACATTATTTAAGATGAGAGACAGAGTGAGAGATGCAGCAACCTGCACCGATTTTAATTAAAAAAATCCCCCTTTGCTGGAACACCGCCAGCTAATTTCACTTCTCGGAGCAGAACTGTGAACAGGTGTGGGAGGTGTGCTAAAACACAAAGCCTACAGCCACAAGTAAGAATCCAGCAACTTTGCACTACAGAGGAAGAGCCCTTGCCGTTTGTTCTCAATCAGGATATGTTTCAGCAGATGTCATAACAGGGTGATGCACATGTTTGTGTGTCAGTGCTTCGAGTACTTTCTCCTTGAGCAACGGATCCAGGTTCAGCCGACCCCAAGATGGGTATAAGCAGGGTCTACACCTGTGAATGTGCTCTGCACAACTGTATGCAATTTGGTATGTTGCAGCTGAAGAACAGCTGTATTATTCATATTGAGAAGTGAAACCATTACCAGAACCATAACAGCCGTACTGTAAAAGAAAACAGTCTTCTTTTGAAGTGAGTGTGAGCCCAATGACAGTCTTACCTGTGACGTAAATAATAAGGAGCATAACTAACTGCAGCAAAGATCATATGTATGCATCTTTATTCCGCTCCATCTCGATTTAGATGACCATCAGGGTGATCCACGTCATCTTGGAGTTGTCCAAGTCCGTTAATGTGAAACTCCACTGCTGGTCACATCACAGACATTGCTGCTTGTAACGCAGCAGCAGCGAAGCTGACCTTCCCCTATCAAATATTCATAAAGGCAAGACTCTCAATGATTTTCTGTCTCTTTATATATTTACAGCTTGGTGTCTTCCCCTGCCGCAGACAGTTTAAGTCAGGCAGAATTAAAGTTAAAGTGGCTTCTGCCTCTGTGGTTGCGGGGCGGCAGCTTGGATGGTGGCACGTTGCCTTTGCAGCAAGCATGTGAGGATTCCCATGTAGAAGGGCCCCCCCTCTCGCCGGCCCTTTGTCAGCCTAACTGATGCTAAGAGGTAACGCAGGTCTGAAGGCCTATCATGCACCATCTATACACTGTGTATTTAGGTGCCCAGCTTCTGAGCCCTGCGTCCTGTCATCCGCACCACCCCACTTGTGTCGTCTGCCCTCCTGCCGGGCAGCATGGCCCCGCACAGCCTGAGCCGGGCTCAGGGAGCTGGTAGCTTTCCCCTGTAGCTAAGGTCCGGATCTGCAGAAGCAGAATGGGTCTCTTCCTGTTTGTCTAAATTCCGGATCGGGGTGTTTGCCTTGGGGACGCAACACAGAGCGGTAAATTTCCTCCACCATGTGAGCGGGCTGGTGAGCTGAATTTTTCAGAGATCTGTTGTCGCTGCACTGTGCTAGACTCTCATTCACACGTCCTAAACTGAGCTTGGATTTGCGGTGAACAGGACCACAGAAGAGCTACAGTCAAATAGCGACTGCCTCCCACACACCCCGGTACAATCTGTATCGCATGTCTTTGCTGTGACTGCACATTGTACCACTTTATTTGGTTCCTGTGACTGTGAAGTCTTACACTTGAGAAGAAATGGTTCTCTCAGATTTTGTCCTCTATCAGATCACTAGCACATGGGCAGAGGGCACCCATAAAGGGTTGTCTATATCACCTTTCAGACTTGCAGCTGAAACGTACATGTAAAATGTTAAAAAGAATATGCTTCGTTCATTTTGATAAAGGACCTGGTTCGTTAAATATGCCCGTGAAGCAAATCTCTAGTAATCAATTTACATGAACATCAATACCCTGTGTTAAAAAGTCCATTCCACTTTATACATATCTGGAATTCATTTAGTAATAATTAAGTTCCATGAAACCACAGTCAATGTTGATGCTAGGAAATAGGATTATTGAAACTTCTTATTTAAGAAACGTGTTCAGCAATACTGGTAGCAGTTAAGTATTTTCACGTTGACTGATTTTGTTCTTTGCTAACTTGTGTCATTAATATTTATTTATGGCATCTGAAGCACTGTAATGACTTAGAACACCTGTAACCCCAGGTTGTTTGCAATGAATCTCTTCCAGGTTTGGCGAACATAATTTTAGAGTTCACCCAATTTGACACATTGGCTCTGGCACTATTTGTGTTGTACGTGACATTACACCCACATGCACATACACACACACACACACAAACACACACAAAAATGAATGCACATACCTGCAAACACACATGTTGAAATATATACTGTCTCACACACACCGACATACAGACACACCTCCCTTAGACCCTGCGTTCTCCTGTACCCTTTCTGAACGCTGTGCCCCAGGGCTTGCCCTGACTGTTTCTCTGTACAAATTGCTCAGTGCTCACAGTATTTACAACGTGTTGCTTACAAGGACATAGCCTATAATTACAGTATGTACTTAATAAGGTGAAAAAATCCATGTTAACAATGCAGAAGCACCAGGTAACCAAGAAGATCAAACGAGTGCGATGTCAATACTTAGGCTGTAAGATCTGGCTCTCTCTGTTGTACTAGTTTTACTGGTTGGGAGTGACGTGGGAGTGCAGAGCTTTTGCATGTTGTCAGGGAAGTGAAAATGAATCATAACCAACTTTAAAAAACAGGTGTGTATTACACATTCCATCAACTCACATCACAAAGGTTGTGGTTACTGAGTGGTCTACATTTTGTTACATCTTGCACGGGTTTCACACTCTTGAATAAGGATTTTTTTCTTGTCTGAAAGGCCAGTAAATTATTTATTTACTTTTTTTCACAGCAATGTTAAAGGTCAACATGGCATCATGGTAGGAGGGGAAAGAATGAGAACATAAAGCTGATTTAAAAAGTATATATAGATATAAGGAGGTGCTTTGATCATGTATGACTGCAATTACTGCTCTGTCACCCCTTTTACTGGGAAAATGCATTATAATGTGAACATTTGAACAGGAGCTCTTGGATGTTACAGATGACTGTTTCTAATGCAGTGCTCTCTATTAGAGACAGTTCTTCACTGGACCTGTTTGTCATTGTTATTATTGTTTTGTATTAATGGTGATATAATGAGGTCGAGAGCCCACAGTACAGTCATATTTTAGATTTGATGAGTGAGAATTTAAGCCACATAAACTGGGTGCAGCTTCTAGACTGCTAAATGGAATGAGTGGTGGAAGTAGTGCAAATTCAGCAAAATTGTCCTTGACAGTGTATATGCAGCAAGTCATTATATGGGAAATGCTAAATTAGAGTTTATATTATATATTATAAATAAGACTTGACTGTAACAGCAGAGTCAAGTCAGCCTGGATCCAGACATTGTGCCAAAGCAGTTAGATTGAGTATAAGTCAGAGAATGATATGTTAATGTTAAATAATGCCTGTGTTCCACCTTTGTTAGATCTTAAAGTACTGTGTCCATTTTTGAGCCCCACACCATAAGACAGATATACAACATTTTGAAAAAGTACAGAGAAGGGTAACAAGACTGGCCCTGGGTGTCAAACATATAACTTAGTGAGGTAGGCCTGCATTCAATCAATATTCCTCCTTAACTTTGATTCACAATTCAATCAAGTGGTACTTTTTTCCTTCACAAACAGTTTGGTAAGTTCAGCGGTCAACAACATTCATGAAAAAGAAGTTTGTATTGAAAAAACATATCCATTTATTTTGTCAAAGTAAAGGACAAGTATTGATTGAATCCATGCCTTAAACTCTTTAGTCTTGGGAAAGGGAGACTGAAAGGGATTTGAGTAAAGTTTCTAGAAAATTTAAAAGAGATTATGAAATAAGACTATGTAAGATCTTCCAAAATGTGTTCTGTCAGCAGAACAAGAAGGTGTAGGTGGACATTTGTCAATTTTACGCTAACACAAGTAGTGAGGTAATTTTTTTCACAGAGACTTTTTTCCCCGATGTAGTAAATGGAATATGTTGCCAGCATTCCAGGATGAAACAGAAACCCTTGGAGTACTGAAGAACAGGCTTGTTCTGGTGCTAGATGCACTTTATAAGTAAATGATGCAGCTAGGTGGGCTGAATGGCCTGTCCTCAGCACTAAAATGTGTTTTACTGTGTGTCTACCAAATTGTCATAGTGCCTGTTATCTATATGGACAGCATGCATATGTTGTACTAACATCCATATAGAGCCTAATAATGGTCTACAAGTCTGTACATCTGTAAATTAATATATTTTCTATGGAATATATGTGATTTTGAAAAGAACAATCATTGCATGATTATTAGATCAGGGGTACATTGTTGGTGGATTAACCAATTCATGCAAGCTTGGCACATATTTTTACACAATTCCTATACAATACAACATTCAATATTTGTTATTTGTTCATCTCAGAGACCACCACACACTTGACACTTTGTAAGAGCTGAATATGCAAGAACAGAAAAGTCATAATTCCTCAAAGTCCCCTCTCAACCTGAAGAGCAAAGCCACACAGCGAGACTTCTCCCCCCATAGAGTTAGGCTCTGGAAGGTATCTCAGCGCTATCTCTTGTTATCTCTAATCTCTTTTTCCACCCATTGGCTCCATTACATCTGAGTAAATATGCAGTCAGTGAAGCTTGGTAGCCATTGCTGCCTGTATCAGTGCAGATTCCTTTAATCACAGCTGAAGTTAAATTACCCCTTGCTCTGCCGTGAGTCTCGCTTATGCGTCACCCTGCCTTGCGCTGTAGAACTGGCAGTGGGTAAGCACTACAAAGTAACGCTTGCTAGTCATGTTCCTTTTCATAAGGTGGAAAGATGCTTTTGTGGTGTGTGACTCAGACTGAGACCGTGCCCGCCCGCGAATTATATCAGCACTTCTAGATTACCCGTCATTAACTTTACTACACATTTCACTTTGTCTGGGCCTTGATCGTGCAGTGTGGTTTCGCTGTGTTCGACTGAGGGGATTTCCCCCCTCTGTTCTTGTCGCCTAATTGGAGGAAAATGGCTGTTAAATCTCGCTTTATGTTTTTTTTCTAAGATCTGCTTTCATCAATTAGGTTACTGTACATTAACCAGTCAAGAAGTACCCTGCAGTCATTTTCGGTAACTAAAACAAGCTCGCTCGTGCTGCATCAAACAATACAGTTGCCCCCGCGCAGGTTATAGAATCATGTTAACAGTTTCCAGACGGCATTTACAGTACGTATGGAGCGGCGCTGGGGTCAAACCTGTGTTGCAATTAAAACTCAAACAGCTTTGATATAGGCCCAGAGTCAGCAGGGGAAGCCACAGAGGCTTAGATCAAACAGCGAGAAACAATTCTGCTACTTAAAGAAAACACATCTGTGTTATCCACTTATCTGGCAGACATCAAGAGTTGGAGTCAGTTCTATTTTGGTTCAATATATTCAGGAAATGAATCGAAATTCAATTAATTAAATGTAGAATCTTCAGGGACTATTTTGAATTCCTCAGTTGAATTTCAGTTCATTTCCTGATTGTCTGAATTGAAATGGAATTGACCCCCAACTCTGGAATATGCACGCATGTCTCATAGAGCTTTAGAAAATGCATATATCGAATAAACACATGCAGAACAACTAGTCATGTAAGGCACTGATACCCAAAAGGCAATAAAGAGCTACAGATACTCTCTCCAACCAAGGTGTAAAATGTATTTTAAGTGTGTGGTATTGCACTGTAGTGCTACATGAATTGGATATTTCCATGTGGTGGTACATTGTGGCATTTATATGTATTTCTGAGTGGTGTTGTAGTGTAGTGTAATAATATTGCATATTTCTGTGGGTAGTGTTGTAGTGTAGTGTTGTTAATGCATATTTCTGTGTGTGGTGATGGAGTGTTATGATATGTTGTTGTGAATTTCTGTGTGTGGTGATGTAGTGTAACGGTATGTTGTTGTGTATTTCTGTATGTGGTGTCACAGTATGGTGTTGTATATTTCTGTGTGTGGTGCTGCGGTGCAGCGTTACACGTATAGTGTAATGATGCAGGTGCCTTTTGATGGTGTGTGTGTGTGTGTTAGAGGGAGAGAAAGAGAGCTCTTGTGTGAATCCTCGTGGGGACTGCTGTTATAAGTAGAATTGGAGGTGACCTGCAGAGCTACACCCGTCTCCCTCAAGGCTTTTACAGAGTGACATTATGAATGAGCTGCCCTGTCCTCTCCATTCCCAGTGACCTCTACACATATTGACAAGTAACACACACACACACACTCACTCACGCACACGGCTGGCAAAGCTGTACTTTTACGAATAAGGGCCTTCTGTGTCTGAGACTTTTAGAATGCCTTGTATCTAGCGAAGTCTAGCACATGTATCGTATAATGTCACTACTGTGCAGACGTACTTCCATTATTCTTAAAATTGGAATCAGGTCTTTAAATGACGGGTTTTGTTTGAACTTCTCCCTGTGTTTTCATTGCATTTTGTTTTAACATTTCATATGGTAAATAACAGATCACACTCTCAGCCAGACTTTATTCTGTACATGCCTCTTTGCTGGCTCTGGCTGAAGTGGAGTCCTAGGGATGAGAGGCCTTCCCTTAGCCTGTCTGTTTTTGCTACTCTCTCTGTTATTCCTCAGTGGGCTTCCGCTTCCATTGCCCCACCTGACAAGGCTTCTACAGCAATGGGCATTTTTTGCTTGATTTAGGGGAAAAAACGTGCATGTCAAAAGTGCCTTCTACAGCACTGTCACAACACAACTGTCTCTCTGCTATGTGCAAGGTTTGGTTTCTCTTGCATCGTTTGCTGATTTCTGTTTTGCTGGGGAAGAAATCAGTTGATGTGCATGGACCAGCACGTGGATTCCCCCTAAACTCCAAAATACTGGTAGAGTTCTATGGGGCAGCGCAATGTGATTACTGAGGCTGTCATAAAGTGACTGGAGCAGACGAACATTGGCTCAGCAGTCATAAGATCGAGACAGTTCACTAACTTGCTGTGCTATCAAAACACTGGGAATTATGGGTAAAAGAAAAGGGCAAAGATGGTCCCATCTGAAACACAGAATAATCCTGTTACGTGGAGAGCCCAAGCTATAGCAGAAGGAGATCATGTGGCCTTACAGTGTAAAACACATAGGTGGGTGTCTATAGGATCTGTGTTTTACAGTCATGAAATTTACCTCACATACTGGAATGCATCCAAACATATTGGGTTTTTGAAGAGAAGGCTACAATAACTTCCCTCTTAGTCATTTCAAATGTGTGCGGTGTGTAAGAGAACAAGGCATTTCAGAGAAAACACTTAAGGGCACAGGGTATTTCCCACAGTGGCAGAAATTACCCGAAAACATGCTTGTTTTCATTGTTTTTTTTAGGGAGACAGTGTGCTCAGTTTTTTTCCCTCTCTCTCTCAACTGTAAAACAGGTTAACATATACCGCTCTGAAACAGAATATCTATTGTGCAACATTTTTATGCCGCAGTCCCACAGCTTAGTGCTGTAAAGCTTTCGGAATTTAACACAATGTCCCCTGCAGGTAATGGAACGCAGGTATAGCCAGGCAATATGAGGCACGATACATATAATTAGCCAACCCTGTTTGACCCTCATATTGTTACCTGCAGACAGGTGGGAATTGTGTGAGTCTCAGTTGACCTTATCATGTGACCGGGGTCAGGTGTCATGCTAGTAGTAGCTGTATAGCTGTCGTGGCAGACCATCCATCACCGGCGTTATTGCTCTGAGTGGGCGATGCCCTGAAGGCAAAAGTGGGGATCGTTTTACAGAAACGTTCGCAGAACAACAAGTTTTCACAGCAACGGCGCGCCGTTTCTTGTGAGTAAGAGTTACGGCTCCCAACCCTGCAATAACCCTCTTCCTGATCAGTCGGAGATTTATGGTTCTCTGCGGCGGGACTGTGAAAGCTGCCCGCGCTCTCGGGCTCGTAACCTCTTTACCCCCTCGGCGAACGCCCTCATTCCTCCCCGTTCCCTCTCTCCTGGGGTGTATAAGCAAACACCGCCATCGTGAAAAAGCCAGCTGTCACTTTAGGCCCGGTTTAAACCAAACAACTCATTATAATATCCGAACATGGCTACGTTTCAGTTGTCTGCTGCGGGGTTTTTAACATAAGGACACAAGCTCTCGAGGGTGTTGGCTGTCCCCCCCAGCCACCACCATCACCACCAAGCCCTCAGCTGGCAGTGTCCTCATGGCGGGCATTGGTGACACAAACTGGCTAAATATATTTGTTTTGCTGACGTCACCATCTGTGTCCCAGCTGCATGCCCTCCTCCCTCCGGATATGGCCGACCCCGTCCCAGGTTGCGCTCAGTTTCTGATCTATTGCAAAGCACACGGCCTCAGGGTGCAATCCATCCACGCCTGTTACCGATGGACAAATGGTCACAGTGGCTGAATGCTATCTGTTTGTCCTGCTCTTGCTTTTTTTTATGAGGACTTGATTGCGTTTGGACAGAAGTTTCTGGTCGTAAATTTTCCTTGTTGACTTTAGGCCGCATTCCACACAGGAGCCTGAAGGGCAAAGCAGGCAGCTCTAGGTGTTGTGCAATTTGTTATGCCGTTAAGGGCCTAATGGACGCTCACCTGGTTTGAGAGCTGCCCGCTGTAGTTTCACTGCGTCCCCGCATGTCTAGACGGTAATCTGTTTTATTGTCCCAATTATAAAGGCTGTTTAGCCACTACCTCTGCTGTCCATGCCTTATGTGTTTTGTTTTTTTTTTTTCTGTGCTGTCTGTTGTCTGCTTGGTGCCTCACACACCCACACGACCCACATCAAAGACCCCCAGCCTCTGGCTTTTGAGTGCTCTAATGGTCCGGGGCTTCAGTTCTCTTTATGCGTCGTTCCGCGGCGAGCAGCGGGAAGGCCAGCACACGTGTGGCAGCGGCACTCTGCTCCCATGTCCCGAGCCGCAGCCGGAGTCCCCACGGCTATTAATGAGAACGGTCCCACTCATTTCATGTGGTTTCACGAGCCGTGCAGACAGCAGCTTTGAAAGGACCTCACAGCGTCTCGGTGCGGTTTAGCCGGGCCCGCCACCAAAAAAAGGTACCCCATTGTTCTCCGCCACTGCGCCCAAGCACGCAAGGAGAACAGGCGGGGCGAAGCTCATTTGCCTTCTCCACAATTAATTAGGGGGAGAATTTATCAGATGTAGGTTTTATTAGAAAGGCTCTTTGAAGGAATTCTGAACCAAAGTAACATGTGTCGTGCATTTGATGCCCTTGTTTAAAACATCCAACCGTCAGCAATAATTTGCAGACGATGAGACTAGGTTGCCCTGAGAAAGAACTGGTGAGGTTTTACCCCAGGGCTTTGAACACGGTGCAGGCACTTAACCCATCCTGTCGGTGATCATTGTTCTCATAATTGCTAACAGAGACAGGCTGATTACTTAGCACTTTGTTTAGCAGTGCAAAACACACACACTTCGTTGTGTTGCTGGGATTATTGAGTGGATGGAGACTTGAGGAATTTAGTTTGTACATGCGCCTCGGATGAAGACGGGCTCACTGCCATTCCCATAATGTCCTTGCATGCTTTCTCTTGGGAACAAATAGATTTATTACATGCACACCTGTTTTTGCGTGACTGGTTTGATTGCATTCTCTGCATTTAGCACATGCTGCCAAGGCCCGCCAGCTCCACACCTGCAGTATTGCAGCACTGTGCTCCTGATATTAGACCGATAAACCAACAGAGTGCTTTCAATGCATTTCATTCAGGAAGGGCACGATCCGTCGATGAGATCCGCACAAAGCACCCTTGTTTGTCCCCATCCTGTTGTAAATTGCCTCCTACAACAGTAATGCAATATCACTGTCCACCATCTATGCACAAAATGTTTTCTGCCGTCGCAATTGTGCATTTATTGGCGTAATTGCATAATCGGAAGTGCTGATGTTGTCCATTAAGCCGCTTTCCGTCCTGCTAGAGCAGAGAATCATTTAATATGTGGACCACCGTGAGCGGGAAAGCATGCTTCACACACTCAAAGGATGGAAAGTCCAGATGATAACCTTTAACCGCACTCTCACAGCGCAGCCACGGAAACACGAAGCGAGACTGAGTGTTATCGTTTTGTTTTTTGATTATTTAGTCGGATGAATTTTTTTTTTTCCTTTTTAGCAGTCATCGCATGGGGACTGCTGTCCGGAGCAAATCGATGGCAAGCACATTACTGTAAAACGTATTGATCACAGAAAGAACCCACCGAGTGCAATGTTAGTCATCCAGACGGTGGAATGATGCAATGCTTAAAGGAATTTATCCTTCGACTCTTACATTAACCTTTTATTGACTGCTTGCATGTCCATAATTAACACTCACTTCAGCTAAAGTGGTTAATTTCGGCAGGCCGGGGCGGGTGCATGGCAGTGCAAGGTGGAGTGTGCAGTGGATCCTCAGTGGAATAGAGGCGATAGAATCAGAGATAACTTTCACATTAGCATACCATTTCACCGGGGCTGCAGAGCTATAGGGTTTCAGGGAAAATTGAAATGACTGATTGTATTGCCAATCTCTTTTGACTGCGTGCCAGATGGGATAGTTAACCCATATCTCTTTTGAGGTCAATCTTTTGGGACGGTGAAGACTCACAAATGCTCCCAGCACCCTCTTTCCTTTCTTTGCCTTTGACCTTTACTTTTTGTGTACTGTCTTGTGTGGAAGAGTTGTTCTGTAGATGTGTGTTAGCCTATTTAAACAGGCAGTTTGTTTAATTTGATTCTGTTCGGGGAATGCAGAAGGAAATTACAGGGAATTACAGGTTGTGAGTTATCAAGGGTGAAGCAGTCAGGCATATAGTGACACTCAATGTTGGGATCCATCTAAAGGGTTTCAGGGATTTTCCATGCCAGTGTTTTGTCTTGGTGTTGACATCATCTCCATCCTGTGCACAACAGCAGAATCTCACTGTTGGCAGTGCCATTGCCAATTGCTCTCTACCCTTAGGAAACTGGGGTAACAGCTAAGGCTTCAAGCCTAGTCTGTATCACCACTTGTTATTTCTGCTAATTCTAGCTAATGCTAACCCCACTGCTCCTATGGACTGACCTTTAGAGAGGAGCTTTGTCACCATCCTTTGCGCATTTTATTGCAGCTGAATATTTATGCTCAGTGAATTGTCCTGAGAAGCAGCGCTTTCTGTAATTCGCACTGTAAATAAGTAATGAGAACATTTAAACACATTACTGGTTGCGAGGCCCCAAGGTCGGCTTATCGTATTATTTATGAACTGATGTGCTACATAATAGTACTTAGTGCATGTTAACAGATGCTATTATCAGGCTCTGATTTGAGGTGGAGAAGATATATTGGGATGTTATGTGTTAATACTGTCCTTGTGCGGTAATGCACCACAGACAGGGGCGTAGATGAGACCAGAAGGTAGCACTTAGCTGTGGAGCTGCTCTTGCATTAAGTGGCTTGAGCCATATATATAATCACAAATTGTAGCAACTGTTAGCTGTCCCCTGGCCATTTACAGAGCCCAGCCACATCTATAAGCCATTGATGTGCAGCCCTGAGATAAGAAAGAGGGGCATTGGGGGATGGGGTTCACAAATTAAAGATTTCTTTTTTATATAATTTGATACCATGATGGCTCCATGGCCACACAGTGAAGCCCTTTTGTACTTTGTACTTCCAGGTCAGGGGTCTTGCCATTCACTCTGTCTGCTTCAGATTCATGATTACAGCTCGTTCTCCTGCAAGGCGGTGGGGGAATTGAGACGCTCTTCTTAAGAACACACCACTTTTTCACACAGCGCAACAGAGCAATGATTAATATTTAGCGGCAGTGGGAACAACTGTGTCTCAGCGGAACTCTGATGGAAGCAGGAAATAAAGAATTGATAGATTGCATTGATGTGGAAACTTGGGTACATTTACTGGGTAAATGTAACAACATCAAACATCAAAATGTTTTCTTTTCCTTAAATGAAATAAAGGCGAACATTTACTGTGAAGCCATCTGCCAACATTGGAATGACTGTTGTAGTAATCATGACACATCTAATGGCGCTTCAGTGCCTGATTACAGCCGCTCCCCAGTGTAGGCTCACACAAAGCGCATTTCTGAAGTCTGAAGAGGAAGTGGTTTGATTTCCATGGCCAGGAATCCCCAACCGCCAATCCAGGTTTTAGCTGGCAATGAGTGATGTTGTTGGCGAAATAGATAATGGGGGGGGTACACAACCAGACCATTGGTTTAACACCATCATCTCTATGTATTTAGCAAAGAAATAGTTTACACACTCAGTGGTAGCCCTGTAAAACTTCTGATTAATACACTTCAAGTGCTGCTGAACCGGGTATAACACTGAAGGCAGGATCATATTTATTCCACTACTTATTTGCTTTGCAAATGCACACATCCAGGGCAAATAACACAGCTTACGTTTTACACATTATCCATTTATACAGCTTGATATTTACTGTGACTTTTCAGCTTAAGCACCTCACTGAAGGGTGCAACAACAGCACCCCACCTAGGAGGCTCTAACTTTTGAGTTGCAATTGTGGCTCATTAACCCGTAACACATCCTTTGTTTTCCTTAAAATTTCAATCTGTAAAGACGTTTTTGGGTATTACTTTTTTCCTCACATCGCTTTTCCAGCCTCTCCCCCATCCTTGCTGGTGTTGGTGCTAACACGAGCAAACTGTCCTTCTTCCAGGTGCCAGTCCAGTCTTGCCCAGACCTTACCCCCTGAGGAGGCACCCGTCAATCGGCCGTACTGGGGTGAGGATGACCCACCCATGCCACTGCCCTTTGACCTGACTGACATCATCAGCAGAGTGGAGTCTCTCCTGTGGAGGTAAGTGGTGGAGAGGGACACCACTCTCCCACTTCCTCATCTCGTGAAGCTCTTAGTCCTCTCAGACTTATAAGAGCAAGCCTGATCGTCTTCCACTATCAACCAGGCCATATCAGCTTCTCCCGATGCTCTCTGATTGGATAAATGTTTTGCATTTCAATTGCTCAATGATTCTTGGAACGTTCTGATTTTTTTTTTTTCTGCACAGCTTAAAATTCCTGTGTCAAAAAAGTTTCAGCAGAGCCCAGTTTTATCCAGATTGATAGTTCTTGGCCTGATTGGTTTTTGGAACACTGACTAATTTGTTACTAAAGTTGTCATTGAAGACTGACCCCATAATGCTGTAATGCAGTGGATTCCTGTTGATGCTTAACTACAGACACTGATTTCACCTGTCTCTCCACATCTCCTCCATATCTCTTGTTGCCGCTCTCCCAGCATCCTCAGCCACGAGTCCTCTACGGCCACTCAGCTGATCGGTCATCTGTCACACAGACGCACTGAATAATTGTTATTACCTTGTGTCTCTCCGGTCAACAGTTTTCTCCCTCACTCATAAATCGGTTTTAATTGCCTGACCCTCTGCCCCCTGGGCTCAACTCAAAGGCCTTTCTCTCCGGCAGCTTTCTTCTTCTCCCTGTCATAAGGGCCACTTTGCGTTGGCCGCCCGCCATCTCTATCCCTCACGCGCTGGCCGTGCTGCGCAAAACCCGTTCGTGTTTACGTCGGGTACCTGTGACCGGCGGTGAATGTGGAGCGTTTTGTTTCCACCAGGCACCTGTGAATGGGGGACAGTATCTTCCCACAAGGTACCTGTGACTGGCGGTGAATGGGGTGGCGGGAGGGGGATGAGTTCAGTGACTCTGTGCTTTGTTTTCTTGTCAGGCTTTGAAGGACGACCGCGCGAGAGGCTCCCGCAGTCGCTGTTTCGGCCTAAACGGATTAACTGAAGATAGAGATCTGCTCGCCTTTAGACGATAACTGTCAGCCCCCGAGAAGCGAGGGCAGCACACAGCATTCGGCCCTCGCCCCGAGCGGCAGCCGCGCGTTCGGCGGGAGGATGAGGAGGGACGGAACTCCGGCTGGGCATCGGGGGGAGGGCGGCACCACACGTAGGGCATTGTGCGCACTTGCTCTCTTTTTTTTAGGTCAAGCAACCACAAGTATTACCATGAACCTGTGCTGAAGTAGTAGAATCGCTATTTGATGTTTGTTTGTATTTTAACCCCATGTAATGACATATCGCTGTTTTGATAGCATGAAATTGCACATCGCTGACTGTTCTAGCGCTCTACATAACATTACTACTGCTCACGCCTTGGCCTGCACGGTTATGTCTTTTCCATGGAAACTAAGTCAAGTGTTCTTCACCTTAAACCATTGTCCTCTTTCCGCCGCGTAGTGATTAGGTCCGACACATAGAGGCACTGTAGATATTTTATGTAAACGCCACGTAGTGATACCTTTTCTGATAGCCAAAACCATTCTTAACGTTCGACATCCCATTTCAGAACGAAACGCTCGCTCGTCGTGAATCCAAATCTCAAAAAGAAAGGAAGTGGGTGGGTCTCGCACTTTTTTTTTTTTTTTTTTTTGTTGTTGTTGTTGTTGTTTCCAGTCCTTGAAGTATTGACTGCAGCTATCTCCAGCGCAGGGTGCCTATCAGCACCTCGCATGTGCCTGCCGAAGGAGCGGGCAGAGAGCCCGCGGTGGGGCTGGGAGACATCCGCGCCGGAGACGCCGAGCGGCGCTCATGTGCTCTGCATTGATGAAAGCAGCCTGGCGATAGCGGAGCGCCCTCATTAGCATCCAGCGCTAAACCGGTGCTTTTTCGTAATTACAGCTGTTTTATCATTTCTAATTACACTTAAACATGTTCAGCGCTAGTTCTGCTGGTACGCTGCAGGCAATGTGAGAGATCCATTATTTAAGAAAAGGAAGAAAAAAAAAACTCTTTTTAAAAAAAGTGTAACGTGTTGAATGTCGAAGCCAAATGTTTTTTTTTTTTTTTTTTTTTCGTTATTGTGACTCCCGATGAAGTAGAATTGCTGTATAGTCAACTGAATGCAAATAAATCTTCTATTTTTGAATTTTTTATAATGTTTAGAGTTACTAATTATTTTGTTATTGCCAAATGTGTCACTCATTTTGTGTGTTTTCAGAGGAATGAAAGTACGCCGGTAGTTTTCAGTTTTAGAATTCACTGCACCCAACTCCGCAGCTTTTGAGAAGGCATTGCAAAAGATATCACTGTAAATGAAATAAAACACAGCTTCTGGATGCGCTTATGAGCGTGTGGGGTGTGTTGTGTGTTTGATGTTCACTCTTCAAACTGTGCCATATCTGTCTACATTGTGAATCTCTTTGCAGCTTTTTTTGTGCTTGGTTTTTCCCCCATGGTTAACCAAACAGTTTTCTGAGGATCATTAGTTGGGCCCCTGTGAGTTGTGGCCCATCCATCCTGCCTGTCACTGACCCGGCTCAGACGCAGATAAACCGGAAGAAATACCGGCAGCCGTCAAAGCACCCGGTCAAATTATTTACTGTGCTTGGCCTTTTTTTGTCAGCTAACAAATTAGCTCAAGTGTGTCTTTGAGGAGTTTCTTCCCCCAGGTTTTCTGTCTCCTTGCCAGATTGGCAGCTCGGAAGACTGCCGAGCTGAATTTACAAGCAGCTCCGCGGCTGTATTTACGAGGTTAGGAGTGCTGGGCGCGCACGGTGCGGCAGGCGGACGGAGACGCTCGCCGCTGTTCTCTAGCTGATCTTTATTGCCCACCCCTTCCCCCTTCACTCCCACCCCCCCGGGCCTCCATGAAGGTGGCTTGCTGTTTTTACAGAGTTAATGCAGGGCTGCCTTCGCTTTGTAAAGAGTCAAAATCACAGCCTTGCTTGTTTTACTGTTCACCTCAGGGGCTGCACGCTGCAGCCCTTCTGCTCGCTATCCAGCCTGTTCACTACAGTCCTACCACTCTATTACAGACTGGTATACTACAGCCTCACCGCTCCATAACAGGCCTGTACACTGCAGCTGTACTGTTCCCTAACAGGCCTGTACACTACAGCCTCACCACTCCCTAACAGGCCTGTACACTACAGCTTCACTGCTCCATAACAGATCTGTACCCAGTGCTTTTCACCATCAGACCTGTATTGTGCTGCTCTACAACACAGAACACTGTACAGTGTGGCTGTACCATAATATTGAGCACCATTGGGTCTGTACAGTGCAGTTCTACCAGGATGTTGAAAATCATTGGGCCTGTCCAGTGTAGCTCTACCCCAGGCCTCCATAATGTTGTTCTCCAAGGATATAGGAACCTTCCATTCACTGGAGTAGATTACCAGGAAACAAGTTCCATTTTCTCCCCAGATTTGTTGTTACTATGAACATGCTCCTTAAGTTTACACTGATAGAAGAGCTCAGTTCAAGATTATGATTATGCTGTTATTCCACTGCTTTGTTGTTGTTTGATGTAGGTTTGGGGGTTGGGGAAGGGTGTGTATGGTGGGTAACTAGTTCCTGTACTGAGTGGGCAAGCAAATGATATAAATGAGTTGAGTTGTGTGAGTGAGTGAGTGAGTGAGTGAGTCAGCGAGTGACGGATTGTCTACTTTTATGTTCCGCAGGAGTGTTTGGAATGTCCACTCAAGGAGGCGGCGGCCACGAGTTGTTGAGGGGAAGTGCTGGCATGCATTGTTCTGGAAGAGTCAGTAAGCATTTTAAAATCACTGTCAATTAGGCGAACAATAGGTGAGGGGAAGATAAAATAGCCAGGTGCCCCTGTAAATAGCAGTGTGAGGTCATGCCCCTCTGATTGAGTGTACCGTAGATCAGGGTGGAGATCTCCAACCCAAATGCCCTTGGGCTGCACTGGGGGCGCAGGCATGCATCCTGGATCAGTTCACAGGAGGAGGGTTGGGTATACTAGCTACATACTGCTGGCCCACTCAGCAACACTAGACTGAACACTGATCAGTGTTCATCTGAAATGCAGCAACCTACAGGTCACTCTAAAGCACTGTCATTAATTGATTTCACTGACTTTACAAGAGTACACAGAAAAAAACATTCATTTAATATGTGAATGTATTGGACGAACATTTACACAATAACAGCTGAGCGTAGGTACTGAAATGAAATGCCTATAGAGCAAGGGATTGCATAATTAGTCTCTAATCCTGTTTAGGTGTGAAGCCTATTTCTTCAATAGATGGATTAATTTTTGTCTTTGCAGATTTGTTTATGTAATAATGTTTTGCACTGTAGAATCACTAAATTAAGGCATAGCTGGAACCTTTTTAGCCATTTGTGTGAGTTGCTTCTGTGACCCATCCATGTATGGGCAGTGCCCATCCATATCAAGTGCTCTCTCATTCTCAGTCAGATGATTCCACCCTTTGTGTAGCGGCACTTTTAGCTTCTTCCATAGTCCTGTGCTCCACACCGCCGAAAGGCAGGTTTGGCATAGAAACCAGCCTCATTAGCTGATTAGAGCAGAGAAAAAAGGGATGTGTGTTCCCTGAGTGGAGTTGTGTGCTTTAAAGTGCTCTCACGTAAAGACAGAACCTCACTGAACGTAGCCCCCCCCCAACATCCCTGTGCTGACTGATAAGTGCACTGTTTTCAATGACAAGACGTCCCTGAGGTGAGTTATCCTGAAGGAAGGCAAAGAACCTCTGTGTGTGATAAACAGATATAGCAGGTGCTAGTGCTGTTTTACAGGAAATGAGCAAGGCTATCAAAACCATTGCTCCAAGCTCTTTACAGGCTTCCTGTTCTCACTGCTCTGCCCAAACCAGGCAGTTCTTTATCTCAGCATTACCAAATGGTCCCTTTACTAGCCAGGCCTTGCACCAGCCATATATAATTTAACAAAATAGAATGTGGTCTTATTGGAACCTGCTACCCGAATATGTGTTGTAGCCGATGGATACTGATCAGATGGTGATGCGGATTGTTTGATGTTTTTATTGTGACTGTGATCACTGCTGCTTTTCACATGGTGTTGGTAGTCTGTGTTCAGATGGACAAGCTACATGAGTTACATGGGAGCCGAACAGAGCGGACAGTAGATTTAACCATGTGATGGAAAATGCTTGACTGCACCTAGGGCATGCTGGTAGGGACATATAAGAACCCTTGACCGCCCTTGGATAGTATGACCTGTCTGCTGTCTGCTGTGGGCCATAGGCCTGACAGTGGCACTGCTGATGTGCTGCCCTGGCCCCATCCTCCCCGATTTTAAAACTCAAGTTCCACATGACGTTTCACCCCTCTGCAACCAGAGTTCCCATGATTGCAACTGTTTCATTTCACAAGGAGACGGTAACACAGCAAAGTGTCTTCAGCACCATTAGCAACAGGCCTCGTTATTGGAGGAGACAGACCTGCGTGCTCCTCGTTTTCCGCCAGGCTCTAGCCATAGCCAGGGATAATGGAGTCATCTCTGTCTCATCTGAAATGGATGCACAGGCTCCTTTAATATCAGTGGCCTGTGCTCTGTGCCCAGGCTGGGCCGTCTGTTTCACAGGCAAAAAAAAATGCTAAAAGTAGCTCGATTCCCTCCTTGCAACGGACAGGCCCATCGCCGTGATTTAAAACTTAATCAGCCGCGCGGAATTAGCAAGGACAAGCTGCTGCACCTTGTTCCTTATTTATGACTGTCGCTTTTATCCCACGCGTCTGAAAAATGTATTAAAAGCGGCCATTAAGGGAGTATTAAGATGTCATGATAGCAGGGAAAGGGGGAGCTGTGTTTGTCAGGGCACACGTCCCTCATCTGCTCAAAACCTGAGGTGCGTCCGCATCAATGACATCTCAGACCGAACCTTCCACTGCGACGGCGCCGCATTGTGATTGGCAGATCCTCAAATAAGCCTCAGAATAGCTTTCGGCATTGGTCTCCAAATAACTGAGATGTCAAATTACATCCAGCCCCCTTCCCCCTCTGACTCCTCTGGTGGCATGGGAGATCTATTTATTTGTCTGTTTATTTATTTCCTTATTTGGTTGAAATATTTGGTGGGGAATTATTGAATTTTTGCCCTGCGGTCAAAGTACTCATATTTAGTTAATAAAGACTGGGGGAGTTTGTTTGCTTATGAACGTGCAAGATGGGAATGACTTTATATAAGGAAGTCTGGAAGGGTGGGAGGTGACCTTTTTGGCGAGTCTGGTGTGTGCACAGCGTTGTGGCCTGCAGTTGCCTCTCTTTGCAGAGAGGGTGCGCTGTTCTCCCTTCGGCTCCTTCTATTCCCAGCCTCCGTCCGACTGCTTCATTTCAGGGTAGACTTTATTTCCTTCCAGTCGGCAGTTTAAGGCCTGGGCTCCCAGACCGTTTGCTTCCCCACCTCATATTTTCCAAGCGGTAGGCTGCAGGTTATTGGGGATGATCCGTCATGTGTCGTATTATATGTTCGCACTTTGGAATAATAAACGTCATAAATATGGATGGTGGTGAGGGTGCCCTCGGAGGAGCAGCAGGTTCACGCTGCTCTCGAGCAGAGCGGAATGATCAAATCCAGCATATCACTCTCCGTCCCTCTGTGTCATTTTAGCACAGGGGTATTACTGTGGCTTCCCCGTTAAGTCCAATGCGGGTTTGAAACAAACAGGAAGGAAAACGACTGTCTTGTCTTTTTTCCCCCGAAAGCTGAGGTTTACACAGCCAATCTTGTCTTTTGCTGCATTGCTGCAAGCTCTCTTAAAGGTGGCAATATCAGATGTAGTTGCATAATGCTCACCAAGCTATCACTTGTTTTGTTTTTGCCGTTTCGCCAATTCTGAATTACTCTAAATCACTTAGCCTGATCTGTTGTCAAGCAAGTGTATAATATGGATATGGAAATGGGTTGAATAATACCTCATTTTTATTTTTGTCATCACTCCACCACCACAATTCCAATAGCTATTACACAACAGCCACTCAACAACAAGAAGAGGCCAACAGTCTTAAGCTCTGGCATCATCACTGCTTAGGTCTCCAGTGCATGAATATATTATTGTGGTTTAGAGTGCTGGATCATGGAGAGGGAGACTGCAGCTCAGGCTGGAGCTACATAGACACCAGTCGCCACATTCGATAAAGACCAGGTCCAGCATTGTAGAAGCTGGATCAAACCCCCACTGATCTCGTCGGCAAGCTCCCCCGTTAATGGTTTTATGCCACTAAAATAAAACCGCCAACACGACCACGCAGCCAATCAATGGAGTCGGTTCATAAATATCTTGCTAGCTGTTTACTTGCTGCTGAGCTATACCTCCACTCAAACCAAAACCAGGTCAAGAAAGATGTGTGCACGTATGACTTCATTATGTCTTGCAATAAAAACATGAATTTCAGAGCCCCATATTACGAAGTTAATGCTTCTGTCCGATTTCCCCACCTCTCCCATTGATTTGTGTTTAAAAGACTGTGATCAGTCGATAGCACCTCCTGCTCACCATCCATCTTTATTTACTGATAAATAAAGTGGTGAGCATTGACATCCTGGTCTGGCCTGTTAAAGCATGCATGTTAATGACATTAAGGTAGGGAGCGCCGATGTACCTTCTGCTTCTGAATCACGCTGCAACTCCCCTCATGATAATTTCCAGCCCGGTCGCTGTTCTGTGTCCTTCTTTAAACCGAGGGGGTGTTTTACAGTTTGTTTTTGAAGGTGATCTTCAAAGGTCACTGCCGGCTGTTTGTCAAAGAGGAACACGCATTTCCAGGATGGCACAGTCTTATGTGCTGCCGTTCATCATCTCAATCAGCTATGGACCATACAAACGTTACCGTTGCATTTATATTCAAACCCATTACATCAATACCCCTGTGGTTATGTAATTTTTACCTGTTAGCAAATATATCTAAATATGTACCTGAGTGTTTGAATTACATGAATAATTTTCAGGATTTATTCCCCATGTGGAAAAAAAATACATGTAACAATCAAAGGAGTTTAAAAATAAATCCGGTGGAGACAAAGCATTTTAAACTACTGCTTATTTTGTGACAAGGTAAAGCTGAAGGTGCAGCTTGTCTGTTCTGAGAAAGAGGACCCCTCTGCCGCTCAGACACCTGGAAATTCCTGTGAGATGCAATACTGTGAGCGCATGTCAGGCTGAGAGAGGAAGGCACTCAATAGTCAGGTGAGATTATTGCCAAAGGTCAGAGAATCAGACTGTGGGTTTACAGGTCAGGAAGCTTGATCCTGTGGCTCAGGGATTCCCCAGAGAACAAGCCAAGGACCCATGCAAATCTTCTTGTGAATCCTACGTTGAATGTGTGCCTTACAATATCATGTCCCGACAAGTCAGTCTCAGCTATGGTAAGGCACAGAAATCCACCTAAACAATCCTGCTCTGTGTCCACTTTGCAGTTGTTATGTGAAGGCTGCAAAAATATTAGCTCTGTGAAAGTATTTCCTTCCTTTTTCTACCCCAAACAGTGATGGCTTGTCCAGATCAAACTGACCACAGTATGCCTCACAGTGCACAAAACAACAGGGTGATACACTAAAGCTTTAACACAGGGCCCCTCTCCTTGAAGTCTCCATCTCCTGGAGCCTTGGGCCTTATTATATTACACCCTGTTCAGAGACCTGTCTAGCACATTGTGTGTGCTTGCACTCACATATGTGTGTGAATGTTTGTGTGAGTGTGTATTTGTGTGTATTATTTATTGCAACCCATAATGCCGAAATATAAGGAAAAATGTATGACATAATTTTTAATGGAAATAAAAAAGAATCTTTCTACCCCACAATTAGATTACTTGTAATTTTGACTGCCACAAGAGACAAGAAAAGAGAGAGAGGAAGGGGGAAAGACTCAGTCCTTTGCTTTGTTCAGGCCTTCTCTTGGTGCAGAGCATCCACTTTTATTCTTCACTCTTTTTCCCTCCCCTTGCTCTGTCCAGGGAGTCATTATTGCTTTGGTAAATATTTCATAGACCTCAATACTTCAGCACAAATCCACCTGACAACTGCTCCTCATTTCTGCCCACAAAAGCAAGAAATAAATAAATAAAATCAAATGAAAAAGCCTGTTCTCCCCAGTAGCCCTCTCTGAAATTTACATTCAGGTTGATCTGTAGCTTTTTTGTGGGTTTTAACGATATTCCCACTTTAAAAAAAGAAAGGATTCTGTGGATGTTGTCAAATCTTTGCCCAACATCACTTTGCTTTGTGAAGCCCTTCTGTTTTTTTTTCACCTGCCTTTTTCCCTTTTTGCTCAGTTCAAAGGGAGGAGGCTCAGAGACTGCTGCACTTGAGAGAGGAGAGTGAGTGACTGGGAATGTGTGTGTGTGTGTGTGTGTGTGTGTAAGAGAGAGCAAGAGAGAGAGGGAAAGGGAAAGGGAGTGTGTGAATACTAACCCGCACCTTCCGCCTTGCTCCGACCTTGAAGAGGCCGGTAGACTGCGTTCTCTCTCTCTCTCCCTCTCTTTCTCTCCCATCTCCACCTGTTTACTTTGACTGGGTTACAGAGGGGTCTTGAACCAGATATTGTGCACTTTTGACCAGATCTTTCTCCCTCTCTTTTTGTGGATGAAATATTGTGGATGAAATATTCAGTTTTATTTAAGTAGCATCAGTAATATCAATATCCATCTTCAAGAGCTTCCCAGAGTTTCTATTATAAAGAAATTGGCAATAGCACCTTAATGCTAGCAGCATCAAAAGAGAATCTTTTTAAAGTGTCCCTGATGTTATGGCTGTGAATATGTTTTTGGGGCATTGGCGTTGATGGTGATAAGGATGGCCTCTTTACACCATTTTATTATGTCTCCATATTAATGGTGTAATTCAGCACTGAGGCTGAGATGGTGGGATTTATCTAGAGGGTTACCTGTTGATTCTTTTTTGCCATAACACTTTTGAGCTATGGCAAAATTATCACCCTGATAGCGGGGAGCTAGGAACTTGGAACAAGACAACACCATGCTTCCATGTAGTCTTATTTATTTGAATTCAGCAATAATGTCAGCTGTGGTAGAAAGGTCCTGTTGCTAATGTACTGTATGTATCACAGAAAAAATGTCCTCAACAGGACTGTGACGGAGTGCCGTCACTACAGTTGAGTATGTGCTTTGACTGCCATACCAACGAGCCTGGCTCTTTGGCGTTGCGGTCAAAGTCGCATGTTTGGTACCCCGTAGACCTGGGTTCAAGGCCGGGTGGGGTGACTGCTCTCGCCCTTTGCTACAAGGACATTTGATGGCAGTCAATGAATATGGCCAGATTCTTCAGTTTTCTGTTGAAGAGTGGACTCCCTTATAGTCACCAACCACTGCATTAAAGATATCATAATGTCTAAAACAATGTATGTACCAATGCAATAACAATTGCAATAAATTAAGAGAAATAAGTGACTGGGCACAGAGCCAAACCTTGCTGTAGATTAAGGACCCATGCACCGACATACTGGATCATGTAGTGGATGAGTATGTGTCTCTCCCTTCACGTGTGAATATTTTTGAAAGCATTCCAAGAATGACAATCTTACTTTAGATTTTGTGTATACTGTGCGAGTGCATTTTTGATTAATCTGTGTCTAACCGAGTTCTGAGGTATGCTTTGAAAAACTCCTCTCGGAGTCCACGCTAGGAGACGGTGCTGTGTTAGACGTTTTGGCTTCTGTCTGAACCTGAAATGCGGTTCACTAAAAGCAGCGGTGTGTTTGTTTTTCCAGTAACCCCCTGTGCTTTTGTACAAAGTGCAGCCGGTTCCCGTCCTAAGAAAAAAAAAAAGAGAGAGAGACAAGTTTATTCCCACTTGTTCCTGTTATGGTCAGAGATTGAAATAAGAGGCCCCTGTTCATTTGAATACATGAGATGGAGAATTCGTCCGGTCATGTATATTAATGCCCTAATCTACCAGCAACAGTGGGACTCTCTGGGAAGATAAAATGCCCCCAGAGTGAATTTGTCCACCTCTGGTGTGTGGGGTTCAGTGCAGGTCACAGTCAATTTGAGCAGGGTGCTACTACCAGCCAAGCCAGGGGGTATAAATCACAGAGAAGAGAAGCGCACTGACACAGAGACCGTGGGGAAGCTGTGATGGTGGCTGTAACGATGAAGGTTGGAGAAATTAAAGACAAAGAGAAGGAACTACAAACAGCGTTCCTCGGCCCTCGTGTTCTCTGGTACCCCGGCCTTTGCACTGATGTCTGCGAGGGCCTGCACCCCTCTGGGGAGCCATGGCCCAGAGAAGGACCCAATCAGCAGCAGGCTTATCCCAGTAACCCCTGTTAGAAGCTTGTCCACCTTTTAGAACTCTCTCAGAGGCACATCCTGATTGCTCAGTAACATTGAGATGTCCTTATGCAATTCCTGAGATAACCATACAGTCACAGCCATAGCTTAATGAAGCTGAAGTCTGAAGTATCAGCTCTGCTTACTGTTGGTGTCAGTGGCGAAGATTGTGCGCTTGTGGTCAGCATAATTACTTTGTAATAAGATGTAGCTACATTGTAGTAAAATTATTGTTACATTGTAATTACAATTATGGTTACATCAGCATATGTTTATTTTATGTAACCAGGCACCCTTGGTTATATTCTGCCTCTTAGCAGTGCCTATGTGATTTGAGTGGGAAAGTACAATAACATTTTAAAACATTCTAAAAATTCCCACCTTTCAGAGAAAGAGAGAAGGAAAAAGGAACTCTCTTTATTTTTCTGGTGCAATGTCAGTTTAGCTATTGATTCTCCAAACATGGATAGTATTGGAATATTATATTTATTATTAATTTATTTATTTTCACAATGAAAAGAGACTAGGATCATTTCATTTTAATTTCCTAGACCATATCCCACCTGTCTCCATCCTGAAACTTCCAGAAGCTTCACTGAGCCAAGCCTACTGTAAGGGTCTGCCCAGTAACCAGCCCATGCAGTAGCCATTTCCCTCTGATATCCTACCCATCATCCTCTCATTTCACCTTGATATATATGCGTGCCGGGAAATGTGCAAACACACTTTAGGACGTCCGTCGGGACCCGCTGGGGGACGTCACTCTCTTAGAGACCCTGCTGACGTGGTTTGAAAATACGAGCTGCTTATGGAAAAGTATCTGTAATTCAATTATAGGCCTCTCCCCAGGGCCCGGAGCAGCTGTCCCGTGTGGAGTGGGCGAGGCCACTTTGCCAGGCCAGTTGGTTTGCAGCACATTCCAGCCGGGATCAGAGAACATGGAAAAAAGGTTGGAGGACCTGCCAGGAAACATCCCGGACAGCCTAATGAGTGCTGGGGGACGGGCTATTCTGGACGATTCGCGAACATCTGAGACCGCGGGGGCTGCACAATGGTTAAAAGGCTCTATTTGTAGATCGTAAAGAGCGCCACACTGAATGAGATGTTCTGTGTGGCACGGTCACGCCTGCAAGGGCCCGATAACTCCAGCAACGAGTGTCACTGCGCAGCAGACGGAAAGGGAAGCTTAAGATTAAAGTGGGCTGTCTGAGTGATGTTGTTTTATGCTTTGAGTGGAATCCATTCTTTAATCACAACTGGCCGAACTGCTGTAAGCGGCGGAGGAACCAGTCCGATGTCGAATTGCACTTTAGGGAGCGGTGCCAGGTGCGGCCTAAAAAAAATGAATCGTTTCTGCGATTTAGCGCACCTTTGATGTTCGAAGAAAGGCTTAAGGGGGGGAGCGGGTCGCAGGTAGTGTTGGGAGTGCTGCTGCAGGGAGGGAGGATTGCGGCGGACAGGGGGGTTTCGAGGCCTCCTCAGAGGACAGGCGCGGCGAGATCACTCAGACTCGCTGAACACAGGGGCTACTTTGTGTCAGCGCGCCACAGTGCCGCTCTCACAAAGGAGAGGGGACGTGGGGCGGGGTGGCGGTTGGGGGTGGGGGGGGGGGGTCTGAAACAACTCCCGTTCTCCTCCTGCCTTCCGTCGCTGGCAGCCTTAAACAGCCCCAAAGCAAAGGGAATAGCGAATGTGCCGCACTCTGTTCGGGTTTCATGACTTATATATGAAGGGCTGTGTGAAAATGCTTTGGGTGTGCTGGGTGTCTGTTTTATTATCCCTGGAAGTTCGGTCATTGTTATGTGAAGAAATTTTCCCTTGTTTTAAAATGTTAAGTAATGGTTGCAGCGGCAGTGCTGGAGCTGTGCTGTTGAGGCACTGGTGTGACTGGGATGGTCCTGGGTCACTGGTCTAGAGACAGTGTTTGGACTACAAGGTGGGATGGAACTTGGCTCTCCCTCTGCTCTTGGACTAGTGCTAAGGTGACCGCATCCTGGTTTGCCACGAGTATGCTGTATCACAGGCCCACAACCTCATGTTTTCTCTGCAGTGTCTCGACTGTCTCCTGTGCCGAGACTGGGACAGCAACATGCAGCACAAACACCACTCGGTAAATCCTGTCTTGAAATCAGTGCCCCCTTGTTAATTTGAGCTTAACTTCACCATTTAAACAATACATTATTCATCCTTTTTCTCAACAACGCTGCAGAGAGTGTATAACAACATTATCTTCACTCAGAGCTCTGGAGGGATGAAGAGATTTTAAATAATTCACAAGATGCCAACAAACATTTTTTTCTTTCCCTGAGAATAACCAGATTGTCGTCTGTGGCAGCGCTTTACCCCTGCCAGTGTAATGGGCTCACTTTAGTCCATTAATAGACATGAGGATCCTCTCGCGGAGCGTGAGCCTCAACCCCGTTTGGAACAAATGCGAGCAGACAGAGGATCCGGGGAATGGATGCAAACAGGCGCATTATGGCTGCGGATTGCGTGGCCCAGCCTCTCCGCAGCCTCCTTTAATCACTCCTCGATTAAAGTTTCAGGAGCCCTGCGACTAAAGGTCCTGTCTGGGCCCCGCTGCTTTGCACATGCGGGTCCCAGGATGGGGTGCGCAGGAGGACGGCTCGCCGCAGAGGCGCTTGCCCGGGCTCAGCCCCGTCTCTCCGGCTCGACGCCACAGCTGTCGGTAAACAGAGCAGGCTGGAGGTAGTGTTAGCGCCTCATTCGAAAAGGCTCAGCGCGCCGGGACAGAGGGTACGACTTCAACAGCCCGGCTCACCGCCGTAATCCCTTTCTTCTCCTCGGAGGAGCAAGTGATTTCGATGTCAAGTGCGAGTGAGTTTAGGTGGGAAGCGAGCTAGGATCTGGAGGTATTCTGGGAGGTTACGTGCTTCAAAGCCAGGAAAAGTCACCCAGCGCAAAAGTTCTTAAAACATATTTATGTACACACAGACACATGCACACAACACAGAGGTGCACTGTTTTATTGTAGAGTTGAGTGGGGTGTTTTATTATTATTATTATTATTGTGTCTAATCTCTTTAAATTATGTATTAAATTATAATAATAAATGAGCAGGGGAAGGGACCTGAACAAGATTATACAAAAATAAAACCATGGATCAGTAGAATCAAATGTTCATGTCAAATACTATTATACCGTTGCAATTGTTGATGTGATATGAACACTGTTACCCTTCACAGTTCATAGAAAGGGTTCCAAGAATGGATTTCCAGGAATACTTCAGAGTCCAAAATTCTACCTTACATGTTGAGTTCTGCAGTTGAAGAGGTCTGTTTATATTAATTGCAATATTTTGTATGAAATATTTCTTCTTATCTACATGACTTGAAATTAGCTTGATTTACTGTCTTAAAACAAGCCTCATTTCTTATTTAAACCAAACCCCAACCATTCTTTTTTTATAAAACTGTATTGCTTCAGGTATATGGCAGGAGAAAGCATAGCCTGGGGGCTGTAAGCTGCAGTGAATCCCTACTGAGATTTCTGATCTCCTCTTCTTACTTTTTCACCAGCGTTTCAAACCATACCCCTTCTGAAGTTGCCCTTGGTCTTACATATGTAGCAGTAATTATGAATGAGGCAAGTAAGATCTGTACAAAACCATCAAACATTTTACAGCTTGCTGCTATTGTAATGAAGATCAATAGACACAATATTGGTCCCTTTTTTCCTCAGCTGAACTTGTCAATGGCAGGTTTCTTTCTTCTTAATTGCCATTGGCTGGGCTGTCTGAAGTCAGCTGTTGTAGGATGCCTCCCCTGTGAGAACTGGGGAATAATGCAGCGCTTTTCCAGATTGAGGGCCTGACAGAGGGGAGCGTGCTTCCCCCTGCTGCCAGATGCCAGGTGTTAAGGGTCGCGGCACTGCTAAACAGCGGTAAAGCAAGGCCTGTGCCAGTCTCACCCGCCTGAACCCGGGCTGCCAGCGGCCTTCTCCCACCAGCTCTTTGGCGCTGGAGTTCGCTGAGAGAGAGAGACAGAGAGAGAGAGAGAGAGAGAGAGAGAGAGAGAGAGAGAGAGAGAGAGAGAGAAGAAACTGGAGGCTTGGTGAAAATCGACGTGTCAGCCAAGGTTAGGCTGACCGGGGAAAGAGGGAGTGCAGGAAGCTTATACAGACCTCAGGCTGACAGGTCCACATGAAGACCCAGGAGCCATGCTGCAGAAAGGAGCCTTTACTTTGATGCTTTTCCATACCTTTGCCTTACAAACCCCTGAATGGGCTTTCTGTTCTTGTGCCTCATATAACCATTTTTTACACAAATAAGGCAACACCTTTCTCAGAGCATCCATTTTTAAAAGTATCACTGACAGTGCAGACTGTTTTTGTATCATGGCTGAGTATCTGTGGCTGCCTAAGCCTACACTTGTGTTGTCTGCGACCGCATTCAGCAGGTACAGCCACTGAGCTGCAAATCTCCATACCTTTAATATCTCCATATCTTTAAACCCAACCACTGAGCTTCAGAGAAAAGCCACCACATCTCAGTTTCAACAGATAGCAGAACTAATACCTTTGCCTCTCTTTTGCTCATCTGTAAAAACACCAGCCCTTCCCTCCCTGCAGTCAGTCACATCCAAGCTGCTGTTGTAGGTGTGACTTGGAGAAACTGCTTGCCCACGTTATCAACTTTTGTGACACTGCTACACTAGGCAGGAGGGCCAGGAAAGCTTAAATGTGCTAACAGAGAAAGGAAAGAAAAAGGAGTGGGTTTCTGGAGATGCAAAGTCAAACAGACAGATTTTTGTGCATATTGAGTCTGTGTTCTTGCACTGTCCTCCTTGCTCAAGTATGACAAAGGGGGTGCTCTCTCATGCTTGCCACTGTAAACACAGAAGATGATCAGTGCAGTTCAAAGCGAGCAATGTTGTACAAGAGAGCAGATGCAGCATTTTACATTCTGGACAAAACAACAGCTACGGATGCAGAATTAATTTGCGAGCACAGACTGCACCATCAAACACACAGCGTTTCTCTCCATCTGCTCCAACTCCCTGTTACTCCACAAAAGCCTGATTAATTCCTCTGTAATTTCACTAAAGGCACCTCTCAGTCTATAGTTCTAGCGCCAAAACAGTCGGCCCATGATTAATTGGCTCAAGGTTACTTAATGGTTTTAATTCTTGAGAAGAAAAAAAAGAAATTTCAACATAATGCATTTAGTCACAAAGATGTCTGCATGTGTGTGTATGCATATGTATCTATGTCTGTACCATCCTACTGCACAAAACGTTTGCATATGTATGTCAGCATGTTAGTATGTGGCACTACATCTGCTGTGTGTTAGTACATTCTCTGTGTAGCTACAGAATGACTTCCAGTCTACCCCAAAGAACATTCAGGAATAACTTCTAAATGCGGTTGTACAAAAGGTAAGATATTTTCCAGACATTTTGTGTATGGATGAAGTTCAGAGTGAACTATACCATCTTAGATTGTTCATGTTGTGCATTGCAGTCACCAGAACCATCTGGTCTATATTTTGTCTTGATAAGTGAAGTCTCTATGTTATGTTCATTCCCTGAATGCCCTGAGAAATTTGTTGGATATGTTTAACATTAATAGAGAACTTTAACAGAACACAAAAAACCCTGCTGAATATGTTTATACTTAACATAACAAATTTCTAGGCTGAAACATAGCAGAAATCAAAGCAGCATGGTAACTTTAAACTTTAAGCACAGCTATAATCTCACTTTTGTTTACTAGAATGCTAAAACCTAATGTTTTTGGGATTATTGCTTTATCTGATATACGTGAATCCTAAATACTCTTATCGGTCTGTGATGTGTGGCTGTTTTTAATCCACCTGTTTAGTTTTTATTGATTTTAGCAACAGCCGTCTTTTTTTGTAGGTAACAATGTGACCACAGAAAGGTGGGGCAAAGGGTATGATATGAAAAAATTCAACATATTTCACACCACTTATCTTTACCTTTCAAATATGTTTGTTGCCCTGTGTGAAGGAGAGCCTTCACTACCTCTTCCTTAGCCTAAATGTCACTTGTTAATTGATGGCAATCACTTGTTAACTGTGTGCACTAGTGTTAATCTGTGGGAGAACCAGTTTATTGGATAATGAGCCACACCTTACTGATTGAGGCCTGACTAAATACATGTGTGGCTGCAGAGCAGGAGGAGGCTTACTTTTTCCCTGTTTCTGGCTTGAATAGGCTGGGTTTCTTTGTTTTGTTGGTTGGTTTTTACAATAAATTATGGTTTTCTTTTAACCTGTTGCTTATTTCTACTCGTTCGTGGAGAAGTGTCGGCCAGCTTCTCTACACCCTGTAGTATGAAATGTGAAAATAACATTTTCTGATGATCCAAACAAAAACTTTGGAGGAGAATCGTCCAACAATCCCTATCTATCCCATCCACAAGTGTAAAAATCCAAGTCATCACTGTTAGCTGTTCACAGCCCCCCATCATCTCCTTTTATTTCTTTTCCAAATGGGGAGGCAGCAACCTTTGCCCATGGCCAGGTGCCAAGAACCCTTTGGACTGTCATCATCAGCAACACTTAGATTTCTTATTGTTTAAAAATTCACTGAATTTTATGTTTTATTCTCATTGGTTAAAATATCACATTTATTTGACAGTTTTTTTCTACCTTTTATGGAATCAGAAGTACAGTAGTAGACATATAGTAGAGTGAGTAGAGAAGCAGAGTAGGCAGAACTTTATTGATCCAAAAAAGAAATTGCCTTTCCAGCAGTCGAGCATGTTGGGAACAGAAGTACAAAGTAGATGAGATATACTGAAAGAACTTGAACTGCAATGGTTTTATACAATCATCGAGTAGTAGGAGGTCCTGTGTATCATCTGCTTGTAGTGGTTTGCAGGGCGATGTAACCAAAAATCCTTTCCAGTTGACTTCACATAATTTATTGGTAATAGTCCCAAGCTGCAGTGCCCCACTTTGCATGTATCTGCTTACTCATATCTGTTTTGGTGTTAAAATCTGGAAAAAAACAAAGGCAAACCTAATCTGGAAACTGGATGTAATCCTAGGGCGATATGAGAGCTCCCCTTTTCCAAATGGCTGATGTTGGTGAGCATAAAATTTGGCGGTTCTGTTTTATAGATACCAAAACACCTTCAGATATGCTAAAAAAAAACACATTCGGCTTTTTAAAAAGGTTTTTGCCTTTATTCTTCACACTGTACACCACATAATGGTAAAGTTATGAGTATCATTTCAAACGCAACATATGTTGAGAAAGTTATTGAGTGCCCTCAAGAATTTATGACTCATATATTAGCTGACACAGTATTGTTATCACAGTGCATTCAGATTCAGATAGCATGGCCTTATGTGTCTCAGACAGGCAAGCAGCAGCATTATGGATGTGTATCATACTCATATTGGTGTTTATGTTCACAGTTCAAAGGCAGATAGGAACAAGCATTAATCGACTGTTGTGTGGGTGGACTGATTTGCAGATATGGTGATGGGTGGCTGAGCTGCATGCATGTGGTGGGGCTGGTACTAAGTGTTGTAGAAGCTGTAGAGGCACTGTGTGTCTGTGAGGGAGACACAGCTGAGCACGATACGGCTCTTTACACGCAGGTGTGTGTGTGTGTGTGTGTGTGTGTGAGTGTGTGTGTCTGTGAGCGGACATGCATACAAGAGAGGTGGTTTGCCTTGATAGTGCTGTGATGAAAAGATGTGTGCATGTTTTTTTTCTGCGTCATGTGCGTTAAAATTTGCATGAGTAAGTTTATTCTGTGATGCGGAACATTCCACGCGCCAGAAGCCACACACTAAACCATGTGATCTGTCCTGTTAAAACAATGGTGGTGAAATGAAGTCTCTTCCCTTCTGTCTCTCTCCTCCTTTCCCCTTGTAAATTCCTGGAGAGGCACCTGTTTCTGCTGTCTTTAAATGATGCTGGTGAGAGTAATCCTGAGATCAGCCCCATGGCAGTGCAGTAACATGACCAGGTCTGGGAACGTGGAGGAGTGCAGACCCAGCACCCTGCGCAGAGCCGTCTGGAAAAGCTCTTATTAATCACATTTTAATTGAATCTCACTGAACATATAAAATGTGATCGAATTTTGTTTTTCCTTTTCAAAACAGATGTTTTCCGTAATCCCTGTAAAGCGATCCACGGTGATGTGTTTCATTAGGAAATCCTCACCGACATGGAAAACGCCTGATAGAAAAAGCCATGTGCTGCTTTTAGTTTCCCGGCCATGGCAGGGACGGTACCGGGACCGCTGCCGGGACCCCTCGGGTCTTAATCCACTCCCCAGCCACTGTTTTCCTGGGCTCTGGTGCTAGCCCTGCATTCACCATATCCACAGTCACTTCCCTGGCCCCATATCCAGAGCTGGAGTGCGCTGTGTCTGGAACTGGGTAGGCTGCTGAGTGATGAGCGTTTCAGAAAGTCAGGACATGCAGCCATCCTCCCTGGCTGTCCCCCTCTATCTATGTTTTTCTGTCTGGTTTTCCTCCATCACTGTGGTGTCTTTGTGGTAGTAGGGCCATTTCCACCTCTGTTGACACAGCACCCAAGATGTTGTCTGGGTGGCTTCATTTTCTATGGGATGTGTTTTTTTTAGATTTAGCATCATTGGTGATCCCCCAAGTGGGTCTCACTGATGGTAAAAACCATGCCCTGAGCAGCAGGCGCTGAGCATCATTCAGTAACCGTGGGGCACCACACCCCCCTCACCCACACCCGTGGTTCTTCTCTGAAACCACCCGGCTCTGAAGGGATTTCATCTGCATTTGAGTCACAGCTGATTAATAACCAAAAGTACCAAAAAGTTTTCTCTCTGAAGGGCTGTGTGGCTGAGAGTTGAATCAAAGCCCTGTTGTGTTGTTAAAAGAAAGCTGTTCTTGAGGAAGAAAAACCCTACTGTGAGCTTAAAAGGAGCTGTCCCATTTGATCATTTAGTACACATTAAAAGTGGTTTTGAAATGACTGAGGCCAGCTCGGTCTGCATTCTAATTGACATTCTTTTCACCCATTAGTACATCAGAGTTTGTGTTTCTTACCAAAAGGCACGGAAGTTCTCAACAAGGCACATGTTAGCAGTTAACTGTTGCTCTGCACCTATGCAAGGACACACATGAACACACATATGTTGGCAGCTATTAAATCAGTATAGAGGCTGTGTCCTGAACAAAGGGATGCTGCCTGCTGCTTGTCTCCTTCCAAAGTAGAACTTTACTAAGGCAGCACTAAGCAACTGTCTTAAAAAGGAAGCGAATCTGGGACGCACTTAAAAGTCAGGTGAAGATCATCAGTAAATGTGGGTGAATCATTTAGTGCTGAATAGACACTTGCATTTTTAATACAGCTAGCTAGATCCTTGGCATTAAAAGTTAACTAACTCCCTAGCTAGTTAGCTCAATGTTTACATAGTTAGCTAATCACCAAGCTGGCTAGCTATGTAATAATACTTTTAAATTTGCTTGAAACACAAAGCCAGTGGACGACCAATAAATTATGATTCTATTTTAAATTAAGGAAAAATGAGTATGCGTGAATAGCATTGAGATGTTCCTGGCTGTGACATACTGCATGTATTTTTTAGAAATGAGCTTTGTAAATTTGTCATTAAAATGCATTAACTGATGAATTATTATAATTATGAATTAACTACATAAAAACTGACAGCCTTAATGACATGGCTCCAGAAGTTGACTATAACAATGGTGAGCTAACTAGCTAACTATATTATGAATAAAGATACTCTTTTCAAGAAGCTTGTTAACAAGCTAATTTCCAAAAGAATGGCCACAACATTGAACTGATGATAGCTAGCATTGCTAATTGGCCAGCTAATCCATTATCTGTACTATAGAGCATAATGTTAAAAAGTTCTCATAATTAACTGAGGTAACAGTTTTGAGAAATGTTTTGAGAAAATGACACAAGAGGCATTACACATGCTTTGAGAGGTCACCAAATTAGGTCGTAAGATGAACAAGAAGATGTTATCGGTTTTATGAGAATGATTTATAACTGCTATCCAGAATGGGAGTTTCCAGTCCACTTCATTTTGTGGCATGTGCTGGCCTCTTACTAGGGAATGTGGCACCCACTGTATCTAAAGCTAGGTAATCTATGGCTCTGAGCTAAATGCTCATGTGTGAAATCAGAGGGTGATTAGATTTACTCTGTTTCAGTGCTGTTGATGCATTCGACTCCCTCCCCTCTCCACTCCTATACCCTGCTCTACACAACTACTCCCCTGAACCCAATCACTGTCGTAATTCACCACTGTCATCTCTCACCTTGACATACACTTAGTAAACGTGTAAAACGTTCCTTCGGGATTTGCTCAGTTTTAATAACAGAACATTTCAGGTATTGCTGGGGAAGAGGGATATCGGTTACAGGTTTTAAGGATTCTGGCACAAGCTCCAGATCCCTTAAGTTCCAACATGGGGCTTCGTCCAGGAATAACATCAGGGACAAGCAGGCAATTTTGAAAGCGCAGTTTTTAGTTTCTGTGCTTATTTTCCGGCAATAAAGTGGGGCCGTGATGAGATCTGCGTTTGGATGCCGACCAAAGCGGTACCTGTGCGAGTGTCAAGTGACAGCGTCTAATTACTTTGTAAAGTAAACAGAGGGCCTTCTTGCTGACGTTTCACAGAGCCCCCCGCACCACTAAATGTGTCATTCTTGTGGAAAAAAATGTGATCTTCTCATTAATAAACGACACGCTTTGTTTCCCAGGCTGCACTGCCTCCTGGCCTGGACTCTGGGGGGAGCTTTCACAGACTTTTTTTGCCCCTCTGTGGAACTCGTGAGGGATTGAGCCCGTCTTTGTGAAAAATAAATGAATAAATAAGATTCATTTCTTGAGAGCAAAGTGAATATTTTCTGGAGAAAGCTCTCTGCAAGTCCAAGCGAGTTGGGGATGTGGAAACTCAAAAGTGTGAATGAAGCTTCATTACGTAGAATTTCTCCTTCGGCAGTTCAGAGGAGCTTCCTAAAAACGCCCCCCCCCAACCCCACCCCATGCTGTCACCATGCCCTTTCCCGGCACACAGCTCCCTGTCCCCACATTTGTGGGCTTTGTCCTGCTACCCTAAGACCGAGGTGTTGCAGAACTGTCATTAAGATAAATGTTCATGTGCTGAAGCATGTTTACTCAACAGCAAAACTGCTAAAACTGCAGCTGCTTAACAGCAAAAAACACTCAGACTGCAGCTTCTCAACAGCAGAAATTGCTCAGACTGCAGCCTCCTTTAAACTACTAACACTCCCAGAGCTCGGGAGGGAAGCTGAACTCATTTAGTAAACACAGTGATTAGTTGAATCAGCTACTTATGTACTAGGCTGGAATGCCAACCTACACTGACTGAGTATCCCGGTGCTGTGTGTGTGTAATTGTGCACAACCTGATTGCCTTACTGGATTTGGGAACTGAGATCCTTGTTGTTCAGAATGTTTGGAACCTTGGAAAATTCTAATAAAATGAAATACTTTAATGTTGCCTCTGTAGACCGTAAGTAGGTAGTATGCAGATAATAAGATTTTCATTTTGGTTGTTTTTATACCATGTAGGTTAGGAAATAAATAAAGTGGCACAAGCTGTAAATTTTAATGGTGCAGCATAAATGTTAATTTCAGACAACAAAGTTTTGTTTCAAACTATTTATTTTGTGGTTCATTACCTGTTCGCCAACAATTTATTCTCTGTTTGCTAGCTACTTTTAAAGGTTATGCTGAATTATTAAGTAGAGATATATTTTAGCAACTATTTTCTAACAGCATAAACAGGTTGCCTAAATGTATCAACACTGTCTTGAACAACAATGTGTTTGATGCCTTTTTAGTGACATAACTAAAATCAGACTCTAGGGAAAAGAGAGCTTCAAATGGTATGAAATTATGTTAAAAGCTGTTCTGTAATTGTTCTGTGGAACTGCCGATGGTCCGAGAATATGATTGTGTTGTTTAAAGTAGTGACAGTGCAACACAACACTTTGCAATATTGGCAGGGTCAGACTGCTCTTACATTACTGGGTCCATCCCCACAGCAAACACTTAAATCCGATCATTTTTAAAAGCTGCCCCCAGACCATATCTAACGGCCTACTTTTTATTTATTCAAATTTCCTTTTTTTTTTTTCTCTGCGGATATCCGTGGTCCAACTGAATAATGGACAACATATTGGCTAGACTAACTGCCTGCAGTAATCAGATTGGATGTGTGCTGCTGATTATGAAACTTCTTCTATTCACTGACAGACGTTGTAATAAAAGTGTCCATAAATTGAATTTCTGCCTTTAAAAAAGCAGGGATATCTAAGGAGCATTTTGGCAAATGATCTCCAGCCTGCGTGGCATGGCTTCACTGGGTCTGGGGAAAGACGATACCACTGTGATTGAGGAGGGACCGCGGGGTCGCCGCCCAGCCAAGCAAAATAAAGTGCACTTTATTGCTATTCAAAATTCATTTGATTCAATTTGTGCAAATGGAAAGGCATAGGGTGGGTGGGTGGGTGTTTGCGTGTGTGTTTGTGTGTGTGTGCCTGCTTCTCCATAGGTAGCTTCTTGACTATGACTTAACTTGTGAACCGTTTCAATGACAGCTTCGTCAGAATTGTTCAATTAGCAGTGGTGTAGCAATATTACTTAATTATTTCTTTGCTAAGCAAATGCTCTTATCCAAGATTAACTGTGTATCCTAACATTTATGTATTATGTATTTTATAGTTGGCTATACTAAAACAATTCTTGTGAAGTGCTTTTCTCAAGGGTTCACAATAAAGCCTCACATGGGATTCAAACCAGCATCCCTCAGTTTCACGAAGAAAAGTAGTGAAAGAATCCTGACAGAGATGCCTGTGTTTAAAGGGAATAATAAAATGTTTTGGCATCTTTGAATTCTGCACAAGTAGCACAGGGTAATAGGGAATCGGCCTTCTCTCAATTAACCTCTGTAACTCCTCAGTATTCCTCCTGCAGTGGTTTCCCTCTCGCGGGGCTTCACCCCAGGCTTTAACATGATTGACTGGCTGTTCCAGCGCACGCGGTATACAGCAGTCAGACCGCGCCATGATTAAACAGAACATTGTTTCCACTCTCTTGCAGAAAGTGCCTGTTAATGTATGGCTGAAACCCACTGGGGATGTCTCTTTAAAAGGGGAGCTCTGCGTAATTGCTTAAGTGTGTATGTTTAGCAAGCCCTGCGTGATGGAAAGCTCGGAGCAAGCTGGAGGAGGGAGGAGAGAGCAGCGTATGGAGAAAGGTCGACCTTGCTTAGGCACTGTCACAGCCCTCCGGAGTCTGGTGGGGATATCGTATAGCTGAATTTGTAGAGGGTTGGGTTAGGCTGTGATAAATCAGATGGGGGCTGACCTTAAATGACCAGCATGTGCTAGGTTTGAGTCTGAGGTTACCTCCAAGCATTTGGGGCACTTCAGGCTACAGCTAGTGTTTGGTACGAGCGCTGAGACAGCATTGTGACGAGAACGTTATTGCCCTTGTTCTACATGACTTTTATTCAGTGTCCTGCATGCCTACTGCAGCTGACCTTGTGTTAATGCAGGCTAGAGCGATGTGAATGGGTCCAGGAGGTGGGTTCTTTGAAAGGGTGGGTGTAGGAAGTAGGTTCCTTGAACGAGGGTGTCCAGGATGTGGGTTCTTTGAAGTGGGTGTGTGGAGGCTGTTGCACAGCTTATGTGGCAGGTCACTCTTGTTAGAAGGTCTCAACTGCCCCCCCACCCCCACCCCCTTGTAGGTGTTGCATTGTCTCCAACCCAAAGTCTCCCTCTTTTGTTTTTCAGATATATCTCATACCACAGACACCATTTAGCTAGAACATTTATCCAGAATGTGCAATTTATTGTTCCTAAAAGAAGCTATTACTCACCCCACAAGCACGGACAACTTTGGGAAAAAATGCAAAGATCAACACATCACTCCAGTACCTACGCAGTAGCCACATTCTATGGAGGACATTATTTGAGAGTGGAGCGTGCCAAGACAATTCTGGACAATTATGGAAAGACAACAATGTAAGACTTGGATCTGTTTTAAAGACAATAACTTTCCCTCCACTGTTTTAATGGAGCTTCATTAACATAGCACGATGCCACTGTGTTTCAGCCTGCCCATTAAAGCCGCAGGTTCTCTTGCGCCAACAGTGTGGCCAAGGAGAGGATGGTGGTGGATACTTCGGTGATGTAGTGGGAAAGGTTTTAATAGTGAAATTATTATTTCAAAAAATAAAACCAAATAACATAAAGGACATCTTTTGAATGTGGTAAGTGACATGCTGCCCGCAAGGTCCTGCTTCTTTCTTTATCAAATAATAGGCTATTATTTTCAAAAGTTTCCTTGCCATACCTTTCCCAGAATGCCACCTGTGTGCATTTCATTAAAATGAGGCCTCAATACACAGACTCCATTTCAGTATTATTTTTGCTTATTTATCCAGCAATAAAAAGGTTCATAAATCACAAACCTGACTTTATGGGTTTGTTTAATGTAAAGTTAAGGTATTAGTGTTGGAGCGCACTGTTCTTCCATCAAAGCCTGGTGGACGTAACTCAAAGAGACTGGAGGTTCCTCCCCACTTCCTCACATTTGTCTTCTTTACAGAAACCAACATGGTGCAAATTACTTTTTGGTTGAGGATTGTAATAAATCCAGCCCGAACCTGGACTGCGATGTGGAAAAATCCTCCTGTCCTAATGACTTTGAAATGTGGATCCGGGACCGGGGGAATACCACAACAGAGGACAGCCATATTCACATCAGTCTGGAGAAGTATGGGGGGAAACTGCTCAAACAGCGGGGCCCAAACCACGCCTGACTCATAAATGCATATTAGCCAGGTTGTCTGTGTGTCTAGGCAGCCCTTTCGTGTCTGCTCCCAAGCTAGTCTTTATTAGGCCATACGTCGCTAGAGACATTTCAGAAGAGAGCAGAAACCAAACGTATGAGCGATATTGTTAATGGTAATAGGGCCTGGTTTTGCAATGATGTAGCCTTTAATTTGCATTTGAAGAATTTTTTTTTTATTGTATGACATTTATATATGACATTCTCTTAAGAAATTCAATTTACATAAAACCATAGACAATGGCTTCATTTTCATTTACTTTATTCAAATGCTGAAAAGTTTTTCAAATGTGTAGAATGAGTGTAAAGTATGAGGAATCTTAGGTTAAATTGGTTCTGATGCCGCAAAAAAATAAATAAAATAAGAAAAACCATAAATAGACCTACTCACAGAGCCCCATAAGCTTTGGGTGATGTTTGGCAGTAGGGAGGTAGGGATACTCACCTCACTGTTGAGTCAAACATTTACAGGGAAAGCCACCATGCTCTCTGAACTTTAGCATCAATGGTGCAATGACAGATTTGGCTCAAATCTGCTTCTAAGGATACCAAAGGAGATTAGAGGTCTGCAGACCAAATGGAACACTTTTACGTCTTTTGCTAAGAGTATGGGAAGCAGAAGAGTCAGCGGTGTTTAGTTGAGCTTTACGGCCTTAAACAGTGTTACCTGCATCATTATGAACCCAGCAACGCAAAGTCATGTGGTTTGTCTGCTTTGCTGTCTGATAAAACAGTAAAGTGACCTATTTATATGCAAATTTGGATTTCCTAATCTTTTGCATAACCTTACAGCTAAGGCCACTATGCAATGCAAAGCACGTCCTCTGACTGCATCAACTCTCTCATTGGTTGGTAATGAGCATGCAGCAATTAAAACAAATGTTAATGGTGTAGAGTTGAGGGTTTATCAGTCAAAGGGCAGTCATGACCTGATCTACCCTATAGAAGTGTTGTCTTTTGCAGACATGAGACACTGCAGCATATGGTGATATGGCTCTAGCTTGATCATACTCTTATCCCTCATATCCTGTTGTTTCGCTCTAGTAATGTGAGCTTTTAAGGCTGCACAGCATTGTTTGACTCTCATGACTGGAGAAGGGTCCTGAAATCTCCCAACGGTTTCCTCTTTCAGATCCGGATACCCTGAGTACTTCTGGTTTCCGCAACTTTAAGTGATGTACTTGAGGAAAAAGGGAGCAACTCTCATAATCTGACAAGGCTTTCACGCATCTGAACCAAGGAAGCATTCAGATGAAACGCCCACTTGTGGTCCCATACCGAAGCATGAGTTCAGCCCTGGCATCCAGAACATCCAAGTGACTGGGGCTGCATTTTCAAGACATAAAGCTGTCCGAGTGCAACCCTCGACACCCACTTTTCTGATTGCCCCCCACTTTTTTCCCCCTACACCCCTGCATGAGTGGCTCCTTAAGCAACAGTATAGAGGGTTCACTGAAGAGGAGCCCATGTCTGCTTTCACAGAGAAGAGGCTTGGCTGCTGGTCAGCGAGAATGCCTCACTGAGCATCTCTGTCACCCTCCTCAGCTGTCATTTTTTCAGATGACCATTCAGTGAGTCACTTTTGAGTGGACTCTCTTGTCGGGACCTCATGGCAGAGAGCAAACAGGAAGCTCTCTGCTGGTGGGAAACAACACCAGGGAGAGAGGGAACACGGGGCCTAATTTTTCTGGGGTTTTTATACGACACTACAGTATGTTCTGCATCTGGCCCTGGCGGAAGAAGAGAGGGAGACAGCTGAGAAGGCCAGCTAGGGGAAGGGACAGAGGATTAGGTGCAGTCTCGAGGAGCCACCTGTCTGCCACTGACAGATCGCCACCTGCCGAGCCGCAGACAGAGGCTAACGTCAAGTGGCCCCTCTATGTTTTTTCTCCTCCCCCTCATTCTCCTTCTTCCGCCTCGTAATGATTTTCGAAGTGTTCCCATTGCATGTTTCACATTCTAGGAAGGGCTGAGGGTGTAGGTTGGAGCCATGTTGGGGGGTCGGTTGCAGACTCCCAGCTGTGCAGCAGTAGAGCACTGAGACGCGTGGAGACAGAGCCATTATCTGCCACTCTCACGCTCGTACCCCTCGCCTGCCCTTTCACACCCTCCGGAGAGCCTTTTAACCCGAACGGCAGCCTTTTAAACAAGCATGCAGTCCGGTGCGCTCTGGAAAAGCTGTCTCTCTTCCTCACCCCACAAAGACGGGCTGCTGGTGGAGAGAGTGACACGCATTCTCAGGCTTTCATAAAACTGTTTATCCTTTGTTTTACAAATTAGTGAGTAAAGGGGATAGCAGGTGCTCTCATTTGAGGTGCTTTTCTTGGGGGTAGAGAAGACATCACATGTTCTGTCAGGCACTCCTCATACATGTCGACCAAGAGCTTTTTTCCACTAGTAACTTCACCCATGAAAAGATTTCAAATTTCTCACACCTACTTTTGGAAAGACATTGGTGTGTTTTGCAGTTCACAAAAAGAGGATGAGGATGCGATATGACCACGATGTATGCATGTGCTTGTTTGACCAGAGAAACAAAATAATATGTTTTTAGAGACTTTTTCCTCTCACAAGGAGAGCTTCCTTAAAACACTTTTAAAGAAGACTGGTTTGCGGCTTATATTTTAGCTGTTGAGCTCTACAGGCATCTAAACCTTTTTTCATAATATTGTTATTTGTGTTCATTGTTTATATATATTCGTTGTTCATTGTTTATTTTACATTCATTGTCTACATATCATGCTCTGAATACTTAGTTTATGTGTTGATGTCTAAGGGAAAAAAATATAAAACTGTAATACTTTTCAGTTTGGAAATGTGTAAAATATTGCTGTAACAAATGTGCAATGGATGTCTGAATGTCCGAAAGGCCTCAGGAAATAAATGACAGAAATATAAATCCAAGCACACTAATTATCATTATTGATTTAACTCCCTGACCTCATATCTTATCTGTTGTTTGTCTTATGATTTCCGAAAAGGTCTTCGTCTGTATATGCAAGAAGAGAACTGTGACCTTCAAAAGAGAGCAAAGGTCATAGTTCAGCTGCTGTATATTTTACAAACTCACAGCAAATAAGCAGACCCTTTCGAAGAAGGAAAAAAGAAACTCCTGGGATTTTTTTGTGGACCATCTGTTAATACTGTCAATTGCCCTCCAACCCGCCTGTTTATCAACCTGTAAAATTACGTTAGACATGCAATTTCCCATGGTCACGTGATCAAACCCCTGGGGTGCTTAGCTGTAACGTCAGGCAGATCTCAAACTGGAGCCCTCTCCTTTGCGATCTTGTGATTGAGTGTTCACGCAGGTCTTGGGAGTGTAGCGTATAGCTTTTCCTATATAAATAAATGTGCCATCGAATGTAAGGCAGCACGGAAGCGAACTGAATGTGCCTGTCAGCATGATCTGGGTGTGGTCAGTTCCCCCTCCCCTCCCCCCGTGTGAGTTTTGTTTCCAGTCAGTGACGCTGGTTTACATAACAACAGAGGGGTGGCGCCCCTCTCTGTGAGGGGAGACTGAGTGAATCAGTGCCCTTTCCGTTTCCACTGTGGCACTCCTTTGTGTCGCGCTCGTTGGTGACAAAGCCCTGGTCGGCCCTCGCTCAGCTGGTGACAGTGGCAGGCCTTCCTGGAGGGATGTCAACCGCGCCACTCACCGCTGCCCATCGGCCCCGCTTCCTGCTTCCTCCCAGCCGACTGCCGGACACAAGCGAGCACTGAGGCGCTCCCCGCCCTCCGCGGAGAAGGGTCTCTGTCTTTATTCCCCCTCAGCCCTGCTCTCATTGTAGGGGGCTGAGGCCTTCTCTGTCTTCCTGTCTCGGCTGAAATAATTCCCCCCGTCCCTCTCAGAAAAAAGGGGCGCATCGCTCTCTGCCTCTCTCTCTCTCCTCTCGCCGTCATTTGCATGGCAATGCGATTATCAGACTGAGAAGTGTCATTGGAGAGAGCCCAACAATGTGCACCACAACAAGTTTATCTAGGCACAAAGAGAAGTGGTGAACAATGGACTGCTTTATTCGCAGGTTTAACATATTGAGATTTGCCTGGTCACTGAGGGATATGTCACCCCTTTTGATAGACTGGTGAAAGTAGTATTTATCACAGAAAAAGTAGATTTTGCATATAAGCCTGGAGTGAATGCCATTAGGGGCAGCAGTGTGTGTAGTGGTTGGGGAATTGGTCTTGCGACCAGAAGGTTGGATGTTTGAATCTTAAGAAGGGCACTGCCATTGAACCCTTAAATAATTGTATACCTTAATTGCTAGAGTATATATAGAAGTGTTTAATATGTACCTTATGTAAGTCAGTTTGGGTAAGACCTTCTGTTACCAAAGATGTACTGTACTAGTGTAATGACACCGTTAATTAATACACGTAGCAGACAGAGTGATCCAAAAGCCTTTCTCTTATCTGAGGGGGACAAATCAATACACAGGATTGCATATTTGAGTATTAAGGCATCCTCAGTATATTGCTTGATCGCACTTGCAGAATCAATCTCTATACGTAAAGCAACAGTACAATTTGGCAGTTGTCTGTCATTTTTGAATTGATAACTGTAATTTGTTCCTGTGAAAATAAACAAATTTTGTCTGAGTCAGTGCATTTTTGGGCATGTAGGAACAAGAGTATCTGTGGTTGCATTAATCAGGTCCAGTCATATATTGCATAATATACAATGTAAATAATTCACAGGTTGGTTGGCCGGAAGTAGACTGATATCTTTACTCATATCTTCTTGCTATGCCGATAAGCTGTGAAACCCTGGTTATACAACAAAAAACTCCCACTACCTAAGCAAAGGCAGACCTCTGCTTACAGTTCCTTTCAACATCCCACCCCTCAGCACTTTATTGTTGAAGACCACCCTCATGTTAACCTTTTTTGGCAAACCACTGCACACACATGTACACACACGCACATACACACACGCACTATTGCATCAATGTATTATTATGCAAATACCCCTGTATTTCTGCATATACACGGTCATTCACACGTGTGTGCACACACACACACACAAGCATACACACACATTACAGTTGATAAAAGACAGCATATAAAACAGTCATGAACTCTGAATGAACCACAAGGGGACTGTGCAATAAAACAAACATTTACTTTTTGGTGTAAATCAAATACATAGACAATTCAAAGAGATTATTAATGAACATGCTTTTTTTACATAAAGATGTTTTAATGCTGCACTGAACTTCTGAAAAGGAACAGCATACAACATCAATCCAGACCCTGAATGGCCCAAGAGAGACTCAGTGATCAAAATGATTGCAAAAAATCAGTGGCTTTTTAATGCTCTCATATTGCGCAACACAAGGACACAAAAGCTATACAGTGCCTATAAGAGTCATGGGTAGCATAGTACAAAATAACTTGTATAACACGCTGTGTGGTACTTGTAATGACAAATAAGGCCACATACAGATACTCAAAGCAGCTTTGTGTCAGACCAAGCTAATGTTGCCAGGATAAAGATCAAAGTCAAAGAATGTACAAGTGATCATCAATAAACCTTTTGACCCCATAACCACTACTTAAAAAAAGTTTCTTAATAAACATGATTAGTCATGTTGAGTTGGTTTATCAATTCCTTCTTTGTTACAGGCTTCAATCACTTAAGAGAAGCTGCAAATTATTCATGTGAAATGCAAAGGGCTGTTGTTTGACAGAGGCCCAAAGGAGCAGGCTTAACTTTCCCCTTGGCCAACCAATCTGCAGCTCCAGGAGGAGTTATCTCATAACTTAGTTGCTGATCTTATCTGCAGAACAAACACTGATAATTATACAGTACCTGTCAGCGGGAGGCCAAAAGCTGCACTAGGACAATCCATTTAACAACTGCCGCTTGACTTTAGAGCTGTGTTTACAAGTGATGTAATTATAGGCCGGAGTGAGGCGAAACAGGAATGTTCACCCCTGCCTGTGAGACATTCTTTAAAAGTGGGACAGAGACCTGAGCTTTCAGTGAGAATTGCACAGTGAGGACTAAATAAATGAATAAATAAGTAAATATTACAGAATACTTTTTTGTTATTAATTCTACTGTTTTAAGTGCAGCATGCACAAACAACATTGCTGAAGTGCCTATAAAAGACCTGGACAGTGTGGAACTGGACAGAAGACCTCATAAAAACTACTACAGCTACTCCTTAGCAGTCTCCCATCACGTTACCTCAAGTGCAAGGGAATATGCGTCTTATTAGTTCACATGGCGTGTCTAAATTCTGCTCTGCAATGATAAGTCATGTACAAAGCTGAGGGAGCACAGGGCCAGGGGCTCTGGCCTATTGGTGCTCACTTGTGAGGGGAGACAGCTGCACTTTCCCGCTGGTGAAATGTAACTGGTGGCTCTTTTCCTGACCACTGTGGTCAGTCTGGAGGACTGAATTTAGCCAGTGAATCAAGGATTATACAAGGGGTCCCAAATATCCCGATACTGTTCCCAGGGATGTCATTTTTGGTGTATGGCCGGTACTTAAGCTGCTTATGGAGAACTGGCCTGGACGCTGGAGTTTCTGAGACCTATGGTTTGTTCTGCTTCCTTTCTTATCCTTTAAAAAAAATCAAAATCATTATTACCAGCAGGCCTCCTGAAACCCAGACGCTTACGGTAATAGCATTAGAAACAACAACATTGAGAAACGTGATAAACGTGTGGCAGGAAGGAAACACATTAAAAAAAAAGAATCCACTGACACTATGCTTTGTCAGGGGGAAGAAAATAAAGAGAACTCGGCCCAGCTTCAAAGGATCCATTTCCATAATTGCCCTGTAACTTCAGCGAAATAAATCTGAGGGGGCTGAGAAGAGCACAATCTTTCAGATGGGTGAACAGTAAAAGCTCAGGAGCTCTCTCTCTCTCCCCCAGCCCCCCATACCCTTCTTGCTGCCATTCTGATTCAGTGAAAGCACTCCCTTCTCTAACCCCTCTTAACAATAGGCATGAAATCAGTGTCCTCCTTCGCTCCTGCTCCAGGCCCGGAGGCTGCCTTTCTCCACTACGCTTTGTCCCCCCTGTCCGCCCCCTTGCTGATGGCTGAAACTACAGCCACATATTTCCAAGCCAAAACTGGCATCTGTCCACTTTCCAATTGGTTTCCACAATTCGTTCATTATGAAATGTTTTTCAAAACAGCCAACTCGAATCATGAATCTTTGATTTTTTTTTCCCCAGAGGAAAAAGGGATCGGTTTCGTGTTGTCTTCTCTCAAATCGAAATGGTCAACTGGAAATGGGCAGGGCCGTTTCGAAACGTGAAGGCAGCGCGGCGTGTGTGCTGAGCCCGCCACGTCACTCGTTTCGTTTTCGCTCATCCCTGACATTGCCGCGGCATCAGGAAAAAGAGCAGCTCCCTTTCCAGAGATGCTGTGAGTGGACACTCAGCAGGGCCTTCTAACGGGATTAGCGGGCTGGACAAAGAGGCCCGGTGGCTTCAAAGCTGGGCCCACACTACAATGGGAACAGCATTGTGAATCTTGGGGGCTGAGTCTGGCAGTGGGAGGGGGAGCGTTGACCAGGAGGTGAAGGGGGACAATGACGGAGGGGGAGGACGGGGTGAAAACATAGGGCAGCCCTCTTTATTTAGGCCAGCGTTCCCTTTCAGGGGACACTTCTCGCCCGCCAATGGGAAACTTTTCTGTTTATTTATTCTTTATTTTCTGCCCATTCAGACTGGCCGCTGATGGCTCCATCCGGGACTGGACAGAGGAAAACTGGGCAATGCCATCCTCTCACTGGATCAATAGAGACCCTCAGCCTTTCAGGAAGACAGATTAGATTCCTGTTTAATTGGTTTAATATTCCTTCACTTTTTCCCAAAACAGAATCTCACAGTGCACCCTTTTAACATAGCACAGCTATGCGTCTGCGTCTCACACAGTTGACAGTGGAAGTGAACGGCACTCGGAATCAAAAACTGGGTGTGACTGCGGATAGCAATGCAGTTTGCCGTTACGTAAAATACTTAGGTTTGTAGTCTCTCCTACATCTTGGTGGTCCAGCAATCAGCAGAATTATTGACGCATTACTTTTCACTTTGTCAAACCTAACACTCCTCACAAAAAACAACATATATCACATGCAAATGTAGAATCATTAGATCACACTTTATATTAACTGCCTTTTTGTACTGTTTGAGAACAGTAATACATTACTGCCTTTCAGCACAGTATGTCTTATTTTAAACACTGGTAATCAGATAATGTAGTGGTAGTTATTGGGTACTAAACTGCCAAATTAATTTTGCAAGATAATTCATAAATTTGAATTTGAAAAAAAAATCAGTTCATATATCTGTTGTTTTGATGTATTGGTTCTGATGTTAATATTTACAGTTAAATACAGGTGTCACTTGATGACCAAAGTGCTACAAACAACAAAAATCAAAATCTTGTAACAATTCATAATAGACTGTATCAGACACTATGACCACACCTGTAAAATACAAAGTGACCAATAATCTTGATAATGATAATTGTTATAATTGTTTCATTATTATTAATATTATTTTAGGTTGTTTTCCTCAGTCGTAAAATCAATAAACTTTTTTAAAAATCATGTTAATCCGTTTTGCATTTCAGTTAAGTGACCATTTGTGAAGGCAACGTTGCCCAAGGCAATGAAATATAATTATCAGCAGCCCCGTGACCATTTTTAAAAAATGATTTTCATGCATATTCATATTATTATGTGTCCATGCTGCTTTGTATCCCTCAAGGTGGACTAAAATCATATCCTGCTTACCACGGTACACTCTCACTTCACACCATGTGCAAAATTTCAACAGGTATTGGTATTTTTGTACAGCTCAACACTAATTGTGTCAAATAAAATCATGAATGTGTACAAAATGGAGCATGAGCAATTTTGACATTCCCAACAAGGTCCAATGTACAGGTCCTGTTTTGTGAATGGGGCCTAGCCATTGCTGGTAACTTACAAAAAAAAAGAAAAAGAAAAAAAGATCTTCTGAGAGTAAGGTGATGGTTTTGCTCACTCTTTTTGAAACGGGTGTTGGTAGCTGAAAATGTGCCCATCCCTAACTGTGCCCTAACTGTGCCACTTGCCTTTGTTTAACAGGAAACACCACCAGCCCCATACAGGCAGGCCTGTACCCTTGCAAACTCATATCCTGACATCCCATCAAAAACACACACATGGGGGGTTAGGGGACAGCAACTGGAGATGTGTGGGACTGAGGGTGTGGGGGAAGGGATGAATATGCAAAAAAAAGTCTGTCAGTTTGCACCGTTAATGTGTGACTGTGTATGCGTGTGTGTTTTTTTACCCATCAGTGTATTCAAAGCATATTTCTCTGTGAAAGGCTGTCTGTTGGGGTGTTTAACATTGCTGGGAGCAAAGAAATAAAAGAGGAGTCAGTGTTGATTATTGCTCATTAGCCACAAGGACATCCACTTAACGTGTGAATAAATGAATGACACTTCATGCCCTGCTGGAAATGGCCTCCGTGTTGCTCTAAGCAAAATGTTGGATAATGTCTTCCATTCGCTGAATAAGTAAAAGAAGCCTGTTGGACATGTATGGTTATACAGGCAGCCGTGATAACTTTGTTTCTTGTCAGGCATTTTAATCATTAATTTTATGCAATAATCAGGGGGCAACCAGTTTACTGCATGCGGGCAGAATCCCCTCTTCAGCATTTGAATTTAATTCTAGTGATCCGGAGAGACTGTTTCAGAAAGACCTCATTTAAATGCAGCTTCAAACGTCCTCAGATTTTTATCCATTTTTATTTTTGAAAAGAATTATTCGTATAGCTACTTCATACGAGTGTTAATAGAAAACAATTTAATGGCTCAACCTTAAAGTATTTGACCATTAAAAATGCAAATCCGTCTACAAGTTAATCGCACAGCTTCGGTCATTGTATGGGTCATATTAATTTTTTAAAACAATTAAAATATTTACATTTTCAGATCATTATAATGCCGTAAATATATTTTAATAATATTTAAATATGAGCGCCATTTCGAAAAAAGAAAAAGTTATGGAAAGTTATAGTTCGCGTAAAAGTAAAGTTGGCTTATGTTAACGTTTGATTCTTTTATTCTTTTCTCACTTGATTAGATTTCACTCCTCTGGTTCAAGTTTTGCATTCTAATTATAGCGGTAAAACTAAAGGGAAACAAATTTAATATGAGGGACGTGTCCACTCGTGCGAGTCGTGATAGGTCTTGGGAGGTTATTGGTCACTCGCCCGCTGTGGTATTTCCTGTGCCTAAGTTGGTGTTACGGTACCGGGAGAAAACGGGTATAAAACAGAAAGATGATGACATCAATCAGTGTCAGAGATGGACGCTGTGATTTATGAATATGCATAATGAGCACTCAGTTAGATGAAGGGCTCTCAGGAAGATAATTGATTAGACAGGAAGGCTGCATGGAGAAAAGAGCTGAGAAAGGCCAGCCTTTTTTACTAGAATACAAAGCTCCAGTCTTACTCTCTCGGCGAGGTCGCTACACTTCAGATACCTAGGTACTGTCATGTACTCGACCGCTCTGTGGTTCACTGCCCGGGCTAGTATCTCCTTCGACTTAATGTCAAGTTGTTACAAACATTTGCCGCTAAACGTTTTTGCTAATTAATTTAAAACAAAACAGCCCCGGCCAATTTTATTGCAACATTTAGGTTATGCTCAATAAATTTCAGATAATTTCAAAATACCTTGGGTTCTAAGATATTATTGCCAGTGGGTTTTATTTAAAGAAAGGAGCATCTACCAATAAATGTATCACACTACACGCGAAAGTGTTCTTTATTCGTTTATTTTGTATTTTATTGTATAGGATTACTTGAAGAAATTCTGAGGGGTGGGGACATTCTACCAAAAGGCACCATTAAAGACATGCTTTCACAAACTAATTTACAACTGTTGTAAATGTATTTATAGAAGCGTTATCGGTTTATAAAATTGTAGGCTATTAACAATGACCAACGATCGTTCCTTTCTGTAGAAAGTACTGAACAAATAATACTTTTTAAAAAATAAAATTAAGAAACTTCTAAACCATTTGTTGATATCCAAAAACACGGATATGCAATGGCCTGGATCCGCATTTATTGTGTAGCCTGATTTACGATTAGGAAATGACAGGGTGAATGCATTCATCAATTACCGACAAACCTATTGCCAAGGCGCTTAACATGATCTCAATTTAATGGTGCGAGGGGTTCTTATTGTTGCATATCTGTGTGTGAGTTCTTGAGAAGTATTTTGAAATATATTAGAACATTATCAAATGCTGTTGATACTACCAATAATAATAAATAATAATAATAATAATAATAATAATAATAATAATAATACTAATAATTATAATAATAATTTTGTACACTGAATTTGCGCTCCCCCGAATAGGCCAAACGAAGGCCTGAGACAGATTCCAAGCCTTTCCTGTGGATCATGGATAATATCAACCTGTAGAGGGCGCTCCAACTCCAACCTTGCGCAAACTTCCTAGACTTACTAACAAAGCTGCTGATATGCAAATGATCGTAGAGGCGGAAAACAAACATAAATAAATTATTTCACAATGTTTTGGAGGCATATGGAAAGCGGTGCAGAATCAATGTCTGATTAGAATTCATGCTAAATTTTTAAAGAGTTGAATCACAAATATATGAGCATTATGATTATGCCGGCAGATCATTGTGGACAGTCAGTATTTAACCTCTCAGCCAAGAATGTTTCAAGTCTGAAATAAATTCCCACGTTTTATTAAATCAGTCTCCAAAAAATATGTGCAATAACCAACCATTATATTTCAGTAGGCTATAGAACATAATGCCTTAGTAAAGATCTTCCAGCCATATTCAAGTCCAGACACACTATTTAGATTTTTTTCAGCTAATTAGAACTCGTCAGATGAAAGTAATTTAAATATACCTTAGACTATGTGCTAATTTAACAAATAATTATCGCGTCAAACCATTCGAACCACTTAAACAGGCAATGGTATCCGCTGAAAATGAATATGCTCAACAACTTCAAAATATTGATAACCGCATTATTGATAATGTTAAGCCCCCTCCCCCGGAAAAACACATGCTATTGTGATAAAGTTGCAACAGTTCATTTATTAGCCAAAATATATACTTTCTTGTACAATTTGGTTCACGACTATTTACATGTTCTTTACTCTATATACAAATTTTTTGAACATCAAATCCTCACGGAACTTACAAAAAGAAAACCTCACAGAGTACAGTTTCATACAATATTACATTAGCAGTTTTACACATAACATGCTTACAAGGTAAGTATACAGAAATGGTTCATTGTTAATTTACATTCCTTAGAACAGATGAAAATAAAACTGACAGGAAACTTATGAAGAAGAGAGGGCCGAGAGAACCATTGCTGCTTCTAGCTGGTTCTGAGGCCTGCAAGACAGGGGAGGGGGTGAGTGAGAAAACTGATGAAAAAATCTATCCTAACTCACTGCGTGGTGTGTGAATACAATTAATGATGTTTTCATAATAATAATAATAATAATAATAATATAGCGAATGGCAGAAATGTGATTCATTAGATTTAAAGTGTGAAAATTCATGACTGAATGACTGATTGAATATCTGAAATATTGTTATGCCGTGTGGCCTCTTAAATTAACCATATACTTTTCGATACGAATTAAAATTATGTTAGTTTGGTATTCAGAGCCAAGTAATTATTTAATTGTCGATTTAAAAAAAAAATGCGCATGGAAATTTTTTTAACGAAAGTAAACAAATAAGTCTGCATTAAGTGTAAGGTAACGTCTTACCGTCTGTGAACTGGGTGGAAGGCTGTTTTTAACTTTTTCTCTGCTTCCAAGGCACTAGATCTTTCTGAAATAATAATCATGAAATAAAGCATTAATTGGCTTACTTCACTAAATGCCAGAATCTAACCGATTGAGATTTTCAGGAGCAGACTTCTCAGAATTGCTAGAAAATGCATTTATCATTGAAACACACGGTACATTTCAGCCTAGTAACCTATATAACATTGCTGTGGGCAGACCGACGGTTTCAAGTAACATAAGGCCTACTCATATTTTTAAACCGTCTCTCTTGGCTAACTACGACCTATACCCGCAGTCTGGGTTTATGAGAGGCAAGTCCCTATTATTTTGGATAATTAGTAAACCATTAATGACGCTTCGGTGCGCTGACCGATAGAATGGCATATACTGTATTCTTCGGTCATTTAACTGGTTCATTTATGAAGCAGTTTAGAAAATCAGACTGACTACCCTGCAGGCCTTCGTGCAGTCGGCCTATACAATGCTAACCACACGTTCGTCTCATTCACATGCTCAGATGTAGCCCCACCTGCAATATTTATTTTCTTACACATTTTTCATTTTCCACAGAAATGTATTATAGCCAATATAATGTACAGGCCATCATATTCCATCTCTAAATGAAGTTATCAGTATAAAACAACCAAACGGATCAGGTTAAAAAAACGTGTGATATTCAGACAAGATTCACTCTGTGTGACAAGTACCTGTTAGGGAAGATTCTGAACTGTGACTCTTGTCGTCTGTGTGTCTGCCGTACATTGCAAGGCTGTTCGCCGAAGCCTGACTGGCCAGTCCAAGGTAATGGTTTGAGTTTAGCAAAGCGAGCTGGTGCGCTGAAAAGGCTCTATTTGTCCAGCTCTGAAGTTTCCCAACTGGGCAAGAGATAAGTCTATGAGGAGCGATTAGCGTTTGTGCTGCAGGCCCGGCTGAATTTCCGTTTACCAATGGAGACTTTCTAGGACTGTCCGGAGTTGTTGCTGTCTCAGCCAAAGACCATATCTTCGGCTTTTGGGCTGGGGCTGCGTTATTCTCTGAGGGTGGGGAGTTGATGGATGCGGTGTTCAGTTTAAGCTGTTCTCCGTTTGGCTGTGTAGGTTTGATTTCTAAAGAATGCTGGTGGAAGTGCTCATGCCGGGCCCCGTGGATGTCCTTGCTTTCTTTTACCACCGTTTTTAGAAACCTCTGGTCGGATCCTTGTAGGTCATCATAACCATCCGAAATCTCAGAGTCGCTTCTCGCATCTAGTTTCAAATCAGCAGGCAAGTCATCCTGGTCGTCCAAATCGTCCTTATTTTCGATGTTTTCAGTGTCGATGTTTTCTAAATCAATCTCTTCGTCGTCCTCTCTCTTGTCTCCGTCCTCTCCCTCGTGATCACTGGTGTAAACATTTCCCTCTTCGTCTGTCCGGCTTCGGGGAGCCCAAGTCATCTTGTTCTCTTTCTTAAGCCTTCTCCTCGCGTTGGCGAACCAGGTGGACACTTGGGTGAGGGTCATTTTGGTGATGATGGCCAGCATGATCTTCTCACCCTTTGTGGGGTACGGGTTTTTCCTGTGCTCGCTCAACCAGGCCTTAAGAGTACTGGTACTCTCTCTCGTGGCATTCTTGGGTCTGGACGGGTCACCAAACTGATACTGCCCATAGGGGTAAAAAGCAGGGTGGTGGTGAGGAAATCCCGGGTGCTGAACGCCCGGACTGTCTTTCAACTCATATTGAGCTCCCTAAAAAAGAGACACAAAAAGTTGCAAGTGCTGCAGATTTTTGCCTCACATTTAGACGAGTATTACTGTAGCTACGTCACTGCTCTTACAAAATGAAACCAATTTGACCACATTTAAGATGAATAGATTCAAAAACTCATTATTGTTTCATTACGGGTTTGCTTAGAAACATTGTCTCAAAAGACTACCATCTTTTAAAAAATAGGCTACTTTATTCCAATTTTCTTGTAACTGCTGAACGAACAGTGAAATGCCGTAAATATATTTAGTGTGACCAGTTCGGTCAGATTTTCATTTGGGCGGTTAAGTGGGCCTAAACGCATGGCTTATTTACATCTTTTGCACAGACTACGCATAGAAACTGTGTGTATATATAAGCTCCGGTATATTTTATACATAAACCTCTGTGGCCTATATATGTAAACATGTTGGGTAAAATACTAAATTAGTGTGCACGTTATTGTGTACAGTGATAAATATTTCACATCGATAAAGAAATCAGTACGGGGCGTTTCTGTCCAGACCTAGAGTCGAGCTGGCACATTTTATTTCTCGTTATACAAAAATAATAATAAAAAATTTCAGAGTTAGATAACATGTGTATCCAGTTTACTTATGGCCTAATGTTGAATGCTAGTGGTCGCATACAACGTCCTGCTACTGCATACAATGTTACGCTGAGCGGTTTGAATGTTCGCAATTTTAGTTTAAGTCTGCGGATCCCTCACGGGCACTATTGAACTTTATGGTTCGCTTTCTTATTAACAACTGCAAAAAGTCACAAAAGTAAGCATGATAGCAATATTAAAACTTCACGAATGTCTTGTTTTGTAATACCCTAATAACAAAAATCGTTAGTCTCGGACTGCACCATTGTTATCGTCAACTTTTTAATTCCTTTTTTTGAAAGTAGCCTACACAAAAAGGAAGGTAATGAATTAATAGATACATAACACTTACCAGTTGGTTGAAAATTGATATATCGTTTGAATAAGGGAGGAAAGCCCCGTATCCTTGTGCGGCAAAGGGTGATCCGTACATAGTGGACAGAACATTGGAAAGTGCCCCAGTCGGGCTGATCTCTGTGCCGGCTCGAGTGCTGCCGATCCCCTGACGCTCCGATGGGTATATCGGTCGGATGTACTGATATCCCAGCTGCGGAAAAGACATGGTCGTAGAAAAAAGGTTTCTATAGTCACAAAAAACGCAGAGTCGCCCTCTTGGTACGGGCTACAATATCCACTTTACAATGAGTACAAGAAACTCTAACGGAAGTCTATATTTCCTCATACAGAGCCAGTGTAAGCGATCCGATTGCGCTTCCCTCCCTCACTTTCCTATTGATCTGAATAGACTAAGGTCAGGTCCTTACAGATTGCCTTAGATTATTGGGACTCTTAGCTCTGATTGACATTTCTAGTCGTTCAGACGCCCCTCCTATTTTTGAAGTCCCAGTCCACATGCACACTCGCTTGCCCGCTTTTCTCTCTCTCTCTCTCCCTCTCTCTCTCTCGGAGCCTGCTCGCTCACTGTCTCTGTATTTCCAACAGATAAGTGTACTGACGTCGCGATCCCTTATTTGAATGGGTTTCAAATCTCATTTTATGACTCGCCAATCATTGCGTTTGTTATTTGTTCGCTTCGGCCCTGCCCCGTTTGCAGCACTAATTCTCTATTTGTGGTCATCTGCGCAAATGATAAATATTCTACTCTTCCGAAGTGATTAACTTCTTAGAGGTCTTCAATGTCTGACATTTTTTTTTCGAAATTACAAACGTCCCACGTGCGTGCCTCGACTTTTTGTGTATGCGTGCGTGTTAATAGCCCGCATTTAGGATGGCATTTCATGAATATTTGGAATAATCCGAAAAACGCGTCACTATTTAATTAACATGTTATGTTATGTGCACAACTAACCAGTGGTAGGCAGATCAGAGCCAATTAACATATAAGGTGAGACACCAAATTGTTGCAAGTGATAATTTGACACCAAAGAGAAAGTCAGACCAAGGGAAATAAACAAAGAAAATAAAACTTATCAACACAGTATAAATAAATACCTGTTATAAGCGTCAAAGACGACAGTTCTGAATATCTTCTAATTAATATATTTATAGACAATATACTTCTGAATTTGTAGGAAGGCGGTGAAACCGAGGTAATACCGAAAGTCTGGTTTCTTGTTAGACTGGACTACAACTAAGATTATTATTATTATTATTATTATTATTATTATTATTATTATTATTATTATTATTATTATTATCTGAAAGGATGCTATATGTGTGACTCAAAATATTTTTCATAGAATTTTTAAAGGAATAACACAAATAATGCAAAACCTATAAACGAGCGTGCTTTTATCATGAATGTATGATGCATGATTATACCGACGTACTAAGTATGTATGCAAAATTTATGTTGTCTATGCAAACGTTTAATTTCCAGGGGAATGAAAAAAAAACATTCCAGATGATTAACCTGATAGAGATCGTGTGGATAAACCGGATAAAGCCCAAGTGTTGTAAAGAATACGGATTAGAACAAAGCAAAAATCCGAATTGAAATTCCCCGAATCAATATATTAAAATGTGTCGGAAACATCTTTAATCGTATTACATTCAGTCTTCATAGCATTATACGTCTGATAATCGTTTGCAAAACAAGGGCAAACTTTAAGAATTGTATGCCTATAGTTTATTTTGAAGATATAATGGAGACTCAAGCAGTATTGACAACGGGATTAAATCTAAACTATTTCATTTGGGTTTTAATTATCTGATCGAGTTTCCTGGAACCATGTGGCTATTTAAACCTTTAATCTTCTTTTCAACTGATTATTATCATTTGTGAATTGTAACAACGACTGTTTAGTTTATCATATATTCTTCGCCGAATATCTATAAATTAAATGTAAAAATCTTATGTTGCTGCTTAACGCCTTGGCATTTTGACTGGTGACGTTGATAACCGAGCCAGGGATTATGGGGTTATTAATTACCAGCGGTTGCCTAGTACAATCCGTACGGAATGGTAATCACTACATAGCAGTCAATAAAACTGAGACACCGACTCGCGGATCTCGCAGCGATGTTTATCCAGGCACATCCGTGGCCAAGTAATCGCACACTGCACTGTGTGTTTGTGAGAATAAGAAGAGAATTTAAACTCACAAAACACGTTTTATGAACGACAGGCAAATCGAAATTTTAATAAGTTTACTATATAAAAACGGTTCTACTTTGTTTACGATTTCTACTTTCAGAATGCAGAAGGGATAAGAATCGCCTGACATATTTTCGCAAAGCATTTGAAAAGAGGTTACACTCAGTCAGAAGCGGCAGGTAGACCCTGGTGTGTGGATAAATGGGAGAGGCGGGCGACGTGTCTGCCAAGTTGGTGTCCGCTCTGCAGCGCACCGAGTTGGGATTGACACGTGTCTCATCCCCGAGACCTGTCAGGGCCCGGAGGTCTACCTCTGATTTATTACCCCAGTCAAACACACATGCACTAACTTAACACTTTCACACAGGGCCGGGAAACTGGCACAGCCATAAAAACATTAAGACAGCCCTTTTCTCCACGACATAGCAACTCAGTAACCAGCAGTCCCCGATCCCTTCTGACTGAAGCATTATTTTCTACTCGATAAAATTTGAATGAACATAGTAAACAAGAGAACAGTAAATAACGGCTGAAACTGTGACACGCCAACGCCTTCTAAGGCTCAGATGTAATGAAATTCAGTATTGATAATAATAATAATAATAATAATAATAATAATAATAATAATAATAATAATAATAGTCTACTTTATCACTGCTGCTCATACTATTAGGGTACTATAACCTGACCTCTGTTTATTACAAGACTGCCTCTGCTGAAAGTTGCCTAATAAACCTAAGTAGGCTATTTGGCTAATTATTAGGGTACCGTTCTGCAGCAGCAGTCCAAACCTTGTTTATTTACTGCCGTATTCTTTCATTCGTTATTCACATCTGTTTATATCATTGAGTCTTGATTTCCGTAGCAGGAGCCAATGCGCTCTGTCATTTTGTAATTAACATTTAAACTCCGTGGGACTCGTTAAATAATTTCTGTAAGTTTGTTTCACGAAAATACGCGGAATATAGTGTAGCTCCGTGATGCAAGTATCCAGATAAACAAGAGGAGACGTATTGTTAAAGTGCTGCTCCATATGCAATACACAACGTGCTAACGACACAACTAATGACGTGAAGCGCAAGGAGAAAAGGCGAGATCAAAGACTTTCAAACAGAGGCTCTTCAAATTACACATTTCGATCTTTTCCATAATTCCAAGGCGGCAGAAAACAAGTGACACATACCTTATCACACATGGAATCAATTTTAAAGGGCTCTCCTGATCAAGATCTGTTAATTGCGGTGACAACGGATTTGAAAAGAAAACACAATTAATGACCTTTGATGTTTGGGGTTGTTGAGGAGGGGGCAGGGAGAAAGAGAGAGGCTTTCCCAAATCGCATTTTCTTAACTGCTTTGATAAACAAGCCTTTTATTTGCGGATTCTTGAAGAGAAACGTTAATGAAAGCTTGCAGTTCGTGTAGTTTGTTTTGACAACTTGGAATTTATGCATCTTAAATGTCATTAGTCCAAACTTTTCAAAGGTTACAAAAGTATACTGCTATTCCAATTTCTGTTTTAAGAAAAGCCGAGGGTATCTGAAGATTTAAATCTAACATGTTTCTGCTTCACTTATTCAACCAAACCTATTCTGGCCTAAGAACTGGCCTGGTCTATCCCGCAATAGATTTTTAATCATAAATGCAGTTAGCAGTAGTTGAGTAGTCTATTCCACTTTAAGAATGCTGTTACTTACCTGAAACGTAAAACCGTTTTAAAATAGTTTACAGCCAAGAATGGCCTCTTCAATAACTAATAGTGTGCGCTTTCCAATTGGATTCAACCGAGTTAAATAAGGGTAATTAATCTTGTGGCATGTGTTTGTAAAGCAGTAGAGGCTGAATCTTTCACATGCAATAAGTTTATTTTGAAATAAGCTGTAGCTTGAACCAAAGGCAAGTGTGAGAAGAAAATAATTCTTAGTACCATATGAATTTTTCTTTTTAGTTGAAACTGGGACAAACGGAATAAAGGTGTTCTAATTAGCTACACCACACCAACCAATGTGACCGTTTTAATCAGACAAACTCTGCCAGCATGGGTGAGAAGGGAAGGATTTTGAACAGGTTTTCAGATACATTACTGTTTGAAACATGCCAATACAGCATTTAGCGCATATAGTATTTCGCTCTTCTGATAATTGATACTTACCAAATAGTAACACGTTAAAGGGTCTCTACTCATCAAATCGTCACATGACGTCAACATATCTTTAAACCAAATCAAATCTGTCTTAACTCGAAGCCGTAAACAATTAAAGGTACATTTGATTGTCCCTGGGGTTCACATTTTGAAGCTTGTTATCTTAAGTAGCCTAATGATAGAAACAGAAACGGAACATAAAAGGAAAAGCGTCATAACGTAATAATAGCACAACTGTTTGTTAATGGAATCAACCATTATTCCTTTAATATGTAATTTCTTTTAAAAGTTTTAAGTTTTTTTTCCTTAATGAAATGAAGTCAGATGATGTTTTATGCTGCTGGTGGCCAGACTACAAGACGGTGACTCAAATTAATTTTAGTTATTTATTTGCGGTAAATATATATTTTTTTTCAAAATGTAAAAGATTCTTTACATAATGGAAGAGAGGCTATTTTAATAAGGATTTTAGGGTTGCTTTTCTTAAAATGTATCTTTCAAGCTAAAAACGTCTAAAAGGGCAGGCACATGCATACTGGACTGCCCGTGCATCGGCGATCGCCAGCAACATAACAAAGCTCCGTGCTTACGAGCTACTGGTGACTTCTACACACGTCTGTGTTAATTTCTTTGGGGAGTTATTCTCGCCTGCCTTGGCAGAGGTGTAAAGGACAAGGCAGAGCTTTAAAAAGGAGCCCATAAAGAGAGAATTTGTGGTTAAATTGTGGAGCTGCCGGGAGCCACGGGCAGTAATTGATTTGGAAGGTCAGAGCGCCCGGTGTCAAATGGCCTTCTCGCTGCACTCTCAACACTGCTTTGGTAAATATTATGCTGTCCGTCCTGGGGGGTTCTGGAGTGTTTTATTAGCGGCCCTGGGTCTGATTATTTCACCGTTATTTACTCACATCTACCCTCAGTGAAATCTTCACGGTTCTGTTGGAAGGACTCGCTTAAAAACGATTGTCCAGAGGATATTCTTTCTCCGTCTTCTTCCCCAGACCAGACAAATGCCTCTGGATACGCTAATTAATCAATGAAAACAGAGTCAAGCGTCGCAAGATTATTCACCCTTCTGTCTTGCCACGCTGGTTTAATATTGGCATCCATCGGTCCCAAATGCCATCTGAAAGCTAGAAATGGTGTTTTTTTGACATATGCAGACATACACATGATAATCATAATGCATGTACATACTTTATGCTGGCACACGGGAAGACCAATAACAGTAATTTTCAACAACACAACAACAACGACATCAATAATAATAATAATAATAATAATAATAATAATAATAATAATAATAATAATAATAATAATAATAACGAACAGAACAATAGCCGTCATCACCATGTTCCATACCATTTATGTACTGGGTTAAGACATATGCTTAGAAACAATGGAAAATACATTGTCATGCTACCAGTCAATTTCTTAAATTTACAGAATCTAACAACTGAAAAATTACAATTCACAGCCAGTTCAATCACAAAAAAACAAACAAACAAACAAACAAAAAACATAGGGCTATAATGGATGCTAGGCTGTATCAGACTGTCAGATTACTAGTATACTGATAATTGTTTGCCTGAGTGTGTTTTCAACTTTAACTTTCTGACCGTATTCCTTTCTTGTATCTCGTTCACATCCCATCTCACGGCAGTTCCCCCTCATATCAGTAACAAACAGGCATTGATTTTATGGTAAAGTCACTTTGGAATGGGAATGAGTTACTCTGGGCTGTGCTATCACTGTATTACACGCGAATGGCCCACGTAACAAGGTGGTCATTGATTCAGCATTATAGTTGATCAATAATGAAATAAGTATCTTCAGGGCCAAATTAAAATGCAAGCTGGCTTAATGCTGCCAACTGCCGGGCTAAGTGATAGGACTAATTCAGCTGGCAGGAGGTGGAGAAGCAATATTTGAATTAAGGCCTGCTGAACTTCTTGGTGCATGTTGCACTGTTGTGAACAAATTGCGGCATGTGCAATGAAGATAAAAGGAGTGTGGATAATTGGCATTTTTGTTGAAGGATCTGGCCTGAAAATGAGCTAGACCTATACTGTATATATCCCTGGAAATAGAATTCTGTACATCTTGTGTCACCTCATAGAGTGCAGCATAAAGAATAGGAGAATAGGAGTGACATGGACATATATACATGTCTTCACTTAGTAGTAGATAGGGTGTTCATTTAGATAGCAACATTTTATTTTCACATTATTATATACTGTAAGGTAAAGATATTAGATTTTCTTCTGAACCCCAGAGGGTTCCTTCATTTGGGCCCTTGTTTGGATTTGGAACTGCAATTTTCACTGTTAGTTATGAATGTAAGCCTAATTTAATGTAAGTAATGCATAGAAGATAGTGTTTCTGTCTGTTTTTATTCATACATAAAAATGTCCTATATATGTGTAACATGTCAATAGAAATGGTAGCCCAATGATTGGAATGCTTTGGCAGTTAGATCTTACAATATTGCAAGGTATAAGAGTCAGTCCTCTCTCTTTCTGGCCTACACACACACACACACACACACACACACACACACACACACACACACACACACACACACATACACATATAGCAGCCAGTATCACTACTGACTTAGTGGATGTTTGTGTTTTTATCCTGTTTTGCAATTTTCCATCTAGTTTAGGCCCATAAAAACTTCTTCTTGTTCTGTTCCCACAATATTTTCATTGTAAAAATGTCAGTCATACATTCAACTTTGTATATCCTTTCATTCTTATTCTATCAATTATTTATTTTTATCAATATTTTCCAAGTCATGGTTCTTCTGAAAATATTGATGTGTACATTCCTTCACTAGATCAACTTTGCCTGATGCATGAATGTGTTGTGAGATGAAGACCAAACACCACTATATCAATCAGTAGTCTTCCCTCTGTGTTTTCTGCCATTTTACATGGTGAAATAATGTAAGGACAAGAGATAAAGGTTTATATTAAGCTGTACATTGTCTCAGAGCCTTGGCAATTCCCTTTTCTTCTGTTTGCAAAGCGGTGAAATTCAGGAGTACTATAAATTTGGATTGGATGTTTTGGGTAGGTGCTGTTCTTTGGAATGCAGTTTCAGTGATTTGAGATGTTTACTGATACATCAGCACCCTTTCCTGGGCTCATTGATTTCTACAGACAGCCCATACAGCCCATACACTCTGTTCCACATTACATTTCCTTGTCCTTACTGCACACTCATATGTGTGATGCTGAAGGCATAGAATATAATATACTTTAAATGTGAATGGTACTCAAATAAGTCCCCTTTGTAACTTGCTTCAGCTTTATCAAGCTGTATTTTTTTTAACAATGACCTTCTCTGCAAAGTGTATCATACTTTTTGAATTAGCATTCATGTGTGTTTCCTGAACAGTGGTGTTGTATTGGGTTACTGTAGTATGCCAGAGACAGACCTAATAGAGGAGATAAGACATTCATGTGTGGAAGAAGTGTTGGTTGTGGCACAGGTGTTCCAGCACCATTGTGCTTTCTGGAACCAGCTCAGACAATTCCCCTTTCCCCTCAGAATGTGCCTGCAGGCCAGGGGTTGATGAAGGAAAAGCTGCACCATCATGGTGGTCTGGATGCCTTTGTTAGCAGGCCCTCCCCACAGTCTCAAGGTACTGAGTGGCTAAAGGCCGTTATATGACTAGAGGCTGAACACTTGACCATCCTCTTGCTCCAACACAGAACCAGCACAAGCCAGCCACCTAAAGCGAATTTCTACTCATAGACACATTCCCCCTTTTTTCAGGAAACACACCTCTGAAACACCCAGCAAATGGCACAAATCATTCACTGAATGACGCCCTTAACCCATACATGGGATCAGCATCAGAAAAATATAAAGTAAAATGCATGTCATATGATTTAATCATTTTCAATGTGCTTTAAAATGTAAGAGATGGGGATTGAGGCTTCCAGTTTAACAATCTGTCAGGGCCTGTGTGGTCAGTAGGGACAGTGATGTTTTCAGAGCAGGATTTCTCACCTCTCACATTCAGGTTTCACTGAAGAATAAGTATATTTACACCTGGTCTATCTGTGCTGCTCATAAGATCAGTACCAGTGAAATGTTTAGTATATTAATAGACTTTGGTCAGCAAAGTCTATGAAACCAGTGCTTAAACCCCAGGATTCTGTCTATAAAGAAGCTCAATGAAGTGGTTTTCCAGCGAGCTTGATTTTCACCAGAATGTATCATGCACAAAACAGAACTATTTTCCAATCAAATATAATCATATAATTAATCATAAAAAGAATACAGTAATAACATAATGATTGGGAAATTGGTGTGATATGATTGTCATCACAATCATCGTCTCCATGATTGTCATAATGGTAGTAAAATGTATAAGATTATGCTTTTACACTTAAAGCTGGTTCAAGCTAAGAAAACCAGCTGGAAACTAAAACAATGCACCAAAAAACCCCGTTCCACCACTTGGATCAATGCATCAGTATCAGCTGGTCGGTGTTGTTTGCGGCGAGCAGTAATTGTTTGTCGAATTAGACTGCCCCGCTAACTCACGAGATGGAGCAAATGTCAACTGTGTGTGTGTATGTAAGGTATTGTAGAACAAGCAGCCAAGCAAGACTGGCCTCAGCTGCCGGGCATCTGCAGTCACAACCAATAACGAGGAGGCCGCCCACAGCCGGGTAATTTCTGCTCTATAACCATGAGCTGTGACAATGGGCCACTCCAGAAGCACAATAACCCCTCGCTCCATTTTATCG